>JAFEMH010000599.1:0-702188 GCA_022495995.1 Adenophora triphylla var. japonica | reverse complement strand
CTCCAATGGCTTTTGATATGTAGAACTTATGCTGTCTAATCCAAAGCAAGTAATCTCCAAGGCTTTTCCTCGAGACTAAGCCCCAAGACTTCTCGCACCACCGCCATGACTCCGTGAACAGCTTTGTGAGGCTGTGTGAATTGAAGAAGGATCCCCCTCCTTTTTCCTTCTTTGATTTCTTTGCTTATCACCCCTGTTTTTGCCTATATCGCCCTTTCGGGTTTTTCAATCTAGATGGCATCTCTTTTGCGTCTTCCCGCTTTTGTGTGCTCTTAACTCTTTGTCTGCCTTGGCGTTTCTTTACGAGTTTTCAACCTAGTGAGTCATTTCTTTTTTTTGAAAAGTATGTGTATTTGAAAGAGAACTCAGCCGGTAGAATCTCATTAAGGAGAAAGATGAGATCTTGAGTTTAGTTGAGGAGAGACGGACTCTTATCTTTGGAAGGTGATCCAAGCATTGACTTTTTTGGGAGAGTAAAATCTTTACCATGATGAGAGTTGGTAGCAAAAAGGAGGAAACTCCTAATGGAGATTTGATTACTCTTGAGAGTTTGAGTAGGGATTGATGCAGGGAAGAGCAAAGGTCAGAAAGTTTCCGGTTTTTCGCGTTGGATTTCAAGAAGTGTATGAGGACCGGTGAAGAAGGAAGCCCCTAGATTCAACAAAGATGATGCTGTATGGCTCAAAGGTCTAGAAAAGTTGTTTCTGACTTTTAATGGACCTTGCATCATCTAGAAATTTCTTAACGAGTTTGAAAAGGAAAGTCCAATCATTAGCATGACTTAAGGCTGCAAGTATTTTCTTTATGGATTGATGTTGGAAAGTCATCTTCATTTGCGTCGCCATCCAAGTACCTCTTCATCTCAAGAGGATGTCGAGGGATCCTCTTTTCTTCATTGATATCACTTGAATCTTCTTCTTTGTGGGAGAGTCCTTCTTGCCTTTGTTGAAGTTCTATCCCGTCGTGGGGCGATGAAGGCTTGAGAGTTTTTCTCTCTCTTTTTTTTTTTGATACTCTATTTCTGCCTAGGATGATTTCTAGGAGTTTCCACCTAGCTAGCTTTCAATTTTTGTACTCTCAAAGCCTTGAATTGAGTAGCCCCACTTTTCTTGGGATGAATGTTGATAGCAGCTGTCTCTGGCTTCTCTTCGTTTGTTGATCTTTGACTTTCAACATGAGTAATGTTTAGCCTTAAGCCTTCTAAGGATAGTTTTCATTTCAAACTTGTTTAGAAGTTTCTATTTTTCGTGATGATTTAAGGAACGAGGGTCCACTATTCAACATAGATCAAATGATATTCATATAAGAAAAACAACTCTTGGGAAAGTGTTTAGGATAAAGTGATAACTTTTATTGATAAAGAAATTCAAATTAATTTGATAGTTCACTTGACACAAACTAGAGAGGATAGAGATGGACTAGAATGACAGTAACGTTGCCTTATCTTCGAGAACATACTAGGAAGTTTACCTAATCTATTTTTTTTTCTTTTTTCTTTTTTTTCAAAAGGAAAAAAGGAGAGGAAACAATCGGAGCCCCAAGGTGCGGTGATGCTTGAGTTGATCTTGCCCCGGCTTTCATACAAGTCTTGGATGGCATCCCTCAAATTGTAGCAATTATTGGAAGGTCATGACCACTAATGACCTGATGCAATCGCAGAAAAATTTGTACGTTGTGGTCCCAATCTTCTCTCATTTTCTTAGGATGATAGTCTTCCATTAAGGCTTACAATTTTCCTTGGCCTACTGAGATCATCGAACATTTCCCTTAAAGAGTAGCCCCACCAAAATCATGATAGGTACGACCTAAGTCGCGTCCCCTTTGTTGGACGATTCTCCTTTGCGGAATTCTTTTCTAAGAAGGATCAATGCATCAATTCTAAGGCCCGATTTATGGAGTTCGAGGAAACTAGGGAAGTAATTGCAGCGGCAAGTTTCTCTTGGTACTCTTCGCGGAGACGTTGAAGTAGGATATGAATTTGTTCATCTAGGCTTGGCCTATCAACGATTTCAGTCAGTTTGATCCTCCATCTTTTGACGAAGTCTGCGAATGATTCATTTGAGAGTTGCTT
Organism: Adenophora triphylla var. japonica; assembly: GCA_022495995.1. Classification (NCBI taxonomy): domain Eukaryota; kingdom Viridiplantae; phylum Streptophyta; class Magnoliopsida; order Asterales; family Campanulaceae; genus Adenophora; species Adenophora triphylla. The sequence continues at coordinate 700,117 of JAFEMH010000599.1, read as the reverse complement.
GGTTTGCTCGAGGTCTCTCCTAGTAGTGCGGTAGGTAGTGTTGTCCTCAAATTGTTCTTGGAAGGCACGACTGGCGAGTGGCCAATCAAGCCTCGTGGAGAGTGGAAGAGTCATGTATCAATCTCTAGCGGCACCATAGAGGGTTTGAGGGAAGCATTGAACTAGCAAGTTGTCATCGACACCCATAGGTAGCATGGCCCAAGAGTAGGTTTCCAAATGAGCTTTAGGGCAAGTAGAACCATTGAATTTTGCAATGTCGGGTGTCTTGTACATTCTAGGAAGCTTTGACATGGATTGACGAAGGGTGTCATAGTCGATAGAGAGCGAGGCTCCCTTGCTCACATCGAGGGATGCAAGTTTCTTTTCTAGCATTGCCATGGTAAGGGGTTCGTCCTTGCTTTCTTTCTCGGAAGCATAACTCTCATTGTCAGAGGAGGAAGATGATGAGCTAGGCTCATACACCTTTTTCTTGTGCTTGCGGTGTCTTTTAGCTTTCTTAGGGTATGATACTTCATCATCGGAAGAGGTCCTACTTTCTTTCTTCTTGGAGCTTTATTCGGCCAATTGTAGTTTCATGGCTTGGAGTTCGTCAACCATGGATTTCATTTCCCCGGCTTGGATTCTCCTTTCAAGTTCTAATCGGGCCTCCATTTCATCGGCTTGGGCTTGTAGCATTTCTTCATATCGAATCCTTTGATCCTCAATTTCCTTCTTGAGTGCTTCGGAATTCATCGTGTCGGAAGGAAATTGAAATGCTACCGTTGGAGAGGTAAGGGAGCTTGACGACCTTAGAGATGAACTAGAGATATCCTGACGAGACTCCTTTTAGAATATTAGCCTCAAACGATCCTAGATGGAGAAAAGGATGATGGTTAAAATTACCTCACGAGTGATTTTTTTTTTGAAGTTTTATTTTTATTAGAGACGGAGTTTTGACTCAAGGAGGGAGCGCACATCGATTATCGATCACAAACACAGATTCTGCAAATAAAATCTCGCGCGAGACGAGGTAATCTCGCACGAGATAACCATTCGGAAAGATGGATTTTTCCTCAATTTATTTCCTAGATTCATGGTCGGACGGACAAGGATCCGTTTTCTATCTAGCATCCTAGGTAAATCTTGCAGGCATACGTAATTCGAACCAAACCTAGTGACTCGGTAATTTACCATTCTTTGTAAAAATAAAGCCATGTAAAACTGATCGGAAGGATTTTTTTTTCTTTAAAGGGACTTCCGAAAGGGTCATTACGAAGGGACATTTCCGAAGGGACTTTTCCGAATCCTTTCTCGATAGTCAATTTTACATTAGCTTTATTTTGGTCAAAGACAAGAAAGATTACCGAGTCAAAAACCGATCGGTCACGGAGTGTTCCTAGAAAGACAATCTACATGAAGATGTGGCGATGCAGGGCTGGAAGGCTAGGCTCCCCGCGATATGACAATCTAGGTGAATTGAATACGCGGAGTGGGATGGTCCAACTTCAGAGAGACCGGCGACTAGGTGGTTACCGTCATCCGTCCTTAGTGTGGGTCCCGGGTTTATAGAGGGTATGTAGTGCAATGACAGTTATATCATGAGTGCGCGTGTGTGAGAGTAAATCTAGGTGATAGAGAAAATAGAGAATTTTTTTTTTTTGAAAGCAAAAGAAAAACAGATAGTGGCCGCACCAAGTGGTTGCCTACGTTTCTCCTAAATAAGGAAGACTCAGGCCGTCGTAGTTCCACATAAAGAGAGAGAAAGAGAGATAAATAATTCAATTTACAACTCCCGAATCCCCGATGAATGGGACTTTAATTAAATAAAACCCAATCGCACGCAGTTTATAAATAATAATCAATTATTTAAAGGAAACGAAGGTTCGAGTTCTACACCTTAAGGGAGGCCTTAAGATGCGGGAACTCTGCAAATAATGAATTCTGGGATCCCCCTTGCGTGTTCGGCTCTCGTCTTGGACTATGAGATGAACGGGAGAAACCAGAAAACAACCAGATTGCCGAAGCAATATCTTGCGCGAGATATGATATCTCGCCGCGAGATATGCTTCATCTGAGAGCAGAAAATTCGAATTTACAAATTTTTTTTTGAAAACCTCTCTTTTAATTTTGACGCAAGTTTAAGCCTCTTAATTTTAAGTCCCCAGTGGAGTCGCCACTGTAGCGTTGTGAGGAAAAAGAGGGAGTTTTTATCCTTTTTTCGTTTTGAGTCGCCACCTATATTATTCGTTTGGAAACATAGGAAAACCATTTTGAAAGAGCATCCATTCCACCCGATCCGGAGATCGGTCTTGCTAAAGAAAAGAGAGGTTTTCAATCTTTAAAATAAATAATTAAAGAAAACAAGTAAACCCTAATCAATTTCTTGATTAGGAATATCGGATTGTATGCTTCGAGATCACATTCATTGACTGAAGGGACTCTAGGCTAATCCTTTTGATGAGATTACACTACTCTAAAATCAATAGAGAGGTTGAGAAGAGAAACGAAAGTTTAAAGGATGATTACCTTTTGAGAAGAGATTCGGACAGAGTTTCGACTCAAGTTTAGAGTCGAACCTTGATTCAGACAGAGCTTCGCCTCGATCCTTGATTTGGATCTTGATGCGGACAGAGCTTCGCCTCGATCCTTTGATTCGGGTTTTGATGTTTGTTAATCAACAAGGTTGATGAACAAACTTTAGGAGTTGTTTTGTGAGTGATTTGAAGGAGTCTTTCGTGGAAAGAAACCAACAAAATGTGTGTGTTGTGTGTTTTCTTGATCAAGAATCAGAATTGTCGACCTCCGAAACGCTGAAAATCATCCAGTATTTATAGGAGGTTGGAGAGGTGAAGGTGGAGAGTTAAAATCTCCTAGGAAGGTTCCAGAACCCAGTTCTGATTGGATACCCGAATTGATAAGGTTTTACCCAAACAGAGAGTTTGAAATGGAGAAGGAGAGTGATTTCTGCACATCCTGTCGAGGGGATATCTCGCGCGAGATATGATATCTCGTGCGAGATAACTAGTCTGATGACTATTTTGTCCTCCTCGGTTGTTCCGTTAGTCAGTTAGGTCCAAAACTAACGAGGTTAGTTAGAAACTTAACGAAACATGACGAAACTGATATGCTTTCATCAAAACATAAAAGAGAGATGAAGAGTAGTGTAATCATGTAGTTATGAGTTCAGAATGGGGTGTCTACAGGTGGGACCCAATTTCCCTAGTAATACCTGATCAAGAAATACTTGAAGGGTTCTAGGGACAGCTTGACCCAGGCACTAGCTACCTTCCGATAAATCTCACCGAACTTCTTGTCAACGGCGAAAGTATCATGGGTCACCCTAATGCCTAACTCTAGGAGACGCTGCATACGATAAGTCATGGTGTTCTAAGAAGAACAGATAGAGGAGGGAGACAATCAGAAAAGGAATTAAAAACACTTACGAAGAGGAAAGTAAACAAGGAAGGATGCTTAAGGAATCTTTGTAAGTTTTCTCTCTCTAGAATGCAGTTTCAGAAGCTGGAAGTGATAAAAGAATAAAAGGGAAATATGATTTGATATTTATAGGCCAAGGAAATACGGGTCGACCCATATTAATGAGCCCACAAACCATATTCTCTCGAATCATGAACTGGTGTATGTTTTAAATTTTGAATTGATGCCGGTTAGCATTTATGACGCCTTTTGGAATTAGTGAAATGCCACCTCCGTACCTGACAAGCGCTGACGGTTCGACAACTAATGGGGCTCACGCAAACCTTATCCGGGAGGAAGCCCGAAGCTTCCACCAACTTCCACCAAACTCACCATATGTGCCCATCACATGCACTTAAGTAGGGAGTCTGCCTCAAGAAACCTAAAATTAACAACACTTGTGCCCGCGAAGATAACCAGATCGCAGACCGAGCTTTTTATATAGCTTCTCGCCCTAACCATAAATGATCTAGCACACGAAGCAAGAGGCTACTGATGAGCCCATACCTTTAAAACCGGGCCCAAGCTCGCTCTGATCCAAAGGCCAATTATAACGTGGCACCTCTATGACCGCGATCACAAATACCGCTTTGACTATGTTGGCCCCTGTCTCATAAAAGACTCCTAGTTGGATACCAGACACCCGGTTAATATCAATCTTATGAGACAGGACTCCGTATAATCTCTTACACCAGCTGGCAGGCCTGTCACTATCACATTAAATGGTGGCTCAGGCGCCTATCATGCGCGTAAGGCACCGCACCAACTTTCGTCTATCTTCCCTGTCCTTGTCCAATCAGAGACATCCTCCTACAGTACTCCGTGCTTTATTGTACGAGCCACCAAGCGCGGATACGTGTCCTAGGTCAAAGGCTAATATCTCCAAAAGGGCTGATGTCATCCGACTACCCTCTCTCACTATAAATACTCTCATTTGTTCTCTTGGGCAAGGTAAGTCACATTATCTAAACCCTATGATACAAACACAATAAGACATTTTAAGTCTTATATCTCAGTTATCAAACCCTTAAAGGTGTTACTCTTACACCCGAGGGCCTTAGCCAAAATTAACCCAGACTTAATCTCTAACGGTGCTTATTGTTTGTGTTGTGATCTAGGTACAACATCCCTACAAAGCTAGTTATTCATGAATCATTCTTGTAAAACCCCAAAAGTTGTGGCGTCTTAAAAAATTATGACCAATATAAAAACACGAAAGAGGTAACTCTATATTAGTCACTCTCTAGCCTTCAGATAAGCAGTAATAGGGAGATGCTTGAGCTAGGGGCGAAAATGGTTCAGTTTGTGCCAATTTACGGAACGAACCACTAATAATTGGTTTGAAAAAATCTCAAATCGAACCGAATAATGAAAAAATTCAAAACGAACCGAACCAAACCGCCATGATTTGGTTCGAACCCCGATTTGATTTTACGGTTTGAAATGCCGTTTAAACCACAATTCAAACCATGTAATAGAACGCTGCTTAAACTATTAATTAGAACAAGGTTTCAGACTACAAAATTAATTGTCATGTTTATTTGAATTTTTCACACATAACATATAAAGATATTTAGTATTTAAATACAAATTGAAATTTTGTTTCAAAGCTTATGATAACAATATATCATTTGAGCACTCGTAATAGTATTTGTTAAATATTGAATTAACATTTTTACAGAAAAATTAATCAAAATAAAAGGGTTATGGACTTAAACTCCATTAATAAAATTAGGGTTTTCAAATCTAAAATTGAGGTGAAAAATATGCATATATACGGTTAATATTAAAAGGTTTGGTGGTTCGATCTCGCGGTCTGAAGTCGTATTTTGGGGGTACAGACCTCATACCAAATCGAACCACACAATTTGACAATTTTTGAAATCAAACAAAATCACTATTGCTTGAAAATCGAAATAATACATACTCCCTCCGACCCATACCTAAGTGCACACTTGGTGTTTTGCACGTAAATTAAGAAAATTGAATAATGGAGAAAGTATTGTGAGTGTGAAAGTAAAATAGGAGAGAGAATGAGTGAAGGAAATAATAAATTATAATGGTGTTGCGAGTATAAAAATAATGTAGAAAAGAGAATGAGTGGAGAGAATAGTAAAAATTATTTTTCATTTTAAAAAATGTGAACGTAAATTTGAGACGCCCAAAATGTACGCATAGATATGAAATTGAGGGAGTAAGATTTAATTTTGTTCCATTTGAAACCATAATTTGAAACGAACCACTCTACCCCTAGCTTGAGCTTTACGATTTGATTGGATTATCGTGTCAACGTGTAACTACAAAAGCTGCCGATTTATAATTCTTCATTATTTTCAAGGTACAGCCTGTTATTGTATTTGCATCAACAACTTTATCTACCGAATTTTAACTTTACCTCCAACTTTGGCATCATATTCGAGTTTTTTTTTTTTTTAATATTTCTTTTGTTTTACTTTTGCAATGATCTAATATTCACAAAATAAATATTAATTTAATTTTAAACGAATATACTTTATACTTTCCTGTGTACCGCTGAAAAAACACAAAATGCATTTTAGTTATCACATTAAAAAAACATTTTTAAAATGATAACTTTTTAATATTTCTCTTTCCATTAGATTCATCATACCTACAATAATTATCAACTTATTATTCAATACCCCATATTCTCTTATACCTCAATTATTATATTCATAACAATTATTCTATTATCCACTTTCTTAATTTATTATACGGTATATTTTGTGTATTTTTGAATGAGACGGAAGGGGTATCTTTTTAAAATAATAATTTGGTCAAAATAATTACTCAATTTGTCTAACTAAGAGTCTTATTTTTCTTTTTGGGACATTTCAGATTAAAAATCCTATTTTGCTTTATTTTTATAATAACAAATAATAAATAATATTTTTGACATTTATACAATCTACTTTGTATAGAATTACAAAAAAATAAATCAATGCTTACTACTCTATTTTTTATTCATTTGGATCATCAATAAAGTTTTAAACAATTATATTATTAACCCACTTATTATTGTTTACTTATTTCTTAGTTTTTATTTAATAAACGTACAAAAATATGCCAAAATCTAGGGAGAAATGCGTTTCTCCATAAGTTATGAAGAAACGGGTCCCGACTTGTCGCGCGACAATGAACTGGATATCCAGAACCTTATGAAAGTGATATCCAGAAACCTTCAAATGAATATCCAGAAACCTTCAAAATGTTTCTGGATATTCATTTGATGGTTTCTGGATATACATTGAAGGTTTCGGATATTCGAAAACCTTCAATAGCAATTTCTGGATATGCCCTAACACATTTCTGGATATGCACCTAACAGTTTCTTGATATGCACCTAACAGTTTCTGGATATACATTTCACATACTTCTGGATATGCACCTAACAGTTTCTGGATATCAAACCCAAAGTTTCTGGATATCCAGAAGCTTTCGTCTTGGCCTTGGGTTTTTTTTTTTCTGGATATCAAATGCAAAGCTTCTGGCTATTAAAAACACGTTTCTCCATAGTTATGGAGAAACGCGTTTCTCAGCAGACCTACTCCAAAAATACATGATAGGAATCACAATCCGGGAAGAAGAAAGTACACTTTTTGGGCTAAAATCAATAAAATTTCATTGAAAAAAATCTGAAGTTTCATCAATTGAGCATGAGATTGAGCATGATGAGATGAGATGAGATGAGATGAGTAGCCTAAGATATTTATCTTCAGTTATATATTTTCTCTATTTCAAAATGATTTTTTCACTTTTTTGTCAGTATTACAAATAAACTTTGAACAATAATTAGATCAATTTAATTCTAATGAAAATATAAAACTTATTATTGTATTATTAATGGTATATCAATAACAAGTTTCACATTTTCATTTGTATGATCAAATAAAACTACAATCATTGCTCAAACTCCATTCGTAATAATTGCAAAAGAGTGAAAATATCATTTTGGGACGTAGGCAATGGTGAAGCTACATTGACTCCATTGGGGTCATATGACCCCATTCAATTTTGAAATGTGTCAATTTTAGCATTATCGTTTTTTTAAAAAAAAAATGACATTTTATTACAAAAAATGATGAATTTTTACATTTTAACCCCATTAATTTTGAGAAAAAATTACACTAAATTATTCTTTTGACCCCATTGCATCGTAAATTCGTATAAATCAATTATATTAATTATCCTAATTGCAATCTCGATCCCCATTAACAAAATTTATGACTTCGCCACTGGACCGTAGGGAGTATTAACTGTTGGAACATAACGATCCATCAAACCATGAACCGACTCACAACTAGATTAAGAATGAGAGAAAGATGAAGACGGAAGCGTGTATATGAAGAATCCATAATTGTGTTCTTGATCTTGTTCTTGAATGAAAGAAGAGACTAGGGAGATAATACTTCTAAATGATAGTGCCCACACTTGTTCTTCTTAGATGAATGAAGAATGTTTTGACTGAATTGTAAATGATGTTAAGTGTCTCTAAATGGCTGATGGATAGCCTTTATATAGATAGAGAAGGGGCACTTTATTTAGGGACTACACCCTTTCATAAAGATGATGGTGTGAAGTTACCATTATGCCCATCATTTAATGGTACTTACACCTAATGGAATTCTACATATTTGGTCTATACTTTAACATTATTAAATGATTATAACATATGAAAAGTAACACATATTATTAATCCATGTTCTAACAATCTCCCACTTGGATTAATATTAATATGTATCTTTTACTAAATAAATTCCTTAAATCGTTTATAATATGAACGATAACCCTTATGTGCACGTTTATTGTCATCCAATACAATCCCGTCCATTAGTCTTATAAGTATAGGGACTAAAGGGGCAGTCGTTGTAATTGATTCGCAACTAAACCCACATTAATCACATATATATATATCCAACTAAATGACATAGATTAAGTATAGATATGTAGCATGGAATATTAATGAATATATATGAAGAACGCATATATATATTCTTCAACTAGTCCTACTTAACCAAATGAGATCAATATAAAACAACACAAAGAAATAGAAAACAACACAAACTCCCACTGATTTAAGCATTATCAAAAATTATTTCACCCATATGAGCAGTATGCTCGTGAAACATCAAAAGAGATTAGGCTTTACAAAAATGGATCCAATAACATGGGGTTTGATCCTATAAGTTGTATATCTATTTGTTCATTTTATACTTATTTCTCTTTAACAAGAGACATAACCATATGATGTCTTTCGACATCTTTACATCCATTAAAACATAATCGGAATACTTAATTATCTCAAAATGATCCGATTTTATATACATAAGCATGTAGTTTAATGTTTTATAGGTACTTCATCATTCTTTTGGATGCGACTTAATGTTCTTCTTTCCGAATTGCTTTGGTATTGACCAAGCATCCCAATAATAAATACAAGGTCTGTACGAGTACAGACTTGCGCATACATTAAGCTTCATACTGCCGGTGCATAAGGGATATTTTCCATATACTTGGATTAAAAATTAATTTTAGGACATTACTTTAAACTGAATTTATCTCCCTTAGAGACATGGCTGTCATGTGGTTTACAATTTTCCATGCTAAACCTTTGTAATACCTTCTCTATATAGCTCTTTTGTGATATTTCCAAAATACCTCGTGAATGATCACGATGAATTTGGATTCCTAATACAAAAGATGTCTTACCAAGATCTTTTATCTCAAATTTGTTTGAGAAATTTCTTAGTTTCTTTTAGAAGGACCTTATCATTACTAGCAAGAAAAATATCATCCAAATATCATCCACATATAAGATCAAAATAATAAATCTACTCCCACTGAACTTATGGTACACACAATCTTCACCAAGATTCATTTCAAAGCCAAATGAAAGAATAACTTGATTAAATTTTAAGTACCATTGACGAGATGTTTGCTTAAGCCCATAAATAGATTTCTTAAGTTTACAAACCAGTTGACTAGTTTGATCCGAATTAGTCACCATTTCTGGTTTCTTCATATAGATAGTTTCCTCAATGTCGCCATTGAGAAAAGCTGTCTTAACATCCATTTGATGAAGCTCAAGATCATAATGTGCCACTAATACCATAATGATCATAAAAGAGGTTTTAGAAAATATCGGAAAAAATGTTTTTTTATAATCAAGAGGCTTTGACCAATAAGTCCCTTAGATAAATGAAAAAGATCAATAAAACCACACATTTTCAAAACATACCAATAAGTCCCTAAAATTTCGCTGAACCAAAATGCCCCTCGCCACACGCCACATACACGCGTGACGCAGCACTTGCTCTCTCTCTCTCTCTCTCTCTCTCTCTCTCTCTCTCTCTTTACGATACTTTCTCTCTCTCTCTTTACTTTTTTCTTCTTCTCCTTTCTTTCTCTCTCCTTTTCTCTCTCTTCCTTTTTTTTTCTCTTAAATTTTTAAAATGCAATATCTCAAAATCTAAAAGTCGAAAAAATTATCCGAAATCACTGTTTTAATCGCATCGCCTTGACGAATCAAACAAGTTTACTCATCATATATTTCAAATTTTATAAATAAAATAAAATTATTTTTCATCAACTGTGAAATAGACCTTGCTGTTGTTCTATAAAAGAATGACATAAAAACAGTGAAATCTATCACACAGTTATGCACAATAACTGAGAAAGTGACCTCAACAATCATAACTGAGAAATTGACCTCACAGTTGTGCACAAATAATCATAATAACTGAGAAATTGACCTCACAGTTGTGCAAAAACAATCATCAACAACTGATAAATAACGGGTAAACCATTTCACATTCATAAATAAATGTGAAACTGACCTCACACTTTTAGAAGTGTGAAAAACATTTCACACTTATTCACATCTCAACCAACAACTGAGAAATTGACCTCACAGTTGTGCACAAACAATCATAATAACTGAGAAATTGACCTCACAGTTGTGCACAAACATAATTCTCAACTCGGAAATGTGCAAATCATTACACAGTTATGCACAATAACTGTGAAAATCATTACACAGTTATTAACATCAAACCCAACAACCGTGAAAACAGTTGTCCTAAAGGAATGACATAAAAATAACTGTGAAATGGAATTCACAATTATGCACAATAACTGTGAAAATCATTACACAGTTATTTACATCAAACCCAACAACCGTGAAACTTGTTCTACAGTTGTCCTAAAGGAATGACATAAAAATAACTGTGAAATGGAATTCACAGTTATTGCAGATCCAATTGGGCCAGTAATTGCAGATCATGTACAAACAACCATAAAATGTTGTGAGAATTACAAAACCTAAATCCCGATCGCGCATTTTGTCAAACACCATACGTGCATCTCTCATACTACCTAAATCCCGATCGCGCATTTTGTCAAACACCCTACGTGCATCTCTATACTACCACATTTCACATACATTTCAATCAACTTAGAGTTCAATTCCAACAAAATTGAAATCAGTAGCATTTCCATACTCAATTTTCGAAATCAATTGATACATATGACTTAACTCCATGCATTGTAGATGTCCTTAGGAGTAGGGTGTAAATTGAACTCTAATGTCTGTGCGTTGAATTGGCGCTGGAACAGGGGAGACGCAATTGAGGATTGATTGGCCGGAGATTGTTGATGGAGTAGTGGTGTCAACGGCTTAGGGCTTGGAAACCAGGGAAACGGCGCCGGTGGTTAACGGCTTGAGACTTGGAATCAGAGGAGATGGTGTCGGTTGAAGAGAGGGAGAGAACCGTGAGTAGAGATTAAGGTTGGAGGTTGGGTTTTCCGGTGATTGGTTTTGGTGAGGGAGGAATACGCCGGTGAGGGATTGATTTGAGGGAGAAATTGGATCAGTGTGACGGGAGAGCTTGGGTCGTCGTTTGATTTAGGGATCGGAGAAGAAGGGAGCGGTGATGGAGGTTCAGGTTGGGTTCAGAGAGAGGGTTAATGGCAGGTTTGGCCGGAGATTGGTGAGGAAGAAGACGCCGGAGATTGGTGAGGAAGGAGACGACGCAGAGGCAAGGTAATTGCGTCTAGAGAGAGGTGCGGGTAGAGAGAAGCAGTGGCAGCCATTAACGGTGGTGGGAGAAATTGGAATTGCGCATAGAGAGAGAAAGAGAACGAGGGCTGGGGGCTGTTTCGCCATTTAGATTATTATAAATAGGGATAGGGACTCTACGGGGGGTTTTGATTTCCACTTTAGGATCCTAAGGTAGAATTTAAAATGTACTGTTTTTATTGATAAATTCCCCCCTATCTAAAGGTCTTATTGGTAAAAATCCCTATAATCAATGTCTTCCTTTTGAGTAAATACATTAGCAACAAGACGTGCCTTATATCTTTCCATTTTACCTTGCTAGGTAATGGGACAAGATCCCAAATGTCATTGTCTTTCATTGATTTTAACTCCTCATTGATGGCATTGATCCACTTATGAGAATTAGGACTATTAATGGCTACATGGAAGGTGATTAGATCATTTCCCACTAAACCTAAGGTGTCCTAATTCTCCGCAAGATACATATCATAAATATCTGGAATAACACTTCTTCTTTCTCTAGTAGATCTCCTTAAGGGCACCGGTTCATCCTCATTTTGAGGTTGTTGAATTTCATTATGTCCAACATTTCATGTTGTCCGTTACTTACGGGAGTCTCTATATTATTTTGAATTGTATGTTTTTTGTTGAATTTCAGGTACAATTACTTGATTTTCAACAGGAACTAAAGTTTGAGGAATAAAGAGTGGTTTCTCTAACTCTTCAAATTCAAAATCATTACTATTTCTCCCACTAAATTCAACATTCTCAAGGAACCTAACATTGTCAGTCTCGAAAAATGTTCTATTTTTCGGGTCATAAAATTTATATCCCCTAGATCTCTCGGCATACCCTACAAAATATCTACTAACAGTATTAAGGTCCAGTTTGCCCTCATTAGGCCTATAAGGTCTAGCATCTGCTGGACATCCCCATACATGAAGATGATTTAAAGACGATTTCTTATTCGTCCATAACTCATAAGGGGTTTTGTCGGTAGCTTTTGAAGGTGCTCTATTGAGAATATAAGCTGCGGTTTTTAATGCTTCGCACATAATGAGTGAGGTAAAGAAGTACAAGAAAACATACTTCTTACCATATCCTTAAGAATTTATGTCTCTCCAATATACTATGCTAGGTTTACCCGGCATGGTGTAGTGAGAGACAACCCTACACTCTTCAAAATAGCGAATATAAAGGACCCGGACGTTATTCACCCAATACGTTATACCGTCCGTAGTTTTCACTACCATGATCGGATTTAACGTTCTTAATAGTCTTTCTTATGCCTTAAAAGACTTGAAAACGACCAATGATTGAAACTTTACATGAAGAAAATAATGTATCCATAACGAGAGTAATCATCCATGAACGTAATGAAATATTGTTGACCATTCCATGAAGGGTTAATGAATGGTCCACAAATGTCCATATGAATTAGTTCCAAGACGTTTGATACTCTCAAAATTCTATTTCCTTTAATGTTTGTAAATTTATTCTTTAAAACACTTAATGCAAAAGTTTTATCCGGAGTATCAAGTTGTTTTTAGGATTCCCTCCGACATAAGCTTTATCAATTCTCCCTTTGAAGATATGACCCAAACGCCTATGCCATAGAATACAAGAATTTTCACTTGATAAATTTTGCTTAGTGCCTTTAGTTTTGGTTTCATCATTATGGGACTCATTCATTTTCTTGATTGTGTCAAGTAAATTGAGATTATCGATATATGACAAAGTACTAGTATCGACAAATTTTTGGAATTTAAAATAAAGATCACATTTATTATTCCCAAAAGAACAAGAGTAACCTACCTTGTCCAAAATTGTGATAGATATTAAATTCCATCAAAAGATGGTACAATGAATGTATTATTTAATACAAAATAATAGCCAGTACTTATCATTAATCTAAAAGTCCCTATGCCTATAACTTCAACCGGGTTTTCAGCTTCCATATAGATGTATTTCTCATCTTCACTGGGGATTCGGTAATTCAGGCAACCCTGCATACATGAACTAATGTGAGTTGTTGCACCAAATACAACCACTATGTATATTAAGGAATTGAAACCAAATTTGCCTTAGTACAAACAAGACCAAATGACATACCATCCTGAATTTGCCATTCGCGATACTTATAGTAGTCGTTCTTCATGCGAGTAAGGTCCTTGCAAAAGAAGCATTTCTTGACTTTATGATCTTTAAATGATCCCTTATGCTTCTTACTTGCAACCACAATTTTCTTCCCTCTTCTCTTAATCCCACGAGAAGAAGTAGATGCTGAGTGAGTACTTTCTAATTTAAGATATTTCATCCTATCTTTCTCTAATGTCATATGTGAAAGTAATCCATTAATATTCCACTTGTACTTTCGACATTTATAGGTCACCTCAAAAGGAGCAAATTGAGGAGGAAGATAGATCAAAACTAAGTACACGAGCAAATCTTCCGAAATCTCTAACTTAAGTGCCTTTAGTTTGATCGAAAGATGAAATAATTCAATAATGTACTCCCGAAGATTTTCCTCACCCTTGTACCGAATGGAAACAAGTTTCCACAAGAATTCAAGGAAAAATTCAGCATTTTCGATCTCAGAGACATTGTCCAAAAATGTCTTTGAAACTGCATTTTCCATGATCATTAGACTCACGCGGTTGGACCGTTCCCATTGCTCAACATTTTTCCGTTCTATAACGGTATTTTCTTTAGTGAGAGCAGCGGGACTTGATTTCCCTAATGCGTGATCGATGTCCATATTGCCTAAGATCATTGTTATATTATTTTTCCAAGTTTTAAGTTTAGTCCCAGTAAGCAAAGGTACATCATTTATAGCAGTAGTTACTGATGAAGCATTAATCAAATCTGAAGGAGAAGAACAAGAATGAAACAAAACATATATAAGAAACTACATAATGATTAATTATATCAAATGAATTTCATCCAAATAAAGATAATCAACATGACATCAAGACTAATCTTTGGATTGCGAATTGACTCACAATTTGATTTATCTTAGGGTGAACAAATAATTCAAACAATACATTTTAAATACTTGCCTTCCTTTGGGCCGGTTCAAGTATAAAAAATGTCCTAAAGTTTAAGGTACTTGTTACCCGGCAATAAAGAATTTAAACAATTCACTTTAAACACCCGCCTTCCTTTGGGATGGTTCACAGCATTTAAAATGACCAAAAGTTTAGTTCAATTATTATCCCATGAATGTAAACACTTAGTCAATAACAAGGTCTCCTTTGAGAAACAAGCATGTTATCACATATCAATATTGACATTCATCACTTTAACAAATTTGTATTTAAATAACGTAAATTGCTTTGGCAACAATATTATTTAAACAATGAATAAATTTGTTTAAGCATATAATTAATCATACTTTAGGGCACTTAAGACTTTAAGGTAATTTCTGAAAATTTTAAATGGTAAAGAAACAAACGAAATTTATTAATAAAAGACAATATCCTTTTGTTCTACCCGTCCATTCTTAAAGTTTGATAACTCTAAGAACCGCCGAAGCGCGACTGGTATCCAGATACTATAATTTATTAATAAATTATCACAAATGACCAAAAGGGCACGAATGATCAAAAGGGTGTAGTTCTATAAACATTTAAGCTTCTGCATACATGGGCGGTCGCTCAGGTCAAGGTGGGCGACCGCCCAAGCTTCAATTCCACAAATATTCAAGTCGCTGAACACATGGGCGACCGCCCAGGTCAAGATGGGCGACCGCCCAAGCTGCATTTCCACAGACATTGAAGTTGCTGTACACATGGGCGACCGTCCAGATCAAGATGGGCGACCGCCCATGTGCCCATGTGCCCAGATTTGACGAAAAGTCACCATTTTTAACACCATTTTATGAACAGTTTTGAACCAAATAGAGAGAGCCACACCATACCGCGGGGGGTTACGCCCCCCGCACCCCCTTTGTGATCCAATACCAGTCTAGGGCGTCAAGCCCTTTGCCAGGACATCGAGTATGAATCTTGGGGTAATCTTGTATGAATCATTGTGCCTCTTGATTTTACCATTATTTCCAGAAATTGAATGAAGTTCTTAATTTAATGGTGACTCAATTTTCAACCAAAGTAAGTAGATCCGCATACTCACAACACATTTAAAAAATGTGTGGCTATGCATATGAACAAACTCACAACGCATTCAAGGATGGTGGCTATGTTCAAAAAATGAGATAATCTTACATTAAGGATTGAAAGCCTTTTGAGTAAAACCAAAAAATCAAAAATAGAATGAAGTTATGAATATGATACTCTTAGACAAGATGAGTATCATGAACAAGAACAAAATCAAATGAAATCACACAAGGATTACAAATATGAAATAAATTAAAGCACAAGGCTCTACAATAATTTCAAACTCAATCTAGTATATGAGTAGGCTCTGATACCAATTGTTGGAACATAATGATCCATCAAACCATGAACCGACTCACAACTAGATTAAGAATGAGAGGAAGATGAAGACGGAAGCGTGTACCTGAAGAATCCATGATTGTGTTCTTGATCTTGTTCTTGAATGAAAGAAGAGAGTAGGGAGATAATACTTCTAAATGATAGTGCCCACACTTGTTCTTCTTAGATGAATGAAGAATGTTTTGACTGAATTGTAAATGATGTTAAGTATCTCTAAATGGCTGATGGATAGCCTTTATATAGATAGAGAAGGGGCACTTCATTTAGGGACTACACCCTTTCATAAAGATGATGGTGTGAAGTTACCATTATGCCCATCATTTAATGGTACTTACACTTAATGAAATTCTACATATTTGATCTATACTTTAACATTATTAAATGATTATAACATATGAAATTAAATAACACATATTATTAATCCATGTTCTAACATTAACTACAAAGCTTGTAATACTTTATTTTCAATTTGGAATAAGTGTTTCAACGCCCCCTCAACCTCAACCAATTGTATAAACTATTTAGTACAAATGACGCAAATCTATAACATCGTGAGGACGTTGGTTTGCAATCATATAAACTCTTTAGTTCGGGTGATGCAGAGCTAGAAAATCTTGGGGACACTGCATAGCATATGTACAGATCTGCTCTGATTGTACAATAAAGTTTGAAGTTATATCTCAAAATAATTGATAGTAAAAGAAGTGGCACTTGATCTTTATATATTGAGTGTAAGAATTATTTATTATCGATGATGTAGGATAAGTGTTGCAATGTATATTAAATGTATTAATTTAGCAAGAAAATAATATTTTAAAATTACCAAACTTTACTTATTATGTGTCAAATGGAGATGGAAAGTTGCGTGCATGTGTTCCACCATATGCGCTCAGTTTCTGATTCTGAGGCAATTTGCCTAGCCACACACATATGCCTTCACGTGACCAAACACCACCGCCTATGTCCCGAATCTTTCCACTAAAATCAACTTTAACGCACAGATGTACTTCAAATAATATACTCCCTCCGTCCACAATAATGATAATCTGCAAAAAAGATATTTTTTGAGCGTTTCACAATAATATGTATTTTTCTAAAATGAAAATGGGACTTATTTTTATTTATTCACAACTATTACCCACTTATTCCATTTTCTCTCTCCTACCCAAGTTTTTAACCATCTACACTCACAACACATCACCTTTTTACCTTAATTCTCGCGCCAAACAAAAACTGCACATTATTAGGAATACTAGAAATTGTATAAAATTTAGGGGTACATAAAATTATTTTTTTAATTAAAATAATTAAATTAAAATCATTAAAACTTCTGATATTGTCAACCAAAAAAGAAAAGTGGTATAGAAAATGACGAGAGTCAATCAATGAAAAAAATAATTAAATATAATAATAATAATAATAATAATAATAATAATAATAATAATAATAATAATAATAATAATAATAAAAATAATAATAATAATAATAATAATAATAATAATAATAATAATAATAATAATAATAATAATAATAATAATAATAATAATAATAATAATAATAATAATAATAATCAATTCCATAACTTTTGTGGTCGGGCCTAAAATGTACTTGTTTATTATTTCCAAATATACTAATAATAATAATATCCTCTCAATTACAAAACTAATGTGAAGTAAAGAAAAAACCGATTCTATTGGTTAACCAGTCTACTATTGTGTTTGTATAGCAAAAGTTAAATACTCCCTCCCTCCCATTATTTACTTCACCATTTTAATTTCGGCACGCAAATTAAGAAAATGGATGAGAAGAAAAAATGTTGTGAGTGTAATTTGAAAATAGGAGAGAGAAATTTGAAAATAGGAGAGAGAATGAGTGGAGGAAATAATAAATTATAATGGTGTTGTGAGTATTAAAATAATGTAGGAGAGAGAATGAGTGGAGGGAATAGTAAAGATTCTTTGCCAAAAAAAGAAAGGTGAAGCTTTCAATGAGACACCCAAAATGGCAAAAAGTGAAGTTATTAATGGGACGGAGGGAGTAGATAATAAAAATGAAATGAATAGAAAAGGCAGAGATTTTGTTGGCTATAGGATAGTGATGGGGTTTATTTGTTTTAGATGAGCTGTACAAAAGGACGTTTGCTCTTGTTTTTTGCTTTTAACGAACAAGATTTAATTAAATTTTTCATGTGAAGAGAAAGAGATGGATGCATGATTAAAAAGAATTAGATGTTGAACAAGATACAATTTTAGCCTATAAAAACCTAAAATATATTGGTAGATGCAATCACAAAGTTACAGTTTCATACAAATTGTATCCCATTATATTATCCAACAACTTAATCTTATCTCATATCATATTTAAATGAGTATTATTGAGACTAAAAACCTCGTGTATAACAAAATATTCCTTTAAACATTTACAAGTATAAGAATTTGGAAAAAAAGATGGAATAAAAGATTTTGCACTAGATTACATAAGGAAGAAAACAAACAATTAATTATTGAATGAGGTCGGTCAAGAAACAAGAACCGAAGAAGAAAATGGACCCATTGAGGTGCAGTGCAGAAAGCACCATATTGATTTTATTTTTCTTATAATGAATACGATACTGTTTCAACTCAAAGTAAATGGTAAAAAAAAAAAAAAATCAAAGGAAATGGTATAGAGTTATACAAAAATAATAAATACTCCGCGCAGCTATATATGCTATTGACCGGCAATTGCATAATACCTATAGATCACTTGCCATTGGAAGAAACAAACGACGAAGAAATGCGCTTTCTCTGCTTGTGAGCCTCTTTTGGTAATTTAACATTAGTAGCCAACCCGATAGCTTCAAGAAACCTTATTACGTACCAAGTCGGGTCATATTGCCACCATTCAAGTCCTTGTCGAGCCGAGTATTCAAAAGCATGGTGATTGTTATGCCATCCCTCACCAAATGTAAGCATCGCCACCCACCTATTATACATTTTTAATTTTAGTCATTATTTACGCTTGTTAATTACAAAAAAAATAATAAAATAAAATAAAATAAAAGCTAATAATTGTGTGTATAAAAATATAATTGAGGTAAGTATTTATATGTACCAATTATTCCTGGATAGATCGTTGGTCTTCCATACTTGATTTCCCCATACATGACATGCTGAGTTCACTAGAAATGTGAAGTGGTGAACAGCAACTACTCGTACACCCTGCGTACCAAATTTATCATTGACCAATTGAATTGAAATTTTGTATATGTTTAATATTAAAATCTACAACAAATTTAGCACTAATCAATTTTTTATAATATTGTCTTTTATCTTTAAAAATAATTCCCCTCCCCCCCCTTATGATTATTAGATTAAAATATTTTCAAAATAATTGAACGATATAAATCCAGCATGATCCATTGAATCAAATTATGGGCAAGCCCAATGTACCTAACCCCAAGTAAGATATGTACAGCTCCTAAAAACGACATATAGAGTGGGCATTCATACCTATAATCTTTAAGACATCTCGATATAATCGTATGTCGACCAAAACATAATGAAATCTCGACATAAAGCTATTTTGACCAACATATAGAGACATAGGCCTATGTCGACCAAGGCAAAGCTGATATGTCGACCAAGACCACCTCTCCTCCATGTAAGCTTATTAGAGATATATCTCCCAAATTGATTAAGCTTCTTAAAATATACGGATCAAGTCGACCAACATCCGGTTTCCACACTTCGAATTCTAGTCAAATATGAAAATCTTGAAATTAGGATTAGAATATGATTCAACTCCTTAATTCACTACTAAACTTAATTTCCAAGTCAGGTAACCGTCTCATAACACTATAAATATATTACATTTTAAATAATAATCCACTTAAAAAGCTTAAACTAAAATAACTAAAAAGAAAAGTAAGAAATTTAAATTTGGCGGAAGAAGTATTTTCATGTAACATAATAAATGAAATTTGACAGTACCATTATGGATGGAGATTGGACATTGGAGATTGGAGATTGGAGGCAGGACTTCATTGCACAACAGAAGGAAATCCTTAAAACTGTTTCTAAAAGGAAGGAAACAAACAAACAAGACGAAGACGGAGACGGAGACGCACACGTAGCACACACAATGCTTATGTCGACTACTCCGTGCACAATTGTCTACTCTCTCCTTTTCAATTTAAATTTAAAAACAAATTTACTTCAAATATTAAGGAAATGATTATTTTATTACCAGATAAATCAATTTAAATTTAAAATCAAATTTAGTTCAAATATTTTAAATTTAAAATCAAATTTAGTTCAAATATTAATGAAATGATTATTTTATTACCAGATAAAGAAAATGGGGGTAGGGTGCAGTCAGACCCAAAATATTTTTTAAAGGGAGACAAAATTATTTCACCCAAGTAAAAAGGGGCAAAAAAAAGTTTCATTTTTTTCTTCACACAAACAGGGACAAATATCAATAAATTGCACTAAAATCACTAATTATTTAAAATATTTGCATTACTAAACAAAAAGTTAAATTAAAGGGGGGGGGGCAATTGTCACCTTTACTCTGCCAATGGTAGCCGGTAAAAAGGGACAATTGCCCCTTTTACCTCCAAAGAAATGATAGAGAATGGTAAGAGAATAATTATAATGAATAAGACATGTGAAGCCTATCGGATATAAAGAAGTATTCCGTATTATAAACTTTCATTTTTTGGGTTTATGAAATTTAAAATTAGACACATTTTTGGGAATTTTTTGAAGTTTAATCTGGACAAGTAGAGTACTTTATTATTCTTTAATAAACGTTATTATTCTTTAATAAACGTTGCACTTTTTTTTTTCATCCATACCAAAATAAATATTATATTTCTAAAAACAAATAGACTTAAAATCATTAATAAATTAATGCGATATTTATTAATACAGTGGCTTTTATCAATCGCATGCGCAATTTACGCACTGTTAGTTGGTGTACAATTACTGTCAATTGTTTATCTTTTACTCTATCCATTTAATCAAATTCTATTTAGTCAAACTTTTTAAGAATTTGTGTTCAAATTATTTACCATGATAAACAACATAGAAATAAATAAAAGTGAGATAGAGATTTTTATTTTTTTTTGAGAGAATTGAATAGTTCTTCTGTCCCGAAATGTTTATCCCACTTTAAAAGTTAAGTCAATTTGAAATTTGACCATAATTTAATGAAAATGTAGATATTTCTATTCAATTTTAAAAAGATGTCATTGTTCGACCGTTAGAAATACTTTAAATAATAAATTTTTAAATTGCTTAAAAATATCTGTAAATTTATGATCAAAATTCGATTTAATTGACTACGAAAGAAAGGCAAGGAGGAGGGATAAACTTTCCGAGAGAGAAAGATGAAAGTTTAATTAAGAAGTAGATGCAGAAAGCTTACCATTCCCCAGGTCAAGAAAGGAAACCCTCCAAGTGCATATAATACAAGTCCAGATGCAATTAGATGTAGAGCATAAGTTTTTCGAATAAACACATAGAAAGGTTGCTTCCTCAAATCCTCTACATTTCTTCGATCTCGATTCTGAATTAAATCAAAAAATAAATTCAATATATTTACAGAGAATAAATTTGCAATTAATTATAAAAGTAATACCTTTTCGACTTGATAGGCATTGTCAAATAGCCAACCCATGTGACTAAACCAAAACCCTTCCTTTGGACTATGTGGATCTTTCTCAGAATCAACGTATTGATGATGATATCTATGCACGCTCACCCAAGAAATTGGATCTCTCTGGAAATATTTCAAATTAAAAACCCAAATAAAAATCAACTTCTTCTAAATTCAATTACCATGCATATATATGTGTGTGTTTGTGTGTGTATGAGAGAGAGAGAGAGATCAGATGAGCGATTCGGGAAACAAGGAAGGAGTAGTACCTGAAAAGCGAGAGATCCGCAATAAGCGAAGAAATACTCGAGCCATTTGGGAAGGGAGAAACTCCGATGTGAAAGATTTCGATGATAAGAAAGAGTAATCCCAAAGAGTCCGGTGACAACGTATAATATAATAGTGATCCACAACGCCGGCCAGGTGAAGTTAAACGGCGCAAAAAGGGATAGCAAATGAACCAATGCAATCGCCGTTGCCAACCGAACATCTATCGGCGTCCATTTCCGGCGACTTCTCTTTGATAAATTATCAACTTTCAGATCATATTCTGTCATGGATGCTAGCTAGATATATAGATCTATATATCTCTCTCTCTCTCTCTCTCTCTCTCTCTCTCTCTCGCTCTGCAAATGTTCTTGAAGTTTCTAGCAGCTAGCTAGCTTCAGGTTGAATATATTTGGGATGAATTAAATATAAATTGATCTGATATGTATGTAGTTTATACTTTATATAGAGGGGAAGTGGACAAGAGGAGTATGATGACATACAGATATTTCTTTAAAGCAACAAAGTCTTATGCGTCCCTTTTCTTACTCCTATTTCATTATTAAAGTTTCCACTTTTCCATTTTTAGAGATTATACTATGTCTTACTTTCTCGGTAACTCCGTCTTTATTTTATTCAAGATATCTCTGTCAATTTCTTCTTTTTTTAAAATAAAAATTTAACAACTTTTTTTTTTTAGATTATGAAATATATGAGGTGAGGTCTAATCATAAAGAGGGTACTTAAAGTTGAAGATATTTCTATTACTTTCTTTCTTAATTTTGCAAATTCATTCTTTTTTAAAACTTACTTCGTATAAAGTATGTGAGGTGTAATTATAGTTTTAAGAGAGGGTCCTTAGAGTGGAAGATATTTGTAATTACTTTAAAATTTAACTAATTTTCCCTTATTTTATTTAATTAGTAAATACTCCCTCCGTCCCGGTTCACTTGGCACCAATTTTTTGGGTGTAGAAATTAAGGAAAAGTGATGTAAGAAAGAGAAAAAGTTAAATGTTGTGAGTATGAAGAATTAAATAGGAGAGAGAATGAGTGGGAGGAATAGTTAGGAGAGAGAATGTTGTGAGTGTAAAAGTGAAGTAGGAGAGAGAATGAGTGGAGGGAATAGTGAATATTCTTTTCCATTTTGGGCAGTGCCAAGTGAAGTGGGACGACCCAAAATGGAAATTAGTGCCAAGTGAAGTGGGACGGAGGGAGTATGTGTAAAGTATGTGAGGTGAAATTATAATACTTAAAGTTGAAGATATGATGATGATGGTTCGGACAGAGAGGAAAAGGAAAAAAGATGTTTCACAAATTTGACATGTCGAGAAACAAAAATTTTAGAGATTTTAGGATTTAAACAATAAAAGGCACTTTGAGTTGGAGAAAAGTACGAAGACATGGGGGAGAACTTAGGATCCAGTTTATTTTTTGTATAGGGACGGAGCCAAGGATAGCATAAACAACCAAAACTTCTAAGTTTCGAGTAATTGGGAGGATGATCAAAGAGTTTGAGAAACAGAGATTAAAGATTCAGAGTATGTGTTGGCATTCGATTGATGAGATAGCATGCCGCGACGAATGCAAGTGATCAATACTTGCGAGGCATGCTAGAGTGAGTAAGAAGAGAGAGACCGTCTCAACGATGTGACGATGTCGTCGTTCGGAGTACCCATTGTGTTCGGGAGTATGAGGGGGAGATGTAAGATGAGTGATTCCAAGAGAGATGAGGAGGGGACGAAAACCAATATACTCACCACCATTGTCACTAAAAATAGTGATAATTGAGCGATGAAAGAATTTTTCCACAATGTTTTTGAAGTTGGTAAACACATGAGTAGCATCATTTTTATGTTTGAGTGGGTAAAGTCAAGTGTACTTGGTGAAGTGATCAACAAACACAATATAATATTTGTAACCATCACAAGATAAAAGAGAAGACGTCCAAACATCACTATAGATCAAATCAAGAGGTCCAGTAGAAGAAAGAG
Source organism: Adenophora triphylla var. japonica (assembly GCA_022495995.1). Classification (NCBI taxonomy): domain Eukaryota; kingdom Viridiplantae; phylum Streptophyta; class Magnoliopsida; order Asterales; family Campanulaceae; genus Adenophora; species Adenophora triphylla. The sequence continues at coordinate 676,233 of JAFEMH010000599.1, read as the reverse complement.
AATTTTCATTAAAAGCTAATTTGTGACTTTTGTTGCAATCACAAGCATTGCAATGAAAAGTAGATGTCCTAGGAATATCCAAATTGTACGAAAAACTAAGAGAGCGTAAAATTGAATAAGATGGTTGCCCTAATCTATGATGCCAGTTGATAGTGGTGGACGGAGTTGTGGAGTGAACAGCGGGAGACCTTGGAAGCCATTCATAGACGCCAGAGCTAGAATTGCCTTGTAGAATAGTTTCCCCCGTTTGAAGGTCCTTCACAACAAATGAATTATGTGAGAAGATGACAGATACATTATTATCTTGACACAACCTAGAGATAGATATGATGTTACGACACACACGCGGAACATGAAGAACATTATTGAGAAGTAAAGGAGAGAAGGAGGTAAGGATATAGAGGTGGAACCAGTATTGGAAATATTGAGGCCCGAACCATCACCAACGAGAAGTTCTTCAGTTTCGTCTTAAGGAGAATGAAAGGCAAAGTTATTGATGTTATTGGTCACATGATGCGTAGCACCACTGTCAAAGAGCCAGCCGGGTGGGGTTTGGTTTGAGGTGGAAGCAGAGTAGGCAATAGGTTGGAAGGATGAGTTACCACGGTTTTGTTGCCTGGGGTTATAGCTTGGGTTGAAGGATCGGCCAGAACCAACTATTCCCTTGGCCGGGGACGAGTTTTTCAGAGGTTGTGTCCTGGGGGATGACTCGTCCCATATGGGACGACTCGTGCCCAAAGGACGACTCATGCCCAAGATTTGTACTAACTATTCCCCTTAAGGGAGACTAGCGTATCTGAGGCAGTGTAAAAGGGGATGACTCGTGCCTTATGGGACGAGTCGTCCCATCGGCGCTGGCAGATAAGTAACTTCTTTGGAATTAGGGTTTTCCAAATAGGAAAAGGTATTTATAGAGTATAAATACTGCCTCCCTTTTGCCCTAGCAGTAACACACGAAATTTGGGTTTAGAGAAACACAAATTGAGAGTTTTCAATTGAGAATTGAGAATCAAAACACAACTAATTCCATATTTTTCATAGATTGAAAGGGGTTTCAATCAAGGGATCTAGCAATCCACCTAGAAGAGTTCTAGGGTTCATTCAACGTGTGGATACATATAGAGAATCTTCGCAATTCAAGATCTTAAGTTCGTGATTCAAGCTTCGTTCATCAAGGATTCACAAGATCATCAAATCCGAAGTTGGAACAAGTTTGTCAAAGACAAAGGGCATCAAGGTTGGTAATTCTATTTCATCCTATTTAATTAATCATCTAGAACGGATCCATGGCTCCGAGTTTTCGTGTTAATTTGCTTTCTTCCGCTGCGCATGGACCCACGAAACCCAACAGTGGTATCAGAGCCCCGTTCATGATATTTATTTTAGATAATCATGATAATTATATAATGAGATTATGTGAATTACCATGATGAATATGATTTAGAATATGAATTTATATGGGTTTTGCTTATGAAAGTAATTGTATATTTTGATATGTCATGATTATGAAGAGTTGAATTGTATGATTAATATGATTAATCTAGATTATGGGATATCAATTTCATTAATATGATTATCGTTGATTGATAAATTTCTAGATCTTGAACAAATAGTTTGTTGTAGGGATTATGTTCATATTAAATAAGATTTTGCATGAACCATTAAACCCTAATTGATTAGAAATTTTGATGTAAAGATCAAATATGATTTGTGATGCATCATCCCATGTTCATAATTATGCTCATATAGTTTTCATGATCAACCTTGCCATGTTAATTGATATACATGAAAAATTGAACCTTCATTGAAATTTAAGTTTGTTTATACCAACCATGTTTAAACACTTGTGAATACACAGATAGTTTTATGTAGGCTACGCCATAGCGAGGTACATTAATTCTATCTTTGTATGATCAAGATGAGGAAACGGTGATTCCGATACGTTTAAAATGGTTGAACTTAATTGTGCTATCAAAACGGTTTTGGGCCTAAGGCATAAGATGAGATTGAAACATGTGACATATGATGTCTATAATCTCATAAAGGATCTAAGAGTCATATGGAGATATGATTGATAAATGTTATCTACCTTTTTAGTTTAATTTTGAGCAGTCGTGCCATAACCGACTTGAAATTAAATTAACGTATATTATTCTTTTTTTTTTCTCAATTTTGTTCGTGTATCTGTAAGGTTTTTTTATAGATATGTTTGGAGAAATTTATCTTTGTTCTTGGCTCTCAAAGTTGTTGCTTCTTGGTTATGTTTCCCTTTTGTTCTTTTATTTCTACTTAATTTACAACAATGACACAAAAATTTACATCCTCCCATGAGGATTTTTCCATTCGAAGATACACTGAGGTGTTGTGAGTGGGTAGGAGAGAGAAAATGAGATAGAAAATAGTAAGGCGATAGTCGTTATAAGTATTAAAAGTGAGTCTCATTAATAAATAAATATTATATACTTTCGTTCATAGAAAATGAGACTTATCAATAAGGCGCTCTAGATGAGAAAGTTGGTAAGATTATTCTGAATAGAAGTAGAGGGAGTATTGCGTTAAATTAAGGTCAAAATATGCATTTTGGCTAACGGAAGTTAGTCATGTAACTAACTCCGGGTAATATGTCATATGAAATGATCAATTTGTCCCTAAAAAAAAAAGATGTCCATGATATATGACTTGGAAATATAACATCATATTTTTTTTATTTGCAACAGATTATAAAAATAAATACTCCCTCCTTCTTGAAAAATTTAGATCACTTTGACTTTAACGGTCAACTCAATTATAAAAACAAATACTTCCTATCCGTCTCGAAAAATTTAGATCACTTTAACTTTAATGGTCAACTCAATCAAATTTTGACCGTAATTTTATGAAAATTTAGATATTTTTATTCAATTATAAAAATTGTTATTGTTTCACCATTAGAAATAGTATCAATAACAATTTTTAGAATTTCATAGAAATATCTATATTTTTCTATAAAATTATTCATATTTATTTCATAAAAATATGTCAAAATTTGATTGAGTTGATTCTGCGAAATAAAGGGAGTGGTCGGATCTACACACTTTTATTTTTAAAAAGTATATTACAAAAGTAACAAAAATCCATGCCAGTTAAATTGTAAATTGAGATAAAGTCAGACAGTCGATATACACAACCGGACCACTTGCTTTTTTTTTTCCAAAATAAAGAGAGTGATCGGATCTACACACTTTTATTTTTAAAAAGTATATTACAAAAATAACAAAAATCTATGTCAGTTAAATTGTAAATTGAGAGAGAGTCAGACAGTCGGTACACACAACTGAACCACTTGCATGTTTTCTTTCCATTTACATTTGAATTGAAAATCTTGGTACACGTCAATTTCCAAATAATAGTTATGTATACTATTACTACATTATTATACTCCCATCCCGTCCCGCGTGAATGAAATTTTTTAGTCAAATTGATGTAACTTTAATCAATAATTTAAATAAAAAATAGTGATTCTAATAAAAATTTAACTTTTTTATTATAACACAATTAATAATATTTTCAATAATGATTTTTAGATTTTTATAAGAATTATTATTTTCTATTTAAATTAATAGTTAAAATTATTGCAATTTTATTAAAAGTCTCGTGATGGAGGGAGTATGTATTGAAATAGAAACCGACAATCTACAGCCGTAGGATTAAACAAATTGAAAAGAAATTCAAAAATTTAAAATAAAAAAGTTAAAACTGATTAATAATAGCCCTAGGATCGTAGCAGTTATGGATCGATCTGAGCCATTCCTTCAGTGGTTTTATCCAGTGTGTATTATCTTTTTTTAGATTAAATCTCAACCCCTCTTTGTCTTTTTACAAGTTAAATCTTAGTCACTCATTATGTGGCGGTTATTCATGAGCTCTATTGTAATATAGATAAGAAACAAATATGATTAGAAATCTAAACCAACTAAAAAAGTAAATCACCAGCAAAAGAGAGAAAGGCGGCAGCCTGGTGTCAAGCCAGCCTCACTGGCAGAAGGTGAGGCAGACTGACTGAGTGTGAGGCGGCCGTCTGGGTTTGGTGAGGCGCCCGCCTCACTGGTAGAAGTTTGTTTGCTGAAGTTGCACTCCGCTGTTTCGTTAATACTCCTAATAGATATACTCCCTCCGTCCCATCGATCTTAAGAAAAAATTTCATTTTGGGCGTCCCACTAATCTTAAGAATTTCCAAAATAGAAAGTATTTATCACTATTCTCTCCACTCATTCTCTCTCCTACATTATTTTAATACTCACAACACCATTATAATTTACTATTCCCTCCACTCATTCTCTCTCCTATTTTACTATTACACTCACAATATTTACTTTTTTCTTAATCCCCGTGTCATTTGAAAAAATCCTAAGATCGGCGGGACGGAGGGAGTATATATGTTTTTTTTTTTTACCCTCTTTCGAACAAATTATTTATTTATCACATTTGAAAAAGTTTTGATATCACATATCCAAAATTGATTTGAAAGATGAATATTGAAAATATCATTATTGTCTTTATGCCAATATAATAAATACATATGTAGGATATTAATGAGTTAAAGAAACATAGTAAATAGCAACATTAGATAATCATTTTTGGTAAAATCTGAGACATGTCATAATAACAGTTTTTTGTGTTTAAATCGCTTAAAAGCATAATAGACATATAAACACTATTAAAAATAATTTTTAATAGTATTTATATGCCTATTAATTATATCGAACTGGGTCTTTATGATTATATATGTGCAAAAAATTTTATATACGGGCCAAGGTCGAATTTGTATGCTATACGGCGCCAACAGAATAGGTCAATCTCTATCCACATATTGAGAGGGAGAAAGAAGTTACTTTTAAATCTTTATTTTCTCTGCATAAAATTTTGGGAAAAATTTGTTTCTTCTTCTTCATAAGTTATAAAAAATCATATTTTTAAATTATCGACTTGGTGTTTTAAAGTCTAAACTCACTGTTTTAAAGCCTAAACTCGTTATTTTATTTTCAAGCTTAAACTCATTGTTTTAACGCCTAAACTCACTATTTTATTTTTTAGGTATTTTAAGGCCTAAACTCAATGTTTTAATGTCTAAACTTGATATTTTTAACTTTTAAGGATGAAAGTAGGCTTTTTATAACTTATGGAGGAACATGTTTCCCCTAAAACTTATTATGTATATTTTAATTAAGTTAAGAACAATTTTAAAATATTTAAATTTAATAACAAGAGGTCTATAAATATTTTTGCTATTTTTTTTAATCAAATTTCAACATTTAGTTTACAACATATTTCAAACCCTGGACTTTCGGAAGGTCAAGTCTCTATGCCAACAGAGCCAAAGGCTCGTTGGCTTAATACCTCAAAAAGTCCTCCAAACAAAAAATAATAAATAAAATCAAATCAAAAGGATAGACAATACTCTCTTCGTTCCATTACAAAAGACACAAAATAAGTTTTGCATAAAAATTAAGTAAAATATATAATTGAGTAAGTGTTGAAAGTATAAAAAGTTAGGTATAAAATAGAATGTGTGGTAAGCAATATTAAGTGGATAGATGATTTAATTATTAAAAGCGGGTATCATGAATAAACAATTGTTAAAACATACCATTTTTGTGATTGTGCCTTTTGTAATGGAACGTAGGGAGCATATTTTATTTTTATCGGGTCCATGTATTGGAATATTTATTTCCATCGGGTCACTAGTGAAAACCCGAAATTACCCTTCCTGCCCCTAAGTACGGAAACCCTAGCCCCTCCTCTCATTACGCAACACACTTTCTCTCCCTATCCGTTATGTCCCTCTCTCTATCTGTTCTCGTTCTCCTTCCCTTTCTTTAACGACAACCCCTCCCTCCGATCTCCCTCACGATCCAGAGACCTTAAGCCTCATATTCTCCGTTAAATCCCCTCTCTCCCTCCTCAGTCCTCACATACGCCGTTTACCCCATATTCGTTTGCTTTGACCTTTCTCAAACATGAATGATGTGAAAGAGTTTATGCTGTAGAATGCATAGAGAGAAATAAGAGTTTGGAGAATTTTTCTTGATGATCCATTTCATACTGAGGACACATATGTATACACAGACCCTATACATAGAATATCTACAGCCACAATGTTAATCTATCTATACAAAGAACATAAAATACCAACAGGTAAGTGAACTGTACATATGCTGATAAAGACTTGGTAAATACTCAGCACAACTCGGCTAATACCCCCCCTCAAGCGAGACGGCCGTAGGGTAGATGAAGCTTGAGAGACAATGAGTGAAACCGAGGTTTAGCCAAACCCTTTGTAAAGAAGTCAGCAAGTTGATCATCTGAGTTGACAAAATGTAGCCTTAGGAAACCACGAGTAACGCACTCCCGTATAAAGTGATAATCAATCTCTATGTGACGTGTGCGAGCATGGAAAACAGGGTTGTGAGCCATATGTATAGCAGAAAGATTATCACAGTATAGTAACGGAGGTGAGACCGGGATACAGAGTTCACGGAACAAGAATGAAAACCATCGAAGTTCTGCGGTGGTTGTAGCAATAGCACGATACTCGGCTTCACTGCTGGAGCGAGAGACGGTAGTTTGCTTCTTAGCTGTCCAAGACACTAAGTTGGGCCCTATGAAAATACAAGCACCGGTAGTAGAACGACGATCATCCGGATCCCCAGCCTAATCAGAATCAGAGTAAGCGCAAATGGAGTGGTCAGGAGATGATGTATACGATAGACCCAAGTCAACCGTACCTTTGATAAACCGGAGAATGCGCTTGGCAGCCACAAGATGTGAGGAGCAAGGTTGGTGCATATATTGACAAACCTGATTAACTGAGAAAGCGATGTCAAGTCGTGTCAAGGTGAGATATTGAAGGCCACCAACCAAGCTCCGAAATTCTGTAGGATCGGATAGTGGGTCACCATCACGGGAAGAGAGCCGTGAGTGAGGGATGGTGGGTGTAGGCATCGGTTTGCAGTCTGACATATGAAACCGGTCAAGTAGATCAAGCGCATAACGCGTTTGACGAAGCTGAAGCACATTCCCAGTACGAGTAGCTTTAATACCTAAAAAGAAACTGAGATCACCCAAGCGACGAGAATCGAAGGTTTGACAAATATCATCAATAACAGACGAGACAACAGTCGGAGAAGAACCGGTGATGATGATGTCGTCGACATACACAAGAATGGCAATAGTGGAGTCCACAGAGTGCCGAATGAAGAGAGAAGAGTCTGATCGGCTGTTAGTAAAACCATGCTGAAGGAGAAAAGTATGAAGGCGCTGAAACCAAGCACGAGGAGACTGCTTGAGACCGTACAAGGCTTTGTGAAGTTTGCACACATGGTTCGGAGTAGTGGAATCAACAAACCCAGGAGGTTGTTTCATATAAACTTCCTCTTGGATAACTCCATTAAGAAAAGCATTTCGGACGTCCAACTGTTTAATAACCCAACTCCGAGAATGTGCAATAGCTAATATGGAATGAATTGTGGAGGGTTTGACTACCGGACTAAATGTCTCATCATAATCAAGTCCGGCTTGTTGAGTGAAGCCCTGAGCTACCAAGCGAGCTTTATGACGTTCGATAGAGCCATCGGCCTTCCTTTTGACTTTAAAAATCCAACGACAGCCTACAATATTCATACCATCGTGAATGGGAACTAAGGACCACGTTTGATTTTTGTGAAGAGCCACAATCTCCTCACGCATTGCATCTTGCCAATGAGGGTAAGAAGAGGCTTGCTTGAATGTACGGGGTTCATAGGTGAGAGAATCTTTTTGGACTACCAAAAAACTCTCGGGTAAGGAATACCGAGATGTATTTTGGAGGAGATCAGCCACTGTGCGAACCCAAAGAGGAGGAGTTGTTGTAGACTCCTACCGATGTATTTGGGATAGGACTGCTTTGGAATCGGGAGCTACGGAAGATGGGGCGAGACTGTAGGAGTGCCGAGGTGGCGGTGGAACCAGGAAGTAGAGGTAGGGGATGTACCGGCAACACCGAGATAAAATGGGACTATTAGGAGCAGGTGAACTGAGTTAAGATGCAACGGTACCGGACCGTTGTTGAACTAGGGTCGAGGCCGCTGGATGTTGGGCAGAACTGGTGAAGACCCATTGCCGAGGGTTTAACGGAGGTGCTGCAGCTTGATTAGGCCAAGGACGAGGATCAATTAGACCGTAACTATTGTTCATCAATGAGAGGCACTGGTTGACTAAGTGCGCAAGCACTGTCTATGAAGAAGTGTGGCTAACTGTTCTCAAGGGAAAATGAGATTCATCAAATACCACATGGCGAGATATATAGATTTTGCCACTGATTAAGTCCATGCATCTATAACCTTTACGTAAATTATCATATCCAAGAAAAATACAGTGAATTGATTTTGGCATAAGTTTGTGAGTGTTGGTAGGAACTACATGAGGAAAACAAGAGCAACCAAATACTTTAAGAAAGCGATAGTCAGGTTTTCCCTGTAGTAGACTTTGATATGGAGACACAAATCGATGTTGTCGCATGGGCAAACGATTTATTAAATAAACGGCAGTGTTGATACCATGAAAGAGTTTATGCTGTAGAATGCATATAGAGAAATAAGAGTTTGGAGAATTTTCCTTGATGATCCATTTCATACTGAGGACACATATATATACACAGACCCTATACATAGAATATCTACAGCCACAATGTTAATCTATCTATACAAAGAACATAAAATACCAACAGGTAAGTGAACTGTACATATGCTGATAAAGACTTGGTAAATACTCCGCACAACTCGGCTAATATGATGAACCATATCCTTTAATCCATTTTCACCTCCTTCGGGAGATGTTATAGCACCATCTTATTCCTCAAATGCATCTACCGAACTTTAGCAACTAGTAAAGAAACTACAACTAGAAGAGTCTTCTATTATTTTTTAATTTTTATTTTTACAATTTTCAGCAAATCAAATGCAAGGCAACTGTGGAATGAAAAGAAAGGATGATAGTCTACTTGAAGATTTTTTGGTCATCAACCTCCATCTTCTAATTGTCTTCTATATTTGGGTATATTTTTCTGGTTGAATTATTTGGCTATTTTGCTTTAGACTTGAGACATAACTCTCACAATTATTTTATTTATTTTTGGGGTTTTTACCCAAATCTCTCTAATTTTACCAATAAGACTCATGCATTGTAGTTTTTTTTTTTTTTTTTTTTTTTTTTATCTTTGATAGTCATATATCAGAGTTTTTTAGGGCTCTAATAGATATCTATCAAAGTTATTTTGGCATCAATGATTTACTACCAATTTTTTTTTGACTTTGATAGATGTCTATCAAAGTTTTTTTTTTACTCTGATATCTGATCAGAACCGGGGTGTCATTTATTGACAGAACACGCGCGAAAGGTCTGGAGCTCGCATAAAATGGAGTTTTTAGGGATATTTTTGTCCTACGAACCTTAGAGGAACAACAAAAAGATTTGTCCTCTTTAGCAATAAAAGTTTGACAAAGGCCTTTTGAGAAATTTCCAAAATAAAAGTCTCATTTTCAAAATCTCAAATGATGAATATTGTTTTTTATTACTGTTAGAACATATCATATACAAAAGATAGAAAACAAACAACAATCACACAACACACAGATATAAGTGATTTACCAAATTGGCTAAATACACGGGTATAGCAAGAGAATATTATTATCAACTATAAATTAATATATTGCAATTTCTAATATAGTGTACGAATTTTTGGTCAAGAATTCCCGTATTTGCAAACCCTAAATCTATAAAACAGATGAGTAAGAGAACTACTCAATTGGTTAGTACTAGGTGGTATTTTAATGCCTACTCCAAACCCTGTAGGATTTTACAACCTGGTACCAAATCTGCCGCTGATCAGCCCAATCTGATCCTAGGGTGCGATCGCCTCATAGGTATAAACAGCACGACTCGTGCCCTAGGTCACGACTTGTTAGGTCTCAAATGGTAGGAATCAGGCTAGAGGGGGGGGGGTGAATAACCTGTTAAAACTTTTTGCTAAAAACTCATTTGATCTTTTGAAAATATTAAGCTACCTTCTGACTAACCGGTGAGAGGTTTGCACAGCGGAATATCAGTTAGAGATTTTTACAAATCGATTAGGTTTAGTTGTTTCAAACGGTAAGTTAAGATCTCATGCAACAAGGACAAATTTCATTTCCAAGTAAGACAAACAAGTGAGCAGTAGTAAGAGTCAATAGGTTGTGACTGATTGAGAGATTATCAACCAGTTACAACAACACAAAAATAAACAAACACACAGTACAATGAATCGTTGTTTGAAGAGGTTCACAGTGTTAAATAACTGCTACGTCCTCTACCAAGTTTGGTCAGAACTTGGATTTGTGAAAGTGCACTGCTATTAATGGATCCTACCTATTACAAGTTGCAAGCCAATGTTTGAAGGCTGCTAAACTAAAGGTGACCACTAACGGATAGTGCTACAATAAAGACCTGGTGTTTTCTAGAGATGTGATCACAAGTTGAGCTGATTTCTCTAGGGTGTTGTGTGTGAATCAATCAATATGTTCCATAAGTAGTCTAATTGGAGGAACACAGCAGTATTGATTAAGGTGCTCAGTGTATATGTCCCACAGAGATGTCTAGTGAAAGAGGGGACTTGTATTGAATGCCTTGAACTAGGGAATTTACAGGTTGGTAGTTCTTGGCAGCTCACTCTCAAGGATCTTAAATGCACCAACCTTCTTCAATGCTCCGGGAAAGCTATTTATATTGAACTTAAAAAAGGAGTCGTTGTCTTTGAAGAGGTTGTAATGATGACTTGAATAGGCAGGCATTTAATGGGAGTATCTTTGCATTAAATGTCTGAGATTGGATAGAGAGGATTTCCATTGAGTAGTTGAGGCGCTGTGAGTACTGGTTACTTTGACATTCCGCAAGAAGGTACTGACATGTTGCAGAGATGTCTTTTCAGCATGCTTGCTTTACCAACTTCAGCTAAAGTTGATGGCTGGCCCAGACTAAGTAATTGGGGACAATTAATGCTTCGGTTAGCTGCTGAGGGAAGCTTGATGGATAAGCCATAACCGGTTATGAGGGAACGGTGAGGGACACCGGCTAGGTAAGATGGATGACTGGTTAGACTAGCTTACCGGTTGAGTGGTCAACCGGTTAGGCACCTTAAAACCAAGTAAACTCACAAGCTGTGGGGAAATCTTCAAGTCTTCAAAGTCTTCATATCTTGAGAAAATTACATATTAAAACACTGGCACTAGCACTAAGGGAACCTATGACACATAGAAAAAAATTCTATTTGGTCTAATTAAAATTAGGGGTCCATATTAATGCTTGTTGTGATTGGGATTAAGCAATTCTAAACCTAAACATATATTTGACTAACAATCTCCTCCTAATTGCTTAAGTCCAATCACCCTAGGTTAGCATCTTCTTGACTCAGTAAAAGAATGACAAAATATTTATCTATTAAATATGTCATTCCCTAAGACAAGTGACAACTTGATGCAACCTAAGTAAGCTTACAAACAAAGTGAAAGCTTAAGGGGAAACAAAGTAAAAATAAAAGGAAATACAAGGAGCCCCGCTTAAGGCCTCTCACAATCACTTCAAAACCTTTGCAAACATGAACTGCTCCACCTTTACCTTTGAAACTGTACCCTTTGATGTCTAGCTGACTAAAAGACATCAGGTTCTTCGTCAATTTGTGGATCATGTCTCACATCGTTCAATGCAGAACTTACCATCATGAGTCCGCAGCTTAATAGAGCCAATACCAACCACCCTGCAAGTAAAACTGTTGGCCATATGAATATTACCACCATCTACCCTCTCATAAGTTTTAAACCATTCTCTCCTCGGAATGATATGATAAGAAGCCTCAGAATAAAAAATCTACACATTGACTGTTGTGCAGACTTTTCTGTCACTAGAGCATAATCCCCATCAGAGCTGCTCGTATCAACTGCAGCAACATTATCTTCATTAGGATTTGGAGGTTCGCCTCGCTTCTTCCTAGGATAATCTGCCTTCTAGTGTCCCTTTCCCTTACAGTTATAACATATATCATCATGTTTTGGGCCCTTCTTGCTAGAAGACTTTTTCTTCTTTTGTTTGCTGCTATAACCCATGCTACCTTTCGGAACCAAACCTGCTGTTGGATTATCTGTACCACTATTACCGCTTGCCTTACGACGCAACTCTCTAGTATTTAGCGAGGATTTCACTTCCTCTAGAGTTACCGTCTCTGTAACACTGATACTAGAGTCAACATAGTGCTCATATGAAAAAAGGCAATGAAACAAGAAGCATTAATGCATCATCCTCATCAGCAACTTTAGCATCTATATTACGAAGTTCAAGTAATAAAGATGTAAATCTATCTAGGTGATCACTAATGTGCGTACATTCCTGCATTCGGAGAAAATATAGCCACTTGTTCATATATAGCTTGTTGGTCTATGATCGTGTCAAATACATATCTTCCAACGCAAGCTACAAAGCAACTATGGAATCAGTATCTACAATATCCGCTAGAACATCATCATTTAGACACCTTATGATTTTAGAGTGGGCCCTTTCATCTAGCGCGATCAGATCTCATTCTGTGCTACCTTCTTGTCCCTCTCCAAACTTCCTGTTGTTGCAGCCGCGACAACACCAGTGGGAACATTTTCTGCTTTGTACTTTGAATCCTGACGATCCCTGATTGAAGCAACCACTGTAGCCCACAAAACCTTGTCCCTCAACAAGGCTTTTATCTTGATTTGCCAAACAGAAAAACTATTCTTCACATTAAACTTGTCAATTAGCGATTAAATTCCTGATCCCATATTCTTCTGCAGCGGAAAACCATATACCTTTCTCAACCTGATCGGCTATGATACAAGGTTTTAGAACATAGTACAAGTAGAAGATAGAAAACAAGAAACAATCACACAACACACATATATACGTGGTTCACCAACTTGGCTACGTGCACGGACAGAGGGAGATAATATTATTATCAACTGAAAATCAATAGATTACAATCTCTAATATAGTGCACGAATTCTTGGTCAAGAATTCCTGTATATGCAAATCATAGATCTAGAAAATAGATGACAAAGAGAACTACTCAATTGGTTAGGGATAGGTGGTATTTATTCTGCCTACTCCAAATCCGAAAGGGTTTTACAAATCTGTACCAAATCTGCTGCATATCAGCCCAATCTGGTTTCTCCTTTTGAAAAACTGTGAACCGGCGATTTCGAACCGCTTGAACCGGAATCGTTGTCAAAACCATCAAATTTGTCAGAAATTTCGTTAGATTTGTCATAATATAGTCGTTAGAGTATTGGGTATATGATTAAATAAAAAATATTTTTGTTTTTCTAACATATTTTCTTAACTACAAATACCACTCCCCCTTCCCTCACATTTTTTTTTCACACAAACCCATTAACTCTATCTTAACTTTCGTTAACGAATTTCATTAAGTTATTTGATTCTCAATCTCAAATCATAAACTAACTCTTATTTGTTTAAGTTTTAAGTTAAAAAATATATATAATGGGTATATGTATAAGATTGAGTGTTTCGGTTTATAGGTATATATGGGATTTAGTTATATAAATTAGGGGGTTAGAGTATGGGGTATATGATTAATGTAGATGAATTAGTTTTAAGGGTATAAAGTATATATTTGTGATTAAATGTTTAGGGTATATGATATATATGAGAATAATGTAGATGAATTAAAGTTTATGGTATAAAGTATATGATTTTGATTTAATTATTAGGGTATAGGTATATGTGAGATTAATATAGATGTATTAGGGTTTAGGATATGAATTATATGATTTAAATTTAAGATTTATGATATAGTGTATATATGAGATTTAGGTAGATTAATTAAGATTTGGGATATAAGGTATTGACTATATGATTTAGATTTCAGGTTTAGGGTATATGGTTAATATAGATAAATTAGGGTATAGGCTATGAAGTATATCATTTAAATTTAAAGTTTAGAGTATATGGTATACATGATATTTAGGTAGATGAATTAGGATATGGGGTATAAAGTATATAATTTAGATTTAAGGTTAGCTATATAGGTGTAAGTACACCAATCCAAATTCGCGACCTTTCCAGAAGCATTTTAAATAATAAAATTGCATTTAGGGGCGTTTTGGTAAATTCCCGGTCCATCCCGAGACTTTCGGAAACATTTCATATGTTTCTCGCGAAGGAAGTACTTTTTTGTACTTTGCTCGAGTTAAAGGACCTAGAGGGAATAAAACTGTTTTGGACTTTTTGGGTATTACCTAGGAAGCTTCCAGAATCAGTTTTGGCGCCAAAAAACGGTTATTGTCACCTTGTGTCACGCGACAACTTGAAGCATGGAAAATGGTAACGTTACGTCGTGCGACACATAGTGACCATAGACAGCAGCTATAAATAAGACCCTACCCCTCTCAGTTTTGGATCCCTTTTCGACCTTCCTAAAGTCACTCTGCCCAAATTACGCCAGAAACTCTCTCTCTCTCTCTCTCTCATACCAAAACCTCACAATTCCCCTCCAATTTCCATCACCTCTCATCTCTCTTCAACCCAATTCCATCTCTACTCCCCTATACACTTGAAGCCCCTTGATTCAGCTCTCAATCAGTGCTCAGATCTCCATCTCGAAGTTGAATTGAAGGCTCCTACACCTAACTTGGTGTAAGAGTTGAGGACTACAAGGGTAACACTCTCTCCCTCTCTCTTTCATCCATTTTGTTCTAATTACTCTCTCTCTCTCTCCACTTGATAATCCGGCCTCTTCTGCCTCCGATTATCAAGTGGCAACTGCAATCTCTCTGTTTAATAGCTTATACTTGAGTCCAATTGCTTGATATTGATGTGATCTATTTGGATTTGCAATTTGGGCATCAAGGGAGTGTGGATCTCCCATATCCACATCCCTTTGATTGATTCATGTCCAATCTGTGAGGTACCTGCAGATGGTAAACATATGTCACGCGACACATGTGGACATGAGGAGTCCTGTGTCACGCGACATGTTGTGACCATCTGCAGGGACCATATTTCAGTTATAGCTTGTTTTGTTCAGTTTTTCTAGAATGTAGCTTTGTATTCATGTTGCTTAGTTTCTAGATCTGGCTTCTGTTCATTTCATCTAGTGATTTGGTGATCTGTTTGATTTGTGAGCCTCTGCAAGGTGAACATATGTCACGCGACATATCGGGACAAAGGAGTCATATGTCACGCGACATATGTGACCCTTTGCAGAGGACCTTTTGTTCTTGTAATCTGTCTCTAGTTGATGTAAAGGGATGTGGCCTCCCGGACAATTGGTCTACAAGTTGAAATGATCTCTTTTATTCAATAAAATGCATGTTTATCACACTCTGTTTCATTATCATTGTTTGCACGTCTTTTGAATTATTTGGATGTATAGATTAGAAAGACTCGTCTACGGACGAGGCGTGTTGGGTGAACTCTCGGTTCTTCCCAACACGTAACCTGACCCCCGAACCCATTTTCTCTCTTAAAAAGGTTTTCAATGTTTCCTCTTAAAACGGCGTGGCGACTCTCATTTCATTTTTTTTCGGGCGAGCGCACATTCAGTGGAAACTCCGCTGGGGACTGATGCCTTTTGAAAACCTGTTTTTTCAAAACTAAGTGGGTCATGCTTTCGTTCATTTAGACATCCAATGTGTTCATTCTATGTGCATCCTTGATAATCATGTGCGATACATGCATTTTAGGTAATCTTGCAATTTGTAGACCATTGTTTGTGGATTGTGTTTTATATGTTGTTGTCTTGCTGGTTGGTCTCATCCCTTGCCAACGAAAGGCAGGGGCTAATCTCAATTTTGTAGGGGTTAGATTCAGTGACTTGCTTAGTCGTGCGACAGCTCTGTCTTTTGCTGTCCTGTGTCACGCGACAAGTTTAGTCACTGGACAGGTTCTGGTTCTGGTTTGAGGGCAGTCCCTTGAATCAATGAAGAGATTGCTCAGCTGACTGTTGTTCCCTTTCTTCTTCGAGAGTTGTGTGTGTGTTTTCCTTTTTCTTAATAAATAAAATAATAATTGAAAAATTTTGTTTTTCTTTGAAATAAAAGAATATAGACATCCGCACACTACATCACATAGTTCTAGAACCCTCGGGTGCGACGGACGGCATCGCGGACGGTGATAATATTCGCCTACGCTTGAGCGCCTAATGTCAAACCTATCCCCCTAGCGCGTTTAGGTGGCACCACACTATAACCTTACCCACGGTTGGTTTTTGACATGATGTTTTAACTACACCAAAATGGTTTGTTTTTGAAATTTCCAAATAAGTTCTATTACCTCCCTCAAAACCCCGCACCCTGTGGGCATGTTGCCAATGCAACATGGTTTCACGTGAGGACATGTCACTTCCGTGGCGTGTCCTAAATGAGAGATCATGCCGCATTGTCACCACGCACCGACGAGAGGTCATGCCGGATTTTTCTTGGAAATTCACCAAGAATACCCGTTATGCTGCCCAAATCTCCCTAGAAATTGGGGCTACTTGTCCGTCTCACATCGTGTTAGGTTTTGGCTAGGTAACATTACTTATTATTAATTTCAAATACAAAACATTTAGTGTAATTTGAACGTTGCGTCCCTAGGTTTCCCCAAGGTATAGTTAGCTTGAATAAAGGATTAGCCTTTCCCAACCGTTCTTAGGATTTAAACCACCGATTTATACTTGAAGATAAATAAATTGTTTGTGTGAGTCTGTTCTCTCCGTTTCTTCTCCCTCTCCCGTATTCACTCTTCCTTCCCTACCTCATAAACCCATATATATACCCCTGCAGCTACGGCGAGTTGGAGTCGATCATCCGTACCGGGAGCTCGTTTAGTTCGGGTTGTCAGAGAAGTATTAGCAGTTTCAGAAGCTTTAGTCAGTACAAAATCCGAAATGGCAGGGAATGGAGATCTGTTTTCTACTCAATCCGCTGGAGGTTCAAGTCCGATGAATCAGCCAAGCCTGAATGATTTGTCTACAGAGGAGTTGAGGTTGAACTTGGAAGCCGCTTTGACCCGAGAGCGTGAAGCCCGCCTGTCAGCTCAGAACGCTAAGATCCGAGAAGAAGAGGCCCATAACCGTTTTGTGGAGGCTATGAGAGCCCGAGGGATAGCAGTGCTCCGTAGGGAGGATGGTTCCTATGAGGAAGTTACTGAAGAGGGCAACAATGAGACCGGATCTATTTCCCCTATCCAGCCTGTTCCAACCAGCTACAATGCTATGCCTCCTCCCACCACTATGTCCTCTGTGATTCCTAGAGATTCTCCGACCTCTCTAGAGGAGCTCAGGCTAGCGGCAGATGTAGAGGCGCCATTGTCTATAAATGAGATAAGGCAGGCAGCATGGCCTTACAACACTCGTCCTATTCCAATTTCATTAACAGAGCTCAAGGAAGCCAGTAAAGATTTTGTGGTTGAAAAAGATTCAGAAATTAATTTGTTGACTCGATCCGGAAGAATGTTGGGAACAGATAATATAGATCCATCCGGGAAAGGTAAAGCTGTTGCAGTTGCGAATCCCCAGGCTTCTCAGCACCCATACAGATCAACCAAGGATGAAGAAGTTCAGGAAGATCCAATCTTGACACAATTGAAGAGAACCCAAGCCGATATTTCCTTATGGTCTCTCCTCACATCCTCGTATCCTCACAAGTTGAAATTAGAAGAAGCCTTGTCCAAAACAAAAGTTTCTGTCAATGCCACCCCGGAAGAAGCCTGCCAGCTGATCGGAACCGCGCAATATGGGAACATCATTACTTTCACAGATCTTGATTTGCCTGTTTTTGGTGCAAAACATAATGAATCCCTGCACATCACGGTACCCCTAGAAGGACGACGGATTCCCCATGTGTTGATAGACAATGGGTCGGCTATGAATGTGCTCCCGGCTAAAATGATGAGTATGTTGGATATCAATGCACAGAACCTTAAACCATCCAACCAAACCATAAAAGCCTATGATTCCACGTCTAGGGCAGTACTGGGAATAATCTCTTTGAATTTGATGTTTGGAGGTAAAGAGATGACGGTAGATTTTCAAGTTATCGATATTCCGGTCACATTCTCAGCGTTATTGGGCAGACCTTGGATTCACGAGATTGGAGCCGTAGCCTCTACTCTTCACCAATGCCTAAAGTTTGTGCAAGACGGAGTCCTGACGACCATTTATGGTGATAGTGTTACGATTGGAGAAACCAGCATTAATACCTTGCCGGTGATGGAAATTAAACTCGATCAGGAGAACTTGATGCTCAGCGGTTTTACGATTGAGAAGCCCAAGGGACAGGTTTGCACTATAGATTTGACAACTTCCTCTGACAAGATCCCTCCAGTATTAAAAATGATGAGAGGCATGAGTTATATCCCTGGATTGGGGCTGGGAAAGCGTCAGCAGGGACCATGTCACCTTATGATGCCAGAAGCTAAGAGGAATAAACGAGGTCTGGGGTATGTTGTGACAAAAGAAGATAAGATGTATGACAGAACTGAAGCTTTTAAAGAAAAGATGACCTCAGCGGCTGGAAAGGGGTACAAGAGGCCCGAGATGCGCCCGTACAGTTGGTCTTTAAATCAGCATTTTGTCAAGGAAGATGGTGATATGTTTGTCTGTCCTGAACCTAAGTTGAGTCAAGTGGAAAATAGAATGAGGATGATCCGGAAGTTTGCCAGCAGCCAAAACCCGGTGAAAGAAATGTTTGACAGTTCACCCAAAAGGCCAGGTGTGGTCGCCACCTATGAGAATAGTTACCTTGTCTGGGGGCCCGACTACGTAAACCAGCTTGAGAAGCTCGCTCTGGATGAACCTGTTGTGCACAAGATCCGTGGCGCAGATCCTTTAGATATTGATGGTGATTTGGCAGAATTGTTTGAGAATCAGGGGCTGTCAGAATTCGAGAATGATGTGTCTACAGAAAAGTTGCCTGCAGAAGGGGTTGTTCTGATTGAAAATCTCGGAGATTTGATTGACTTCTCCTCCGATGGTGAGGTGGTAGCCATGCTGGAGTTTGAAGAGGGGCTAGTGGCAGATTTGAATGGTTTGAAGACCGTCGCAGAGGAGCCGCTACAGAACTGGACTTCATTTCAGGGACCAGTTGCAGACAGGGAGACTATGATCGAAAAGCTGGGGCTCAAACCTCGTCCTTGTCCATCTAAGTCTAAATCTGTCCCCCGTGTCCTGAGTCAGTCCCCAGAGTCTCTTGTGATTGAATTTGAGTCTTCTGATCGATCCGATGTCCTCACGACAGAAGATCGTCTTCGAGTTGTAAACACTGTGTTTCCCTATGCTCTGAATAAAATGATCGATCTTTCTGAGTATCCCGTAATTGCCAATCTAACAATTGATCGCTTAAATAAAGTTAATCATCAAGATTTAAAAATAATTAAGCCAGATTCAATTGAAGATAATGCAGACCTAATAGATGAACAAACTTTAGAAAATAATTCAAAGCAGGTTTGCGAACAAAAGGAAAGCCGGGCCCAAGCTGCTGATGAGGTATTAACAATAGTGAATCTGGGAACAGTCGAAGAACCCAAAGAAACACAGATTGGTAGCTTCTTCTCTGGAGATGAACGGGTTGCCCTGGTTGAACTTCTTAAAGAGTATATGGATGTCTTTGCTTGGTCTTACAAAGATATGCCTGGGCTGGATACTTCCATTGTAGAACACCGGATACCCCTCGATCCAGAAATCAAGCCGATAAAGCAGAAATTGAGGCGGATCAAGCCCGAATGGTCCCTACAAGTCAAAGAAGAGATTGAGAAACTCTTACGGGTGGGTTTTATCAAGGTGATTGAATATCCGACTTGGCTGGCCAACATTGTGACAGTGACAAAGGCGAATGGGAAGGTTCGAGTTTGTGTAGACTTCCGGGATCTTAACAAGGCTAGTCCCAAAGATGACTTCCCCTTGCCGAACATCGACATGCTGGTAGATGCAACCGCAAACTACGAAGTCAAATCCTTTGTCGACGGTTTCGCGGGCTATAACCAGATTAAGATGGCAGAAGAAGATCAGGGTAAGACAGCATTCACTACTCCTTGGGGTACTTACTGTTACACTGTGATGCCGTTTGGGTTGAAAAATGCTGGGGCTACCTACCAGAGAGCAGTCACCACCCTGTTTCACGATATGATCCACAAGGAGATTGAAGTATATGTGGACGATATGATTATTCATTCGAAAGGGACGGATGGGCAGCATTTCACAGATTTAAGGAAGTTCTTCAACAGACTCCGGGCGCATTCTATGAGGTTAAACCCAGCCAAGTGTACCTTTGGGGTTATTCGGGGTAAAGTTTTGGGATATATTGGTCACGGAGCGAGGCATCGAGGTAGATCCCAGAAAGGTCAAAGCTATCGTCGAGATGAAGCCCCCCAGAACTGTCTCTGAAGTGAAGGGTTTCATGGGCCGTTTACAGTATATCAGCAGATTCATCAACCAGTTGACCTCTATATGTGAGCCAATCTTTAAGCTATTGAAGAAGAATCAGGAAGTGGTTTGGAATGAGGAATGCCAACTAGCTTTCGAGAGAATTAAAGCTTACCTTGTTAATCCTCCTATTCTATGCCCACCTCACGGAGACAAGTCTTTACTTCTGTATCTGACGGTCACAAACACAGCTATCGGAGCCATGTTAGCGCAAGAGAAGAAAGACTCTAAGATCGAGAATGCCATATACTTCGTTAGTCGCAAATTCCAAGGGAGTGAGTTGAATTACTCTGCCCTCGAGAAGACATGAGCAGCGTTGGTTTGGGTAGACGGAAAATTGAAGCACTATATGTTATCTCACACAGTGCACTTGGTTTCCAAGATGGACCCGATCAGATATTTGTTTCAAGGTGATAGAGGCAACATTTCCACCAGATTGGCGAAGTGGACCTTCTTTTTGGCTGAGTTTGATATCAAGTACGTGATCCGGAAGTCAATCAAGGGACAAGCTCTGGCAGATCAATTGGCTGATTTTCCCAGCACAGAACCCCGAGGACCGGACCTCCAGTTTCCAGATGAAGGGATTCTTGTTATAGAAAATAGCAATCGATGGCAGTTGTTCTTCGATGGGGCGGCAAACAAAAGAGGAAATGGCATTGGGATGGTACTTGTAGACCCAAACGATATGCATACCCCCATCGCTATCAAGTTGAATTTCTCGGTTACCAACAATGCGGCCGAGTACGAAGCTTGTATAGCCGATCTAGAAGCTGCCCTTGAACGACATGTGGAAGAATTGGAAGTGTTCGGGGATTCCCAATTGATAATCAACCAAGCAGCTAATAGATGGAAAACCTCAGACCCATGTCTACAGAAGTACCATTCTTACATTATAGAGCTTGTCGGTCAGTTCAAGGAAGTGTCATTTCAATTCCTACCGCGAGACAAGAACAGATTTGCTGATGCCCTGGCCACCTTAGCTTCTTTGGTAGAAATCCCGAAAGGAAAGTCGATCAAACCATTCAGGGTCGGTAGGCGAGAGAACCCTGCATACTGCTATGAAATAGAGGTCAAAACCGTCAATGAGCCGTGGTACAATCAGATTTTCCAATATCTCAAGCATGGTGAAGCATCTTTCCCCGTTGATAAAGAAGGAGACCTAAAAGATATTCATGCCAAGAGTCTGCAAGCGTTGAAAAGGCCGCGCCCGCACGTTATACTCGGCAATGAATTGTGGAAGAAAAGGGAAGGTTGCCTTCTCCTACTCTGTATCGGCAAGGAAAAGGCCCAAAGAATAATGGAAGATGTTTATAACGGTGCTTGCGGACCCCATATGAACGCTAGATCTCTTATGCATAGCATTATCCGGCTGGGCTACTTCTGGATTACTATGGAAATCGATTGTATTCAATTTGTGCGGACCTGTGATAAATGCCAGCGCTTCTCCAACTTGAACCATATCCCTCCTCATGACCTCTACTGTATGACAACTCCCTGGCCCTTCGCAACATGGGGTATCAACGTCATTGGGAAAATAACTCCATCCGGGAGCAATGGGCACTCATTCGTGTTGGTTGCTGTGGATTACTTCACGAAATGGGTAGAAGCTGCATCTTACAAAGTGCTCACGGCTAAAAAAGTGGCCCGCTTCATAAAAGAACAGATCTTCTGCCGCTACGGAGTCCCAAATGAGATTATTTCCGACAACGGAACCCATTTCGAGGGAGAAACTGATCGCCTGCTTAATGAATACAGAGTCAAGCGCCACAAGTCCTCGCCTTACAGACCTCAGACTAATGGTGCTGTTGCGGCTGCTAATAAGAATTTGGAAAGGATCATTAAGAAAATGGCCGAACGTGGAAGGAATTGTCCAGAAAAGCTGCATTTAGCATTATGGGGCTACCGCACTTCTATTCGAACAGCCACCGGTGCAACCCCTTACGCTTTGACCTACGGAATGGAGGCGGTCATGCCAATTGAGTTAGAAATTCCATCCCTCAGAGTGTTGCTTGAGAATGAGGTGAATGAGATTGATTGGCTCCAAAGTCGATATAATGAATTGGCTCTGCTAGATGAACGCAGATTAAAGGCCATGGAGCATAATCGGGCCTACCAGAAAAGAATGGCCCGTGCTTTTGACAAGAAGGTAAAGCCCAGAGACATCAAAGTCGGTGATTTGGTTCTCAAGATGAAGCCTGCAAATCAAAGTAGCGTGTTGGGTAAATGGGCACCTGTTTGGGTCGGAGCGTTTCTAGTTAAGAAGATATTCTCCGGAGGAGCAATGCAGCTAGCAGATCTGGATGGTAACCCCTTTTTGCACCCCGTCAACGGAGATAAGTTGCGGAGGTATTATGTGTAATTGAGTCTCTTCCCCTCTGTAAATAAAAAAAATATATAATAAATAATAAAAAAAAAAGAAATGAAAATAAAGGCGCAACAAAATTGTCCCAGATGAGACTGAAAACCTCTCAAAAGGCAGTCCATGCAAAAATAAGGGACGCGCCCGGTGCTAAAAGAATATACCCAGCTAGGCCGAAAACCCTAAAAGGGCGGTCTAGGTAAAAAACAGGGTCGCACCATGTCCCCCTTCTACCTTCCCCTTCCTTAAACACCAAAGTTAATTGAGTCGAACTACGGAGACCTGAGCCCCTTAGTTCTCTTACAAAAGGGGAACGTAGGTAACCACTTGTGGTTCGGTCTAAATTGCTGCAAAATTGTATATCTTGCCAAAATGTGTTTTGACTACAGTTCTAAAGCTTTTTCAAAGGTTTATTTGGAGTTAATATTCTTTTTGATGAGTTCAAGCACGGCCTACTTTTGATTCAAATAACTTGCTGCGAATAAAAAAAATATAATAATAAGATCTCAATATCTGTTTTGTCTGCATTAAGGTAATTAAAGGATACTCAAATTCTCTTCAAATAAATATCTCTCTCTCAATGAGCAAGTGAAAGAAAAATAAAGAGTCCTTCATCTCTCAGAAAAGTGTCTAGAGGCTCGTTCCCGCTCCCGAACTCGCACCCCTATCTTTCCTCTTCCTTGGTCCCCGGGAGGTCTTTGGTTTAGGAATGTCGAATAAATAGGTCTGAGCTCGCCCAGCTCGGTATACCGCGTCTTGGTGGTTCGATTAGGCCGCCTCCTCAAAATGCCCTGGCAGCCCTCTCTTGTCGCAAGGCCTCTCTGCGAGCACTCACATCTGGATCATCCCTCAGAGCAGCCCTCCGGATCTCTCGTTTCTCATAATCTCCCACAGTATCGCCGGTAACATTATCTGGATTCCCTCTGGCTTCTGCATCTCGAAAGGATCGGCTGGATGGATATTCTGCTCCTAAGTATTCCCTTCGGCGAGCCTCTATAGCCAACTGCACGGGACCCCGTTGCTCTTCATACCAAATCAAATACTCTGTGGTCAAGAATGTAAACCCTCTGGTATGACGAAGAAGCGTCCGTGTGGAAGAAAGCCCTCCAAGAAAGATCTGCTGAAGAAATGCACAGTCTGGGGCTCAGTCATGATCATCAGAACAGCATCAACCGTCAGTCTCTCTCTCAAAGCCCGGATAATCTGCTGAGGGTTTCAATATTGCCTGCTTACCAATGACGGGATACAGAATGAGGACACATGTAGCCCCGGCAGTCTGACTACTACCGACCCGTCCTGAACGTCTCTTATGGTTTTTAATCCCCATGTCGGAATCCAGAAGTTCAGATCAGCAGTCTCGTATCGTATCAATCTCACCTGCCAACTATCAGCGGCTGCATCCCTCAGTAATCTGCGTTGTCTGGTCACCCAAGGCATTTCTGTTTGACCCTCCGGTAATGGCCCAACCAAGCGCAGTCTCTCAGAAAGCCATAAAGATAACAGAGCTGGGCCGCCCGCGCCCACGAAGTCGATCCTCCGGCTAGTCTATCAAGACCGTGATAAGTCTCTGGGCCTAATAGCAAGTGGGTACAATGTCCATCTCCTCGCCGAACCGAATTTGAGAAAGATCCACGCCTTGGCCACCCCTAAGCCGTCTCGACAACCTCCGCTAGCCGCACCTGAGCAGACTCCGACATGACCGCAGAAGTAGTATGCCGACAAGGTGAACAATACATACATATCCAGCGAAGTAGAGAGATCGAACAATGCCGGGCTAGAAGACCGCAGACGAGCCATCCGGGTCAAGTCTACAAACTCACTGTTTAGAACCATGGGAGCCACCTGATCTACTGGCAGGCACAAGAAGTCTGATAACTGCTCCACAACTGGCCGCCTATCCCGAGGAAATGCCACAGTTGCCACCTCACTCAAACCCGTCAATGCCCGGAAATCCTCCATGGTTGGCGTCAGATCATTGTATGAGAAAGTAAACACATGCCTCTCCGAGTCCCAAAATTGCGAAGCTGCTCGGAGCAAGTCCCAATCTACTCTCCAGTTCTTCAGAGGCCAGAGGCACGGCATACCATATCGCTTATCAATGATTTTCCCATGATGCTTTTGGTGAAATTGTGAAACCCCGATAAAGTCTTGGCAAAATTGATGTTCTCGTGAAGCTATTTCCTCATTATATTGCTCCATGATGATTGAAAGTTCCAACCTTTGTTGCCAAAGTCGCCTATTTGTCAAGCTGAGACTGCTATTGCCCTTTTGCTGGAAAAGCAATGACCTGCAGAGTTGGGGCCGGAACTGATTTTAAATAGACCCTGTCGCGAGCCTCGTCTAGTCGTGCGACAGATATTGACAGACAGACACATAGTGTCGGGCGACATACTAGGTCTGCATCAGGAAGCACCAAGGTCCTGCAAGTGATCTCCGTGACATCCTTTGACTCGCCGTCGCTGCAATACACCTTGCACCCATATGTTACTGCACGGGAGAGGAACTTTCCCACCATATGTACCACTATACACAATTACCCCGAAAGGAAATTCCAGAAACTCATGTACAAATCCGGCAAAGCCAACCTTTCCATATAATAAACTGAATACCTTTCTCTCGCTCTCAGAATGAACATACTCATGCACACAAGCTAACATAGTTTAACCTTTGCTAACAAGCTAGCATAATTAGACTATAGTGTTTCGAGTGTCGCTTTCCCCCTGCAGGGTACCACAGTTAACTGAGAAGATCTACAAGACTGCCCCTCAAAGCAGAGCCAAGACGAAAAAGTCCGCGCCTACCTGAAACTCCTAGAGCACGTCAAAAAGCCATAAACTCCACCGTCAGCCGTCAACAAAAGTCGATGCCCAGCAAGTAAAAGTCCTTGTCAGCAGCAGTAGTAGTATCAACCCCTCCGGCAGCTACACCTATCCCCAGCAGTAGTAGCATCAACCCTCCCATAGCCTACACCTATCCCCGCCAGCAGAGTAGCATCAACCCCTCCGACAGCTACCTCCCAACAACAGTTATAGCCTAAGACCCTCCTGAGCCTACACCTATCCTCAAAGAAGAATAACAACAAAGATCAACCCTCCCAGCCTCTGTATTCCGTATTCCAGATACTGTGTTCGGATGCCTCAAAACAGCCTCGCCATCAGTTCGTGACACCTTAAAATAGTCTCGCCATCGTGTTCGACGCCTCAAAACAGCCTCGCCATCGTTCAGTATGCCTCAAAATAGTCTTCCATCAGGTTCAGACGCCTCAAAACAGTCTCGCCATCAGGTTCAGACGCCTCAAAATAGTCTCGCCGTCAGTTCGACGCCTCAAAATAGTCTCATTGTCAGTTCAGTACGCCTTAAAATAGTCTCGCCATCGTTCAGTACGCCTCAAAACAGCCTCGCCATCAGTTCAGACGCCTCAAAACAAGCTCTTTCATCAGTTCGTACGCCTCAAAACAAGCCTCGCCACTGTGTTCGTACGCCTCAAAACAAGCCTCGCCATCAGTTCAGACGCCTCAAAATAGTCTCGCCACTGTGTTCGGACGCCTCAAAACAGCCTCTCGCCATCGTTCGTACGCCTCAAAACAGTCTTCCATCAGGTTCAGACGCCTTAAAATAGTCTCGCCATCAGGTTCAGACGCCTTAAAATAGTCTCGCCATCAGGTTCAGACGCCTCAAAACAGTCTTCCACCAGGTTCAGACGCCTCAAAATAGTCTCGCCGTCAGGTTCAGACGCCTCAAAAACAGTCTTCCATCAGGTTCAGACGCCTCAAAACAGTCTTCCATCAGGTTCAGACGCCTCAAAATAGTCTCGCCGCCAAGTTCAGACGCCTCAAAACAGTCTTTCATCAGGTTCAGACGCCTCAAAACAGTCTTCCACCAGGTTCAGAACCCTCAAGAAGTCACAGGTAAGCACAACAAAGGTATGAAGATACATCTCTACCCCTTTCTTGCTTATAGTTATTCCGAACTACGATTTGGCTTGATTCCCTCCCCGGGATATGTAGGAATCCTTTCTCAAAACGTCCAGCCATCTGATTCCCCAGATCACCGTCTAGCCCTCCGCTTCATTCCCCAGCTGCTCATTGGGATTGGGTCTTATTTTATCGACAACCTCACTTCTTTCATAAGTGACGTTTCCGAGGGGCTCTGTAATTACGCCAATCCAAATTCGCGACCTTTCCAGATGCATTTTAAATAATAAAATTGCATTTAGGGGCATTTTGGTAAATTCCCCGTCCATCCCGAGACTTCCGGAAACATTTCATATGTTTCTCGCGAAGGAAGTACTTTTTTGTACTTTGCTCGAGTTAAAGGACCTAGAGGGAATAAAACTGTTTTGGACTTTTTGGGTATTACCTAGGAATCTTCCAGAATCAGTTTTGGCGCCAAAAAACGGTTATTGTCACCTTGTGTCACGCGACAACATGAAGCATGGAAAATGGTAACGTTACGTCGTGCGACACATAGTGACCATAGACAACAGCTATAAATAAGACCCTACCCCTCTCAGTTTTGGATCCTTTTTCGACCTTCCTAAAGTCACTCTGCCCAAATTACGCCAGAAACTCTCTCTCTCGCTCTCTCATACCAAAACCTCATAATTCCCCTCCAATTTCCATCACCTCTCATCTCTCTTCAACCCAATTCCATCTCTACTCCCCTATACACTTGAAGCCCCTTAATTCAGCTCTCAATCAGTGCTCAGATCTCCATCTCGAAGTTGAATTGAAGGCTCCTACACCTAACTTGGTGTAAGAGTTGAGGACTACAAGGGTAACACTCTCTCCCTCTCTCTTTCATCCATTTTGTTCTAATTACTCTCTATCTCTCCACTTGATAATCCGGCCTCTTCTGCCTCCGATTATCAAGTGGCAACTGCAATCTCTCTGTTTAATAGCTTATACTTGAGTCCAATTGCTTGATATTGATGTGATCTATTTGGATTTGCAATTTGGGCATCAAGGGAGTGTGGATCTCCCATATCCACATCCCTTTGATTGATTCGTGTCCAATTCGTGTTGTTATTACTGTTTATGATATAATTGTTGTGTTATTGTTGGATCTGCATCTCAATCTGTGAGGTACCGCAGATGGTAAACATATGTCACGCGACACATGTGGACATGAGGAGTCCCGTGTCACGCGACATGTTGTGACCATCCGCAGTGGACCATATTTCGCTTATAGCTTGTTTTGTTCAGCTTTTTCTAGAATGTAGCTTTGTATTCATGTTGCTTAGTTTCTAGATCTCGGCTTCGTTCATTTCATCTAGTGATTTGGTGATCCGTTTGATTTGTGAGCCTCTCGCAAGGCGAACATATGTCACGCGACATATCGGGACAAAGGAGTCATATGTCACGCGACATATGTGACCCTTTGCAGAGGACCTTTTGTTCTTGTAATCTGTCTCTAGTTGATGTAAAGGGATGTGGCCTCCCGGACAATTGGTCTACAAGTTGTAATGATCTCTTTTATTCAATAAAATGCATGTTTATCACACTCTGTTTCATTATCATTGTTTGCACGTCTTTTGAATTATTTGGATGTCTAGATTAGAAAGACTCGTCTACGGACGAGGCGTGTTGGGTGAACTCTCGGTTCTTTCCAACACGTAACCTGACCCCCGAACCCATTTTCTCTCTTAAAAAGGTTTTCAATGTTTCCTCTTAAAACGGCGTGGCGACTCTCATTTCATTTTTTTTCGGGCGAGCGCACATTCAATAGGGTATATACGTGATTTATGTTAATGATTTAGGTTTATTATTTAGTTTTTCTTTTATATACTTTAATTTGTTTAAATTTTCTAACATTTTTATATACCTTTTGTAAAAATATTCAATAGTAGGAAAGTCTAAAATATTATTTTATATTCAATAAAAAATAATAATAAATAAATAAATAAATAAAATAAAGGGTAGTCAGTCCCTCTTTTTTTATAAAATTTCATTTGTTTATTTTTTTTATCTTTATTATATACCTTTTTGTAAAAAAAAATATTGATAAAAAAAGTCTAAAATATTATTTTCTAGTAAATAAAAATAAAAATAAAAATAAAAATAAAGGGTAGTCCGTCCTTCTTTTCTTTTATATACTTTCATTTGTTTAGTATTTTTCTATCTTTTTAAATTACTTTTATAAAAAAAAAAATTAGTAATAAAAAAATTCTAATATAGTTTTCCTATTCAATAAAAAAATAAAAAACATTAAAAAAAATTAAAGCGTAATCCGTCTCTCTTTTCTTTTATATACTTTCATTTGTTTGATTTTTTTCTATCTTTTTTTTATACAAATTTTTGCAAATATTTTTAGCAATAAAAAAAATTCTTAAACTATTTTTTCTATTAAAAAAAAACGTTGAATCGCCAATTTGAACCGTGAACCGCCGGTTCGAAACCAGAACCGTGAACCATAAGTTCACGGTTCGGTTACGGTTTTCCCTTTTTCGAAACCGAAATCGGCTGTTTCGAAGCGAAACCGAAATCGTGTTTGGTAATTCCTAAGCTTGGGCGCGATCGCCCTGAATGGCACTCGATCTCCCAGTTTGTCCCGAAATTTGGCGCGGTCACTCCCCCTTGTCCGCGCGGTCGTTCCCTCAATATGTCATAGGAATTCTCAAATTTCTTGTTTAATTCTGTAATTTAGGCATCCCCAAATTAAACGGCACCAAACCCAACAAATACTTGTATTATTTAAAAAAAAATCAGAACTTTACTAATTTACTTTTACCCACTTGATTTGTGAATAATGATTTGTACAATTATGTCATCAACCAACTTTAAATACTAAAACCCAATTCTTATTGTTTTTATACTAGTACTCCCTAGCCCGTGCCAATGGCTCGGGAACAGTATACAGGTTGGTCAAGTAAAAAAAAATCTAAAAAACAAAAACATTAAAATCTCCCAAATATCTTGAATTGATCAAAATGTAAAAGCAAACAATAAAACACTATAGCATAATATAATATTCACGACAATTTTATTACAATTCTATTTAACATAAAAGGAAATCTAGCCAATCTGATTACATGTCTTGCAAAAGGGAAGAATCATAATTCAAGTGTAGAACATCAAAGAAGCAAATAGATATGGGAAAGAGGCCATATAGAAACTTAAGTATGAACATTCAATATGATTTGTAAAATTGGCGGACCAAAACCCAAAATGTAGGGTAAAAACATGAAATTATTGAATTGAAGTAACGCTAAAATCTATTGCGCCAAACCACAAATCAAATTAAACAATTTGTTACTGTTCACATGACACATGAGCCACTTATAGTAATCTACTCTCATGGTGGCTGTCTCATAATATCATATTTATTCAACAATAATCAATCAAAACAAAATTTAGAAAATCATTTAGAGCATCTCTAAGAATAAAAAAGAATGAACCAATCAAAAAACAAAATCTTTAGATTTGGAAAATAAATAGGAATCTTTCCATGTCTCAATTATTTCGAATGAAATCAATCATAAATTATTAAGAGAATAAAAAATATAGAAAAAACATCCATTATTTGCTTGTAAGTAATAAATTAATCTATTGTTTCCTCTTCGACGACATGATCGGATATTAAAGCTTCAACTTCAACTCTTCTAACACATTCTTCCTGCACTTGTAAAAAAAAGATATTGAAATTGTCTATGGCCAGTTTGCAAGTGTTATAAAAAAGGTTGATAACACAACTGATTACACTTACGGTAACACACACAACAGAGTATAAAACTGTATGTAAAACAAAACAAAAAGTTTGCAAAGCATAACAGTTTTGCAGCGGCATATAATAATAAACACAAGAATTAATTTTTCTCAAGTTATATAAATATATAACTTGAAGATGCCTAAATGACGAAGACTTTATATTCAATATATGAGATGATTACAAAGCCGAAGTTGTTCCTTATCAATATATCAATGTAAGAACTAGGAACTAAGATCAATCACGAAGTTCTACCCTAGCCATGACACAATCAAGTCCCAAGACGTTGAAGGTGGAAATAATTTGTGGAAGGAAGAACACAAAGAGCCGAGGAGTAATTAATCTTTTCTTGTGCAAGTGTGTGTGTGATGCTCGACATATTGTTGTAAGTACCTCAATCCGGACCGCTCTCCATCCGAGCATACGAAAAAAATCAAGGGCGAACTTCCGGAGGTCATAACTCCTTCATAAGGACTCCGATTAAGACGTGCCATATATGGTTGGAAAGCTCTCGACAAGAACTATCTTGCAATCACAAAAATAGCCATTTGACAAATATGTCCGCGTGGGCCACTTTGCAGGATGAAAATAATGATGAAAAAAATCCCATTAAAGTCCACGATATTCCCTCAAATTCAGAAAAACCAAAAAATTAGATTTACACAAGAATTTGTGCGGACATGTTTGCAATTTTTTTGGGACTATAAATAGAGGCCTCTCCCTCTCATATTTTTCACACCTCCCTTCTCTCCTCCCTCCCCCAAGCAAGCTGGGACAAGTCTGAGCCTTCCCGAGGCTTCCCGAGCCGCCCCGAGGCGTTCTCGAGCCATCCCGAGACTCTTCAAAGTCCTCCCGAAGCCCTTCCGGTCCATCTCGAGGCCATCCCGAGGCGCTCTCGAAGCATCCCGAAACCCTGCAGGTCCATCCCGAGGCATTTCGAAGAATCTCGAACCCCTGCCGGTCCATCCCGAGTCATTTCGAAGCATCTCGAAGCCCTGCCGGTCCATCCCGAGGCATCCCGACGCACACCGAAGCTCTGCCCAAATACACCTAGCCATCCCGAGGCATGCCGAACCTCTGCCCGCACATATCTAGCCATCCCGAGGCACGCCGAATCTCTTCCTTTGACATACCTAACCATCCCGAGGGACGCCGAACCTCTGCCCTAATACACCTAGCCATCCCGAGGGATGCCGAACCTCTGCCCGAATACACCTAGCCATCCCAAGGGCTCGAATACACCTAGCCATCCCGAGGCACGCCGAACCTCTGCCCGAATACACCTAGCTATCCCGAAGCACGCCGAAGCTCTGCCCAAATACACCTAGTCATCCCGAAGCACGCCGGACCTTTACCCGAATACACCTAGCCATTCCGAGGCACGTTGAACCTCTGCCCGAATACATCTAGCCATCCCGAGGCAAACATCTAGCCATCCCGAGGCATGCCGAACCTCTGCCCGAATACACATAGCCATCCCGAGGCACGCCGAAGCTCTGTCCGCAAACACCGGTCCATCCCGAATCATACCAAAGCTCTGTCCGCAGACACCGGTCCATCCCGAGGCAATCCCTGTCCATCCCGAAACACTATTCACACTCAATCAAACATATTCCCCCGCGAAATATAGACACGAACCAACATTTGTAAGGCCTCCTTCTCAATCTATTTCAATTAATTTCAATATTTAAATACATAGCATACAATGTAGACATCATTTTCAAAATGCATTTTTAAAAGCACACACACACACATACAACTTTTAAAGAAAGAGGGGTATTGAAAGACTCGTGTATACGAGGCGACTCGGGTGAGCTCAACTATCTCTTCCCGATGCGTAACCTGACCTCCGAACTCAAAATTTCATCACACAACAAACAAAACCAAAACGAAAATCCTTTTCTCAATGTTTTGGGCGTAATCAAAACGGCGTGGCGACTCTACGAAAAAAGCAGCACGGCCTCGACAGCGCGAGATGTCCGGTCCGCGCGCTGGATTCGGGTAATTTCAGTTGGCGACTCCGCTGGGATATTTTGTTTTTTAAAAAAACTTTTAAACAAAAAAAAAAGATTTTTAAAACAATGATGAGGGTCAAACTTTCATTTTACCACTTCTTTAACTATTGTGTGTGTGTGCACGTGCTTTACTTTTTTATTCAAAAAAAAAATACAAAATAATGCATCATAATACATCTGTGTACATACATTTAAAAAATTCTGCAAAATTTTCTGTTTTACTCAGAAAAAGAATTTTAGTGATCGCACACTACGCACACTCTTATCCTGTACACTACACACTACAACCCCAAACTCGGGATGGTCTCAGATGCAGTTCGATTGGTGTTCCTATGCCTTTCGAACGCGCACGGGATCATTCCAAACTTCCCATCCTAGCTAGTGCTAACCATGCACACTTGCGTCACACTCTCTCCAGACCCGGTTGGTTTTTGACCCAGTCCGTGTCATAAAGCCTGGATACATATCCCATGCCGGCCATTATCTGAGTCAAAGCCCAGAAATCAAGATCCCTTGCGCAAGAAAGACGATGAAAGGTCAGGCTAAAATCTTGACCCGATCTTGATTTCCAAAGCTACACCCATACAATGATCCATCCCGGATATACATCCATGCCCACATGACACCATGTCATCAATGCGTCATTCATGACAATATGACCTAGCCAAAATCTAACATCATAGATCCCTTGCACAAGCAAGGTAAAGAGAGGTCATGCCGAACTCTTGACCCGATCTTGACTCAGGCACTGGCTACATTCACTATTCACATGGCCAACGCATTAAAACGAACATGACAGGCTCGGTCCTTAGGTTCGTTTTTCATTTGGCCGGTGGAAACCGCTTGCCCTATAGGACCCTCGCCCGGGGCTGTCCACCCTAGGAAGTCGAAATACAGGTGCAAAACGAGGGGCTTATAGCCGTAGTGATGGTTTCCACTGACCCAGGATCTAGAATAGTTGCGAAAAAGAAGAGCAATCTTTTCCAACCAATTTAGGATTCTGAGAAAACATGTTTTAAGTAAATTAAAACAAAAAAAAAACATAAATAAATAAAAAAGGAAACTGCATGTCACATGAGCTTTCCCCCTTTATCCAAAAAAGGCCTTCCCAAGTCTAAACCTTACCCGTCACCCCCTCCAGCAAACCGAGAGTGGTTGAGAGTATTGGGGTGCCGTATTTTCAATATCGAAGTCACGAGGTCTGACAGCCATTACGGTTCAGCGATCCGAATAGTCCGTTACTCACCCATGACCAGTTCGACAGATAACAGTGAGAGAAATGGTACTCCGCCCCTGAGAAACCTCCAGATAATGGAGGAGGTGCTGCAACCCTTCGAAATTCTCAAGAAGCGCCAAGAAGAACAGCAAGCCTGGATAGTAGACACCATGTGCCGTCGCGGAACCGTCGTCGTTCCCCAACCGGATGGGACCTTCGTCCTCATAGAAGATGAAGAAATGCCTGCTCCGCTCCCCAGGTTTTCCAAAGCTATCAGCAGGTCCTTCCTCCACCAAGCTAAGAAAACCAAGCAACGCAAAGTAGCTCCCGCTCAAAGCTTCACTCGAGCCTCAGTCAAGCAGCTTCGATCTGCCTGCCTCAACATAATCCGTTTCCCGGGTATGCTCCGCAAGCTCAATATCACCAGCACACATATGGACCCATTCCCCCAGATCCCAATGTATCTCGGTATCTCCCAGGATTCAATCCTTTTCCTCTGTATGAGCCTTGCAGCCATAATCTGAAATCCCAATGTCTGCGAGGGACAGACATCCCAAGCGGATATCCTGACATTTCAAACCTACCACCCGTTGAACTGCCACTTGGGGCTAATGAAACATTTCCCCAGCTCCTACACACAACCCTTGGCTATCCGGGCAACCACGCCCTCAACTCCAATTTCAACAATCATGGGTACGGGATGGTATACACTCTACTACCTCCCCAAGATTCCCGAATGACGATCCCATCAGCCAAACCACCTCCGTCTTCGGTTTCCATCCCAGAAAATGGCATCCTGGCTCTGCCTACTGACCCTCATATGGCTTGGTTGGTCGAACAAATGAAAGACATGCAAGGAAAATTGACCAACTCTCGAAAGGACTCGCATATGCCCACAGACCCGAGCAAGGTGGTTCCTCTCCCTCCAAAGTTCAGAATGCCGAAAATGGAGAATTTCGATGGGACAGAATGCCCAAAAACTCACATCGATAGCTACGTCTTAGGTATGAGAGCCAAAGGGGCCACCCCACAACAAATGGCGGATCACTTCCAGCATTCCCTCAAATCCATGGCACTAAGGTGGTTCCTCAATGTAAAGGCGGAAAATCGGATCAAATCAGTGAGATCTTCCTGGAGAAGTACCGTGCCAACCTCGAGTGGAAAACCAACCGCCATGATCTGCAAGCCACTGAATAAAAGGACGGTGAGCCAGTGGGAGAATTTACAAAGATGGAACTAGAAACTAAGCGAGATAATGGATCTGCTTTCCAAAGAAGAACAAATGGACATCTTCCATTCCTGCCTCAAACCATCCCTGAGGGCCCATATTAGCCATCACTTCTATCCCGATCTTCGTGCCATGGTCAATGTCGGGACCAAGTTCAAAAAGACCTTGAGCCTCCAGAAAACAG
This sequence comes from Adenophora triphylla var. japonica, assembly GCA_022495995.1. Taxonomy (NCBI): domain Eukaryota; kingdom Viridiplantae; phylum Streptophyta; class Magnoliopsida; order Asterales; family Campanulaceae; genus Adenophora; species Adenophora triphylla. The sequence goes on along the minus strand of JAFEMH010000599.1, from coordinate 641,033 downwards.
CGGCTACTCCCGCTTCTTCCTATCGCTACCAGGCAGTCCCTTCAGATCTGACGCCTGTTCCAAACAAAGGAAAAGAGGCCACCAGAGCAGTCCACTACATCCAGAATGGAGTCCAAGGAAGCCGCGATCATGTGCCCCCGAGAAATAACAATCCTCCCCGACCGCAGCGTTTTCAGCACTTCGACAACCTCGGAATGTCTCTAAGCCAAGTGTTCGAGGCGTTGGTGAAGCAGAACATGCTCAAGCCCCTCGAGAATTATCAGCCGAGGAATCCTAACCCGAACATGGTTATGAGCAAGCACTGTGCCTTCCACAACTACCCCGACCACACTACCGACAATTGCGTCATAGTAAAACAAGTGGTCCAAGGGCTAATTGAAGAAGGAAAGTTGGAATGCCCCGCGGTTCCAACACAGTCGGAAATCCATTCCCCAGGAACGATAGAGTTAACATTGTAGCATTCGGCATGGATGAGTCCTCTGTACTCTCTCAAGCCCAACAAAAACGCCATTGAAGAACTAGGTTACCCTTTTCGGACCCACAACCAGCAAGGAGGAAATGGTCGAGAAGCTTGGACTAACCCCTCGTCTCTTAGAGTCTAGCTTCGAAGAACTCCTAGATTCTGTCGTATTTATGTTTGAGTCTCTCGAGTCGTGTGACGGCCTTACGCCCAAAGATTATGCATCTGTAGCAAAAACTGTGTTTCCTTATGCTTTGAATAATAAATTCGACCTTTCTGAGTATCCCCTCATTGCCACTTTAACAAATGATAAATTAACTAACAAATCAAAAAACAGTTAATGATGATTCACTTGATAAAGATGCAGACACATTAAACGAACAATGCATTAAGCAAATCTTTAAGCATGTTGTCGAATGAGAGGAAAACCGGGCCCAAGCTGCCGAGGAGGTTTTGACCAAAGTGAATTTGGGGACTGCGGAAGAGCCTACAGAGATGCAAATCCGAGAATTCTCCGTCGATACGTCGCCTAAAGAATATTGAGTCTTCTACTCCCCCCCTCTACACTCTTTAAACAAAAAAAAAAAGAAAAGAAAAGAAAAAAAAATCATACAGTCAAACCTCGTAGGTTCTAGTACTTTTCTCATTCAATCAAATCCTCCTCGGACATTGTAATTAAGTCTTCAATTTTCCATACACAAGTTTTCTTTCTTTTCTTGCTAGACATGAGACATTATTTTGCACCCCTCATTATATTTAATGAAAAGGTTTTGCTCTATATGATCACTTGCATTGCTCAACAAATAATTCCCCAAAGGATTAATGCTTTGATTAATTGGTGTGAGAAAGTCAATCGATAGCTCCCCATACACCTTACCATACCCACACAAAGGCCCCCATCAAGCCATACACTTTCCAAAATCACATCCCTACCATCACCTTGACCAAGTCAATGACGGCAGCGACATCATTAAATGATTGCTCTCATGTCAACAATAAGCTAGGGGCTTTTCCTCCCCCCTCATGTGCATCAAGCAAGTTCAAGCAGGGGCTTAAAAAAAGAGCCAAGGACCCAGCACTGCTAGTCAGAAGCTCAATAGAGGAAGGCAAAGGCAAAAGCATATCATAAGTCCTTAAGCTATATTCAAATTCTTTCTCTTCCCGTGAGAGAAACTATCAAGAAGCAATGGAATCATTGAAGCTGCCGCCAAATATGACTTGTCAATGAATCACCTCAAGGCCCGTGCCTCATCATCCAATCTTCTGTTCGAGCCTTTTCGCCAAAGGCCGCACAAATATTCATGCCTTTGCCCCAAGGCCAAACACAGTTCCCCCGAACTACGTCGACCTGAGCTCCTTGTCTTAAGGGGAACGTAGGCAACCAGAAATGGTCCGGTCATAAACACATACAAATCCACAAACCCGGTCTCACCAATGACCTCTCCTATACACAAACATTCTCTCACACCTGACCCAATTCGATCCTTGATACCGGTTGACTTTCTCCTCATGATTAATCAAGCATATCAAGTTTAATTGTTGAATAACCCGAACATCAACAAAGGGTTTTAAGCAAACATGTGATCATTATGAACAAATCAAGTTTTCAGATGTCTCGACAAGTCTTCTTTTTCTACAAAATAGGAAAAATAGAGCTAAACACTGATTTTCTGTCAGCAAGGGCTTCCATACTTTTACAAGCTTTTCAGTTCTCATACTCTCTCAAAAGAGTCAAACCTAAAAGCATATTTTTTGTGCCCACATCAAATAAGCCATTCACACAAAAAGGGACCAGTTCCCACCTTTTCAAAAAATAATATATACGCCCTTGCGAGTGTACATTACAAGTCATTTCTTCACGTTTTTGGTTGACTAATTGATTCAAAAAAATAAATAATACAAGGGTGTTGAAGAACATATCTAGCTTGATTAAAAACCCCAAACATGGCAGTCTAGGCAAAAATCAGGGTTGAACCATTCTACCCCTTTTTCGTCTCCCTTTCTCTCACAAAAGAAGGTCGAACTACGCAGATCTGAGCCCCTCAGTCCGAGGGGAACGTAGGCAACCTTCATTGGTTCGGTCTAAAACATACACAAAAATCCAAAAATTGGACGCCATCAAGGCCAGACAAGAAGCAAGCAAGAGATTTTGCGTCCCGACAAAGCTTTAAAAGTAAATCACAAATCATCACAGTTAAAACACTTCTTGATGAGTTCAAGCACGGTCTACTCTCAAACTCACAACATGCTAAAAGACAACTTAAAACATTTAACAATTAATGTGTCTGCAAATGACAATGAATGGATACTTAGAGTTTCAGAAGGTCATTCCGTGCCACTCGCGCTTGTCCCTTCGCCATTCTTCCCTTTCTTCCCTCTTCCCCGTCGAGTCTTCTTTCGTTCCATGTGAGCTAGCTCTGTCTCCCTCATTCCAAGATCAGGAGTCCTCCCTGTCGGGTCAAGCAATCCGGTCGCTCTCAAAGCTTCATTCGTCCATGTCTCAGCTCAGATCTTCTCCCTGCGAGTATGTAAAAGGGGACCCCTCTCCGCCAATATGTCAACACTAGTCTCGTAGTCTAACAAAGTGTCCCAGGTGATATCTTGAGGGCTAACCCAAGCTTTTGCGCTCTTAAGGTCGTAACTGGAATGACAACCCTGCCCCAGAATCGACTCGCGTCTGCTCCCCAGAATTGCCTCGCGCCTGCTTCCCAGAATCATTCGAGTCTGTCCAAGGTGCCGCTCGTACCAATCCAAATACTCAGTGATTAGAACAACACTCTCTCTACACCTGAGAAGTACCCAAGAGGAAAAGCAGCAAACTTCCATATCTCTAGAAAGAGAAGGAAATCGGATAGGTGGGCCATGAAGAAAGGAGCTACCATAATAGTAGTAATCTCACTCCAGCCTAGCAAAGGATCCTGCCTCATCCCAAACTGTCGAGAAATGTGGGACAAAATGTAGAAAGAGGACTGAGATAGCCCCAAAACCCTAACAACATAGGAACCTTCCTTAAAGGCCCCCTAGTTTCAATCCTCCAATGAGGAACCCACCAACAGAGGTGATGCGTGCCAAGTCGAGTCATCCACCTCTCCCAAGCGGACAGACCCATATCCAAGACAAGAGGTCGCTAAGCAAACGTCCACGGACTGAAAGATGTCAGAGGCACTGTCATAGCTTGAAGTCTCTCTCTCGCAACCATAAGGCAAGAAAAGTGGGGCTTCCTCCTTGCATGAATCCCCCCATCACCAGACGGTCTATACCGTGGAAGGTTTCCCCCAGAACCAAAGGAACGATATCCTCGCCTGCTTGGCAGTGGCCTACCACATCCAACAAAGCGTTGTGGCATATCCAGAGGGAGCTAACCATGAAAAGAGTGGCTATCACACATAAAGCAAACACGTCCCAGGAGACATCACTCCCGTCGTCGCTCATGAAACTGTCAAAGCTGTTTCAGCCCCCAACTGCTCAGAAAACCTTCCAAAGCTGTTTCCAGCCCCCATACACTAAACACAAATGCATTTCCAGCTCATGCGACATGCACAAAAAAAAGGATGTAGAAACAACTCCTAAGCTATCACCAATAAAGTGCAAATAAAAGAGTTCATTACATGTGAATACATTGTGCATATAAATACAAATATTTTGTTGCTATCCTCACTAACATGCACAAAAAAGAAGAAAAAAAGAGTCCTACTCTGAGTCATCGGCAGTACCACTTGGTAAAGACTCCTGCATCCCGGCACCTCCGCCAGCCAGCTCATCATCCTCGGTGAGCTCTGCACCTTCCTCGACCGGATACTCCGAGAAGTCTTTAGAAGTAAGAACGAAGGAGGAAAAAGAAGATGAGTCATCCCTCCTCTCCTTGGCCAGCACCTGTGGAGTCCTCAAACATTTCAGCAACTCGGTCAGATGTGCCACACGTTCTTAAACATTTCAGTAACTTGGTCAGAGTCGCCACACGTCCTTAAACATTTCAGCAATTCGGTCAGAGGCGCCACACGTCTTCAAACATTTCAGCAATTCAGCCAGAGGCGCCACACGTCCTCAAACATTTCAGCAATTCGGTCAGAGGCGCCACATGTCCTCAACATTTCAACAACTCGGTCAGAGGGGCACCACGTCCTCATCATCTCAGCAAGAGGTGCCACCACGTCCTCATCATCTCAGCCAGAGGCGCCGCCACATCCTCCACTTCCTCCTCACAAAGGCGCCTCCTCCTGCAGGTAAACACAGCGAAGGTATGTCAATAAACTTCAAATGCAAGACATAGCAGTAATAAACGCTACATAAAAGGTCCGTCCCAACATGGCATGTTTACTTTCTAAAAATTCCCACAAATGAAGTTCCATACATGATCCACAAAATATGCCATCAAACTCAACTTAGGTCCAGATGCCTTAGAATAGTCTCCCTTAGGTCCAGACGCCTTAGAATAGTCTCAACTTAGGTCCAAACGCCTTAGAATAGTCTCAACTTAGGTCCAGACGCCTTAGAATATTCTCAACTTAGGGTAATACTTCTGAACTAAGTCTCAATTTAGGTCCAGACGTCTTAGAATTGTCTCAAGTTAGGGTCATACTCCTGAACTATGTCTCAATTTAGGTCCAAACGCCTTAGAATAGCCTCAACTGAGGGTCATACTCCTGAACTAAGTCCCAATTTAGATTCATACTCCTGAACTAAGTCTCATATAGGGTAGACACCCCCAAATAGTCTCACTTAGGTCCAGATGCCTTAGAATAGTCTCAACTTAGGGTCATACTCCTGAACTAAGTCTCAATTTAGGTCCAGACGCCTTAGAATAGTCTCAACCTAGGGTCATACTCCTGAACTAAGTCTCAATTTAGGGTAGACACCCCCAAACAGTCTCACATAGGGTAGACACCCCCAATAAGTCTCACTTAGGTCCAGATGCCTTAGAATAGTCTCAACTTAGGGTCATACTCCTGAACTAAGTCTCAATTTAGGTCCAGACACCTTAGAATAGTCTCAACCTAGGGTCATACACCTTAACTCAGTCTCAATTTAGGGTAGACACCCCCAAACAGTCTCATATAGGGTAGACACCCCCAAACAGTCTCACTTAGGTCCAGACGCCTTAGAATAGTCTCAACTTAGGGTCATACTCCTGAACTAAGTCTCAATTTAGGTCCAGACGCCTTAGAATAATCTCAACTTAGGGTCATACTCCTGAACTAAGTCTCAATTTAGGGTAGACACCCCCAAACAGTCTCACATAGGGTAGACACCCCCAAGAAGTCTCACTTAGGTCCAGACGCCTTAGAATAGTCTCAACTTAGGGTCATATTCCTGAACTAAGTCTCAATTTAGGTTCATGCTCCTGAACTAAGTCTTACATAGGGTAGACACCCCCAAAAAGTCTCACATAGGGTAGACACCCCCAAACAGTCTCACTTAGGGTATAGACGCCATCAAACAATCTCAACTTAGATACTCATTGCCTTTCCCAGCAAAATCGCAAGCTCGAATACCTTCAACTTCACCTCAGGACACCACCACGTCCTCACAACTTCATCTCAGGGCACCACCACGTCCTCACAATTTCATCTCAGAACACCACCACGTCCACACAAATCTCACTACTTCATCTCAGGACACCACCACGTCCTCACAATTTCATCTCAGGACACCACCATGTCCTCACAACTTCATCTCAGGACACCACCACATCCTCACAACTTCATCTCAGGACACCACCATGTCCTCACAATTTCATCTCAGGACACCACCACATCCTCACAACTTCATCTCAGGACACCACCACGTCCTCACAATTTCATCTCAGGACACCACCACATCCTCACAACTTCATATCAGGACACCGACACGTCCACACAAATTTCATCTCAGGACACCAACACGTCCACACAAATCTCACTCAGGACACCAACACGTCCACACAAATCTCACTCAGGACACCGACACGTCCATAACCATCCGACCTCAGCGCCTTAGGACACCACCACGTCCTCCCATCCGACCTAAGCGGTCACCTTAGGACACTAACACGTCCACCTAACATTATTGCACCAACACGTCCACCTCACATCAGGACACCGACACGTCCACCTCACATTAGGACACCGATACGTCCACCTCACATCAGGACACCTACACGTCCACCTCACATTAGGACACACGTCCACCTCACATCAGGACACCGACACGTCCACCTCACATCAGGACACCAACACGTCCACCTCACATCAGGACACCAACACGTCCACCTCACATCAGGACACCGACACGTCCACCTCACATCAGGACACCGACACGTCCACCTCACATCAGGACACCAACACGTCCACCTCACATTAGGACACCGACACGTCCACCTCATATCAGGACACCAACACGTCCACCTCACATCCGGACACCAACACGTCCTCACATCCAACCTTAGCAGGTCACCCCAGGACACCACCATGTCCACAGCTGATGACCAACACAGTCATCTTCTCTCACCCAGATAAGCGATCCAGATCGGGATCCTTATCTTTATTGACGACCCCACTTCCTTCTTAAGTGACGTCGTCGAAGGGCTTCTATAAGTACCCCAATCCGGACCGCTCTTCATCTGAGCATAAGGAAAAAACCAAGGGCGAACTTTCGGAGGTCATAACTCCTTCATACGGACTCCGATTAAGACGTGCCATATATGGTTGGAAAGCTCTCGACGAGAACTAGCTTGCAATCACAAAAAATAGCCATTTGACAAACATGTCCATGCAGAACACTTTACACGGTGAAACTAATGATGAAAAAATCCCCTTAAAGTCCACGATATTTCCTCAAATTCGGGAAATCCAAAAAATTGGATTTACACAAGAATCCGTGCGAACATGTTTGCAATTTTCTTGAGCCTATAAATAAAGGCCTCCCCCTATCATATTTTTCACACCTCCCTTCTCTCCTCCCTCCCCCAACAAGCTAGGACAAGTCTGAGCCTTCCCGAGGTCCTCCAGCCCTTCTCGAGGCCTCCTGAGCTGCCCCGAGGCGCTTCTGAGCCATCCCGAGGTGCTCCAAAGTCCTCCCGAAGCCCTGCCGGTCCATTGCGAGGCATTCCCGAGCTATCCCAAGGCGCTCCCGAAGCATCCCGAAGTCCAGTCGGTCAATCCCGAGCAATTCCGAAGCATCCTGAAGCCCTGCCGGTCCATCTCGAGGCATCCCGATGCACGCCGAAGCTCTGCCCAAATACACCTAGCCATCGAGAGGCACACCGATTCTCTGCCCGTACATACCTATCCATCTCAAGGCACGGCAAACCTCTGCCCGAACATACCTAGCCATCTCGAGGCACGCCAAACCTCTGCCCGAATATACCTAGCCATCCCGAGACACACCGAACCTCCGCCCTAATACACCTAGCCATCCCGAGGAATGCTGAAGCTCTGCCCGAATACACCTAGCCATCCCGAACCTCAGCCCGAATACACCTAGCCATCCCGAGGTACGCCGAACCTCTGCCCGAATACACATAGCCATCCCGAGGCACGCCGAACCTCTGCTCGAATATACCTAGCCATCCCGAGGCACCCTGAAGCTCTGTCTGCAGACACCGGTCCATCCCAAATCATACCGAAGCTCTGTCTGTAGACACTGGTCCATCCCGAGGCAATCTCGATCCATCTTGGTCCGTTTCGTAACACTATTCACACTTAATCAAGCACATTCCCCCGCAGAAGATAGACAAAAACCAAAATTGGTAAGGCCTCCTTCCCAATCTATTTCAATTAATTTCAAAAGGCATTTTTAAAAGCGCACACACACACACAGAACCTTTAAAGAAAGAGGGGTATCGAGGTGACTCGGGTGAGCTCAACTATCTCTTCCCGAGGCGTAACCTAACCTTCGAACTCAAAATATCATCACACAACAAACAAAAAACAAAAGTCTTTTTCTCAATGTTTTGGGCACAATCAAAACGGCATGGCGACTCTCCGAGAAAAATGCAGCACAACCTCAACAGCGTGAGATGTCCGGTCCGCACGCCGGACCCGGGTAATTTCAATTGTGCTTGTCTACACCCTTGCTATTTATAGCACTCAAATACTTGGAGGCTACTCATGATAACAGCCTTGAACTGGATCAGATGGAGTTGAGATGTTGTTGGGCTTGTTGAGCTAAAGACTTGGTCAATTCCCTTTAATGTATCAACCGTCTTGCTTAGTGCCCAAGTCCTTAGCATTAACTCCTTGTACCCACAAGCTCTCCTGTGTTATACTCTCTTGTTTGTTCATCAAAATATCCCTTGAACAAGTCTTCCCACGTGTCCTTCTTCAGCTCTTACGAGTTATGCATAAATCTCCATTTATGCATAATTCTCCTCTTGACTCGTTCCATCACTTTTGTAGCTCTAACTTCTTATGGTCATTTACATGTACATTTTACTAACCACACATATTTTGCAAGTATAGATTATACAAATATTCAATATAACCTATCTAAAAAATGTCAAACTAATAAAGTCAGACGTTCTGGGTAACACATGAAAAGTGCTATCACTACTTGTGTTAACACCTACATCTAATAACACTAGAGAGTGTTGGCAGCACTTATGGTAACACCATCAAGCTTCACTTACAAAGTCCCCCATAGTTGTACATTTCTTGCATTTCTTTACAAACACCATGGTGCTTGTATCTGCAACAATTTGTTAGCAAAATAACTATTCCAAACACATATCAATAATTAACTCCCCCATAATAAGAAAGCTAACTACAAAAGATCAAACTTTAAAACTTAACCATACAAACCAAAATTTGAACAACATCAAATTTTAACAACTAGTTTTTTTAAAAAAGTTTAATCTAAACTACCAATCACAATCCTAAGTTTAAACAAACCATAAAAACAATCCAAAGTATTGTCAAAGTTATCAACCACATACCAGATTTAAAACACAAATTAAATTGTTTTCGATGCCACCATAAAAAAGATTGTTTCAAGAACACACCATCCACCAAAAAATGATTCCACCTTCAACACCACATTAGTCTTCCTCTTCCTCTGTTTCTTCCCCTTCTCCTCGACTTGGATTTCTTGAGTATGACCAGTCCCAGCACCTTCGATAGTACTTACAGCACCATCAGCTCCCCTTGTTTGTGAAGAAATCTGAGAAATAAATTACAAAATATATGTCTGAACTTAAAGCCAACCATTAATATTGATTTCAACAACCGTCATAAGCTTGTGAAGGAACTGAAGTACCATAGTTTTTCTGATCATAGTAGAAGTGTTGCCAGAAGTGTTGACAGCACTTTCAGGCACACTTTCAGCTGATGGGTTTCGAGTAGATCTAACAGGAGTAGAACCAGACCCACTGGCAATATGAGGCTGAACCCAAGGCAAATCACATACCCTATTTCCCTTTTTCAGTTGATAATTAATAGTATAGTACTCATGCCCAAAATAAAAAACACCCGAGGCTTCAACGGGAAGGGATTGGAATTTTAGGACATTGAATATGAGGGAAGGATAAGGAAAGTAAGCAGGGTCCTTTTTCTTTGGACAGGAAGCAAGATGTTTGAAAACTAATCTCCCAAAATTGATTCTTTGCCTTTTCCCTAGTTTATACAACATCCTAGCTTGCTCCATCGTAAGATATTGTTCATTCTTGGTTGGGAGCCATTTAAATATGCACAACTTGTGCAACACAAAATAGAGTGAAATAAGTCTAGAGGCTGGAAACTTAATCTTGGGGTCGACTGGCCACTTAGAAACATTGTTGTTTGTAAAAAACGTAGCCATCACATCCCTATTGGCTCACAAAATCTTATTATCCAAGTTTGGTAACCCTTGTTGATCATGACAGGTGTAAAGCTATAGATTCTGCCCCTAACAAAAACTTTACCAAAATGAGGTGATCCCTCATTATCAAGGTTGGGATTGAGGTTGGCATAAAAGTTTCGAACAATGCTTTCTACAAAGGGACAATGATGGGTATTGGGAACCAAAAACTTCCTATTAGAAAGTAAATCAAACACACCATTCAGTTTCAGATCCTCAATATCTATATTCTTTTCAACCAAAAGTGGCTTCTTGCTATGAGTTAACCAAAATGACATATTTTCTTCCCTATAAAATTCTATGGTTAAATGGGGCTTAGGGAAGGCCTCATCATCATCAATATCAGCATTCAACGTAAACTCATCACTTGGGGAATCAAATAGTTGAGGAGAGTGAGAATGTACCTCATGAGTTGGTATGTTGGGCTGAACAGAGGAAGGTGTTACATGAGCTTGGGTAACACTTCCACCAGCACTCTGTTTTTCCTTTTTTCTGAGGAGCTTTATACGGACAGCGGCAAGAGTTGCACCTTCATCCTAAATCCATTTTTCAAGGCTGTCATCAGAGGGTTCCTTCTCTTCTTTGTAGTCTTCATCAGAGACATGAGCTGAAGAGAGACTGAGAGAGTCTTCAGAAACTTCGATGTGGTCAGAGGAGGTGTTCGACTTCCCTTTGCTATAAGCTGTCCTTAGTGTGTTTGAGCTTCATTTTGGTGGTCTTTAGGGAGGCATTGGAGGTTTCCTTTTCTTCTTCTTTTCTTTGGAAACTGGTACATTGGGTTGAGGAGGAGACACTTCCGGAGATAGCAAAGCTAAAGGGAACGGAAATGGCCGGACAATGTCTAGGGCAAGGTTTGGAGAAGAAACAGGGGTAACCCTAGGTGAAACCTCCATAGGCGAGGTAACCCTTGAGGCAGCACGCGAGGTAGCACCCGGTGAAATCTCCATGGGCGTGGAACTCTTGTTAGGAGATGACATTGTTGGAATTTTGGAGAAGAAGTAGACGAACGGAGAAGAGGGTTTTGAAGGTTTTGGGACTAGAGAGAAACAAACGAGATAGATAGATAGATAGAGAGAGAGAGAGAGAGAGAGAGAGAGAGAGAGAGAGAGAGAGAGAGAGAGAGAGAGAGAGAGAGAGAGAGAGAGAGAGAGAGAGATGAATAAGGAAAATAACAAGAAAATGGAATGAATATCCAAATTAGGGGATTGATCTTGAACAATTTTGAACCTACATCCCTATTATCTAGTTAAGACTCCTAAATTAAATACACAACTACCCCCATTTTAAACCCAAAAAACGGTTGTTAACCTTTTTTTTAAAAAAAATATAATAAAAAAGATAAAATAAAGTTAGGTAATTATCTTCTTCAAATTTGAATTTAAATAAGTCATCCAGATTTTTAGGAATACAAGTTACCTACTTTGATTTATCAAGATAAAAAGAATTAGTTAAAAATTTTTTGAAATTCAAAAACTTTAAAAAATTCGGATTTTCAAAAATTAAATAACTAAATTCGAAAATAAAGAATAAAAAATTAAATTGGCACATACAAATGTGTTACTAGAAATAATGGTAATACAAAAATTAACATATGCATTAAAATAACCACCCTTTGAAAATATTCTTCATTTTCTAGCACTTGAGGCATAACAATTCTTGTTTTCAAGTACTTGAGGCATAACAATGCTCATTTTCAAGCACTTGAGGCATAACAAGCCTCATTTTTAAGCACTTTAGACATACAAATATCTTTAAGTTTTTATTACTTCATGAACAAGGAAGCATCGTAATAACGAGCTCCGTGTCCCGAGTTCTTTCGAAGTAAAAAGACTATAGTGAATTGTACCTTTCAAGTAGGATACACTGTAGTAGCGAACCCCATATTCCTAATACTTAGTACAAACTCACTAGAAATTATGCGCGTTTGGCAAGAGGACATCGTCGCAGCAAAGGCCGTGCCCCGAGTTACTAAAGGAATAATACACGTGCTTTTTGCCTTTTATCAAAAGATTAGTGACTTTGTCTCTTTTGAGATTGAAGGGTATTTTAACAAAACATGTTAACCTACTAGAACAAAAAGGTCATCATGTGACCCCATTAGGGTTAAACTAAAGAAAAGAATATATAAGTGTATATATATATATATATATATATATATATATATATATATATATATATATATATATATATATATATATATATATATATATATATATATACATATATATATATATATATATATATATATATATATATATATATATATATATAAAGACCAAGAGAGCTTTTCATGTCTAAAAATCTATCATGGTCAAGGGCCTTAGTGAATATGTCAGCAAGTTGATGCTTTGTATCAATATGCTCTATATTTATCAAACCTTTATCAACTAAGTCCCTAAGGAAATGGTGATGGATATCTATATGTTTGGTGCGAGAGTGTTGCACTGGGTTTTTGGAAATTTTAATGGCACTTAGGTTGTCACAATACATGGTTAACATATTACTTTCTAGACCATAATCATCTAACATATGCTTTAACCAAATAAGCTGTGAACAACAACTTCCAGCTGCTACATATTCTGATTCAGCAGTTGAGAGTGAGACACAGTTTTACTTACAACTATACCATGACACTAGATTGTTACCCAAATAAAAACACCCCCAACTAGTACTTTTTTGGTCATCCATATCTCCCGCCCAATCCGAGTCGCTAAGCCTACTAGATTGGTATTAGTATCTTTGCTATACCATATGCCTAAATCACATGTTTCAGACACATATTTGATTATCTATTTAACAGAATTAAGGTGAGAGACTTTAGGATTGACTTGGTAACGTGCACATACACAGATGCTAAACATTAAATCAGGGCAGATAGAGGTAAGATAAAGAAGGCTACCTATCATGGAATGGTAGAGTGTGGGATCAACATCTTCTCCTACTTGGTCCTTACTAAGTTTGAGAGTATAACTCATAGGAACTTTTGAACTTTTTGACCCCTCCAACCCAAACTTCTTCGCCAAATTCCTTGCATGCTTGCTTTGTGATATGATTATTCCATCACTAGTTTGTTTTACCTGCAAGCCTAAGAAAAATTTTAGCTCACCTATCATGCTCATTTCAAATATTGAAGTCATAACATCTACAAAATCTTTCAAACATGTTTGATTTGTAGACCCATGGACTATGTCATTAACATAGATTTGAGCAATAACAAGTTCTTTACCATGTCTAACTATAAACAAAGTCCTATCTGCCTCACCTCTAATAAATCCATATTCAAGAAGAAAACTGGTTAAATGACTATACCATGCTCGAGAAGCTTGTTTTAGCCCATAAAGAGCTTTATCAAGTCTATAAACATTGTATGGTTGTGAAGGATATTTGAAACCTTTTGGTTTGTTCAACAAAGATCTCTTCATCAGAATAACAATTTTAAAAAGCTGCTTTTACATCCATTTGAAACAAAGTGATTTTTAGATAGCAAGCTATGACTAAGAGAAGTCTTATGGACTCAAGTCTAGACACATGAGCGAAGGTTTCATCATAATCAACACCTTCTACCTGTGTATATCCTTGGGCCACAAGACGAGCTTTATTCCTAACAATATTACTCTTCTCATCTGTTTTATTTTTAAAAATCCATTTTGTCCCAATAATATTAGTATTAGGGGGATATGGTACTAAAAACCAAACATTATTACGGGCAAACTGTTCAAGCTCCTCTTGCATGACTTGAATCCAATAATTATCTTTAAGGTCTCAACTACATTCTTAGGTTCTAGAGAAGAAACATAACACGAGTATTTTACCTTGGCATATGTGGTAGACATGCACACATATGTTACCATACTACGGTAGTCAATAGATTCTTTTTGCCTCATCCTTACGCCTTCATTCACTTCCTCTATTACGTGTGAGGTAGGGTGATCTCGTCTAATATTAGTAGGTGGATCCCTTCTCATTTCCTCATGACCAGTGTCAGTGTTTTCTCCCTCATCCGTTGTTCTGGAATCAGGTGTTACTAGAGGTGCTATCTCATTATGGAGGTATGATTTGTTGGAAGAGTTCCAAGCAAAGTACCATAGCCGATTCTACAACTGAGGTCGAATATATAGTGGCATCTGATGCAGCTAAAGAGGCAGTTTGGATCAAGAAGTTCGTTAGTGATTTGGAAGTCGTTCCAAGTATCACTAATCCGGTAGAACTTTATTGTGACAATAATGGTGCCATTACCCAAGCAAAGGAACCAATGTCACATCAGCGATCCAAACACATACTTAGACGTTTCCACCTCATTAGATAATTCATAGAAAGAGGAGACATTAAGATATGCAAAGTATCAATCGATGATAGCACAGGGGATCCCCTTACAAAGCTCCTCGGACAAGAAAAGCATGATGATCATGTTAGGTCCATGGGCATACGATAAATATGAGATTGGGCCTAGTGCAAGTGGGAGATTGTTGGTGTTATGCCCTAGGCGTATAGTTTTTTTGACTCATAACTAATACCGTTATGTAATCGTCTTTACTATTTATAATAGAGAATGTTTATTTTGAGTATTATATGTTTTACATGTTTATTATAATATTATGTGTCCCTAGTTATTGTGAATAACTAGTATAAGTTGGTAATGGATAATCATAGAGATGATTATATGCATGGGGATGCACATTACATTATGGGTACTTGTTAGAGAACAATGTATTGGACTGACCCATCTATAAGATTTATGACATGGTCTATGGTCATATATGTCATGATTAAATCTCATGATAGTCATGTCATTGGAATCCTTAATACCTGAGATTATCATCGTCTTCCACATGATGAATGTTGTGTTTGATGTAGTCTAACACTATCTTTAATAGGATAGCAATAAGGGCTATGTTGGCACGACTGGATTCTTGTAGGGAAGAATTATAAGTCAAGATGGGATTTGTCCCTCGTTATGAGAGATGTCTGCTTGGGCCCCTCAATGAATAGTGTTGATGAAACCTGTGGCCCACTCAAGAGATTTGATAGAGATCAAATGCACTTGGATTATCAACATAATCGGAATCGAGAAAGCATTGAACAATATAAGTTACGTGGACCATGACTTATGTTCAATATGACATCGCGTGACAATGGGATTGTGACATTAATCTATCAAGAAATCAAGCTTCGAAGTTATATTTAATAGGGTGGACGTAATGACTTTCTAGAGACCACTTATATCTTGTGAGGTTGATGTTTCAACTCACTACCAACATAAAATATAATTTCTAAAGGGTCACACACAAAGAACGTATTGAAAATGGCTCAAATATGGAACTGTACAGCTGGACGACCGCCGAGGGGAATAGTGGGCGACCGCCCACAAACCGCTGTAGAGCTGGGCGACCGTCGGGAAGTTGTGGGCGACCGCTCACAAGGTTTTTCGAAAGAACATAAAAGGCTGTAAAACTGGGCGGCCGCTGGGAATCTTTGTTGGCGACCGCCCAGCCCCCATTTCAGCACATCAGTTTTTGACTTGGATTAGGGTTTCTTCCTAATTGTTAGGAATAATTATAAAGTATAAATATACCCTTTTGCCTCAGCCAAGAACACAAGAAATTTAGGGCTTGAGAAACACAAATCTCTTGATTTTGATTACGAATCAAAGATCAATACATCCTAAATTCAATTCCATATTAGTCATAGATTGTTGAAAAGTGTTTCAACAATCGGGGATCATCTAGCAATCCAACAAGATTTGATCTTGGTTCGTTCGTGTGTGGATTAGCGATAGAGGGTGATTGGTTAATCACCTAAAGCTTGAAGGCCTAGCATTATTGATTCATCACAAGGAAGAAGATTAAAGTTTCGTTGCCGATTCAAATCTGAATTACGAATCGTGTACGAAAGACATACTCGCAACAAAGGTTAGTAAATCTATTTCATAGTTTTAATCTCTTCAGGTTAGACGGATTCATGGCTAGGGTTTTGTGAATTATGTCAAGTCTTCTGCTGCGCATGTAACCCTAAAACCCAACAAGTTTACCTAAGTAATCCCGGACATTCAATATAAAGCATACACTCCTAAAAAAATGAAAATAATAAACCTTTGGTTTTCTACCATTCAAACTTTCTTAGGGAGTCATTGTGGTTCCTGTTCTCAGATAGACTCTATTGATTGTGTGACAAGCAGTACTAAGTGCCTTTGCCCAAAAACGTTTTGAGATTCTTTTCGAAAACAACATTACTCTAGTCATTTCAAGTAATGTTATATTTTTCCTCTCAGCAATCCCATTTTGTTGGGGTATTTTAGGCGTTGAAAATTCATGATGAATTCCTTTATTTTCACAAAAAGTTGAAAAAGAAACATTATCAAATTCCTTTCCATGATCAGATCTAATATGAAAAATAGCTGCACAAAACAAGTTTTTGATTTTAGAGTGTAAGATTTTAAAATTTTCAAAGGTTTCTGATTTATCTCTCAAAAAATAAACCCAAGTAAATCTAGAAAAGTCATCAACAATGAAATAAATATATCTCTTACCTCCAAGACTTTCTACCTCAACTGGACCCATCAAATCCATGTGTAAAAGTTGAAAACAATGTGGTCCCAAAGTGTTGCTCATTGTGTTGGGCAGCACTGTGGGCAACACGAATTTGTTTGCCTTTAAGTAAATCCTCACAAACCACTTTCTCCTTGAATTCCAAATTAGGAACTCCTCTCACAACATCTAGCTTAATAATTTATTCAATATGGCAAAAATGAACATGACCTAATTTTTGATGGCACAAAGTGGTAACATCATCCTTAGCCGAATGGCACATTATCCGAATGGCACATTATTTTATCTTCAACAAGATAACAATTGTCAGTAGATCTAGTTCCAGACATAACACAACTATTGGAACCATCAAAGACCTCACAATTGTTTTTGTTGAACTTCACCTCTAAATTGTCATCACAAAGTTGACTAATACTAATCAAGTTAGCAACTAGACCATCAACTTCCAAGACATTTTTTAAGGTGGGGAAACCATGCATATTAAGTGTCCCTTTCCCAATGATTGTACTCTTACTACCACCACCATACGTAACACTCCCTCCATGTATAGATTCATAGTCATTTAAAAATGACTTCCCGTCATATGACGTGAACACCCACTGTCGAAATACCATGAACCTACTACATTTGTTTTCAAAGCAGTATAAACTACATCACATCTTAGATTAGCTTTGGGTTTCCATGTTTTCTTCTATAAACTTTTGACTTTCTGACAAATAGTGTTATCTGAAGTGCTGTTTGAAGTAGTTGACAGCACTTCTAGTAACACTGTGGAATTGGACTGTTTCTTTAAAAAAGATTGACACTTATTTTTAAAATATCCAGTAGTGTGACAATATTTGCACACTTTAGCAGTGTCAGAAGAGTCAGAAATGCAAACATTTTTATCAGAACCACGTTCTTTAACAAAACACGTTTCACTATCATCAATATTTAAAGTAGAATCAATACTATTTAAAGATTCTTGAAAACCAATACCTGCCTTGAGAGGGTTACTCAAATTGAGAATCTCATCCAGTTTGGAAGACTGTGTTGAGTTTCTTAAATGTGGCCTCCGCAAGAGACAACTTGGCCTTGACTTTATCCAACATGGCATCCTTCTTGGTGAGTTGGAGCTCTAGCTTAGTTAAGCTTTCCTTCAGCTCATGATTTTCCTTGATTAAGAATGTCACCTTCTTGTTCTCGTTTTTCCATTCCACAAGAAGTTCTTCGTAGAGATTCTTCAACCCATCTATGAGCTCATCCTTGTTTAGTTCATCCTCTTGAGAGTTTCCAGAGATTTGGTAACACTTGTGGTAGCACTTCCAATATCCGTGTCACATACAGTGACCAACATTGTTGTCACATCTGGTTCTTCATCTTGGGCTGTTCCCTCATCTTCATTATCACTCAGTGACACGCACAAGTTCTTTCCCATCTTCCTTAAGGTGTTTACACACTCGTTTGCATAGTGTCCCCATCCAGAACAGGCATGACATTGAATTGAATCAATGTACTTAGGATCAAACCTTGACTGGTCAGAAGATGCCCTTCTTATTGGATTGGAATTTTAGGATGATGAAAATGACCTTTTTGGCATCGAATCATACACTTTGGTTTGTTCCTCCTTTGCTTTTACCTGCACATTCTCTTTGTTAAACTTTCTAACCATAGAGTTATATTTCTTAGCAAGTAAAGCAACACTAGCATTTTCATCCAATTCTTCAAAAACCTCTTTATCATCACCTTTTTCAAAATTTGAGGAATGAATTTTCAAAGCTATATTCTTTCCCTTAGTGGCTTCACTGTGTTCAACAAGATTTAGCTCAAAAGTTTTTTAAATACTCATTAAAGTATTGAAATCCATAGTAGAAAGATTGTTCAATAGATGAAATTTTCATATTGAAATGCTCAGGAAGGGTTCTAATGGCTTTTGAAACAAGTTGTTTATTTGTGAAAGGTTCACCTAAAACTTGACATTCATTTGCAAGACCAAACAACTTTTCAAAATAAGATGAAATATTTTCATCTTCACCCATCCTTAATCTTTCAAACTTGCTAGTAAGCCTTCTAAGCTTAGTTTCACGCACACTACCATCACCTTCACAAAACCTTTGCAAAATATTCCATGCTTCCTTAGCCGTGGGAGTGTTTTGAATAAGTTTAAAAATATGAATGCCAACCCACTCATAAATGGCATTTAGTGCCTTTTCATTGAAACTAGCTAAGCTATTCTCTTTGTTAGTCCACTCGGATTCAGGCTTGACTTAAACATCACCATCCTCATCCGCGAGCAACATAGGAAGAGAATACCCATAAACAAGTGATCGCCAAGCCCTAAGATCAATGATTTGATATGAAAGCGAAGACGGATCTTCAAATAAGCATAATTCGATACATCGAGAACAGGAAGTCTCTTTTGGTTAGGATTAGCCGGATCATAAGACATGACAACTGGATCAAGCACTTAGTACGTCAAGTGACCTGTTCTGATACCAATTGAAATTGTATATGGCCAGTTTGCAAGTGTTATCAACAAGGTTGATAGCACAACTGATAACACTTACGGTAACATGCACAACAAAGTATAAAAATAGTATGTAAAACAAAACAAACAGTTTGCAAAACACAACAGTTTTGCAGTGGAATATAAGAATAAACACAAGAATTAATTTTTCTCAAGTTATATAAATATATAAATTGAGTATGCCTAAATGGCGAAGATATTCACTATATTACATGATTATAAAGCCGAAGTTGTTCCCTATCTATATATCAATGTAAGAATTAGGAAATAAGATCAATAACGAAGTTCTATCCTAGCCACGACACAATCAAGTCCCAAGACGTTGAAGATGGAAATAATTTGTGGGAGGAAGAACACAAAGAGACGAGGAGTAATTGATGTTTTCTTGTGCAAGTGTGTGTGTGATGCTTGACATATTGTGCTTGTCTACACCCCTGCTATTTATAGCCCTCAAATACTTGGAGGCTACTCTTGATAACAGCCTTGAACTGGATCGGATGGAGTGGAGATGTTGTTGGGCTTGTTGAGCTAAAGACTTGGTCAATTCTCTTGAAAGTAGCAACCGTCTTGCTTAATGCCTAAGTCTTTAGCATTAACTCCTTGTACCCATGTGCTCTCCTATGTTGTACTCTCTTGTTTGTTCATCAAAATCTCCCTTTAACGAGTCTTCCCACGTGTCCTTCTTCAGCTCTTACGAGTTATGCATAAATCTCTATTTATGCATAATTCTCCTCTTGACTCGTTCCATCACTTTTGTAGCTCTAACTTCTCATAGTCATTTACCTGTACATTATACTAACCACACATATATTTTGCAAGTATAGATTATACAAATATTCAATATAACCTATTTAAGAAATGTTCAACTAATAAAGTCAGATGTGCTGGGTAACACCTGAAAAGTGCTATCACTACTTATGTTAACACCTACGTCTGATAACACTAGAGAGTGTTGGCAGTACTTGTGGTAACACTATCAAGCTGCACTTATAGATATCAACCACATTTATTTAAATATAAATGATGCATTATATTCGATTATATATTATATATATAATAAACATACCGCTTCCGCGACAAAAATTGGGCTATCCCAGATATTGTCATAAGTCAAGGGGATGGAGGAAATTATGAAGAATCAATCGAATGTTGAGTGTCTTGTAAATCTTCTATCGAATGTGTGGGAATCTATTTGAAACATGTTTTAGATTAATAAATATATAGTAACTACTTAGCATAACACTTTATGCAAATATAGTAACAATTTACCATAACACTTAAGTTAAAGAATAACTTCTGGATAAACAATATTTGTTGTGTCTGTGTCATCTGTTGAGGGCAAAATGACCACTATCCTATTGAATGTAGTACATCGAGACAACACAACGTATATAGTTGGTCGTGGTAAACACCGGCGTCAGAAGATCAATGCCCACAAATTTAACTGATTGACCTTGTGATTTATTTATAGTCATTGCAAAGGACAATCTAATTGGAAATTGTTGTCTTGTAATAGGAATAGTAAGTTCAGAAGCTGAGGGTGTAAGAGAAATTCTTGATATAAATACCAAGTTGGCTGCTTTATCTCCGCTAAGGATTTCAGCCTCAATAATATGTCGTCCACACTGAACGACCCTTAATCTTGTTCCATTGCAAAGACCATCCCTTGGGGCAAGATTTCTCATTAAAATATTTGGGCAACCAACTTTCAACTGCAAGTCTAAAGGGGGAAGACCGGGAGGATTCAGTGTGTTCAAATATTCTATTGGGTATCGATTTTCCACGATCGGTTCGCTTGTATCATCATCCGTATATTTGTTGGCTGATAGATAACTTTTGATAGTACCAGGGAATATCTCTAATGCTTTAAGATTTATATAATTGACATCATCATTGCGTGGAGAGAGAATTGTTCGATCGGTTAAGAATCGTGCAGTGAAAGTCCTCGATATATGCAATACTGGATAAACTTCTCTTATTAGTTCATCGACGTCTTTACACTTACGAATAGTAGTCAGGAGTTCGAGTGTCTCATTTGGATTGGTTCCCACATGTCATTGAAATTAATTTAACATTAATTATGAAGAGATCCCTATAAAGATTGGAGTGCATCAAGGTTCCGCACTTAGCCCCTTTCTTTTTGATTTGATAATGGACGAATTGACGAGGTCAGTCCAAGATGATATACCAAGGTGTATGTTGTTCGCAGATGATATTGTGTTGATTGATGAGACAAGAGAGGGTGTTGAAAGTAAATTGGAGTTGTGGAGACACACTTTGGAATCTCGAGGTTTCCAACTAAGCAGAAGCAAGACTGAATATTTGGAGTGTAAGTTTAGCAGAGTTGGAAGTAGGGAGGCAGGGGCGGTCACATTTGATGGAAAGATTGTCCAAGCTTCTGAGTTTTTTTGCTATCTTGGATCCATTATCCAAAAGGATGGAGAATTAGATGGTGATGTGGCTCATAGGATTAAAGCAGGGTTGGTTGAGTGGGAAGAGTGCCACAGGTTTCTATGTGATCGCGGCATGCCCAATAGATTAAAGGGAAAATTCTACCGCACGGCAATTAGGCCGGCATTGCTTTACGGCACCGAATGTTGGGCCGTGAAACAGTGTCACGTGCGTAAGATGAATGTGGCGGAGATGCGTATGCTTCGATGGATGTGCGGTCATACAAGAAAGGATCGATTGGGGAATGAGGTGATCAGAGGTAAAGTAGGAGTTGCGCCCATTGAGGATAAAATGAAGGAAAATCGTCTGAGGTGGTTTGGACATGTGAGAAGGAGACCGAGTGATGCACCGGTTAGGAGGCCGAAACAGTGGAGAAATGATAAAATGGCGAGGGGTAGGGGAAGACCCAAACAAACTTGGATTAGAGTGATTGAAAATGATATGAGTTTACTTGGAGTGGATGAAAGTATGGTGTTGAAGAGGCCGGAGTGGAGGGCAAAAATCCATGTGGGGGGCTGATTATTTTTTATTTTTTTTTATATTTTATATTTTTTTATATTTTTTATTATTTTTTTATTATTATTATTATTATTATTTTTTTATTTATTTTATTTATTTATTTTTTTCCAACAACCTTTTCACACGATGACATATGATGATTCATGTTAAGGACCTCAAATTATTTTGAGACTAAGGATTTATTTCGATCGAGCCGCATGTTCTCTGATAGAGTCAAGACGTGTATGTTTTTCCAAATAAATGATTTTTGAAGAGTTGATCCCACAATTTGCTCACGATATCCTTTAGATATAACATGCAAAGTTTGACAAAATTCAGCACCAAAAATAACAGTAATTTTGCCAAAAGGGCTATTATTATCATGAACATCTCGAAGGCTGCGATCGACGGCCCCAACACAATGGCGATGTTGCATAGGAATCTCATCTGATATTATTAATTTTGTCTCTCTAAATAGTTTGGCATGAATTGGCTATTTTGTGAATGAACACATCGTGTCTTCTAACACATTCAAAGGTATGCAAAAAGTAGAATGTGCAGTTCTACCGCCTACCAACAATAATGATGCAATTCTGGATGATGCAACACAAATAACAATATCGCCCCGCATTCGACACATTCCTGCAATTGTGTTGTACAAAAATGTTTTTCTCATTCCTGCACCCCCATTCAAGAAAAAAATCTTCCCTTGATTTTGAATCACCGACGACATCACAACATCGAAAGACTTTCGTTAACCAGAATTCAAGCGAGAGACATTATCATCCACACCAGTAGTGCGATCATCATTTTGAAGTTGTCTATGCTCCCACAATAGCCCATTATTGCCCATCATTTGTGTCCAATTTTGAAGGGGGAGGGGCATTGGGGGAAAATCTTGTACACATTTTCCCGATTCTTGCAATATTTCATTCAAGAGTGCAAACCATAATCTACTATTTGATTTTCATTCGGATTTTAAATTTCATATTGTGTGTGCAGTTTGTGAGGAATATCATCACATATATTAATTGCAAACTGATTCCACAACTCATCGGGATGTAACGGTGAACATTGTGTTCGAATAAGTGCAAATAATCTTCTCAATTGGTATCCAGTCTTCATAACTGATGCTTCTTCCAAACATTGCTTCCATTCTTTATCATCTTCAAGAAGACCCCGAGGAACACATGCATCTTTGAAAGTATCATATCAAACATCATTATATGTTCGTAAATTTTCCCAAGATGTTGGCCCTTTAACAGTAATTAATAAGAGGCGAAGGTAAAACCTCTCACCACTTGAGGGGCTTGCAAAATATATTCTACCAATTGCGTTGCTTTGATGATTTTGATGTCTTCATTTCCAATACTTACCCATCCATGTGTAATACATTGACATTTGTTGGTACGTTAAATCTTGAGTTCTTATGTCAGTAGCACAACAGTCAAAAAAGACCATTAATTTTGTAAATTTTCCTTCAACTTGTTGAACTATCTCGTCTCATGAAAGACTTGAATCATACGAAACATTATGCTCCCCCGGTAGATGGGGATCCAATCGAAAAACATTAGGAACTTCTTAATGTAAAGTGTTGCCAAATAGTCGTCATGCAGCTTTTGGCGAAGCAATGTACCTCGCATCAAGATATTGTTTGAACTCATCACCTCTCCCCAGAACAATTATTGTTCGATCATGACCTTTGTATATGTATTTATGAATGTACTTTACACATGTCAATCCAGCACACACCTCTACATTAATATGACAGTTAAACATCTCAGTGAGATAAGATTGTAAGGTACAACATCTCGATTATCAACCTCTTTCCCTCGCACTTCGACAACTACTCCATTATCACGACAACGATAGATCGCATAACCGTCATTATCAATAGAAGTTGTTTCGGCCCATAGTTTTGGATATCTTTTCTTACAAAAACCTTTCTCCATAAATTGTGCATTTGAGTTTCTTGCACCGCATGGTCCATGTATCATGCATTTCGTAACTGTGTCAAAAAGTGCAGGCTTACTCTCTTGATCTGGTAACTCAGCACATACCTCTTGATCAACTTGTTCTGGCATTCTGATCGTATTCGGTTCTGCGAGGAAAAAAAATGCATGCATATGATGCAATCCCCTTTTCTGAAACTCTATAGTAAATATATATGCTTCTATTTTCCAAACACCCTTTTATTTTTTACTATTTTCATCAATTGTCTTCTCTTCAATTAAAAAATGCGAGCAACTAAATCTAGTCGATCAGCTGCTGTTTGATTAGGTAGGAGAGCATCATTAATTTATGGCCATGCAGGGTTGGCAGTCATGGTTAAAAAAATATCTGGATGCTTATATGCGCTTGTAATAATCGTAGAATCCTGAAAAATTTCATACATTTGTCTAGGCCCACCGATAAAAGAAGATGGGAGGATAAATCTTCTTCCAATTTGATCGGGGCTTGGACCTTCTTCATCAAAGATTTCTTGAAGATTCCTATACTGATCAAAATGAATAAATAACTCTTGATTTTCTCTGATATAGGAAAGACAATTTGCTCTGTTACAGCCCAGGCATCTACCAAAAATTCCTGAAATAGTTTTCTGCCTCTTAAAATTTTGGAATACTCATTTTTTCGTTCAAATAATCGATAACTATAGTAAGCCATCATTGTGAGACAATTTCTCTCTCTAGAACTCGGAGCATTTCTATCCAAATCCCAAAGAGTCATGGACGGTTCCCATCCTAGCTCGCCATAAGGGAACAATAGCAGGTAATGCAATGGTGCGTATGTCAGATGTGATTCACCTATATGCATCAAGCCTTGGGTTCCTCTGTAGTGTAGAACAATATCTCTTGATCTCCTTACCTGAGTACCATCACCAGGCACGATTACTGTAATCTCATCTACAATTGGTGCATTATACCTCCGTTGATCTCTTCTAGGATCATAGTGTAAATAAGCCGATAAATTTTGATCAGCTAGATCTTGACTTTGTTGTCGTAATACTTCGTATGCTTGAAGAAAGAAACGCAAAAATGGATTATTATGTAATAAACATAGTTAGACGTTGCCTAAGAGATCTCGATCCAATGCCGGGGTTTGACGTTGACGACTATCCAATGCTCCCGTGGGATCATAGATGTAAAGTTGGGCATATACTGGCTCTGCATTCAGTTGAGGTAATAATGCACCCGTACGATTTCGCAACTCACCGTTGTAGCGATGCGCGAGTTTTTAACATCTTTTTGAGTCGCCACCTATATTATTCATTTGGAAACATAGAAAAACCATTTGAAAATAGAGTTTGAGTTTGGGGCTTAGGTTATGGAATGGGAAGGTCAAGGAGCACCCATTCCACCCAATCCGGAGATCGGTCTTGCTAAAAAGAGAGAGGTTTTCAAAGAAGGAAAATATTTTAAATAATAAATAAAATAAAGATCCATTTAACGAGTTTAAACGGAATATATAATCGATTGCTTTGAGACCATCCCCATGATTTGGGGAGGCTCTAGGCTGATCCTAGATTCAATGTATTTATACCACTTTAATAATCAATTAGAAAGGGAAAGGAAGATTACCTTGCGTGAAGAGATTCAGACAGAGTTTCGACTCAAGTTTAGAGTTGAACCTTGACTCGGACAGAGCTTCGCCTCAGTCCTTGATTCGAGCTACGATGTTTGTTTATCAACAAGGTTGACAAACAAACTTTAGGTGATTTTAGGGGTGATTTACAGGAATCTTTCAGGGAGAGAAACAGTAAATGTGGGGGTTTTGACTTGAAAAGTCTGGGATCCAAAATACTGAAAGTCTTCAAATATTTATAGGTGTTGAAGAGGTGTTGAAGATGAGATCAAACACCTTGGGAAGGTTCCAGAATCCAAACTTCATTGGATGGCCGGATGGATAAAGTTTTATCCCAAAAGAGGTTGAAATTGACGAGGAAACTGTTATCTGCAGGTCTGCAAAACTCCCTTATCTCGCGCGAGACACGCAATTCCGCGCGAGATAAGGCAGTCTGTGGACAATTCTGCCCTTCCCTCATTATTTCATATGCAGTTTAGTCTCAAACTAACGGTCGTTAGTCAAAACTTAACGAAACATGACGAAATGGTGGATTTCTACTTCATGACTCAAGGCGAGACTTAGAGCGGTACAAATGTACTCCAATGGGTTCAGAATGGGGTGTCTACAGAGCCCCTCATCGATAAGTCTTATGGAAGAAGTCATGTCGACGATAGAAAAGACATCATTCTGAACATCGGGATGGTTGGGCCGCATGGCTTCCTACGTATCTCTATCAGAAATCAGACCATAACGTAGTTTGACTCCAAAACATAAAAAGGCTGCTTTAGGTATTTTGAAAATCATTTTGAAAATCGAGGAGATTTTGTTTTTGAAAAGGTAAATTCATACTGAGGAATCAAATCAAGACCCTAATTCTGAATATACATGTCTGTCTGAAGATTCGCCTGTCTGGGCTCCGAACCTGCATGGAAATATGTTAGAAAACAAAGGCTTACCTATCCGGTCCTTTGAATCTTGTCGGTTTTGTGACGATTCGCCTGTCTGGGCTCCGAATCGGGCTTTTTCTTGTTGAGGATGACGATTCACCTGTTTGGGCATTGAATCGGGCTTTTGTGATGACGGTTCACCTGTCTGGGCATTGAACCGAGCTTTTTGATTTGACGATTCACCTGTCTAGGCGTTGAATCGAGCTTTTAATTTGACGATCCACCTGTCTGGGCATTGAATCGGGCTTTTGTTTTGACAATTCACCTGTCTGGGCGTTGAACCGGGCTTTTGATTTGACGATTCACCTGTCTGGACATTGAATCGGGCTTTTATTTTGACGATTCACCTGTCTGGGCATTGAACCGGGCTTTTGATTTGACGATCCACCTGTCTGGGCTCTGAATCGTGTGGAATGAGTTGATCTCTGGATCAATCATTTTCGGGCGACTGGTGCCGTATTGGGCGATTGTGCGGGTGTCACATTCGGCTCGTTCCGTGACTTGCGGTGCCGATTTTTCCTCGTTTCCTTGCTAGTGTATTACTTCCAAGGGTAAATGTGTTAAAATTTTGAATTTTGACGTTGTGTAGACGCTTATTGTCGGGGACAATTTCGTACATTTCCAGAAGGTATATCTCGCGCGAGATAGCTTGTCTCGTGCGATACATCTACTGTCGGGGCAATATAACAGCAGCTGCTGTTTATTTTGAAAAACACTTATTTTCAAATTTTCTTTCCCAGCTCGAGCTAAGGTGATTTTTCTCTGCAATTTCTTGCTTGTTGTTTGTTGATTCCTTCCTTCAATCAACCCTCAATCCCTTCTCCTTCCAATATCGATGGCACAAGAAAGGAAAAACCCGACTTTGGGGAGTCATTTGCTTGGCAAGGATTATCCCCGTGACGACCTCACTTTCGATAGGGATATGCACATCTCTCATGCCGTTCATGAAGGTTTGGTAAGAGATTTTCTCTCAACTCTCATTTCATGCATTGAATTGCATTTGAATCCATTTTTTGAATCCCAATTTCATCAAATTGGCAGCTTTTCTTGTTTTTGTCTAGAACTTGGTTCTATCTTGCATGCTTCGATTTTGTTGAATTTGTTGCTTGTTTAACGTTGCATTGTGTGCGTATGAGTCCCCTACATATAATGGATTGTAGGAGGGTTTGATTCGGGTAGTCAAATGTCTCTTTGGGGCATCCTTTTCTTGTGCGCACGCCAAGTGTTCGATGAAATGCCTCAATGAGAATTTTCTTCTATTTTTTGATTTTTTTCCATGGGATGATTTCTAACATTGCTCCTTTTGCTTTTCCTCTGTTTTTGCAGTCATACAAGCCGACTAAAAACTGTCGCGGAGGTTTGACCTTCGTCGACAACATCCAGGGGATGAGACGGACTCCCCAGGTCCTTCAGGCAATCCGAGAGAGGTGGTGGGATACTACCCACACTATGCATCTTTTCTTCGGGGAAGCTACCATGACCCCGACAAATTTTCTTGCTATCACGGGGCTGGAGTTTATCGGTGCCCCCTCCCGAATACTGTGGGTTACAAGCCTGCGAGTCCAGCCGCATGGAGGCAACTGATTGGTTTTGCCTCTAACAAGGTTAAGGGGTTTGCTTCTGAGTTGTCACCCCTCCCTGCTCAGCTTGAGGCTTATGCGATTAAGCCAAATCCGAACATCGATCGGTTGGTGAGGGGTGCTCTCTGGTATATTCTATCAGAGACCATCTTTGTGAACCATTCTTCTATGGCCCGTCTCTTTCTCTTGGGTTTGTTGGTTGATTTGGATGCTGTCAGGACATATGACTGGGGCTCAGCCGGACTGGCCTTCTATTCTCACGCCATGGATGAGGCGTGCAGGCATAGCAAGGATACTCTGTCGGGGTATTCTTATGCTTGGGATGTATGCTTTTGGTTCTGTCTCTGTCTTTTCTCTGTACTTCTTGTCTGTGTTTTGTACTGAATCTATTCTGGTTTCTTGTACAGATATGGCGATACGTTGTCTTCGAATTGTATAAGTTTGAGCTGGATAGCCGAAACCCTCTGTTTCCGGATATCAGGAGGTGGAGCCACCCCAATCGGACAGTGGATGAGAAGGAGGGAGATCAGGACTGGACCTTGACGGTTGCAGAGGCACAGGTCATGTTGGATGCCTTTGAGTTTGAGCGGCTGGGCCTTTAACCATCGAACTTGGTGGAACGGGAGGTTCACCGTGCTTGGGATGCTACTGTGATGCAGAGGATTTTGGTATCTCTGGAGGGGGATACCATGTATCTGAGCGAGCGAGTCTTCCCTCAGCATGGTCGGGGTTCACTGCCATATATGGTGCCAGCGGATCCGCCGAGGGCTATGTACCCTACCCACTTCATTTTTGATGATGACTATGCTGACCTTGTGGAGGGTTGTGCGGCGACTGATTGCGTTGTCCGAGGAGCTTCATATGTGGAGTTCTTGCCTCGACTGATGGGTCCCCTCTTGGTAGGTGCTCGGCGGTCATTTGCTCGGGCTTCCACCTCTGCCTCCGCCTCAGGTTCGTTAGCCCCCTGCTCTTCTTCCAGTATGCGGGTCATATGCCCTTTGCGCCAGATTATGGTCCTCCGAGCTATACATATATGATTCGGAGCATGCTGATGGTGGGCCACATCCCGATCCCGAACCATATTCCTGAGGGTTACCGTCTCCCATCCGATGTCTCTTCGGTACGTTTCTGTTCATACTATTTCTCATTCATTCATATATGTGTATATGCCCGACTTCGTCTGAGCCTTTTTATTTTTGTTGTCATATTACCATGTCCGCGGCTGATTACAACCGTGGGGCGAGAAGGATGGCGGGATTGATGTCCTTGGTGTCGAACCTGTCTGAGCGGTTATTTCAGAAGGTGGCTTTGGCAGCTTCGACGGTAGCCTCTGCGGTGATCCTGACTTGTGGAGCCAAGCGGTCGAGGAGGGACGGCAAACCCAATGGTGGTGAAGGCGGAGGTACCGGCGGCTCGAGTGACTTGATGGCGTGATCCCTCCTTTTTTTCCCATTTACTTCTTGAGAACTTGTAAATATTGGCCGTGTGGGCCCAAACAATTTTTTCTTTCTTTTGGTACCTGTTAGCACGTAGGTAGCACAAAAAACAAAGTTTTCTTAATTCCTAGTCCTAGGTCTAATTAATTAATTTTTTAACTTTCTCGACTTCCGTGATTGGAAATGAAATGACCATTTGTGTCACAGTTTTGAGCTTGATTTTGGTGTTGCACTGCAGATTAGGAACTATATGTGCAGGTTTTCGAGACTTGCTTTGTCAAGTCGGGGCTAGATTGCTTGTTTGTGCAGGATTGCTGCTGGATTTGCCGAAGGGATGTGTCGCGCGGGACAATGCATCTCGCGCGAGACACGCTACTCAGGCGAAATTCCTTTCCTTCTTCGAACAGGATTTTGTCAGTTTTCCCTATAAAAACACCCCGTAGTCCGGCCAGATAACTCATCTCAACCCTTCAAACTCTAGAGATATTTTGTTAGGGTCAAATTCTTGTCTTCTATTTTAACCTTGTGATCCATGGCTTCCAAGGAGATCGTCCCAACGTCCATGATTGTTAATGATTTTTCTTTGTCGTCTGACGTAGTTGGAGCATTCAAACAAGCATCAAGAGATTTCGTGAGGTCGTTTCGCAATCGATCTCGCAATAAGTTTATAGCAGAATTCGGATTCAGAATCCTTTTCACCTTGAAGAACCTCAAACCGGATTGGAATCTTTTGCAGGGTGCTGCTCGATATTGGGATCCTTCTGTTAATCTCTTTAATTTTTCTCTTAATGAGATGGTGCCTTGTTCGGTTGAAACCTAACGGTTTATTTAAAATCCGCAAGCGCACGGGCTATTGAAATATAGAGGGAGCAAGTATGGGTCGATCCCACAGAGACAGGGTTTACTTTGGATTGAACTTGCTTTTACTATAATTTTATAAAAAGAATTGGGGGAAAGTAAAGATTTGTTTAGGAAAGGGAATAAAGCATGCACTGAAAAATACTTTGAATATTATAAACGAAGCATTCTTGGGATTGGAAATCATATACATAGAATTGTTCATCAAATAGTCATTGTCTTAGGAAATATAGATTTTCATAAAAATCAAGGATTGTACGTTAGGCTTACACTACTTCTCACGGTCAAGAAAGTAGCGTTGTATTCTTCACTAATTATGTCCTAACTGTTTGAGATTTTCGTTTATGGTACTCTCGCCCTGTCACAAACGGGCATTCCGGCTTATCTCTAGCTGACCATAATTAGTAAAAATCCATTAAGAACGAGAGTCAACATACTTTCCATTAAAGGAACATCCCTAGGCCGTTAAACTACTTTCGTGATCAATGGAACCCAGTTTCTTTATATGGTTTTGTCAATTGAGATTCTCCGCTAGGTCCTTCTCTCGATCGACTGAATCATACAAGTTGGACGTCTCCAAAATGTAAGTTATTTAGAGATTGATATAAAGAAATTGTTTAGATGAAGATAGAAGACAAGGCTTTCATAATTTAAGATGATGAACGATTTATGCTTTGAGTTTCCAACCCCAAGAACAAGGGAGATTACTCACTAGCCATGTAAAGTAAATAAGCAATAATATAAAGGATAGAGTAAGAGAAACTTATGATAAAATGAGAGATGAATGGCTGGAATAATGCTTTCACTTTTATTGCTTCTTTTCCAAAGGAACTCCAAGAACAAAAATGGACTTGAATCTTCAAAGATCTTTGGAAATCAATGTATATAGTATTTGTAACTTTTCTATGCTAATCTCTAACAATTTCTGATGAAAATTCTATCAAAATTCGGTATGTAAGACTGATTACAATGGGTCTTTTTGTAATTGGGAGGAAACTCTTCAAGAAGGTGCCTTTTTAATTCTACAGTCATGACTTGCATGGCCGTGTCAAGGGTTTTGTACGGCCGTGCCCCTTTGGCACCAGTTTTGAATTTGAATTTGGACAACTTGCATGGCCGCTCCACTTCTTGCTGCACGGCCGCTCTGAAGGTAACACGGCCAGGCAACTTTCAAGACACGACCACTCTTCATTTTGGGGCCAAAAAAATGGCCTGTCATGGCCTAAGTGCACGGCCGCTCCTCTGATGGCTGAACGGCCGCTCTGGCTGGATTTTGGCTTTGTGTGTTTGATTTGTTTGTTGCTCCTCCATGCCTTTACACTAAGATGTCCAAGCATCCTTTTTTATTATAATAGATCCCAAAAAACCTGTCTAAAATGTATAGAGTATACGAAAAAGCGTAAAATCTAATATATATGAAAAAGGAACTAAAATAGACTAAAATGAGACCTAAATGATGATTAAACTAAGGAATTAGATATGAAAATTTAGGATAAATGACTATATAATAGTCACTTATCAAACTCCCCCACACTAAGCTCTTGCTTGTCCCCAAGCAAGTTTAGGATGAAAACATGGAGAGGGAGAAAAGAAAAGAAAATAAAATAAGAATGATCCCTCAGAAATATAGTAGCAAGCCCTAATTGCCTTTTGGATAGTGCCTTTATCTTTCTAGTCATATTTTTCATATCTTTAAAAATTATTAGAAAGAAGCATTTTTGGGATATTTTAAAGAAATAAGTTTTAAGACAATAACCTAATATAGCATATATAGAATTTGATCAAGTAAAGCATGATAGAAGGATAAATCTTAGATCAATTACTTGGTAAAAGAGAAGCTTTCACTCTTTAGAGTGATTTTTGAGAAAATGAATTTATTACCTTAAAATGTACAAATGGAAGTATAAACACTTATTCACAAACTAGAAGCTTCCATAGAATTGGATTGCATTTTTGAATCACAAGGGCGAAAAAATGGATGATGATAGTGGAAAAATCTTATCAAGGTTTCAACAACTTTATCTTATTTTTGCACGTGTTAAATTTTTGCAAAAGACCTTAGTAATTTTCGATCCTTTCAAGTAGGAGACATTGTGGCTGTGAACCCCATGTTCCTAATACTTAGATCAAGAATACTTTGGATATTACTTCCATTTGGCAAAGAAGCATCGTCGCAGCGAACGTCGTGCCCCGAGTTACTTAGGAAGTAATAGATTTCTTTTTGCTTTTAAGATTTGGTGACTAAGTCACTCTTTTAGCAATAAGATAAAAATGCCTAACCTTGATTCGATTAGTGAAAATGAAAAGATGAGATTTTATTGAAGGGGTGTGATTCAAGGGATGCAAAACATAGTAAATGCTTCTAATAAGGGAATAAGCATTAATAAAATTCTAAATGTACAATTTATAGAAATATTTTCAAAATTTTTCATAAGAACAATCAAGTGTATAAAGATGATCAATAAAGATTCAATCTAATCAAATGTTTTTTCTTGACAAAGCCCTATATATTGCTATATTAACTTATGAGGCTTTTAACTTATTTCCTAAAAAATATCCCTATATTTTTCTTCTTATTAATTTCTAGATTTATAGAAAATATGAGAGGAAAGTCAAAGGCATTATCCTAGGGCAAATAGCAAGCATAAAGAATAATAATATGGATCATCATAGGGATTTTATATATATATATATATATATATATATATATATATATATATATATATATATATATATATATATACTAGACATGCATAAAAAGAAACGAAAAATGCAACTAAGTTAAAAAAAGAAAAATTAAACTAGAAAGCATGTAAATCTAAACTAAAAAGCATGTAAATTAAAACTAGAAAGAAAGTAAAGATAGATATACCCCCCCCACACTTGAAGTGAACATTGTCCTCAGTGTTTCAAGGACAAAGAGTAAAGAGATAAGCATGCGGTGGGGAAAAGAGTAAACAAAATTATGACAAATAAGAAAATAATCCATCGGTTTACTATTTCGATGATGCTTGTTTAAGGTCATAAGCTCGACCCCTTTTTTCCAGTAAAAATGGGCGGTGAGTGGTATTGTAATGGTCACTTATCCTTAACAACTCGCCATTCCTTGCCCTTTGGCGTGATCGAGCTCTTATGATTGATGCATACGTTATGTCCTGGTGTGCCTTTTTTCTTAGGCCCCCTACCCTTTGATTTTTCAACCTTATTATGCTTTTTAGGGTGCACATTTTTTTCACCACTATGATCTAAGGGCTTTTTAATCAATATTTTTGAGCCCTTGGCTTGTGACTTTTCACCCTTTTTGCTATCATTTTCAGGAGTGCTGACTTCATGACACGACTTCTTGAGATTTAAGTTTTTAAATTCGACCTTCTTATTTCCAACGTTTAGAGAAAGAGTGCCATTCTTTACATCTATTACTGCACCAGCGGTGGCAAGAAAAGGTCATCCTAGAATGATTGGAATTTGGTGATCTTCCTCCATCTCAACGACTACAAAGTCGACCGAGATAATCAATTTCCCAATTTGACAAGGTACATCTTCCATAATACCCACCAGGTATTTAATGGAGCGATCCACTAGTTAGAGAGAAATAGTGGTTGGTTTCATTTCCCCCACACCTAGTTTCTTACCTACCGAAAGCGGAATGAGGCTCACACTTGCCCCAAGATCTAACAAAGCATTATCAACATTGTATTTACCTATTTTGCAAGGAATAGAGAAAGTGTCATGATCTTTTAATTTAGGAGGAAGCTCTCTTTGTAAAATAGCACTTACTTCTTCTGTCAAAGCGACAGTCTCATGCTCCTCAAGTTTTATCTTATTTGCAAGAATTTCCTTTAAGAACTTAGCATAAGAGGGCATTTGTTGAAGGGCATCGGTAAAAGGTATGTTGATGTAAATAGACTTTAAGACTTCTAAAAATTTTGCAAATTGTTTGTCATGTTTGGCTCTTACCAACTTTTGGGGGTATGGTATTGGAGGGTCAAAATTTCTAGAAATCTTAGGGGATTCTGTCCCCTTTTCAACATCTTCATTAGTCTCAACCATCGGTGGGGTTAGACTAACGTTCTCCTTACTCGGTTTGATATTTTCCTTAGAAAGGGGATCTACAATATCTTTTCCACTCCTAGTTTCTACCGCACTAACATGCTCGTCGGGCCTTTGCGATTGACCGGGAAAACTCCCTTGTGGTCTATGCGAGGTGCCGGCTTGTTGAGCTTGTTGATTTTCAAGCATTCTATTGTGGGCGGCTAAATTATCAAACCTAGCATTCAACGACTTAATGGACTCCCTTAACTCATTATTGGTCTTCTCTTGTTCGTTTTTATTTTCAATCATAAAATCCATAACAAGATCCGATTTAGACTTAGGGGGAGGGAAAGCACTAGTATTGCCATTGAAATTCTTTTGTGTGATTCCCGGTGGTTGTGTAGAAGGTTGTGTGTTTAAAATATTGTTATTTTTATAGGAAAAATTAGGGTGATTTATCCACTCGGGATTGTATATGTTTGAATACATACCTCCTTTTTCCCCATAAGAATTAACAAAATTCACTTGATCACTAGAAGTAGCGTCAAGTAATTCACAGCATTCTGTACTATGTGAGTTTGACCCACATAGTTCACAAACAACATTAAAGTTGGCCACGGGATTTACATTAAAGTTTTCAAACTTTTTAAGAAGCATATCAACTTTAGAGGACAAGATATTAATGACATCAACATTGTACTTACTTGGAATCCCCTGCGGTTGTTCCCTCTCATTCAACCATTGATAGTGATTCAGGGCTATGTTTTCTATCAAGTCATATGCTTCATCCACCGTCTTATTAAATAGTGCACCTCCTGCGGCGGCATCGATTGTCTCCCTTGTTCTATATGTGAGACCATTGTAGAAAGTGTGCACAATTAAACACTTTTAAGCCCGTGGTGAGGGCACATCCTTAGGAGCTCTTTGAATCGCTACCAAGCATCATATAGTGATTCGCTTCCTGTTTGGCTAAAATTTGTAATCTTCATCCGAATTGAGCGGTCTTGCTCGGAGGGAAGAAACGTCCAAGGAATGCTTCTTGAATTTGGTCTCAAGTTGTAAATGAGTTGGGTGGGACTGAATTTAACCACTGTTTTGCCTTATCCTTTAGAGAGAAAGGAAAAAGGCGCATTCGAATTGCTTCTGGAGTAACATTCTGAATACGTATGGTATCACAGTATTCCAAGAATGTTTGGATGTGTAGATGAGGATCTTCGAAAGCAGTGCCGCTATATTGGTTATTCATAACCATATGCAAAAGTTGTGGATTTATCTCAAAGTGTGCCGCTCTGGCATTTGGCACAACTATAGGGGATCTAGTTCCCGGGGTACTTGGATTTACAAAGTTCCGTAGGATCCTAGCTGGTGTTTTTGGCTCTCCTTCCGCCATATGCTTGCTTAGTGTCTCTTTGAATTTTCTTAATCTTTCGTGAAAAATTCGTTCGGGTTCTGGATCAAAATTATCAAAGAACGTCCGAGCCTGTTTCATACATTATAAGAAAAATACTCAAAAAGAGATTAAACGTAACAATTTATCGGAAGTAAAGACAGAAATATAGAAACAAAAATTAAAAACAAAAATTATGAAGTAAAGACAAAAATTAAAAGTAAATTGTTGTCCCCGGCAACAGCGCCAAAAACTTGTTCGGACGAAACCTAACGGTTTATTTAAAATCCGCAAGCGCACGGGCTATTGAAATATAGCGGGTGCAAGTACGGGTCGATCCCACAGAGACAGGGTTTACTTTGGAATGAATTTGCTTTTACTATAATTTTATAAAAAGAATTGGGGGAAAGTAAAGATTTGTTTTGGAAAGGGAATAAAGCATACACAGAAAAATACTTTGAATATTATAAACGAAGCATTCTTGGGATTGAAAATCATATACATAGAATTGTTCATCAAATAGTCATTGTCTTAGGAAATATAGATTTTCATAAAAATCAAGGATGGTACGTTAGGCTTACACTACTTCTCACGGTTAAGACAGTAGCGTTGTATTATTCACTAATTATGTCCTAACTGTTTGAGATTTCCGTTTATGGTACTCCCGCACTGTCACAAACGGGCATTCCGGCTTATCTCTAACTGACCATAATTAGTAAAAATCCATTAAGAACGAGAGTCAACATACTTTCCATTAAAGGAACATCCCTAAGCCGTTGAACTACTTTCGTGATCAATGGAACCCAGTTTCTTTATATGGTTCCGTCAATCGAGATTCTCCGCTAGGTCCTTCTCTCGATCGACTGAATCATACAAGTTGGACGTCTCCAAAATGTAATTCATTTAGAGATTGATATAAAGAAATTGTTTAGATGAAGATAGAAGACAAGGCTTTCATAATTTAAGATGATGAACGATTTATGCTTTGAGTTTCCAACCCCAAGAACAAGGGAGATTACTCACTAGCCATGTAAAGTAAATAATCAATAATATAATGATAGAGTAAGAGAAACTTATGATAAAATAAGAGACGAATGGCTGGAATAATGCTTTCACTTTTATTGCTTCTTTTCCAAAGGAACTCCAAGAACAAAAATGGACTTGAATCTTCAAAGATCTTTGGAAATCAAAGTATATGTATTTGTAACTTTTCTATGCTAATCTCTAACAATTTCTGATGAAAATTCTATCAAAAAATGGTATGTAAGACTGATTACAACGGGTCTTTTTATAATTGGGAGGAAACTCTTCAAGTAGGTGCCTTCTAAAGGTACCTTTTTAATTCTGCAATCACGACTTGCACGGCCGTGTCAAAGGTTTTTCACGGCCGTGCCCCTTTGGCGCCTGTTTTGAATTTGAATTTGGACAACTTGCACGGCTGCTCCACTTCTTGCTGCAAGGCCGCTCTGAAGGTAACACGGCCAGGCAACTTCCAAGACACGGCCACTCTTCATTTTGGGGCCAAAAAAATGGCCTGTCATGGCCTAAGTGCACGGCCGCTCCTCTGATGGCGGAACGGCCGCTCTGGCTGGATTTTAGATTTGTGTGTTTGATTTGTTTGTTGCTCCTCCATGCCTTTGCACCAAGATGTCCAAGCATCCTTTTTTATTATAATAGATCCCAAAAAAACTGTCTAAAATGTATAGAGTATACCAAAAAGCTTAAAATCTAATATATATGAAAAATGAACTAAAATAGACTAAAATGAGACCTAAATGATGATTAAACTAAGGAATTAGATATGAAAATTTAGGATAAATGACTATATAATAGTCACTTATCATGCCTACTGTTGAGGAGTTTGCCATTATCTTGGATATGCCGTTGACCGGTGAGATTGCTCTTCCTAAATACAATAGAAATCATTCAGAGGCTTTGAATGAATTGCTAGGGATCCCCCTTGATACTTGCTATGAGCTGGTTTACCGCAGGTGGGTACATTGTTCTTCTTTTCCTGAGCGCTTCAGCGGAGATTCAGATTATGATGCCTTCCATGCTTACAAACGGAACATTCTTGCCCTTTCTCTTTTCGGAGATGTTTTGTTCGCATGCAGGGATGGCTTGGTTGACTCCCAATTGGTGGAAATCGTTCTGCAGGCTAGGAAATGTTCTAGGAACATCATTCCGCTAATCTTGGGTGAAACCCTGCATGGTCTTGAAGAGTTACATAAGACCGGTGCGATGACTCAAGGGAGTCCTCTTTTATTGACTATTTGGATTAGGGAACATCTCAAGTTGGTAGGTCCCCCGTTGGAGTATTCCCCATTCACATACCATACGAGAAAGTTGCTGATCAAGGATCTCTCGGTGGATGAGTGGGCCAAGCTGATTGCAAAGATTGGGACTGCCGATGTCATTTGGTGTCCACTTTATTGGAGATTGAACAAGTATGTTGCCAATACCAAGGGTTTTGGAAGTGTTGTTTTTCCGAGTTTGCGAGATTCCTCCTTTTATTTTCCCAAGCGGGTGCTTCGTCAGTTCGGCCATCAGCAGGACACTTATCTTTTCGAAGGGGCCTCTCGTGAGGTGTCTTACATCAGTGTAGAGTTTGCGAAGGTGCTAGCTCAAGCATGGGGTGAAGGAACTAATCGGGACCGCTGGTCGAACCTTCGGACTTTTGATGCAAGCATCTTCTTATCTGACAAGTATTTGGATTGGTTCCTTCATATCGGTCATCCTAATGTGGAGAAGATTGATGATCGGCGGCTTTCACTGTTAGGGGATTCCTTCGTAGCTAGCGGTATTTTGCGAAGGAGTGAGGCTTAGTCTGATCTTGCTAATGTACGGACTGATCCAACCCAGGATTTTCTCGATGGGGATTGGTATGAGAGGGGAGGCAAGGGTATGCCCAGAATGATGCAAGCTTTAGATAGGCCCAATGTCTTCAAGAGGCTTTCCAAGTCCGTTTTCACTTGCCTCGAGGGATGTTCTGCTTCGAAGGCCCAAAGCGCAAGAGAGATTGCGATGACGGTGGTGATCATGTCCGCCGGCCTAACAAGTCAATGAAAGGCTAGTTCTTAAAGACTACCAAGAGATTGCTTTGATAGATCAATAGTTTTATTTTATTATTTATTTTTTTTTCAAGATTGTTAGCTTAGCAAATTAGTCATTGTGGTTATGATTTCCCTTTTGTCATTAATAAAATGCATTTGATTAATAAAAGGACAAATTTTGATTTATTTGACAAGACCGAACCCGAAGGCTGCCTACGTTCCTCTTTTACAGCAATTAAATAAGAGGCTCAGCTCTAACGTAGTTCATTTTTGGGAGAAAAAGGACAAAATACGGTTTCAGGCAGAGGGGTAATCTAGCACGGGACAAGGCCTCTTTTTTTTTTTTATGCACACCCTTTCTTTTACCTAGACCGCCCCTTCGAGTTTTCACTATAGCGGGCTTCTTTTCTTGTGCAAGCTCTAATTTTTTCCTAGGCCTTCCACTTCGGGATTTTCAACCTAGCGAGCATTTTTTCTTTTTAA
This sequence comes from Adenophora triphylla var. japonica, assembly GCA_022495995.1. Lineage (NCBI taxonomy): Eukaryota > Viridiplantae > Streptophyta > Magnoliopsida > Asterales > Campanulaceae > Adenophora > Adenophora triphylla. Next base: position 601,423 of record JAFEMH010000599.1, on the reverse strand, counting down.
GAGGCCAAGTCACGTGACGAGTGTCGAAACGTCAAAAGAAAATTTCCAACTCAAACTACCTACAATTGATTCGTAGATAGGGTAAGTAGGGTCGAACCACCGAGACACGAATTTAAAGTATGTAAAATTATTGCTATGAAAAAGATTTTTTATAAAGTGAAGAATTTGTTGTTTTCAAAACTAATGCTTTTGCAAAATTAACTAGAATTTGTTATAAAACGAGATTTCAATAATAAGGCGAAAATTCCCGGAATTGGCTTCACAATTATGCTCAAGTTTCACGGTTCATCAGTCAAAGTATACTTGGGGTTTTGTTCTTACGAAATTATAATTGGGACACTTAGGCGGGTGATTTGCAATCAAGTGTTCCCAATTAATCTATTCCCTTGGCCCGTTCATAGATTAATTAGGAACCCATTTAGAACTTAAGAACAACAAAAGAAAAACCACAATTCTTATGAATCTTTTGGCGGGGATTCAACGAATTGTTACTATCAAGCCAAGACTAATTTCAATTGTAAATTTGGCGGTTCACAATTGAAATTCTAAATTATTCAAGAACAAATATGCAATAACATAAATATTCTAAAATTCCATTTAAAAGCTACTTGATAATCCCAAGTAATACAATGATATTGATGAAAAATAAAACTCAAAGCATAAATTGTTACCTCCAATTCCAAGAACTAAATTGTTTAGCTATCCATTAAAATCAAGAACACCAAGAAAAATTGAAAGAATAAGAAGCTATGAAACATATGATGAGAGATGATAAGTGATAAAAAAAAAATGAAAAGATTGTCTGAAAATTCCTGGCCTCTCCAATAACCCACGGCTGTAATTATATCCTCTATTAAAAACCATGAACAGTCACAATTAATAAGCCCTAGGAACCCACATCCGTTCCAATCCGCCTTGGATCCGTCCGCAAATCACCTCATGGGCGGTCGCCCATATCAACCCTCAGCGGTCGCCCAAGTCGACAGACAGTTCTGGCTTCAAAACAACTTCTTATGCGCGGCCGCCCACAACACCCTTGAGCGACCGCCCACATCAACAGAATATGTGGTCGTTTTCCTCCCTTTTCCTTCAGCCAGGCTTGGCCCAACTTCCTCACCTTGGCCGGCCCACTCCTGTCCATGTCCCTTACAATTGCCGGCCACCTGCCTTGAACTTGGCCCTGCTGCTGCCTTGGTTCCATTAGTATTCAGTTCGTCCCACAATTTCATCGTTCCATTTTGACCCTTGATTTATTCACGAAATGCTTCCAATTTCCTCAACTCTTCACTTGGACCACTGAAAACTAAAAAACACTAAAACATCCCTTAGAACACACAAAACTCAAGGATTAAGCTCAGTATAAGTTCAAAGAGTATTCAATGGATGAGTGTAAAACTCACTCATCAAATACCCCCAAACTTAAACATTTGCTAGTCCTCGAGCAAACACTAAAACAAACTATAAACAATATAAAACTAAATGGACATAAAAACAAGTTACTCTACCAAATAATCAACTATGTCCTTCCATTCTCGCATGTTCCACAATTGCATAAATCACAAATTACCATCAACCACAAGATAATACTTTCCACTATGCAAGTAGCCATATATTTTCCATTAATTGTAGTATCTTACTTAACCATTATAATTACACCATAAATCTCTATATGTACTATCATCTCTCTCTTTACTCTCAACCAAGACCCATTTTTATAAAGCTAAGTACACCAACCATCATTTATTTTATTGACTTTATCTATCAAACAACAACACTTTTTAAACACAAAGCATGAATACTCCCATGAACCACTTATAACCCCCCCAAACTTGATTCTTTAAGCACATTTAAGATCTTCTACCGTTCAAATAGGGAACACTGTAGCAGCGAACTCCATGCCCCTAATACTAGGTAGAGATTTATTACTTTATACTCCTATTTGGCAAGGAAGCATCGTCGCAGCGAACGCCGTGCCCCGAGCTACTTTAGGAATATTTATTCAAAGGTTTGAGAGTTAGCCACTTCGGTATCGAGCTTGATACGGACCATCACGGCGGTAAAGCTCTTCCTCCATAACGCTACTGCATACCCAGAAATCTGGTTAAGCTAGAATAATCCCTAACCGATTAATCTACACGTCTGGAGGTTTCACCGAGTATAAATTGAATTGCCATTGCTCTCATTCCCCTTTCAATTTTTTTTTTTCAAGACAACAAGGGGGGGGGTCTAATTCCATTCACATCTACGGAATACTCATCTTATGACTTGCCTAATGTTGCTATTTGATAAACAAATTCATTAACTTAAAAGATGATGGTGTACTATAAACTTTATAAAAAGAACCAAAATTGTCAACAAAGAGATTATTAACAAGAGTACACTAAACTGCAACTAAGAGATTTAGGACACAATCATTACCTTTAAGTAATGTACCACAATTAATCAAAAATATACCAAAACTTGCATATACAAATTATCACACCCCATTATCCTCCTTAGCAGTCACAACAAATCACATGCAATTATGGAAAACACCAAGAATGTTAACGACTATATATACAAGAAAGGACATAGCTAACTATTTTTTTCAATTTTTTTTTTCATTTTCATTTTTTTTAGAAAACAATTAAAATCCTAACTAACATGGTGAATCAAGCAAACAGTCAAATACCCCACACCCCCAAACTTAAAGCATGCATTGTCCCTAATGCAACAAAATAAAATAAGGGATAGGGGTACCTCCAATCCAAAAATCACCGCCAAAACTGGTCCCAAGGACCATACGAGCCACTCCCGCTCGATCTGCTTTGCCGCTCGCTTTGTTATTCTTTGCGTTGATCTTACTGCTGCTGCTCTTGCCAAGAAGGCCATCCCATCATCTGTTGTGGATCACGATACTGAGGCGGCTGGTATGGAATATGCTGAGGCGGTGGAGGGGGAGGAAGCCTGTCCCTCATCTCTTGAAACATCTTAGTCTGCGCGTCCTCCATACGCTGCCTCCACATACTCGCAGCGTAAAAATCCTCAGTAACCAGAGACTGCAGTTGTCTCTGACTCTCTTCCATGCCCGCTAATCGCTGATCCATCATACCATACTGTCCACGCAACTGCCCAATCTCATCCGACAATGCATCCACATGGCCCGCCACATTTTACTTCCATAATTCTAGCATTGGAGTAGTAAGCACACGAATCATTCTCAAACCCGGGCGAAAACATCCCATAATAATTATTAATGTCTTTCCCGGTATACCATACATTCTTACCTCTCACCTTTGCACATTTCCTCTCTTCCCCTGCCTCATATGCATTTGCATAAAACTCCCTTACTAACACTGCCCAACCCTTATTAGCCGATCGGCTCGCTAAACTGCCCCATCCATACCTTTGAAAAATCTCATCTAGCCCAAGCTCCTCGGGCTTAAACTCGTTTTCAACTGAGAAACCTTTATTTTCGTATTTATCAAAAAATACTTTTGCTTTACTTCCCACAAATTTGGTTTCATCAAATTCAACTTCCGGGACTGGGATATTCCTTTGCCTAGACATTTTAAATAAACCACCCACAAATACTTCCACACTAGGCACTAAAGAAAATTGAAGTTGAAATCTTACTTGCCCGGAAAATTCGCCGGTGCAATCGCCGGAGTTCGCCGGAATCTCGCCGGAAATGTTGAAGATGAACGGAGAAGAAAGACCCCTTCTTTGAACAATGCTTCTCACAACAACCCTTCACCTTTGAACTTCAAAATCAAACCTTTTCACCCTTGAACTCCTTTGCAATTTTTTTTTAAAATTCCCTTCAAAAGCTTGCACAACAATGGTGGAATGGGTTTCAATCTTGGATTAGGGGGTTGAGTATGGTGGAGGAAAGCAATTTAGGGAGAAGAGATTGGGGATTTGGGTGTTTGGGAGGAGAATTTTTAGAGAGATGAGGAGAGAGAGCCGGAATTTTTTGAGAGAGAAAGAGGAGCAACTGAAAAAATTTTAAGAAATGAGAGAAAACTGAATCGGCTAGGGCTTAAAATTTGGAACGCCAGAATCTCGCCATGGGCGGTCGCTCACCCCCTCTTGGGCGGCCGCTCACCTGTCCAGAAGTTTGACAATTTTTTCAAATTTCATCATGGGCGGTCGCTTATCTCCCTGGGCGGCCGCACACCTATACAACAACTTGGTCCATATTTCAATTCAACCATGGGCGGTCGCCCACAACCCTTTGGGCGGACGCCCACATGCACATCAGCTCCACAATATTTTCCAATTAACAATGGGCGGTCGCCCACAGCACCTTGGGAGGTCGCCCAACTCAACAGTAGGATTTTTGGTTGGCTCCCAATCTGCACATCAACACGAAAACAAACACCAAGCGTAATATCTATTGATACACTAAATTTGACTCAGATTTTTTTTTTTATGAAAAGCAAACAATGAAATCTAAACTAAAATGAAATCTAAGCTAAGAACTCTACACCCCCAAACTTAATGATTACTTTGTCCTCAAAGTGATGAAAACAAAGGAAAAATTAACTTTAAGGGCACTACAAATTAACTACTTACCTTGGGTTGCCTCCCAAGTAGCGCTTTTGTTAAACGTCGTTAGCTCGACGGAATGACCTTCTCACTGATTATGGATCTTTCAACTCGACCCATTCAACATCCCTTAATCTTGAAACTCCATCAAAATACGGCTTCACTCGTTGTCCATTAACCTTGAACTTGTTCTTGGTAACCGGATTCATTAACTCCACAGCTCCATGAGAAAACACATTCACGACCTTGAAATAGCCCGGATCCGAGAAAGGCCTCGCGGCCCCGGCATCTGGCAATCTTTCGCGTTGGAGCGGTGTCTCGCCGTTTGTTTTCGCATTTGTAGAGTCGCCACGCCGTTTTTATTAAGCCCAAAACATTGAAAAAGGGCATCAGTTTAAAGATAATTTTAAACTGTTTTTGTGTGATGAGATTTTGAGTTCGGAGGTCAGATGACTCCCCGGGAAGAGAATATTAGAATATTAGAGCTCACCCGAGTAGCCTCGTAAAACGAGTCTTTCGGATACCCCTAATATCCTTTTAAATGTCAGTGTGTGTGTGTGTGTGTGCTTTTTAAAAATGCATCTTTGTATCGGATGTCTACATTGTATGCTATGTATGGAAATGTATTGAAATAGTAATGGAAGGAAGCCTTACCAATGTTGGTTCTTGTCTGTCTTCCGCTGGGGAGTAGTGTGTGAGGTTGGAGTAGCGTTCCGGTGCAGCTCGGGATTGCTTCGGGAGATGCCGGTTGTCTCGCGGACGAGTTTCGGCGTGAGTTGAGGTTGCAGCCGCGTTCGGGCAGGTTCGGCGTGCGTGGGGATCGTCGGGATCACTCGGGCAGAGGTTCGGCGTGCGTTGTGGTGGCGAGGAGTCACTCGGGCAGAGTTTCGGCGTGGTTTGGGATCGTCGGTTTGACTCGGAAAGAGCCGGACACCGTGGAAAGACCAGGCAAGGCTTCGGAGTACCACGAGGGGCCTCGAGTACCTCGAGAGTGCCTCGGGGCGGCGCGGAGCGTCTCGGGAGCGCTCGGGGAGGCTTCGGAGCACCACGAGGGAGCTGGGAAGGCCTCGGAAGGATCCGAAAGGGGCGGGAGTGCCTCAAGAGGACTTAGAGGGGAGCCGAAAGGCTAAGGGAGGAAGAGAGAAGAGGGAGGTGTGTGAAAATGAGGAGGGGGAGCCCTCTATTTATAGTAAAAATTTCGGAGCAAAGGTCCGTACGGACCTTCTTGGTTATCCAGAATTTTGGATTTCCTCGATTTGAGGGAATGCGCAATGATGGAGAATATTACGGAATGATGGTGTCCCTCGAGAGCAATAAGGTCCGTACGGACCATCTTGCATGCAAAGAGGTCCGTACGGACCAACTCTGCGAGGAGTAATCATTTCTTAGGGATTTGAGGGAATATTGTGGACTTTAAGGGATTTAGTAATCATTGAAACAAAGAGGTCCGTACGGACCTTAATTGCTTTTCGATTTCTGAAAATTCCCAAAAGGTCCTTTTGTCCCTTTTATCCCAGAAGGCTCCTCCCTTGGTTTGGTTGGGGGTTTGAGAGGGTTTTGAGAGGTTTTGAGTGAGAGAGGTCTACGAGGCTGCGTGGATGAGTACGCGGTGTTTCCGTGTGTTTGAAAGGGGTGATCCAGTTGGGGTACTTACGAAGCCCTCGACGACGTCACTTATGAAAGAAGTGGGGTCGCCGATAAGATAAGGGTCCTAACTGGATCGCGTCTTTGGGAGAGGAAGTGACCGGGAGGGTCAATGGGAGGACGTGGTGGTGTCCTTTTGAGTGACCGTTTAGGTCAATAAGCTGGACCCCGTGATAGGATTCCTACGTATCCCTGGCGGGAATCAAGCACAGTCGTAGTTCGGGTGTGGGGTGAGTGTTTTGTGAATGCGGGCGTGGTGGTGCCCTGAAGTGTTGTGTGACCGCCGAGGTCAGTGGTAAGGACGTGGTGGTGTCCTGGGTGACCGCATAGGTCGATGTGGAGGACGTGGTGGTGTCCTAGGTGACCGTATAGGTCGATGGCTGGACCCTGTGATAGGATTCCTACGTATCCCTGGCGGGAATCAAGCCTGGTCGTAGTTCAGAGGTCGTGAATTTGTGAGTGCGGGCGTGGTGGTGCCCTGAAGTGTTGTGTGACCGCCGAGGTCAGTGGTAAGGACGTGGTGGTGTCCTAAGATGTGGTGACCGCCGAGGTCAATTGTGAGGACGTGGTGGTGTCCTAGGTGACCGTATAGGTCGATGGCTGGACCCTGTGATAGGATTCCTACGTATCCCTGGCGGGAATCAAGCACAGTCGTAGTTCGAGGTGGGAATTTGTGAGTGCGGGCGTGGTGGTGCCCTGAAGTGTTGTGTGACCGCCGAGGTCAGTGATAAGGACGTGGTGGTGTCCTGAGATGTGGTGACCGCCGAGGTCAATTGTGAGGACGTGGTGGCGTCCTGGGATGGAAATTTTACGATTTTCCTAATCGGGTGGTTTAAGGCCTTCCGGGCCGGAGATAGTCATTTGGGAGGTTTATACGGTCTTCCGGACCGAGTGGTTTAAAGCCTTAGAGTGGAGATAGAGTGAGGACTGAATCGTCTTCGATTTGCGGTTGGTGCCACGTTGGAGGACTTTGAATCGTCATACGGCGGCGGTTGGTGCCACGCGGAGGACTTTGAATCGTCATCCGGCGGCGGTTGGTGCCACGGCGGGAGGACTTTGAATCGTCATACGCGGCGGTTGGTGCCTGGCCGGAGGACTTTGAATCGTCATCGGCGGCGGTTGGTGCCACGGCTGGAGGACTTTGAATCGTCATCCGGCGGCGGTTGGTGCCATGGAGGACTTTGAATCGTCATCGCGGCGGCGGTTGGTGCCACGGAGGACTTTGAATCGTCATCGGCGGCGGTTGGTGCCACCTGGAGGACTTTGAATCGTCATCTGGCGGCGGTTGGTGCCACGCCGGAGGACTTTGAATCGTCATCGGCGGCGGTTGATGTGATGCGCGAGGACTTTGAATCGTCTTCTAGCCGATTTGATGTAATGCGCGAGGACTTTGAATCGTCTTCTAGCCGCGATTTGATGTAATGCGCGAGGACTTTGAATCGTCTTCTAGCCGCGATTGGGGATGTAATGCGCGAGACTTTGAATCGTCTTCTAGCGCGATTTGATGTAATGCGCGAGGACTTTGAATCGTCTTCTAGCCGCATTTGTGGAGCGTGTTGCCTTGTGCTTCGAGAGGCGTAGATGCCTTTGTGTTTTTACCTGTTGAGTAGAAAGATTGGACTTACGATGGCCGCCGGTGTTTGAGTGCCGTTGAAGTGGGCAAGGATGACGGTCGGTGATTGCTTCACCATTTGGCGTTTTGGAGGCGCTTCGTGCCTTGGGACTTGTACTCGGAGGTGTTGGCTCCTTCTTGTGCCTGTTTGCCGTTGAGCGGGCAAGGATGATGGCAGTCTTTGAGGATATGCAGTCTGTATGACTTCCCTTTCGACTTGTTGGGGAGGAGCCCGGGCTTACTTTGATGGCCGGTGCTTGCGTTCTTTGTTGAAGTGGGCGAGATTCGGGCTTACATCGGCCAGGTGCTTGAATTCTTGGGGATGCGTGACCTTGTAGGGGCCCTTTTCTGTTGGGAAGATGACTTCGGACCTCTAGTGGTTGAGTTGTCGTTGAGCGTTTGGAGGCGTCTTGTGCCTTGATATTCGTGCTGGGAGGTGTTGGCTCCTTCTTGAATTGTCGTCGGGCGTTTTGGATTGCCGTTGGAGTGGGCGGTGGTTGGATTGCCGTTGAGCGTTTGGAGGCGTCTTGTGCCTTGATATTCGTGCTGGGAGGTGTTGGCTCCTTCTTGCATTGCCGTCGGGCGTTTTGGAGGCGTCTCGTGCCTTGGGATTCGTGCTGGGAGGTGTTGGCTCCCTCTTGAATTGCCGTTGAGCGGGCGGTGGTTGAATTGCCGTTGAGCGTTTGGAGGCGTCTTGTGCCTTGATATTCGTGCTGGGAGGTGTTGGCTCCTTCTTGCATTGCCGTCGGGCGTTTTGGAGGCGTCTCGTGCCTTGGGATTCGTGCTGGGAGGTGTTGGCTCCCTCTTGAATTGCCGTTGAGCGGGCGGTGGTTGAATTGCCGTTGGAGTGGGCGAGGACCGGTCTTACGCTTGACGGCCGGGGATTGAGTTGCCGTTGAAGTGGGCGAGGACCGGTCTTACGTTGATGGCCGGTGGTTGAATTGCCGTTGAAGTGGGCGAGGATCGGTCTTACGCTTGACGGCCGGTGGTTGATTTGCCGTTGAAGTGGGCGAGGTTCGGGCTTACATCTGACTGCCGGGGATTGAGTTGCCGTTGAAGTGGGCGAGGACCGGTCTTACGTTGATGGCCGGTGGTTGAATTGCCGTTGAAGTGGGCGAGGACCGGTCTTACGCTTGACGGCCGGGGATTGAATTGCCGTTGAAGTGGGCGAGGACCGGTCTTACGCTGACGGCCGGTGGTTGATTTGCCGTTGAAGTGGGCGAGGTCCGGTCTTACGCTTGACGGCCGGTGGTTGAATTGCCGTTGAAGTGGGCGAGGACCGGTCTTACGCTGACGGCCGGTGGTTGAATTGCCGTTGAAGTGGGCGAGGTCCGGTCTTACGCTTGACGGCCGGTGGTTGAATTGCCGTTAAAGTGGGCGAGGACCGGTCTTACGCTGACGGCCGGTGGTTGAATTGCCGTTGAAGTGGGCGAGGACCGGTCTTACGCTGACGGCCGGGGATTGAACTGCCGTTGGAGTGGGCGAGGACCGGTCTTACGCTGACGGCCGGGGATTGAATTCGAGGGGGCTCCCGAGGTGACAGCGCGGCGGAAGATGCTGCGGGGCTTGACCTGCGATGTTATGTACCTGGGGGAGCGGGTCTTCTGGCAGCATGGCCCTGGTGTGCTTCCCGTGGCTCCGAGGGACCCTCCCATTGGGATGCTTGACTCCCGGGATATGGATGTGCTTGACTTCGAGAGGTACCTTGGCGGTGTCGGGGCCGAGGAGTTCATTTTGTATGGAGAGGAGTACGGGGCCTTCGTGAGGAGGAAGCTGAGGACGCCGCAGGTACTGGCGCGGGAGAGAGAGGCTGGCCCGCCGAGCTCCCTCCCGAGAGGTTCCGATGCCGGGACCGGATTTCACGTACGTCCGCGGGGACGGATCGAGGAGGAAGTGTCTGTCCGTTCGGGCTTGAGCTCTCTGCATTAGAGTGGACCTAGATAGATCGGTGAGTGTCTTGACTCTTTTCCATCTTGGCATCTTTTACGTATTTTTCTCTTTTTGTTGTTGAGTATAAGCGTATTCTTTGGCGTTTCCTTGGCTGTTTGTTGGTGCGAGTCCCGGGAGAGCCTATGATATGCTTGACTCGCCGTTACGTGGCGATGAGGTCGTTTGCGAAGAAGATGGCTTCGAAGATATCTGCCCGGTCTTCGCGTCGTGTGCCCGGCGTGCGAGCCTATGCCTTCGAGGCATTCTGTGGACGTTCCTCCGCCTAGAGCCGAGCGGCAGCGCGGGGAGGGACCTTTGAGGGGCGGCATAGCATGGATGCCGGGACGTCTTCGGGAGGCTGCGGGGCCTTCGAGGGAAGCAGCCCTTTTATCGGTTCATGCCTCCGCATGGCGCGGGAGTGAGGGTTCCTCGAGCCTTCTTTCTTTGATCCTTTCGCCGGATTTGATCCTTGAGTACTTTTCGTGGGAGCCTCCGACGGGTGCTCGGTGATTCGACGACGAGGATGTGACGAGGCGAGTTCGCTGGGATGCCCTGACTTCTCTCTGGAGGACCTCGGCGAGGATGATGATGCTGAGGAGTCTGATTAGTATTCATTTGCTTTCCCTCTTTTCATATCCCTCTTTTTTTGTTTAGCAACAGAGACATTTATGGGTACTGTAATAAAACACTTGTATTTGCACGGCAAACGGCATTTTATTTTAAGATGTAATGTCAATTTTGTGATTCCGGGAATTGTCCTAGAAATTGTTGCTTATTATTATTTTTTATTTTGTGCATGCCACGTGAGGCGAGAGTGTGTTTGTGGGTAGTGTATGTTTGCCGGGAATGGCTTTGGCAGTGTTTGGGCGGTTTGGAGAAAGGTTTCGCGAGGACGGTGGCTTTTGTGCTTGTTTCTTTGGGGAAATGGGTTCCAGTTGGTCTGGGGGAGACTCTTCATGGTATCGACCGTCGGCGGCCGGGGATCGGTTCATGAGAGGGGAAGCCCCGCTTTGCTCTCCTTGTGGCTGCGAGAGAGACTTCAGGAGCCATGCCCGAGGCTCCGACGTCGTTTAGCCCGTGGTCATTTGCTCAGCGACCTCTTGTGTTGGATATGGATCGATCCGCTGGGAGAGATGGATGGCACGGCTTGGTACGCATCGAGATCCGTGGTGGGTTCCGCACCGGAGGATTGAGACTAGGAGGATCTTGCAGGAAGGGTCCTACGTCATCAGAGTTCAGGTTTGTCTTGGTCCTCCTTCTATATTCCGTCGCTTGTTTCCGGCCGGTTTGGGATGAAGCAGGAGCCTTTGTTGGGCTGGGATGACCTTGCTGCGGAGGTAGTTCCTCTTTGTATGGCAGCTTCGAGGTGCCTTCTTGTATTTTACGAGGGTATGGAAGTATTCCGCTTTCCCTCTGTGGTACTCCTTAGACGTCGGGGAGCGTTGTATTGACGACTCGGTATACGGCCTGGTATGAGCGGCGTGTTGGGCAGTCCCAAGTGGTCTTGGAGAGCGGGCGTGCAGCGATTCTGGGACCCGGTTGCCGTAGCGGCTATTGCCTTAGGAGTTCCGAAGCACGAGTCTGACCCTTTGGATGTGACGGGAGACACTTTGTTTGACTACGAGACTAGAGTTGACCGGCCGACGGGGAGAGGTCCTCTTTTACGGACTCGCGGGGAGGAGATCAGAGCCGAAGCACGGGCGTATGAAGCCACGAGAGCTCTTGGATTATTTGACTCTACGGGGGAGGACCCCGGATCTCGGGCGAGACGCAGAGTTGGTTCACGTGAAGCGAAAGAAGACTCGCCGGGGACGAGGGAAGAAAGGAAAGAATGGCGAGGGGACAAGCGCAGATGGCGCGGAATGACCTCCTAGGTATCCATTCATTGCATTTGCAAACACATTATTTGTTAAATGTATTAAGCTGTCTTTTAGCATGTTGTGAACTTGAGAGTAGACCGTGCTTGAACTCATCAAGAAATGTTGTAACCGTTAGTGATTTGTGATTTACTTTTAAAGCTTTGTCGAGACGCAAGATCTCTTGTTTGCCTTTAGCTTACATTTGTGCACTTTGTCGGCGTCCATCTTTGGACTTTTACATTTGCATTTGCGGATGAGACGATGCAGGCCATGACGACAATCTCCTTTCTTTGAGGCTTTGTGCTTGGCTGAGAGGTTGAATGCTCCCCTGACAAGTCGTTCTGACGGTCTTCTTCGTAGCTTCCTTGCCCTTTGTTGGCGTCGGGCTCTTGACCTCAATTTCGCAGCTTCTGCTTGAGCTTCTTTTTTTGTGAGCCCTTGCTCGAGCTCTCTTTTTTTTTATTATTTTTTTTTGTGAGCCCTTGCTCGAGCTCTTTTTTTTTTTTTTTTTGAAGCGCGTGAGGGCGAAGACAAGCCCTGGCTTGGAAGCAAACTGAGTCGGTCGTTTGATCTTTGAGTGACCCTCGGATGTCCTTTGATGTTGTCGCCGTCGTTTGACTTGGTCAAGGTGAATGCTGGGGCATAGTCCTTGAAAAGTGCGTAGCTTGATGGAGATCTTGATTGACATTCAAACTTTTGACTTTTTTGTGTGTTTTTAGACCGGACCAATTAAGGTTGCCTACGTTCCCCGGACTAGAGGGCTCGGAGTGCGTAGTTCGACACTACATGGAGTGCCAAGAGATGCACGGTTGTTCTTCTTCGGGCGAAGTATCTGCGAAGTTTGCTTCCGTTATTGGATTCATGAAGGGATTGCCGTCTAGGTACGTTAGCTTCATGGCGCCTCGGAGAAGATCTTTTGAACCACGAAAGGGCCGATCCATGTGGGTTCCCATTTTCCTAGTGTGTTGGTTCGAGTGGGAGGCTTTTCTTTGACTACAAGGTCACCTTCTGTGATGTCTCGGGATTTGACATGCTTGTCGAAAGCTCTAGCCATCTGCTTTGATAGGCTCGGACGTGTTCCATGGCCTTTAGTCGTCGCTCGTCTAGCGAGCCAATTCGTCATGTCGGCTTCGGAGCCATTCGACTTCGTTGATGTCATTTTCCAGCGGCACTCGGAGTGAGGAATTTCTAGCTCGATGGGAAGGGTGCTTCCATCCCAGTATGTCGGGGCAAATGGGGTTTCTCCCGTGGTATTCGGCCCGATGTGCGGTAGCCCCAAAGTGCAAGGTGCGGCTTCTCGGGCCAATCTCGTCCTCGGGTGGTCATTTTTCGGATGATCCGTTCGAGGGTTTTGTTTCTTGCTTCCACGGCGCCGTTTGTTTGTGGCCGGTAGGGAGAAGATTTGTGGCGTGTGATCTTGAATTCAGCCAGCAGATCAGCCGAATTCCCCTTCGAAGTGTGAGCCGTTGTACGATATGACCTCATTTGGGATGCCGTATCGGCGGAATGATGTTTTCCTTGAGGAAATGCGCGACCTTCTTGGAGGTGAGTACCTTGTAGGACTTGGCTTCGACCCATTTGGTGAAGTAGTCGATGGCTACTAAGATGAACTCGTGACCAGATTCTTTGCTGGCGGAGCGATTTTCCCGATGACGTCAATTCCCCCAGTGGCAAAGAGGCGAGAGTGTAGTCATGCGGTAGAGAGATCGTGGGCGGCGTAGATGATTGAGGTTGGAGAACAGTTGGCACTTGTCGCGGCTTCGGACAAAGTGGATGCAATGTCTGCCTCCATGGAGATCCGGTAGTAGCCCATCCCGAGAATGATTTGCATCGGGGCTGCAGGCGTTCGTGTGGGGACCGCAAGCTCCCATTGTGGACTTCGTTCATGAACTTGTGCTTCTTCTTGGGCGACGCGGCGTAGGAGTGGCCCATGGTAGCGTTTCTTGTATAACATGTCCCCGAGGATGACGAAGTGAGAGGCAAGGCGTTTAGGGCCATGATGCTCTTGGTTTTGACCCCTTCGTGTGTTGACCTTCCTTGTTCATGAAGGCGGTTTCCCGTTCTTGAGGTATTGGAAGATCTGGTTATACCATGGCTCATTGACGGGCTTAGGTTACCGGTTCGATCTCACAACGGTAGGCGGGAATTTCCTTTCGTCCAGACTTTGAAGGGTTTGATTGCTTTTCCTTCGAGGGATTTCCACAAGGGAGGCCAAGGTGGCTAAGGCATCCGCAAACTGTTTCGGTCTCTTGGCAAGTAATGGAAGGTGACCTCTTCGAATTGTGTGATGAGGTCCTCTATGCGGGCATGGTATTTTGCAAGCCGGGTCTATGGTTTTCCACTTGTTGGAGACTTGGTTGATGATCAAGGCCGAGTCCCCATAAACTTCGAGTTTACGGACATTCCTCTCGAGTGCGGCTTGTAGTCCGGCAGTGCTTGAGCTTCATATTCGGCGGCATTGTTGGTTACCTCGAAATTGAGCTTTATAGCATTTGGGGTGTGCTCGTCCTTGGGATCCACCAAGAGCATACCGATGCCGTTTCCCTTTTGGTTGGCCGCTCCGTCAAAGAACGGTTGCCATCGGTTTCGCCTTCGATTGCGAAGATTCCCTCGTGGAAATTGTGGTTCGGGGCCTCGAGCCTCGTCGGTTGGGAAATCGGCCGGTTGTTCGGCCATGGCCCGTCCCTTGATTGATTTTTGGTTTACGTACTTGATGTCAAATTCCGCCAGGAAGAAAGACCATTTGGCGAGCCTCATTGACAGAGAGATGGTTTGTCGAAGAGGTACTTGGTTGGGTCCATTTTGGAAACCAAGTGTGCGTGTGCGGCTGCATGTAGTGCCGTAGTTTCCCGACAACCCATACCAGTAGCTGCGCGAGTTTTCTCGAGGGTGAGTAATTGAGTTGCTGCCTTGAAACTTTCGAGCGGACGAAGTAGATGGCGTTTTCGACCCGTGACTCCTTTCTTTTCTTGACAGAGCATGGCTCCAGCTGCGGTGTCGGTCACGATTAGGTATAGCAACAGTGGCTTTTCCTCGTGGGGAGGACGAGAGAATCGGAGGACTCACAAGGTATGCTTTTATTTTTTCAAAGGCATCTTGGCATTCGAGTTCCATTCGATGTCGGCGTTCTTCTTCATCGGTTTGAAGATTGGCTCGCATATAGAGGTCAATTGGTTGTGAGCGGGCGATATATTGCGGGCGGCCCATGAAGCTTTTCACCTCTGTCCGAGTTTGCGGTGGTCTCATTTCGATGATAGCTTTGATCTTTGAGGATCCACCTCGATGCCTCTCTCGGTGACCATGTATCCCAAAACCTTGCCTCGGCTAACCCCGAATGTGCATTTGGCAGGGTTAAGCCTCATTGAGTGTTTTCGGAGGCGATTGAAGAATTTTCTCGGGTACGTGAGGTGTTGTCCGTCTGATCCCTTTGAGTGAACGATCATGTCATCGACGTACACTTCGATCTCTTTGTGGATCATATCGTGGAAGAGGGGCGGTTCTTTGCCCGTTGGTAGGTAGCCCCAAATGCGTTCTTTAGTCCGAACGGCATTACCGTGTAGCAGAGGTTCCCCAGGGGTTGTGAAAAGTTTGTCTTTTCTTGGTCTTCTTCGGCCATCTTGATTTGATTGTAGCCGGCAAAACCGTCCACGAAGGACTTGACTTCGAAATTGGGCTGTAGTGTCTACCAACATGTCGATGTTGGGTAGTGGAAAATCGTCCTTGGGACTTGCTTTGTTGAGATCTCGGAAGTCCACGCAACGGCGTACTTTTCCATTGGCCTTGGTGACCAGTGACGATATTGGAGAGCCATGTGGGGTATTCGATCACCACTGATGAAGCCGACGCGGAGCATTTTTTCGATCTCCTCTTTGACTTGTAAAGACCATTACGCTTGATTCGGCGTAGCTTTTGCTTGATGGGCCTAGCCTCGGGATTGAAAGGGATCCGGTGTTCTACAATGTTAGGATCTAATCCGGGCATGTCTCGGTAAGACCAAGCGAACACATCCACGAACTCTTTGAGCGGTGCGGTCAATGCGTCTTGCTCTGCCTTAGGTGAAGAAACTTCCGATTTGCGTCTCTTTTGGCTCTTCCAGCCGGTTCCCAAATTCACTTTGGTTAAAACCTCCTCGGCAGCTTGGGCCCGGTTTTCTCTCGTTTGACAACATGCTTAAAGATGTGCTTAATGTATTGTTCGTTTAATGTGTACGCTTCTTTATCAAGTGAATCGTTATTAGCCTTGTTTGTGTGTTAGTTAATTTATCGGTTGTTAAAGATGCAATGAGAGATACTCGGAAAGATCGAAGCATTCATTAAGAGCATACGGGAATACATTATTGGCAATGAGTTCGTAATCTTACGGCGTGAGGCCATCGGATGACTCGAGAGACTCAAATTCAAAGCTAATGGACTCGGGATGAGTTTTGACACTAGACTCTAGGACTCGAGGGTCGAGACCAAGTTGTTCGATCATGTCCTTTTCTTGCGCGGTAGGTCCGGAGAATGTGGCCCGAGTTATTGAGTGGCAATGAGCTTGATAGGAGATGGGGCTTGAAAGGCTTTATGTCACCGTTCCCGATCATTGCTATCACGAAGTTATCGAAACAAAATCGATTAGATCTGGCATCTCGATTTCTTCTTTGAAGAGCGAGTGGAGCAGTGGCTCGTCCCAAGCATCGTCTGCGAGTCTCTTGCTTTTGTCTTGGGCATTACTAGCTCGAATGCGGACTCGTCCCGTTTGTTGAAGGCAGGAGTGTTGACAGAGAGTTTTCGAATTCTTCCGCCAAAGAGGGTTTTTCCGAACCAAAATTCATTGTGAATAGTGGTGGTTGTGGATCCCGGCGAGGGCGGTGTGTCGAGGAATGCTCTTCGGACGGGATTTGGCTTGAGGCCTACGAATCTTGCCGGGTTCTGCTGGAGCTTGTCCATGGTTGTCGGCCGGCTTTGTTTGGCGGCGATTAACTTCTGTTCCCTTTTACGGATCTTCTTCCAAGTTGCCGGCCTTCCTTGTGAAGTACTTGGTCATGTCGAAGCCGTAAGGACGAAGATCGGAGATTGCGTGTAAGCCTCTTTTGTTATACGTGGAGCGTTTACGTGCGGCTCGCTTGTCCTCCGCAATGTGTTCGGGAGTAGGAGAGTATCCCGGGCCGTGCGGTATTGTTCTTTGATATTGATGATCTGTTGAGTGCCACGATGGCGTTTTCCCAAAGCCGAGCCCAGGGATGTAGTTCATGTGCTTCATCATTTTCATCGGGGAGAAATCTTGTCCCAAATCAAAGGCAAATCTATGTGGCACACTGGGCCTTTGGGCTTTCGATGGTGAACCCTGTTAGCATCATGCCGTCATCATCGTGTTTGATCTCTAAAACCGGGACGCCGTTTGTGTCGGTCCTTTCGGTGACTATCTTTGTCGCCGTAGATGATGGTCGATCTGTTCCTTGGATGAACTTTACGCATTGATGGAGAGTGGATGCCACCCCATTGATCTGATGTAGCCAAGGGACGTCCCAAAATGGCGTGAAGGTGATCGGGATGTCGATGACTTGGAAATGCTGTCGGGACCATTTGTTTTCCGAACCACAAGTTCAAGGTGGCTATTCCCAAGGCCGGGCGGGATGTTGAGTCGTATGCCTTGATTGCTCGAGTCGAGGGTTTTAGATCGGTTGCTTTGATCCCTAGCAAATCCATCATTTTGGCTGGAAGGACGTTCATGGATGATCCCCCATCTACCAAGACCCGAGGAGACGGCGCTCGTCCAGTTGAGCTGTTATGTAGAGAGGCTCGTTGTGGTCGGCCCCAAATTTTGGAAGATCGAGCTCTGTGAAGGTGATGATATTGCTTGTAATTGACGTTGCCAATCATCTGAGCGCTTCATCGGGTGTCCTTGTGATGGGAACCATGGTGCAGGCCAGGCTTTCTTCCAACTTGAGCTTGTGCGGGTAAGATGAAGTGAGTAAGGACCAGAGTGAGATGTTAGCTGAGTGCGCTTGAGTTGTGTCAAGACAGGATCTTCAACCTTTGGGTCCAAGATTTCGGCTTCTTTGGCGTAGGGTCCCTTTTCGGTTCGTGGCTCAGGTATGGCTGGCCTTTTGTCCGTCCGTGGAGGATTCATCGGGATTTGACCGGAACGTGTCGAGAACATTCACCTCTGGACTTATGGTTTTGCTTGTCTCTCCCGTTTACGTAGTAGGAGGAGCACGATTGGCGTAAGGCCATACCGCGCATTTCAATTCGTTCACCTGTCATGGCCTTTTCTTGAAGCATCAATAGTGGCTTTGAGATCTTCCCAAGACCGGGGTTGGATTATCTGGACCTTCGGGCCTTCGGTGGCGGTGCGAAGCTCGTCCCGGTGATCATGGAGCAAACATTGCCGTGGCCTGTGCGAGAACTAGAGGGGAGATTTCTTTGGAGTAGATGACATAGTAGTCAAACCTTCTGAGGGTTCTCCAAGGGTTCCGGCTGTGGGATCACCGTATTCGTACCTCTTTTTCGGCCTTTTGTTGAGAAGATAGCTTCTTCTTTCGTCGAGGACGGCCCTCGTTCATTGCATCTGGAATTCCCATTTCCGGACAAGCACTTCTGTCGCAGAACGTCCCACCTGATGTGTTCGTTGTTCGGCGGTGGTACCGGGACCTCGGGAGGCTGGATGGGCGAGGCTTTCCTACGGAAGGTCTTGTGGCCTTACGTCATAACCGCATGGCTCGTACGAGGGTAACAGGTTGACTTACGGGAGACAATGAGAGACATTAGAGGTTGTAGGAGCTTGGTCATAGCTTGGGAAGCCCCGGGTAGTTGGGTGGCTAAGGTTCCGAAGTGGTGCATGGCACCTTCGATCGAGCTTGTTGCTCACCTTGACGTTTCTCGATAGCCATGAGGACACGCAAATTTCTTCCAAGTGTTGGGAAATTTCTTGGGGGTAAGGTCCCGTTCTCATCCTTGTTATCCACCGACTTGGCCATGGGGATTTGGTTGACCGTCCCGGTGACGGAGCTGGGAAGAAGGTAGGGCCTTGCTTGTTTTGGCACCGGGAGACGGGTTCCCGGGTACTCTCGACCACTCTCTGTTAGGCGGAGGGTGATAGGCAAGGTTTAGACACGGGAATGGCCTAACGGGATAAAAGGGGAAAGCTCACGTGGCATGCGGTTTAGTTTCTTTTATTTTTGATTTTTTTGTTGTTTTAATTTACTTAAAACATGTTTTCTCGAGAATCCTAGGTAGGTTGGAAAAGATTGCTCTTCTTTTCGCAACTATGCTAGATCTGGGTCGGTGGAGACCATCGTGCGGCTATAAGCCCCTCGTTTTGCACACGTATTTCGACATCCCGGGGTGGACGGCCCGGGCGAGGGTCCTATAGTGCAAGCGGTTTCCACCGGCCTAAAGAAAAATCGAACCTAAGGACCGAGCCTTTGTCATGTTCGTTTTGATGCATTAGCCATGTGAATAGTGAACCGAGCCGTGCCACCGAGTCAAGATCGAGTCAAGAGTTCGGCATGACCTCTCTTTACCTTGCTTGCGCAAGGGATGTGTGACGTTAGGCGTTGGGTGGGTCATATCGTCATGGGCCGACGTATCAAAGGCGTGATGACATGGTGTCATGTGAGCATGGATGTATATCAGGGACGGAACATCGTGCAGGTGTAGCTTCGGAAATCAAGATCAGGTCAAGATTTTAGCATGACCTTTCATCGCTTTGCTTGCGCAAGGGACCTTGAGTTCCGAGCCTTGACTCGAGAAAATGGCCGGCATGGTATATGTATCCAGTGTATGACACGGGCCAGGTAAAACCAACCGAGTCCGGACGAGTGTGACTCAAGACTCAAACGTGCAGGGTTGACGCTTGGCTAGGATGGGATGTTTGGAATGATCCCGTGCGCGCCCAAGAGGCCTAGGAAGACCAAACGGACTGCAACTGAGACCACTCCGGGTTAAGGGTTGTAGTGTGCAGTGTATCCGAGGCAGCAGTGCGCATAGTGTGCGGTGTAACCGAGGCAGCAGTGTGGGTAGAGTGCGGTGTAACCGAGGCGGCCAGTGCGCGTAGTGTGCGGTCTCTAAAATTCTTTTTCCGAGTAAAATAGAAATTTTTGAAGAATTTTAAATGTATGCACAGATGTATATTGATGCATTTTTTTGTATTTTATTTTTTTTGTAAAATAAAAACGAAGCACGTGCACACACACACAACAGTTAAAGGAAGGGGTAAAATGAAAGTTTGACCCTCATCATCGTTTTAAAAATCTTTTGTTTTGTTTAAAAGTTTTTTTTTTAAAACAAAAAGTCCCCAGCGGAGTCGCCAACTGAAATTACCCGGGATCCGGCTCGCGCGCGGATGGGCCCCCGTGCATCTCGCGTTTGTTCGTCGCTGTTCGGGAAGTCGCCCGGATCCGAGAGGCAGCACAATCGCGCCCCGGCATCTGGCTTATTCCGTCTTAGCGTTTTGCGAGGTTGGAGGTGTCTCGGTTGTGTTTTGCTTTTTGTAGAGTCGCCACGCCGTTTTTATTAAGCCCAAAACATTGAAAAAGGGCATCAGTTTAAAGATAAATTTTAAACTGTTTTTTTGTGTGATGAGATTTTGAGTTCGGAGGTCAGATGACTCCT
The DNA here is from genome assembly GCA_022495995.1 of Adenophora triphylla var. japonica. Lineage (NCBI taxonomy): Eukaryota > Viridiplantae > Streptophyta > Magnoliopsida > Asterales > Campanulaceae > Adenophora > Adenophora triphylla. The sequence goes on along the minus strand of JAFEMH010000599.1, from coordinate 581,255 downwards.
CGGGAAGAGAATATTAGAATATTAGAGCTCACCCGAGTCGCCTCGTAAAAACGAGTCTTTCGGATACCCCTAATATCCTTTAAAAAGTTGTGTGTGTGTGTGTGTGCTTTTAAAAATGCATGCTGTATCGGATGTCTACATTGTATTGAAATGTATTGAAATAGAATAGGAAGGAAGCCTTACCAATGTTGGTTCGTGTCTGCTCTCTCCGCAGGGAATAGTGTTTGAGGTCTGAGTAGCGTTCCGGATTGCTTCGGGATGCCGGTTGTCCGGACAGAGTTTCGGCGTGAGTTGAGGTTGTAGGCTGCGTTCGGGCAGAGGTTCGGCGTGCGTGGGGATCGTTGGGATCACTCGGGCAGAGGTTCGGCGTGCGTTGTGGTGGCAGGAGTCACTCGGGCGAGAGTTTCGGCGTGGTTTGGGGATCGTCTGCTTGACTCGGAAAGAGCCGGACACCGTGGAAAGACCAGCAAGGCCTCTGAGTACCACGAGGGGCCTCAGAGTACCTCGAGAGTGCCTCGGGGCAGCGCGGGAGCGTCTTGGGAGCGCTCGGAGAGGCTTCGGAGCACCTCTAGGGGGCTCGGAAGGCCTCGGAAGGATCCGAAGGGGCCGGGAATGCCTCGAAAGGTCTTAGAAGGGGAGCCAGAAGGCTTAGGGAGGAAGAGAGAAGTGGGAGATGTGAAAAAATGAGGAGGGGGAGCCCTCTATTTATAGTCTCAGATTTGGTGCAAAGAGGTCCGTACGGACCTCCTTGGTTATCCAGGATTTTGGTTTTCCTCGATTTGAGGGAATATGCAATGATGGTGAATATTCTGGAAATGATGATGTCCCCTTGCAAAGAGGTCCGTACGGACCATCTTGCATGCAAAGAGGTCCGTACGGACCAACTCTGCATGGAAACCATCATTTCTCCCGGGATTTGAGGGAATATTGTGGACTTTAAGGGGATTTAGTAATTATGGAAACAAAGAGGTCCGTACGGACCTATATTGCTTTTCCGCTTTCTGAAAATTCCCGAAAGGTCCTTTGTCCCTTTTTATCCCGCAAAGGCTCCTCCCCCGGTTTGGTTGGGGGTTTGAGAGGGTTTTGAGAGGGTTTTGAGTGAGAGAGGTCTCTGAGACTGCGTGGATGAGTCTGCGGTGTTTCCCGTGTGTTTGAAAGGGAGTGATCCAGATTGGGGTACTTACACCAAGGTATAGTTTGCGTAAATAAAGGATTAGCCTTTCCCAACCATTCTTAGGATTTAAACCACTGATTTTTACTTAAAGATAAATAAATTGTTTGCGCGAGTCCGTTCTCTTCGTTTCTTCTCCCTCTCCAGTATTTCCTTTTCTTTCCCTACCTCATAAACCCATATCTACCCTCTGTAGGGCGGCGACAAGTTGGGAGCTTGTTCTGGTATTCTGTGGTCTTTGGGTTCCTATCTTCGAAGCATCTGCCGTAAAGCCTTTATCTGTCCCTCTATCCGAGATGTATGGTGCAAAAGATACGCCATCCGCTCAGTCTGGAATTCTCCCTACTTCGGGCCAGCTAGAATTGAATGATCTGTCAGCAGGAGAGTTGCAAGCTGCTCTTGAGGCCGCCATGGTTCATGAATGTAGGGCTCAATTGCTGGCCCAAATTGCCAAAGCCTGAGATGAAGAGACTCACGCTAGATTTGTGGAAGCAATGCGCATCCGGGGGGTTACGGTAATTCGCCATGAAGATGGATCGTATGAAGAAATCATTAAAGCCAGCAGTGTTGATTACGGGAATGGAGATGAAATGAAAGGGGTGGTTGAAGATGAGCAAGATAAAGTTCTCTCCCCGATACCTCATGTGATTCAAACTCAAATCAAGGATGAACAACCGACCCTTGAAGCTTTCAGTTTTCCTGATCAACTGGATTTGAAGAGCCAATACCAGCCAGATTCCCAAGGGTCATGCCATTATTTTACTCGAAAGGATCATTGCCATTCCACCCTGACCAAGTTCTCCTGCAAAGAAGTGCTCCACAACCACCATTGAGTTCATATGGTTTCAGCTTGTCACCCCCACATGATCAGCATTCAGACCGACCTCATATGTGACTGTAAACCAAATGTCTTTTATTACAGCTGTGAACCCTATCCAGCAAGGGACGGCAATACCCGTGTCCCCTCCAAAGATGTCTCAGACAGAAAAGAATAAGCAGTATTGGGTAGAGTTAGGGATGCCCATGAATCAGTTTCTCAAAGTTTTGGTGAGCGGGGGTTTGGTTCAGCCGCTAGTTAATTATGTCCCTCTTCATAACAATGTAAAGCTGGACACGAGTAAGTATTGCTACTATCACCAATATCCAGGCCATATTACCTCGGAATGCAAGCAGTTGAGGGTGATCATCCAAGAACTCATTGACGAAGGGAAAATAGAGATAGGTTCCCATGAAGGAAATAATATTCGGAATCTCCGTCAGTTTCCACCTTGCAAGAAGCGAGAATTTGATGATTTGGGAATAACGACCGAGGAAGCTTTTAATGGATTGATGCGGAGAGGAATGATAAAGCCACTTGATAATTACCATCCTACCAAACCCAATCCTAATTTGGATCGCAACAAGTATTGTTACTATCATCAGTATCCCGGTCACACCACCAACGATTGCACCCCTCTAAAAGTGTTGATTCAAAGGATGGCTGATGAAGGAATAATTGAGAAAGCTTCCCCTAAAGTGGCCGATAATCCTCATCAGCAATTTCAAAGTTTCCCCATGTGAAAAGGCAGTCAGTCAGGCATCATAGGGTCTTAGATGGTTTTATTTTGATAATAGATGATTGTTTTTATGATTTGAGTCTATTACCCCTTTGTTTTGAGTCTTTTATTTCAATGAATAAAATTTTTGTTTCAATTCTTGCTAGACTCGAGACATCACTTGCACACCCACATTACACTCGATTGAAATGGTCTTATTCCAAATGATCACTTGTGCTGCTCACTGACTAATGCTTCGAAATGATTAATGTTTAAATTGATCAGAGTGAGGAAAATCGACTGATATCCCCATCCTGCGTCCCATATGCTCACATTTCTTTCATAATCTCGTCATTCGAGTAATTTGCACAGATCTTCCTCAAAGCAAGCCTAAGCAAGCAAATGAAGGCTCAACATCGCTCGGATCATCCGGTAGGGACTGCGGTTGAAACCTTCACCCTTAGGAAAAACCTTTACCTTACCCTCACTAAACAAACACCCCTTAGGTTCAAGATCGGCATATTTGAAACCCATTTAGCCATCGCCAGAAGAAGAGGGACTACCCTTGAGGCTCCCGTAATTCAAAGAAGCATCGACCGTCTCCAAGCTCAAGAACGGCAGAAGGCATTGATTCATCCTGGGGACTAGTTGAAATGCTCCTCTCAAAAAAAAAAAAATATAATAAAAAAAAGAAAAACACAAAAAAAAAATATAAGAAAAAAAAAGAGAAAAGAAAGAGAGCCTAGTCCCCAGCGATCCTCTCAAAAGTAAAAGTCAAAAGATTCGGTAGTTACTCAAGAGGAGTCTCAGAGTGAATAAAGAGACAGCATGGATGTCCCCTCACCATTACCTCTAACCGATCCCAAGCCGTCCTCTCGACTTTAGAGGACACTCCCATTACCGTTACCTTTGCCTTGGCCAAAAGCCAAAAGATCGACCTCTCATTCTTAGAGGCATTGAAGATGAAATCATGGATTTCCTCACTTTAGAAATCCCAAACACATACCCAAAAGCCAATCTCTCATCTTTAGAGGTTCAGTCAACAAAAGGCCTAGCCGACCTCTCGTTTTAAGAGGTCATGATTTTCCAAATTGCCCGAAGACCGATCGAAACCCCGATACCCAGTCGCAGTTCCTACCGGATAACAGCCTCATCCCAACATCGTCGAGATCTAAAACAGATTATTGCTTAAAGCGGAGCCAAGTCCATCTCGGCTCAAAGGACCGTCAAAAGAAGATTGTGCAAATTCCGTTTGTCCATTCGACGTTACATGTGAGCATATTTCATTTCTCCTCTGCAAACACTTGCCGTGGACGTCCCACTGGGGCTTCACATCCGTGTCTCCCATCGACACTCCAAGAGGACATATTCTTTCAATTCTCAAAATTCTCAAAAGTCCCCAACATCCGCGAACATCATTATTTTCATTCGGGATAAGCCCGAACTACGACGACCTGAGCTCCTCCTAAGGAGGGGAGCGTAGGCAACCATCACTGGTTCGGTCGAAATCGCGTTTAAATCTCGAAAAATTTGGTCTCCTCAAAGACCATGCCCATACACCATCTATCCTTCCGAGTTTAATTCTTGATATCAGTAGGTTTTCTCCTCAGGATTGATGAAAATATTCGCTCATATCGGTTTTGGCGGTTGACTAACCCGAAAATCAATAAAGGGTTTTAAGTAGTTTTGTGATCATCGCGAATAAGACAAGTTTTCAAGTGTCTCGGAAAGTCTTCCTCTCCATGTTATTAGGGATATAGAGCTAAACACTGTAATTCTGTCAAGCAGGGGCTTCCATACACTCTCCACACCTAGTAATGCTTATACTCTCCCAAAAGAGTCAAACCCATAAGCGAGAGTGTCATACACAAAATCAGGATTCATTCCCCACCTTCGAAAAATGTGCCCCTGCATATCAAAAAACTCTTGAGTCTTGTCCATCGTCCGACTGATTAGAACCTGAAGATCAATCTCATCCTGGGGCTGTAAAAGACTGTGTGGCAGACTGGGGCTCGGTCAGAAGTTGATGTATGTACGCGTGTGGTTCCCGGGGCTGTTTCTATAACGTCAGTAATTAAGAATGGATTATGTTACAAGAGGCTTACTTCATGATGGAACTACTGAGTCCCATATCCTAAGTAAGAGTAAAAGGCTTAAAAGGCAATGTGGAAGCCTAGATTGGAAGGCCTACCAGCATGACTTGTAATGTCACGCGACAGAATGTACCCTGGCTACCTTGAGTCGTGCGACATAGTAAGTCCAACATCAGACATCAGGAAGCTGCAATCTGATCAGTACCAGGGCACGCCCCGACTTGCTTCAAACTGCAAAGCAACAAAGACACCCTGCAAGCATCGTGGGAGAGGGAATTTCATTCAAAATAGCATACACATTCACCATTCACAAATACAAGCCCAAGACACGCAAACCATTCATACTCATACTATAACCATTCAAAAGCCATTCATTACCATTCTTCCCCAAAAATGGACTCGCTCAAACAACTAATAACTAATAATGTACTAGGTGCAGTGTAAATAAAAAAAAGAGAGTGTTTTATCTGTTTCTTGCCAAAGCAGGGTACAATAATCAAAAGAACCACAAATCGATCCAAGGAACTACTCCGAGTCATCATCTCCGGAAATGTAAGCACCATCATCATCGTCAGAGCTATCATCATCATCAGCACCCTCGCTGCCTTCTCCATCTGCATCTCCCTCCTCAGGATTCGGGACAGCAGCAGGATCGTGATAAACAACAGGACCATCTCGGAAAAGGTCGTGAGCAGTAGGAATGACAATGGTCTCAATCTCGTGAGGATCTCTGGAGGCATCACTATCAGAACTGGAAGGGCTAGGCGGACGACGACGAGCAGTCTTGGTTCTGGGCAAATGTGTATCCGCAACAGATATATCAGTCCGAGCCCTCTTCCTGCCAGGCAAGCTGAGTGTGGAATCACTATCATCACAGCTCTGAGCCATACACCTCTCCCTCAAATACCGATTACTCCTCATCAGCTGATCAATCATGCCCATAGCTCCAGTATAATGACGAGCAAAGCCCCAGTAAACATCATAAGAGACCTGACACAACCAAGCAAGAGAAGAATCAGAAACCAAGGATGCAAACATTTCAAAACAATGAAAGAAAGACAGTTACTTACAGATCGAGTGCCCTCAGGGAGATAAAAATATGGATAAATCCGACTGGTATCAAGAGTGGCACGCCTCACGTAGTCCCCATCCTGAAAGTCTACAAAAGGAGGAGGTAAAGGAGCATCCACAACATGTCCAGTAGAGGGGCCTGCAGCCTGAGCATCACGTCTCGCAACCACCTGCGGTGATCTCAGCCTCGTAGCCACATAAACCTCATAGTCCCCGTCATCCTCAATATAATTAAAAGCAGACTCTCCCTGGATCAAAGCGGCCACGTCATCAAGCTTCCTAGGAAACCACATCTCAGCAGAAGGATTGTATGGGACTCTAGCAACGCTCCCGGGGCCGTGCTGTCTATAAACCCGCTTGCCCAAATACAATGCGTCCCCATACAGGCCCACCAATAACTTACGGCACTCAGTCAGATGAAGGGCATGCTCCAGATTGACCCCTGCATATCGGTCAACCCAAGGAAATAAAGTCAGACTCCCAGGGGTCCTCCGCAAGAAGATAAGGGTATCATCATAAGAGGCAGTCACCCGTCCCCTGGTATCCGCCGTCCGAACTTTCTACCGTGCGTCCTTCACCCAGCGCCTCATAGCAGGAAATGTAGTGGCCGGGTACGCCTCCCCTACCCGCCAAGCATAGCAACCAATAACCTCATAAGCCCAGATCTGAGAAAAGAAAGGACAAAACAAAGACAGACTGATAAGAAAGGAGGGAACATAAAGAAACAATATTCAAAAAGGAGATCAGACCAAGAAGTACCTCAAAAGCTAAGTGACATCAGTTGAAGGACATAGCCTTCCCCCGGCTGACATCATCAAGAGCCAGATATAACTCGGCCAATCCGGCCTCTCCCCAAGATCGGGTCCCAACAGTAGTCCAATCCCTCAAAAGCTCTAACAAAGAAAGCAAAGTTGTAGATGTGGCATTGATGAACAACATATCCGAGAAGCCGACCCAAACAAAAGCCCTAGCTAATCTCAGAGCTCTCAACCTGTCCTCCTCGGTGTCTGCCACCTTAGCTGGATAACCGGTACTCTGTTCAACCATTTGGCCATGGAGATCCCCGAGCTCGTATCCGTTCCCCTTCTTGTCCTGGGGAACAAAGCCGATCAGCTCCATAAAATAGGCCTCAGTGGGAGGCTATGGGTCATCATCCAAAACAGGCTCCTCCAAGAATAAAGACTCCTCAGTGAATGGAAGGCCGGTAATCACAGCAAAGTCATACGGTGTGACCGTCGCCTCACCCCAAGAAAAATGGAAGGAGTGGGTAGTCTCCCACCAGAACTCCCTGAATGCCTTTACCAATCCAACGCTCCTCTGAGTACCTCCAACAGCCCTAGCCATCTCAAAGAATTGCCCCAACCCAGCAGCGTATACTAAGCCTTTCGGCGAATGGTCAAGCTCCTGACTGCCGGGCAGCAGATCCCACAACCGGCCAATAACCTCCGGAGAGCCCCGGGTGCGCAACTCCTGCAGGTAAACACAGCGCAGGTATGAATATCCCAAGAATTCTTTCCAAATAAAAGCATTTCAACAAATCGATTGCACATTTCAACTTTCAAGCAAAACTAGGGTTTTAGCATTTAAGCATGCATTCATAATTTCTAGGTAACTCAAAGCATGCAATAAATTCATGAGTCCAACAGGGAGAGCGAATTCAATCATTATTGCCACAAAATCCGATTTTTTTTATTTATTTATTACAAAAAAGGCAAGGGTTACAAAGTTACCTTCGTTTTCTTCTCCGGCGCTGAAGTGTGCTCTTTAAGATGTGGATAAAAATCTCCCCTCACAGCTTGAGGGATGTAGGGCCGTTGATTCCTTAGAGCATTCTTTCTTCGAGCGGCTAATTGAGCTTGGGTAGGACCCTTCTTCGTAGGTCGTTGTCTAGGAGGCATATTGACAAGTCTAAAGCGAAATCAAGCCCTAGAATCGATTGATTATACTGGAAATTGAACAAGGGGATGCTTTCTCCTCGCAATACCGTCGGCCTCCCTCTAAAAACATATTTCAAAATGAAGGCTGCTCGTTGTTTTAAAAGACTGTCCCTTTGCTTTAGTTGGTCGTGCGACAAGACGTGTCCTTAAGTCCAAAATTTCCAAAAAAACCCTGTGATTTAGTAATTAACACTTTAATCCTTGTAGTGCTTCGAGTGTTGTTTTCCCCTTGCAGGTACAACAATTAACTGAGCAAACTTCAAAGATTGTCCCTCAAAGCAAAACCGAGACAAAACTCCGTGCCTGTCTGAATCTCCCCAGCAGGGCGAATCATAATCGATAGCCCCACTGTCAAATTGTCAACAAGAATCCGCTGCCCAGCAAGCAAAACTCCCATCACAGCAGAAAAGGTCCCAGATCCTAGAGCCAGCCGTCACCAAAGAAAGCCCCACCGTCAACTTCCAACAAGAGTCCGCTGCCCAGCAAGAAAAATTCCCCGTCACATCATGCAAAGTCCCAGACCAGAGTCAACGGTCGATGAAAGACCGCCCCGCACCCGACCACCGTCAACAGCATCAGTCCATCCGACAACTACATCGATCCCCAGCAACATAAATCATAATATCAGTCCTCCGGCATCCTCAATCATCAGCCGTAGCATTAGTCCCTCCCGCAGCTACAGGTAAGCACAACATAGGTATGAAAACATATCTTAGTCAACTACTTTTCTAAAAAGTCAAATTCGCGGGGTGACTTCCCAAAGAAAAATAGTCAAATTCGCGGGGTGACTTCCCAAAGAAAAAAAGTCAAATTCGCGGGGTGACTTCCTAAAGAAAAACAGTCAAATTCGCGGGGTGACTTCCCAAAGAAAAACAGTCAAATTCGCGGGGTGACTTCCCAAAGAAAAATAGTCATATTCGCGGGTGACTTCCCAAAGAAAAACATCAAATCGCGGGTGACTCCCTAAGAAAAACGTCATATCGCGAGTGACTCCCTAAGAAAAACGTCAGATCGCGGGTGACTCCCTAAGAAAAACGTCAAATCGCGGGTGACTCCCTAAGAAAAATGTCAAATCGTGGGTTACCCCCTAAGAAAAACGTCAAATCGCGGGTGACTCCCTAAGAAAAACGTCAAATCGCGGGTGACTCCCTAAGAAAAACGTCAGATCGCGGGTGACTCCCTAAGAAAAACGTCAAATCGCGGGTAACCCCCTAAGAAAAACGTAAGATCGCGGGTGACTTCCCAAAGAAAAACGTCAAATTGCGGGTGACCCCCTAAGAAAAACGTCAAATCGCGAGTAACTCCCTAAGAAAAATGTCAGATCGCGGGTGACTCCCTAAGAAAAACGTCAAATCGCGGGTGACTCCCTAAGAAAAACGTCAGATCGCGGGTGACTCCCTAAGAAAAATGTCAGATCGCGGGTGACTCCCCTAACAGTCTGAACTACGACCGGCTTGATTCCCACTTGGGATACGTAGGAATCCTTTCTCCAAAGGTCCAGCCATCCGACTCCCCAGATCACCGTCTAGCCCTTCGCCTTATCCCTCAGCCGCTCATTGGGATTGGGACTTATTTTATCGATAACCTCACTTTCTCCAAAAGTGACGTTGCTGAGGGGCTCTGTAAGTATGCCAATCCAATTCGCGACCTCTCCAGATGCATTTTAATATAATAAAATTGCATTAAAGGGCGTTTTGGTAAATTCCCGATCCATCCCGAGACTTCCGGAAATATTTCATAAGTTTCACGCGAAGAAAGTACTTTTTTGTACTTTGCTCAGGCTAAGGGACCTAAAAGGAATAAATCTGTTTTGGACTTTCTAGGAATTATCCAAGAAGGTTCCAGAACCAGATTTGGCGCCAAAAACGATTATGGTCACCTTGTGTCACGCGACAAGTCATGGCATGGAAAGTGGTTACGTTATGCCGTGCGACACATTGAGGCCACTAACTGCAGCTATAAATACGGCCCTACCCCTCTCAGTTTTGGATCCGAATTTCGACTCCCTAAAGCTACTCTACCCAAACTACTCCAGAAACTCTCCCTCTCCTCCTCCCTCACCAAAACTACCCAATTGCCTCACCTCTCATCTCTCTTCAATCCAATTCCTCCCCTACTTCCTCAAACACCTTGAATCTCCCAATCCAGATCTGAGTTCGTGTTGAATCACCTCTCCAGAAGCTAAATCAAAGACTCCTACACCTAACTTGGTGTAAGAGTTGAGGACTACAAGGGTAACTCTCTCTCTCTCTCTCTTCTACTTGTCTAATTGCTCTTCCTCCTTCTCCACTTGATAATCAGGCTTCATCTGCCTCGGATTATCAAGTGGCAACTGCAATCTCTCTGTTTAAATTGTGTTTGTTTGAGTCCAATTGCTTGCTTATGATGTGATCTATTTCCTATTGCAATTTGGACATCAAGGGAGTGTGGATCTCCCATATCCACACTCCTTTGGTTGATTTGTATCTATTTCATGCTATTTTGATTAGTTCTAGTATAATTGTTTGATTGAATTGTGGATCTGGTGAATCTGGCTCTCAATCTGTAAGGTACCTGTAGATGGTAATACTATGTCACGCGACACATTTGGACGATGGAAGTCCTATGTCACGTGACATGTCGTGACCATCTGCAGGGACTATGTTTCAGTTGTAAGTTGTCTTACCTCGTTAGTTTAACTCTTAGTTGTATTTAGCCTGTTTAGTTGATTAGATCTAGTTTATATTGGTGTTTTGTTCATCTGTAGATCTCTGTGATTTGTCTGCTGTGAGTCTCTACAAAGTGACTATTGGTGTCACGTGACACATTTGGACATGAGGAGTCCTGTGTCACGCGACATAAGTAGTCCTATGCAGGGAACTTGTTTTCATTTGTAATCTGTTATTACTGCTGTAATGGGATGTGGCCTCCTTGAACAATTGGTCTACAAATTGTAATGATCTCCTCTATTCAATAAAAATTCGTGTTTATCGCATTTGTTCATTATCATTGTTTGCACATTTTCTCGAATTATTTGGATGTCTAAATTAGAAAGACTCGTCTACGGACGTGGCGTGTTGGGTGAACTCTCGGTTCTTCCCAACACGTAACCTGACCCCCGAACCCATTCTCTTTCAAAAGGTTTTTCAAAGTGCACCTCTCAAAGCATGGCGTGGCGACTACTTTTTTATTTTTCATTTCGGGCGAGCGCACATTCAATTATACCCTGCAAAACCATCGACGAATGATCGGACTTCGTATGCGGCTGTGGCGTCGACCAACATGTCTATATTTGGTAGCGGGAAGTCATCTTTAGGGGATGCCTTGTTCAAGTCTCTGAAATCGACACAGACTCGTATCTTCCCATTCGACTTGGCTACTTGTACCGTGTTTGCTAGCCATTTCGGATACTCGATCACTTTGATAAACCCTACGTTCAAGAGCTTCATGATTTCCTCTTTCACTTGCATTGACCATTCCGGCTTGATTTTGCGTAGTTTCTGTTTGACTGGCTTGGCGTTGGGTAGCAGCGGTATCTTGTGCTCTACAATTGACTGATTCAACCCAGGCATATCTTTGTAGGACCAAGTAAAGACGTCAACATATTCTCTGAGGAGTTGCGTCAAGGTTTCTCTGTCTTCCCCCTTGAAGAAGCTGCCGATCTTTGTTTCTCTGGGGTCTTCCGTTGTCCCAAGATTAACCGTTTGCTTTTCCTCGTCATCAACAGGGCCATTCTTTCCACAACGACCTACTTGCTTAGCTAATTCTTTTAAGATTTGTTCATTTTCTTGATCTATCTCATCGTATGATTCATTATTAACGTGTTCGTTATATTGATTATTATTAGTTAATTCATCATTCACGATGTTAGCAATCTCAGGGTACTCGGAAAGATCAAAGTTTTCATTAAGGAAGTAAGGGAATACATGTTCAGCCACCGCCTCGATTTCCTCTTGAGTGAGTTCATCGGAGGTGGAGCCTGCTTCTAATGTGAAAGTTATAGGGCCTATCTTCCTGTGGGGATGGGGAGTGAAACCAAGCTCTTTGATCATGAAGTCTTCATCAACAACTGGTCCTCCGGTGACGTGCCAGTTTAGAATTGGCTCATCACATTTCTGTATTAGCCTTGTGTAATCAATAGTTGGAGCGTCCCCCTTGGAGATTGCATGGATCCTTTGTCTTCCAGCACGAGTCTTCGAACTATCGCAGCATGTCTTCTCCCAACACAAAGTCCCATTCGCTTGTCATTTCTGCCTTCGTGCCCCATAAATCTTTAGGGATTAGCGGGAGAGGTTCTGTTTCGTCTAGTGAAGCATCGCAGTCGCTGAAGATTCCAAAACCTGGTTGGCGCTTTCCTTTATCATCAGTCCATGGTTCTGAAAAGATAAAGTAGGGAATGCTTTCCCCTTCCCGGATGAAGTAGCCATTGAGTGTCTTTCGATATGGCTCGAGGTTGTAATTCTTGGCCTTTGGGTCTTTGTGGCCTTTGTATGCGGTTCCTTCCCACTTGATTTGAGAGAAGCCCCACTCTTCTTTGTCATCCCCATCGTGGATGGAAATGATGTATCCTAGGCCATGCTTTGTGTGAGGTGGGGGAACCGGTGGTGGTTCCGTTATCCCTTGTAAGTGCTTTCCAAGCCACAATCCAGGAAAGTATCCTTGTGCTAGCATCATTCTCGAGACAGAAAGGCTTCCAGAAAACCAAAGTGCCTTGGAGTAATCATTTTCGTTGCAAGTTTCTATGACATTCACGGTGCTTTCTTTCTCGATCTCAAAGCCGCTGAACAGGAAATCAGAAGTGCTATGTTGTACTTCGAGGATAGGGCTAACAGTAACCATCTCTCCGTGTATGGTGACTATCGTATTGTTGTGTCTGAACTTGATACATTGGTGCAGGGAGGAGGGCACACCCCCTACGTCATGTAGCCAAGGGCGACCAAGCAGCAGGTTGAAGGATGCCGGAATGTCGATGACTTGAAATTTGATGCTCATTATGACTTGCCCCATTTCTACAGGTATCACAACTGATCCCAAAGCGGTTCTAGCGGTACAGTCGTATCCCCTTACAGTATGCCCGGATGGCTTAAGGTCTTTGTGAGTGAGGCCTAAGGATGATAAGGCTTTCTTTGGGAGGACATTGATTGCAGAACCATTGTCGACCAAAATGCATGGCATTCGGTACCCATTCACCTTAGCAGTTATGTAGAGGGCCTCATGATGATTGTTCCCATAGGACGGTAGGTCCAAGTCCGTGAAAGTGATGATATTGCCAAATTGCACTTGGCCAATCATTTGAGTAAGCTCTTCGGGTGTTGCTTCCGAGGAAATGGTCATTTGAGCTAATGCCTTTTTCAACATCTCACGGTGCTTGTGAGATGCTCCTATGAGATTCCAAACTGAGATGTTTGCTTGTGTCTTCTTTAACTGAGTTAAGAGAGGATCATCTGGTTCGCTTGGCGATGAGGCTTTGGATTGTTTAGGAGGATTTTCATCCCTTGGATCTTTGTTGATGATCACACGATCGGATCGTGTGAGTAGATTGACTGCTTTAGACCCTTTTTCCTTTTGTTCTAAGATTTCCTCCCAAGACATCATATAACAGAAAGAATATTTATTAAATTCAAGAGGGCTCTCGTCCACAATTGTGGCCAGACGAGTAGGGTCCTCGAAGCTACTTTCTATCTCTATCAGATTGACCTCATTGTTTTGCAAAGGATTAGTAACACATTAGGTAACCCTATTTCTTTATCATCAAACAAATCTTGGATGACGTCTTTCAAGTGGAAGCAGGAGTTGGTGTCGTGACCGGTGAAGTTGTGGTATTTGCAGAAGAGATGATGAGCATGGTTGGCAGGAAGATCTTTCTTTGGAGGTCCCCCTTCTCTTGGTTTGATCTTTCCGTTCTTGATAAGCACCTCAAAGAGTTCTTCTTGAGTGATTCCTTCAAGCTTGTCATAATGTCTATCCTTCTTCTTCTTTTGTGGTGGAGGTACCGCAGAGTACTTACCATTTCCGGGATGATTGAAGACAATGGCATTGACAGAGGTATCCTTGGGATTGGAAGAGGAAGAAGAGCTCTTGTTGTAACGGAATCCACTTTCTTTCTTGGCTTCCCTTTTCTGTTTGATGAGGTCATCTAACCGTATGCCCGACTTGTGAAGTTCGGCGAAGCTAGGAATATAGTTGCCGGCTAGCTTGTCTTGATACTCCTCCCTAAGGCATTGTATGAGGATGTGGATTTGTTTGTCTAGGCTGGGCCTATCAACGATCTCAGTTAGTTTGGTTCTCCACCTTTTGACAAAATCTGTGAAGGATTCGTTCGGAAGCTGCTTGGTTTGCTCAAGATCCCTTCTAGTGGTGCGATAAGTGGAGTTGTCCTCATATTGCTTTTGGAAAGTACAACTAGCGAGTGGCCAGTCGAGTCTTGTAGAGAGTGGAAGGGTCATATACCAATCTCTAGCGGCACCATCGAGAGTTTGTGGAAAGCATTGGGCTAACATGTTATCATCAACACCCATAGGTAGCATGGCCCAAGAGTAGGTCTCCAAATGTGATTTGGGACAGGTGGTGCCATTGAACTTTGCAATGTCGGGTGTTTTGTACTTTCTGGGAAGCTTGGACATGGATTGACGAAGGGTGTCGTAATCAATAGAGAGCGAGGCTCCCTTACTCACATCGAGGGATGCAAGTTTCTTTTCTAACATGGCCATGGTAAGGGGTTCGTTCTTTCTTTCCCCTTTGCTTTCCTTCTTGGATGTGTAGCTTTCGTTGTCAGATGAGGAAGATGACGAGCTAGACTCGTACTTCTTTTTCTTGTTTTTGCTTTGGCGGCGACCCTTGGCCTTTTTGGTGTTGTAAGTACGCCAATCCAATTCCCTTTTAGATGCACTTTAATCCAATAAAATTGCATTTAGGGGCGTTTTGGTAAATTCCCGGTCCGCTCCGAGACTTTCGGGAGCTTTTTATAAGTTTCTCGCTAAGAAAGGACCTACAGGGAATTAATTGCTTTGGACCTTTAAGGAATTATCTCAGAATGTTCTAGAAGCAGTTTTGGCGCCAGAAACGGTTACGGTCACGATGTGTCACGCGACAACATATGTTGTCACGTGACAACTTGTGTAGTCACGCGACAACTTGAACCACGGAAAGTGGTTACGTAACGTCGTGCGACAGATTGTGACCATCATCAGCAGCTATAAATAAGACCCTCTGCCTCTCATTTTGGGACCCCTTTTTCGACACCCTAAAGTCACTCTGCCAAATTCGCACCAGAAACCAATCTCTCTCCTCCTTACACCTAAACCTACCCCAATTCCCTTCCAATTCAACCTCCCTACTACACAAACTACCCAATTGCCTTCATAAAACCCTTACCGACTTAGGATCTGAAGCCAAGCACCCCATCTGTGCTCAACTCCACGTTCAGAAGCTGAATTGACGGCCAATACACCTAACTTGGTGTATTGGTAGTGGACTACAAGGGTAACGACTTCTCTACCTCTCTCTCTCTCTCTCTCTTATTTTTTTTTTTTTTTTTTTTCTCTCTCTCTCTTATTCACTTGCTTAATTGCGATTACCCCCTCCACCTGGTAATTGAGCTCCATCCGCTTCAATTATCAGGTGGCAACTGCTATCTCTCTGTTTAAATTTGTTGTGCTCGGCTTGATTGAATATTCATGATGTGATTTGAATTGTATTGTTGCTTGGTGGTCAAGGGAGTGTGGATCTCCCATATCCACACTCCTTTGGGTTGATCTGTCTTTGATTCGTGTTATTCTGAGATGATTTGATGTAATTACTTGATCTGGATTGAGCTCTGTTGTTTTTGTGCTTCAAATTGTAAGGTTTCTGCAGACGGTAACATTGTGTCACGCGACAACATATGTTGTCCCGCGACACTTTGTGTCATTCTGCAGAAATCACTTTCCAATTGTAATCTGTTCGAATTGTAAGATTTCTGCAGATGGTCACATGTTGTCACGTGACAACATATGTTGTCACGTGACACTCTGTGTCATTTCTGTAGAAATCATTTTCCAATTGTAATCTGTTCCTCCTCTCTGTAATATGGGATTTGGCCTCCCTTGTTAATTGGTTCACAAGATGTAATCCCTCCTTTTGAGCAATAAAACAAAGCACTCTTATGCATTCATTTACATATCTTGTCATACACACTTCGCACACACATTTGAATGGTTTGAATGTTGAACAATTGAAAGACTCGTCTACGGGCGAGGCGTGTTGGGTGAACTCTCGATTCTTCCCAACATGTAACTTGACCCCCGAACCCATTTTCTCTAAACAAAAGGTTTTCAATGTTTCCTCTTAAAACGGCGTGGCGACTCCTTATTTTTAATTTCGGCGAGCGTTCATTCAGTGGCGACTCTGCTGGGGACTTGAAACTTGTTTTTCAAAAAAGTGGGTCAGACTTTCGTGATTGTTCAACATTTATTCCATTCATTTGTGTGTGCATTGTTTGTGACATCATATGTGTTTAAATGCATTTTACGTGCTTTGCTTTATTCTTTTCCCCTTTTTGTGTCCCATCTTTGTTGATTGTGTTGCTGATGCTGGGGCTTGAGATAATGTCTTGATGCTTGGAGTCTGGGGCTGGTTATGCTTCTTTTGTTCAGATTCTGGAGGTGACTTCTTCTGTCACGCGACAAGATATGCTATGGCTGTCCTGTGTCACGCGACAGAAGAGGCCAAGTTGCAGATTTGATTTCTTTGTACAGGTTAGGATTGTGGGGCAATCCCCCGTGATCAATATTGCTGATCCTTGACTATTGTACTTTGTGGGGGCGTGTGTGCGTTGTTTTTTCTTTATCACCCCTTTTCAAATAAAAAAAATAAAAATAAAATCAATTTCATAAATAAAGGAACATAGCCATCCCGCACACTACATCACGTAGATTTAGAACCCCCGGGTGCGATTGACGGCATCGCGGACGGCCATGAAATTCGCCTACGCTTGAGCGCCTGAAATCAAACCTATCCCCCTAGTGCGTTATAGGTGGCGCCACACATTTAAACCTCACCCAAAACGGTTGGTTTTTGACACGACATTTTCAAATACACTAAAATGAATTGCTTCAAAAATTTTAATAGACTTTCGTACCTTCCCCAAAACCCTAGCACGTGTGGGCATGTTGCCAACGCAACATGGTTTCACGAGAGGACATGTCGTTCCCACGGCATGTTCTAACGAGAGATCATGTCGCTTTGTCAACGTGCACCGACGAGAGGTCATACCGGATTTTTTCCTTGAATTTCTTCAGGAAAACTCGTTATGCTGCCCAAATTTCTCCAGAAATTGGGGCTGCTCGTCCGTCCCATAAATGCTTTGGTTTTGATTAGGTATCATGGCCTATTATTAATTTTGAAACAACGCATTTGATGTATTTGTGGATGATGTGTCCGTAGGTTCCCCCGAGATCTAGATTACGTGAAATAAAGGATTAGCCTTTTCCGACCGTCTCTAGGACTTAAAACACCGATTTCTACTTGAACAATAATAAGTGTTGCATGAGTCCATCTCCTTCCGTACTCCTCCCTCTCCCATACCTTCTCAAAATTCTATACCCTCCTCCTTATACACGCTTTCTCCTCTCCAGATAAGGCAAGTTGGGTGTGCGATCCAATTTCCAGTGTTCGTTTAGTTCGCGTCTGGAAGCAGTTGCAGTTTCAGCAGAATTCGCATCCGATTCATTTTCAGAGATGTCTAGTGCAGAGAAGAGTATGACCATTCAATCTGAGGATTCATCTGCCACGGATCAACAAGGCATGCATGATCTGTCTATGGAGCAGATGAGAGCTAATTTGGAGGCTGCTCTAGCCTGTGAACGTGAAGCTCGATCGCTCGCCCAATCTGCACTGGCTCAAGAACAAGCTGCCCAAGCCAGAGAAGAAGCAATCATAGAAGCAATGAGAAGCCGTGGTATTGCCGTGATCCGACGTGCTGATGGGACTTATGAGGAGGTTACAGATGCCAATGAATTCGATGTTGAGACCAGGAATGTCTCCCTTCCTCCCCTTGCTCCGACATTTCATCCAACTCAAGTTCCGAGTCATGGTGTGCAGTCGAACCCTCAAGCAAGTTTTGGTTCAGTCAGAGGAACACAGCCGGTCTTCCATGATTTGACCTCCCCACCCATTCTCAATGCTCCTGTGCCTCTAAGCCAATTTGGGTCCCAATTTCCGAACAGTCAGAGCGAGTTGTTTCCAGATTCTCAGTATCAGCAGGGTCCGTTTCATGGTCCTCACTTCCAGGGTAACGCCCCGTATCCAAATCAGCATCCTTATTCCCAGAACCAGTTCAGCCAAGATGGATTTCTGAAGTTTCCGACTAACCAGCCTCAGTCTCAAACATATATGTCTCAGCCTTTAATGGGTTCAGTTTTTGGATTTGGTTCACCATCTATGCAACATCCGGGGCCAGCTCAGTATTTGCCTGTTAATGCTCAGTTTCAAGACCAAATGTCCTCCATTCCTATCATGACTCCCATTCGGCAAGAGGTACCAACACCCGAGTCACTCCCAAAGATGGTCCAGAAGGATAGAGAAAAGCAGCGTTTTGATGATGTGGGGATGCCAATAGAAGAATTCTTTGAAATCTTAGCAAGCGGAGGACTTATCCAGCCATTGGTAAATTACAACCCTGTTCATTGCAGTCCCAAGTTGGACACTAGTAAGTTTTGCCTCTACCATCAGTATCCCGGCCATGTCACCAACAAATGCTTCGCTCTGAAGTCACTCATTCAGGAGCTCATGGATGAAGGGAAGCTTGAGAAGGGTCCCTACCCCAGTGTTGCTACCAATCCTTTTTCATGATGTCAGCAGAAGTCCGGAGGTTATCCCACTCGAAGGCGATGAAGTCAATCAGTCAGCGTCGTAAGTTCTAGAGTGTCTGTTATGTGGTCACGAGTCTGTCAAGTCCATGTTATGAGTCTTTTTATTGCAGTAATAAAAATCTTTGTTTCTATTCTTGCTAGACTCGAGACATCACTTGCACACCCACGTTACACTCAATTGAAATGGTCTTATTCCAAATGATCACTTGTGCTGCTCACCGACTAATGCTTTGAAATAACTAATATTCAAATTAATTCGAGCGAGAAAATTGACTGATATCTGTCTTAAATTGGGCCTTATCAATTCCCCATTTTGCGTCCCATATGCTCACATCTCTTTTGTCATCCTCGTAGTCGCCCAAAGAATTTGCACGGATCTTCCGCGAAGTAAGCTAAAGAAGCAACGAAGACTCAATCTCGTTCGGACCATCCGGTAGGGGCTGCGGTTGAAACCTTTCACCCTTAGGAAAACCATCACCTCACCCTCACCAAATAATATCCCTTCATTTCAAGATCGGCGTATTTGAAAACCGTTTAACCATCTCAAGAAGAAGAGGGACTATCCTTGAGACTCCCGTGATTCAAAGAAAGATCGACCGTCTCCAAGCGCAAGAACGACGAATGCAATGATCCATCCTGGGGACTAGCCGAAATTCTCCTCTCAAAAAAAAACAAAATTGAAAAAAAAAAGAGAGAGACAAAAAAAGAAAAGAAAAAAGAAAAGAAAAGACAAGAAAGAGAGCCTAGTCCCCAGCGATCCTCTCAGAAGTGAAAGTCTAAAGATCCGGTCATTACTCAAAGAGGAGTCTCAGAGTGAATAAAGAGACACCACGGATGTCCCTCACCATTACCTCTAACCGATCCCAAGCCGTCCTCTCGATTTTAGAGGACATTACCATTACCATTACCCTTACCTTTGCCCTTGCCAAAGCCAAGATTGACCTCTCATTCTTAGAGGCATTGAAGATGCAATCATGGATTCCCTCACCTTAGAAATCCCAAATACACCCGTGCAAGCCAACCTCTCATCTTTAGAGGTTCAGTCAACAAAAGGCCTAGCCGACCTCTCGTTTTAAGAGGTCATGATATCCTAAATCACCCGAAGACCGATCGAAATCCCGAAGCCCAGTCGCAGATCCTACCGGATAGCAGTGTCATCCCAGAAAAGATTATTGCTTAAAGAGGAGCCAAGTCAATCCCGGCTCAAAGGACCGTCAAGCGAAGATTGTGCAAATTCTATCCGTTCATTCGACGCTGCATGTGAGCATATTCCTTTCCTCCTCCGCAAACACCCGCCGTGGACGTCCCACTGGGGCTTCACGTCCGTGTCTCCCATCGACACTCCAAGAGGACATGTTCTTTCAATTCTTAAAAATCCTCAAAAGGTCCTCAGATCCTCAAATTCCAACGTTCATTCTTTATTCGGGATAAGCCCGAACTACGATGACCTGAGCTCCTCCTATGGAGGGGAACGTAGGCAACCATAACTGGTCCAGTCGAAATCACATACACATCTCAGAAAATCCGGTCTCGTCAAGGACCGTTCCTATACACTTTCCATCCTTTCGGAGTTTGATCTCGATATCAGTTGGTTTTCTCCTCAGGATTGATCAAAATATTTATTCATGTCAGCTTTGGTGGTTGAATAACCCGAACATCAATAAAGGGTTTTTGGCAGCCTTGTGATCATCACGAATAAGACAGGTTTTCAAGTGTCTCGACAAGTCTTCTTTTCTACATTCTAGGAATATAGAGCCAAACACTGTCTTTCTGTCAGCAGGGGCTTTCATACACTTTTCCACACCTTGTCGTGCTTATACTCTCTCAAAAGAGTCGAATCTAAAGCGAGTGTGTCATACACAAAATCGGGATTCATTTCCCACTTTTCGAAAGATGTGCCCCTGCACGTATATACTTTTGAGTCTATGACTGATTGATTAAGGTCTGAAAAGATGGGTGCCCCCTTTGCCGCATGATGATTCTGCCTATAATAGGACTGCATTGGATCTCTTCAAGCTGGGGCTTTGCCATGCTGTCCTCTCAAGCTCTCCTTACCAGATGTCCTCCGGGTTTGCTTTGCATTATCATCTGGGGCTTCGCCAAGCTGGGATTGCTCTCTGCCCCCCTCTGCTGCTTGCTGTCTCAGACGCGCGATACACTTTGTCCTCACTAGCAACGGACCTGCTGCAATTTGCACTCCTGGGAGCGTCCCCGACTTGCTTAAGCTGCACCGTACCATCCATACACCATCACTCATGGGAGAGGGTCCACCCCATCATAAACACTTTCGTCCTATACACAACCCCTCATAGCATAATGGCTACCTACACACCTGCTCACCAAGCCGTGCAAAAGAAAAAAAACCCTACTTCCTATTCTCCCCAGCTGAAATGGACTTGTGCAACAAAAGATTAATAATGCATAAGCAAGAGGTTAAATAAAATGCAAAGTGTCTAGAGTGTTGTGTCTCCCCCTGCAGAGTGCAATAATCAGGTGATCGTAATGTGATTGTGAAGACTGCCCCTCGAATCACAATCTTGGACAAAGATTCCAAACCCTGCAGGTGGCAGACCCCGCCTCTATTATCTTATAAGGCCCAGAACTACGATTTGGCTTGATTCCCTTTTTAAGGGATACGTAGGAATCCTTTCTCCAAAGGTCCAGCCATCCGATCTCATCAGCATCATCTGAAAGAGCTCCAGTTGCCTCAGCCCCCAAGCAGTGCTTGTCAAAGAAAGAAAAAGAAAGAAGAGCCCCAGCTGCCCTAGAAACCAGACAACAAGGCTCACCAGTCCCGACGACTCCAAAGCCTTTTCTGCATGATAAATCGAGACAAAGAGTCCGCATCTGTCAATCTCCCCAGCAAACGTCGACAAGTGGTAGCCTCAGCCCCCAAACAATGCTTGTCAATAAAAAGAGCCCCAGCTGCCGCAAGAATCCAAGTAATAATGCTCACCGGTCTCGACGACTTCAAAAGCCTATTGTGCAAAGACCTTCCCGTGAATGGCCACCCAGCGAGCATCGACAAGTGGCAGCAAGCCACATCCATCCTCACAGTTACAATAGCCAACTGAAAATCACCGAACCTCGAAGACTGGCCCTCAGCCAAAGCCTGAGAGAAGGAAGTCGTACCTATGTCAGCCTCCCAAGCCGAGCACAACAAAAACAAGATCAACGGCCCCGAAACAAGAAGAAAGAAGCCGACTCCCCAGAAATGCAGAGTCTACGGCCCTGAACCAAGAAGAAAGAAGCCGACTCCCCAGAAATGCAGAGTCCCCGGCTTACCGAACCAAGTGAGAAAGAAGCTATCTCCCCAGATAAAAGCAGAGTCCTCGGCTTACCAAGCGAAACTCAGGGCACAAAAGATAACCGACGAAAGGAAAAGAGAAAAGACCGTCCAACATTAAGCAAAACCAGTGAACTACCAACAAAAGGAAAGCAGTAGCATGAATCCCTCGGCAGCTACACTTATCCCCAGCAAAATCAATGGTAGCATGAAACCCTCGACAGCTATCTCCCAACAGCAACGGTAGTCTAAGACTCTCCGACAGCTACAAGTGAGCACAACACAGGTATGAAAGCATATCACAGTCGATTACTTTCCTAAAAGCATCAGCCGCTCTGTCTATTGGCTATACGTCCTCTCCCCGAGGCAGCCATCTGGTCCATTGGCTATACGTCCTCTCCCCTAGGCAGCCATCTAGTCCGTAGGCTATACGTCCTCGTCTCGAGGTAGCCGCTCTGTCTATTGGCTATACGTCCTCTCCCCGAGGCAGCCATCTGGTCCGTAGGCTATACGTCCTCGTCTCGAGGCAGCCGCTCTGTCTATTGGCTATACGTCCTCTCCCCGAGGCGGCCATCTGGTCCATTGGCTATACGTCCTCTCCCCGAGGCAGCCATCTGGTCCGTAGGCTATACGTCCTCGTCTCGAGGCAGCCGCTCTGTCTATTGGCTATACGTCCTCTCCCCGAGGCAGCCATCTGGTCCATTGGCTATACGTCCTCTCCCCGAGGCAGCCATCTGGTCCGTAGGCTATACGTCCTCGTCAAGCAAGCCGTCTGTCATTGGCTATACGTCCTCTCCCCGAGGCAGCCATCTGGTCCATTGGCTATACGTCCTCTCCTCGAGGCAGCCATCTGGTCCATAGGCTATACGTCCTCATCTCGAGGCAGCCGCTCTATCTATTGGCTATACGTCCTCTCCCCGAGGCAGCCATCTGGTCCATTGGCTATACGTCCTCTCCCCGAGGCAGCCATCTGGTCCGTAGGCTATACGTCCTCGTCTCGAGGCAGCCGCTCTGTCTATTGGCTATACGTCCTCTCCCCGAGGCAGCCATCTGGTCCATTGGCTATACGTCCTCTCCCCGAGGCAGCCATCTGGTCCGTAGGCTATACGTCCTCTCCCCGAGGCAGCCATCCATTCTTTTGGTCACACTTTCTCACCTTCCGAACTACGATTTGGCTTGATTCCCTTCTTAAAGGGATACGTAGGAATCCTTTCTCAGAAAGGTCCAGCCATCAGACTCCCCGATTCACCCTTCTAGCCCGTTACCTTATCCCTTGATGCTCATTGGGATTGGGTCTTATTGTATCGACAACCCCACTTTTTCCAAAAGTGACGTTGCCGAGGGGCTCTGTAAGTACGCCAATCCAATTCGCGACCCTTTTAGATGCACTTTAATCCAATAAAATTGCATTTAGGGGCGTTTTGGTAAATTCCCGGTCCGCTCCGAGACTTTCGGGAGCTTTTTATAAGTTTCTCGCTAAGAAAGGACCTACAGGGAATTAATTGCTTTGGACCTTTAAGGAATTATCTCAGAATGTTCTAGAAGCAGTTTTGGCGCCAGAAACGGTTACGGTCACGATGTGTCACGCGACAACATATGTTGTCACGTGACAACTTGTGTCGTCACGCGATAACTTGAACCACGAAAAGTGGTTACGTAACGTCGTGCGACAGATTGTGACCATCATCAGCAGCTATAAATAAGACCCTCTGCCTCTCATTTTGGGATCCCTTTTCGACACCCTAAAGTCACTCTGCCAAATTCGCACCAGAAACCAATCTCTCTCCTCCTTACACCTAAACCTACCCCAATTCCCTTCCAATTCAACCTCCCTACTACACAAACTACCCAATTGCCTTCATAAAACCCTTACCAACTGAGGATCTGAAGCCAAGCACCCCATCTGTGCTCAACTCCACGTTCAGAAGCTGAATCGAAGGCCAATACACCTAACTTGGTGTATTGGTGGTGGACTACAAGGGTAACGACTTCTCTACCTCTCTCTCTCTCTCTCTTATTCACTTGCTTAATTGCGATTACCCCCTCCACCTGGTAATTGAGCTCCATCCGCTTTAATTATCAGGTGGCAACTGCCATCTCTCTGTTTAAATTCGATGTGCTTGGCTTGATTGAATATTCATGATGTGATTTGAATCGTATTGTTGCTTGGTGGTCAAGGGAGTGTGGATCTCCCATATCCACACTCCTTTGGGTTGATCTGTCTTTGATTCGTGTTATTCTGAGATGATTTGATGTAATTACTTGATCTGGATTGAGCTCTGTTGTTTCTGTGCTTCAAATTGTAAGGTTTCTGCAGACGGTAACATTGTGTCACGCGACAACATATGTTGTCCCGCGACACTTTGTGTCATTCTGCAGAAATCACTTTCCAATTGTAATCTGTTTGAATTGTAAGATTTCTGCAGATGGTCACATGTTGTCACGTGACAACATATGTTGTCACGTGACACTCTGTGTCATTTCTGCAGAAATCATTTTCCAATTGTAATCTGTTCCTCCTCTCTGTAACATGGGATTTGGCCTCCCTTGTTAATTGGTTCACAAGATGTAATCCCTCCTTTTGAGCAATAAAACAAAGCACTCTTATGCATTCATTTACATATCTTGTCATACACACTTCGCACACACATTTGAATGATTTGAATGTTGAACAATTGAAAAACTCGTCTACGGACGAGGCGTGTTGGGTGAACTCTCGGTTCTTCCCAACACGTAACTTGACCCCCGAACCCATTTTCTCTAAACAAAAGGTTTTCAATGTTTTCTCTTAAAACGGCGTGGCGACTCCTTATTTTTAATTTCGGCGAGCATTCATTCAGGTGTACGACTCTTCTTCACCGGAGGAAGAATCATTTTTCTTCTTCTTTTCTTTGTTGGCTAGTGCTGCCCTAAGCTCTTGAATTTCTTCCACGAGAGTGTGGATTTGGGAAGCTTGCACTTCTAGGCGATCATTGGCTTCTTCCAGAAGTTTGTGGTTGTTTTCGGACAAGGTTTCATTACTCGGAATGTTGTCGATGTCGGACATTGTGTTGGGAGTCTTGAAGTTGAGTAGCTTCGGAAAACTGACAGAAGAGATGCAGAGACGATATCAGGATCAATCTAGCCCCAACGAGTCGGAAGCAGACTTAAATGGCTCAGGCTCAGTTTCAGCAACAGAGGCATTATCCCGCGCGAGATATGTAGTCCCGCGCGAGATAATCACATAGAAAGTTGATTTTTATTAGACCTAAATTTTGGTCGGAACGAAAAATCCGTTTTTAGGGGTTTCTAAGGCCTTTATCAGAACCTAACGACTAAGCAATCAATCTGATTTTTGTAAAACAAAGCCATGTAAGATCGTTTTTCGAAGGATTATATGTATATATATTTTCTTCAAAGGGACATCCGAAAGGGTCATTCCGAAGGGACTTTTCCGAAGGGACATTTTCCGATTCCTTCTTTATTGTCAATTTTACATGGCTTTGTTTTGGTCAAAAACAAGAAAAGATCACCGAGTAAAAACCGACCGGTCACGGAGTGATCCTAAAAAGACAATCTACATGAAAATGTGGCGATACAGGGCTGGAAGGCTAGGCTCCCCGCGATATGACAATCTAAGTGGATTGAATACGCGGAGTGGGATTGTCCAACTTCGGAGAGACCGGCGACTAGGTGGTTACCGTCATCCGTCCTTAGTGTGGGTCCCGGGTTTATAGAAGGTGTGTAGTTCAATGACAGATATATCATGAGTGCGCGTGTGTGATAGTCAATCTAGGTGATAGATAAAATAGAGATTTTTTTTGAAAGTCAAAAAAGAAAACAGATAGTGGCCGCACCAAGTGGTTGCCTACGTTTCTCCCAATTTAGGAAGACTCAGGCCGTCGTAGTTCCACATAAAGAGAGAGAGAGAGAGAGATAAATAAATTAATTTACAACTCCCGAATCCCCAATGGACCGGACTTTAATTAAATAAAACCCAATCACACGCAGTTTATAAATAATAATCAATTATTTAAATGAAATAAAGATTCGAGTTCTACATCTTAAGGGAGACCTTAAGATGCGGGAACTCTGCAGATAATGAATTATGGGATCCCCCTTGCGTGTTCGGCTCTCGTCTTGGACTATGAGATGAACGGGAGAAACCAGAAAATAACCAGATTGCCGAGGCGATATCTCGCACGAGATATGATATCTCGTGCGAGATATGCCTCATCTGAGAGCAGAAAAATTGAATTTGCAGTAATTTTCTTTGAAAACCTCTCTTTTAATTTTGACTCAAGTTTAAGCCTCTTAATTTCAATTCCCCTGCGGAGTCGCCACTGTGAGCATCGTGATTGATTTCGAGTCGCCACCTATATTATTCGTTTGGAAAACATAGAAAAACCATTTTTTGAAAGAGATTGGGTTCGGGGCTTAGGTTATAGAATGGGTAGGTCAAGGAGCATCCATTCCACCCAATCCGGAGATTGGTCTTGCTAAAGAAAAGAGAGGTTTTCAGAGAGAAGAAGAAAGACGATTTTAAATATAACAAGTAAAGATCCATTTAACAGGGTTAAACGGAATGTAGGATCGATTGCTTCGAGACCGTTCCCATGATTTGGAGAGGCTCTAGGCCGATCCTAGATTCAATAGATTTATACCACTCTAACAATCAATTAGAAAGGGATTTAGGGGTTACCTTGCGTGAGGTGATTTGGGCAGAGTTTCGACTCAAGTTTGGAATCGAATCTCGACACGGACAGAGCTTCGCCTCAGTCCTTGACTTGGATTTTGATGTTTGTTTATCAACAAGGTTGACAAACAAACTTTGAGGTGTTTTTAAGGTGATTTTGCAGGATTCTTTCAGGGAAAAAAACCAACAAAATATGTGTGTGTTGTGTAAAAATTTCGTCCTTCGATCCTTGGAAGTCACCAAGTATTTATAGGGGTTGGAGAAGTGTTGAAGATGAGATCGAACACTTCAAGAAGCTTCCAGACTCCAAACTCAATTGGTTGGCCGGATGGATAGAATCTTATCCCGAAAAGAGGTTGAAATCGACGAGAAAACTGTCTTCTGCATGCTGTAGAGGGACGATATCTCGCGCGAGACACGCCATCTCGCGGCGAGATATTGCTTCTGTGGACAATTCCGTCCTTTCCTCGTTATCTCGTATGCAATTTAGTCCTAAACTAACGATAGTTAGTCAAAACTTAACGAAACATGACGAAATGGTGGATTTCTACTTCTTGACTCAAAGCGAGACTTAGAGTGGTATAAATATGATCCGATGTGTTCAGAATGGGGTATCTACAAGTATGTAATTTTAGGGTTGTTACATTTTGAGCATTGTTCGCTCACCCCTTTTCTCATTCTTTCCCTCCCAGGTAAGCAGTAGGAGGAGTTGATCGGTCGTATGGATGGTGGCTTGATTGAGATTTAGGGTGCTTTATCAAACATTGTGTACTTATCGAGCTAGTGGGTTGTACTAGCCGTTAAGATTAAAAGACAGTTATTTTCCGCATTTGAATTATGGTTAGATGTACTAGCCGTTAAGGTACCCCGATTTGGGAATTTCATTTATGAATTGAATTATGGTTATTGATGAAAAGTTCGGGTCGTTACAGTTGGTATCAGAGCTTTTGCTTTAGGTCACATGGGAGATTTTAGATGTTAAGACTATTGGAAGAGAGTAGTACTTAACCATGATTGGGCCTAACTAAACTTGTTATTTTGAGGAACTTTCTATTTTTCAAAAACATTCTATTTTGGGAAACATACTATTTTAGGAAAGAACTTAGAATAAGATTCCTTTGGAAGTGACAAGATTCTCCGAGTAATCTGAAGAACTACTCTTAAGTTTGAACATAAATTGTGATTGATGTTGAAACTTATATAAATACCAATAGTGGTCATGTTTAATTGTAGGAAATGGCGAGAGATAGTAAAGCTTGGATGAGGAACTGGAGGCTAGTGAATGAAAATAATATAGAAGAAATAGTTAAGGAGATGATAGGGAGTGAAGCTGCTCCAATTGAAATTGATGATGATGGGCCGCTAGTGACACCTGAGCATAGGACTCGAGGAAGACCAAAGGGATCCAAGAACAAAGTGAAATTGTCAAGTGGAAGACCTAGGGGAATACCTAGGAAGAGTGCAGCTCCGTGAATAAAGTTGGGAATCTATTTTGTTGCTTCTAGAAGAATGAGTGATAATTTAGTTCAGTTATTGGCATTTAAGGATGTTATTGTTTTAAATCGAAGTCTTCTTTTATGATATAAAGTTAGTTTATATTTTGTGGCATGGTGTTTTGAATTGAAACTTATTCTCTAGTGTTAAGTTGATATGTTAACTAGAATAGAGAAAGATTTGTCAATTGAAACAATAAATGAGAATAGAAATCGGCTTATTGAAACGGCCAAGTGTGAATATGAGTTGGTCTATTGAAACAACTTAAGTGAAAAGTGATCATAGTTTATCTAAACGGCTTATGAGTATAAATTGGGGTCTATTGAAACGACCAATGGGTTAATGAAATGACCTATGAATGTGATCTATTGAATGATCTATGTATGTGAGATCGGTCTACTGAACGATCAATGGTCTAATGAATGGACCAGTTATATGATGGAAGTCTATTGAGACGACCTATTTTAGATAAATGCTATAGAAGTAGCGAGTAAGAGCACTAATAGTATTAAGCGTGAGTAGTAATGAGTCTTTTCGTAATATGGATGAATATTATGTTATCGTCCTCAGATGTCGAGGAACAACCAATGTGACGCCAGTGCTAACGATGGATGAAACAACCAGGAGCAGCCAAATCAAGACCTGGCAAACCTCCTACAAACGCTGAACCAGACAGTAGTAAGTCTCTGTCAGATAATAGTAACCTTGGCTCAGCTGCAGCCGCAAGCGCAACCAGTGTTGGACAGAGCAAGGATAGGGGAGGAAGAGACGAGTGGAACCAAGGGATATGCCGAAAGCTAGAACCGGGATAGAACCAATAACAAAAGAAAGGCCACGGATGAGAATCGCAAAACGGAAGTTACTAGTAATAAGTATCAGGACAGAAACTACGGTAACCGCAGAGACGGGAATCGAAGTGGCACTCAAGAAAGAGAATCCGAGGAAAAGTGCAGGATGTGAAAGGAGTCACAAGACTGATGAATGTGGTATAAAGATAGGAAGTGCTTCAACTACGATAAAGTAGGGCATTCGAAATGGAAATGTCTGGAACCCAATAGCCACTAATGACGTCATGGCAGGTACACTTTATCTTTTTACTCGTAGTGTGAATGCATTGATTGATACTGGCGCTACCTATTCTATTATTAGTACTCGGTTAGCGAAGCGCATGAAACTGAAACCTGAGGTGTTAGAAATACCTCTTGGGATAGATACTCCGACTAGAGAGTTGATTCCTATTTTGTCTGTGTATCAGATGCATCCTTTGGAATAGGAGATAGAGAACTCGAGGTTTACCTTATTGAGTTTGAAATGAGAGAATTGATATTATCTTGGAGAGATTGGTTACTGTTTACCATGCCAAAGTAGACTGTTTTAATAAGGAAGTATAATTTGGATTACTGTCTGGAGAGAAATTTTGTTTTTAGGATCGAAAACAAGACTTAGATCAAGCTTCATTTCGGTAATGGGGGGCTCGGAAGATGTGGGGAAAAAGATGTGAAGTGTTCTTGGCTTACATAGACGAGACGGATGAGAAAGAAGTGAGCATAGATTCTTTATCAGTGATAAAAGATTTTTAAGGATGTGTCTCCAGAGGAATTGTCGGAAACACCACCGGAAAGGTAGGTGGGGGTTTCCATAGGCTTAGTACCAGAAATCGCACCGATATCGAAGGAACCGTACAGAATGGCGCCGAATGAACTTAAGGAATTGAAGGAACAATTGCAAGAATTGTTGGATAAAGGTTTGATTAGGCCGAGTGTTTCACCGTAGGGTGCACCGATATTATTTGTGAAGAAGAAGAATGGATCGATGAGGATGTGTATCAACTTTCGAGAGCTGAATAAAGTGAAGGTGAGAAATCAGTATCCGTTATCGAGGATTGACGACTTGTTTGACCAACTTTGGGGAGCGTGTTATTTCTCGAAGAAAGATTTGAGATTGGGATATCATCAATTGACAGTGAAAAAGGAGGATGTTTCGAAGGCAGCCTTTAGGACAAGGTACGGTCACTATGAGAATTTGGTTATGCTGTTTGGACTGACGAACGCGCCAACAGTAATTATGGAGCCGATGAACAGAGTATTTCAGGAATTTTTGGATAAGTGTGAAATGGTATTTATAGATGATATTCTGGTACATTCTAAGACTAAGAAAGAACATGAAAAACATTTGAGGTTAGTACTACAAATTCGGAGGTAACAAAAGTTGTATGCGAAATTCAAGAAGTGTGAATTTTGGTTGGAGAAAGTAGCATTCTTAGGGCATGTGATATCTAAGGATGAAATTGAAGTGGATCCAACAAAAATAGAGCTACAATGAATTGGGAGAGACCAACCACCGGTAGCGAGATAAGAAATTTCTTGGGATTAGCGGAATATTAACGGAGAATTGTCGAGGGATTCTCAAAGTGGTTAGTGTTGTTAACAAGGTTAACACATAAAGGAGCAAAGTTTGTTTGGTTGGAAGAATGTGAGAAAAATTTTAGGAGCTGAAGCGAAGGTTAGTGTCCGCACCAGTTCTTACTTTACCGTCTGGTTAGAACGGAGTTGTGATCTATAGCGATGCATCACTTAAGGGGTTAGACTGTGTGCTAATGCAGAATGATAAGGGTATAGCTGATGCGTCAAGGCGACCGAAGAACCATAGAAGAATTATTCCATCCATGACTTGGAGTTAGCAGCCGTAGTCTTTGCATTGAAGATATGGAGACATTGGTTGTATGGGGTAACTTGTCAGATTTATAAAGATCATAAAAGTCTTAAGTATATTTTCACCCAGGAAGAATTGAATATGAGACAAAGGAGATGGTTAGAGCTGCCTAAAGATTATGATTGTACGATTTATATCACCTAGGAAGGCCAATAAAGTGGCTGATGCTTTGAGTAGAAGAATCGAGGAACCTTAGCAACATTAATTTCTAAGGGGGTAAGTGCGTAGAATGGTATTGAGGTTCAAGTATAGAGGTGAGAGTTAAAGGGTATTGGGCTCAGATGAGGGTTCAGTCGACACTTTTATACCAAATCAAGGAAGCTCAAGGGATCAATGATGAGGTGGGGAGAGTACGTGAGAGTATGGTCAAAGGAAGGGTAACATAATTTCATATGGAAAATGATGGGATTTTAAGGTATCAGTCGAGAATTTGGGTACCAAGCATCAAGGGTATAAGAAGATAAATTCTGGGAGAAACGCATTGTTAGAAGTTTTCTGGACGTCCGGGGAAATGCAATGATGTGTAGGAACCTAAGGAAATCATTTTGGTGGAATAACACGAAGGTAGTTGTGGTAGAATTCGTATCAAGATGTTTGGGAAGTCTTAACGTGAAGAGTAAACACATCAGAAGTCGGTAATATTATTACCGTCGTTACCAATACCGCAATGAGAATGGGAGAATGGAGCCATCTGGAAGAGTTACAACAGGCATTGGGTACCGAGTTTATGATGAGTACAACTTTTCACCACAGACGAACGGACAGTCAGAAAGGACCATCCAGACTAGCATTAGTATGACACTGTATGACCTTTATATGAACGGAAAGCCTACTTGTTAGGATGAAGTTGAAGCAAGGAAGTTGACGGGACCGAAAGTTGTCCAAGTGACCGCATATAAGGTACATCAGATTTATAAATGATTATTAACCGCTCAGAGTAGGCAGAAGTCGTATGCAGATCGCCGACAGCGAGACTTGGAATTTCAATTAGGGGATCGTGTGTTCTAAAGGATTTTGCCAACCAAGGGAGTCATGAGGTTTGGGAATTCGCGGGAATTTAAGCCCCGGGTATGTGGGACCATTCGAAATTTTGAGCGAGTTAAATTGGTAGCCTATAAGTTGGCCCTGCCACTTGTACTTGCTGGTGGGCATAATGTATTCAATGTCTCCGTGTTGAGAAAGTACATCTCTGACCCGAGTCATGTGATTGAATATAGACAACTCAGATTCCATGTCGATTGAGTTATGATGAACAAACCTGTGAAAATTGTGGATCGGAAAGATCAAAATTTGAGAAGACGAGTAATTCCTTACGTGAAAGTGCAATGGAGCAACCACACAGAAAGAGAAGCGACGTGAAAGCTCGAGAGCGAGATGCAAGAGTCGTATCCCGCCCTATTTTTAGAATGAGTGAGTTTGGTTTGGTGGACCAAACCCTTTTAAGGGGGTAAGAATGTAACAACCCTAAAATTACATACTATTTATTTATTAAATATTATTTACTTTAATTAATTATGTTAGTTAATTAAATAAGTATTTGTGTTTATTCTTTTCCTAAATGGACTAGGATTTTGTGGGCTTGGTTTATTCAACTTGGGTTACTTAAATTGGATTTTCCATATTGGACTTGGATCATCTTGGGTTTGGGGTTTAGGAAACCCATAAAATAAATATATGGCATTAAATCTAAGGGAGCCTCTTTCATGGTTTAAACTGCTGGAAGCCAAAAAGGGTGTAGGCCTTTTAGTGTCTTAAGCGGCCAAGGAATAAAGGGAGAGAGAGAGAGAGCCGCTTGGAGAGGGATCGGCTGAGAGAGAGAACGGCAAAGGGAGAAACTGTCTAGAGAGAGAGTTGCTTAGAGAGAAAGAGCAAGAAGAAGAAGAAGGCAACAGTAAGAAAGAGATGGAGTACGTGAGCCCAGAAGGACTTCGATTGGATGAACGATGTCCCATGGAGATGAGACAGCTTCGAGCGGAAATTGGTGTTGTTTCTAGGGATGATGGTTCTGCAGCTTTTGAAATGGGTAACACCGTTATTGCTGTTGTTTATTTTTGTTTGATTTTTTATGGGATCGAGAGGTCCAAAATAGGAGCCAACATATTAATGATCAGGCATTGATAAGATGCGAGTATAACATGGCCAATTTTGGTACATGAGACCGCAAGAGAAAACCAAAGGGTGACAGGAGATCCACGGAGATTTTGTTGGTCATTCGCCAAATAATGGAAGCATGCATATTAACTCACTCAATGCCTCATTTCCAGATAGACATTTTTGTTCAAGTATTGCAAGCAAATGGAGGTACCTGTGATTATTGCAATTAAGAGTTTAAACTGTCCATTTATATACTCGATATTTGTGCGAGAACTCATTGCAAGGAAAGGGCAATAAATTGAGGTAAGGGATTACGTTCCTTAGAGTATTTGAATTTCAATCCTTGAACTAGGATTCTATCGAATCTTTTATGAAAGTATAAGCTACCTAGTGGCCGGTAGTTATTTTGAAACTATTCCTTCGATTGAACGTCTTTTGGAATATCTTACCCTTGATATGTGTTGTTCAAGGTGTATCTAATAGTTGAATTTGATTATTTTGTTCTTGTACCATATGAACACTTGAATGTTTATTGCTATGTCTAAAGTAACTAGATGTAGTTTAATGAGTCTAAGTGGAATGGACTTTTAAATGAACTTGGTCTAATCTTAATAGTAAAGATTTGACTTTAATCTTACACTGCCTGAAAAGTAGTAATGTTAAATGTGATATGTTCTTGTACCTAGGAACATGATATATATAGAATTTCTATATCTATTTGAACTCGATGTAGCTAGCTTTGTCCGATTGAAAAAGGACTTAGCAAGAATGATCCGATTGAAAAGGACTTTATGAGAATTAGTCTAATTCCTGAAATTAAAGGATTTAGACGCTTATACACTACTTGATGAAGTAGTTGACTATCATGATATGTCGGGATAAGGGAGCGCCCTGAAAAGATGTGGAGTTTCTTATTCAAGGATCACCCTGAAAAGGTGTATCAAAGTCACCCTGAAAAGGTGTATCGTTACTTTGGAATTGACGAACTTATGGGAATACAGCTTCCTCATATATATTTTGCGATAGTGCCACAACTTGTTATTTGAAAAGTATCTTTCATTATTGTACTCGTACCTGTACTTTAATTGATATAGCTATCATATCGTTGAATAATTCGATTGGGTTCGTTCTTTCGTTCATCTTTTCTTAGTACCTGGAGAGATTTTATATGAACTTACTGAGCATTGTTCGTTCACCCCTTTTCTCATTCTTTCCCCCCCAGGTAAGCAGTAGGAGGAGTTGATCGGTCGTATGAATGGTGTCTTGATTGAGATTTTTAGGGTGCTTTATCAAACATTGTGTACTTATCGAGCTAGTGGGTTGTACTAGCCTTTAAGATTGAAAGACAGTTATTTTCCACATTTGAATTATGGTTAGATGTACTAGCCGTTAAGGTATCCCGATTTGGGAATTTCATTTATGAATTGAATTATGGTTATTGATGAAAAGTTCGGGTCGTTACACTCTGTATAATGTTGACCCGAAGAATTTCATTAGTGTGCACATTTTAGTTTGCTAGTGTAGATATGTTTGAACCAAAAGTATTCGAACCAGCACCTCAACTAAGGACTTTTAGGTGCCCTTTTGGACACCTAAAAATGTAGTGATAAGACTTTATATTTCGGCTCTTTTTTATTCGCGTAAAACAACTTCCGGAGAATGATTTCTCAGCATATGTTTTTCGGAAAATAACATAAACATATTTTCGGTTGTTTGCGAAATCTTAAGAAAATACTTTTCGGTGTTTTGTAATTTTCTAACTTTCAAAAGGTAAAATCAATACAATTGTTTCACTCTCCTACTCCAAATTCAATCATATTTTTTAGACATTCACTACAAGGAAAACCGAAAATAGAGACGGAAAATTAGAGACAGACGGAGTCTGTAGCTAATTTGGAGACAGACCCAAAAATTAGAGATAGGTTCAAAATCTATCTCTAATTTAAAGATGGACTTTGAATTTGTCTCCAGTTTAGAGACGGATTTGGAATCTGTCTCCAATTTAGAGACGGATTCTGAATCTGTCTCTAATTTAGAGACGAATTTTGAATATGTCTCTAAATCAGAGACGAATTTTGTATTTGTCTCAAAATTGGAGACGGATACAAAATCTGTCTCTAAAACTTTAGAGACAGATGTTAAACACAGTTCTCAAAAAGAATAGAGACCAATCAGTTCCGGAGGCTCGCATTCAGCGCCCAGCATGCAAGTCTTACAATCTGCCTCAAACTGGTAAAATTCATGCACCCTCCAATCAGGGTCACGAGGCTGGGGCCCTATCTCTACTCTAGGGGCATAGTTGCTATCCTCCCTTCGAGGGGCCACCCCTGAGTAGATTAAAAAGGGCTCATAGTCCACAATGGCGCCCACGTCATAAACGGGCTGCTCCTCATTAGTAATGTGCTTAGCCAAGTGGGTCTCCAGGGCAATATGAAGAGCATCGGACAGAGCAGGGTTGGGATATGAAGTAGCGGCCACCTTCATCGGAACAGGATTGGAAGGTTTGGGAAAGGCCCTACCGAACCTAGACTCTATGACCAAAATGTTCCTCTAGTTCCATTGGTCAAATTTGTTTGAAGGGGGAGAGAAGGTCCGGGGAGAATTGTTCTTAGCCTTCAGGCCCAGGTTGCCATTGCTGATTTGGTTCTGGTAGTAGGCATAAAGCCCAGAAAGGGAGGGTTCATAACCTAAAACCCTGCAAACGGTTATAAACGAGACAGGTCCCTAATGGCATTGGGAGTCAAGTGCATGGGAAGACAGCGGTTGAAATTCAGAAAAAATAGATAAAGGGATAGAGGGGAAGTCTTAGGCCATTCTCGAACTGAGCCCTATAGAAAATGTAGGCCCTATTGTCCTCGCGAATATCTGCTACAGTCTCTGGCCGCAGCTTGTCCTTCCCCTTTATCTGAACGTGGCCCAGAGTGCGGACACGAAATTGTTTCGGGTCAACATTATACAGAGTGTATATCTCCTCTTCCCAGTCTATAGTAGCCACCTCCTTGGCTCTTCTCTTACGACCTTAGCCGGGATTTGCCTCAATAGCAGGTCTCTTGCCTCTACCTCGGACAGGGGCCTCCTCCTCAGAATCCTCCTCGAAGGCGTCAAAAATTTATGTTGCCTTCCTAGAGGTGCCCGCAGCCATCCGGTTTCCTTCCTCGCTTTCATCATCCTTGGTCTCCGTGCTCGTCGAGCCAAAGAGACCGGTGGATGAACCTCGGGCAGGGGCCACCTCGGGCTCACTCTCCTCGCCTCCGGCCACCTCACTCTCCAAGGGATCAAGTTCCTCACTGCTACTCAATTCGACCACAGGAACATTAGGGGCCCCGGTCACAACTTCAGGAAAAATAGTGTTCAGAGGGAGAACATCCAATGGATCACTCACACCCTCGGAGCCCTGTGC
Organism: Adenophora triphylla var. japonica; assembly: GCA_022495995.1. Taxonomy (NCBI): domain Eukaryota; kingdom Viridiplantae; phylum Streptophyta; class Magnoliopsida; order Asterales; family Campanulaceae; genus Adenophora; species Adenophora triphylla. The sequence goes on along the minus strand of JAFEMH010000599.1, from coordinate 544,958 downwards.
CCGATCCTCACTAGTTTGATTGGGATCCATCAGTTCAACCTTCTCCCAGTCAACTATCACTTCGGGGACGCGAATCGCTCTCCTCACTAGTTCAACGGAGTTCAAAGCCTAATCTCTCTCACGGGGAAACCTGCACAAAACTCCCATTACAAAATTTCTCAACCTACTCATATTCCCCAACACCAAAACATCACCGTTCACAATAATTTCTTCTTCTTGGCCTCCCACAATCGGGATGGGACAAACGGCCCCCATTGGTACTTTTCACAAAAGTATTGGAAGCACTCCATAGACAGCCTTAGCCATCCAATGGCCACCTTCCTATAGATTCCCCCTGTCCGTTTACAAACGGCAAAGGTATTCGGGGTGCTCCCTGTTGGTGTTATGCCCTAGGCCTATGATTGATAGACTTATGTGTTGACATTATTTATTATTATATGAGATGTTTATCATTTGATTATTATATGTTTTGTTTATTTGTTTATAATAATCTCCGTCCCTAATTATTATGTGAATAAATAGTATAAATGTTAATGGATAATCATATGATGATTATATGCATAGAGATGCACATTAAATTTATGAGTACTTGTTAGAGAACAAGTGACTGGACTTGACCCGCATGAGATTTATGTCATGGTCAAATGTCATAATTAAATCTCATAAGGTTACTTCATTTAGTCCCTAGACCTGAGATTATCATGACCTTACATATGATGAAAGTCATGTTTGATTTTAGTCAAACAATATCTTAACACGATATTTATAAAGGCTAATTTTGGCATGATCGGATTCGTGATGGGAAGGATGATAAGTCAAGATGGAATTTGTCCCTCGAACAAGAGATGTTTTGCTTGGGCCCCACGATGAGTGATAATGATGAAAGTGTATGGCCGTACCCCAATGTGATTGGAATTATCGTTATACTCAAGAATCGAGAAAGCATTAAACAAAGACAAGTTGACAAGGACCATGACTTGTGTTCAATATAACATCGTGAGACAAAGGGAGAAATGGATGTGTACCATTGGAAACATGAACTCATACGTTACATTATTTGGGTAGACATAATGGCTTGCTAGAGTCCGCTTATGTCTTATGAGGGTCGATATGATCGAACTCATTGCCAACATAATGTAATCCTATTGGGTCACACACAACTAGAATGAATTGATTAAACCATTGGAAGAATGATTGAAAAATTCCACATCAGCCTTGTATGGTCGTGCGACACAATAGGCCATGTGCCTTGTGTGGTCGTTCGACACAACAAGCCCTGAGGCGGTCTGACGGAATCCTTTCCTAAATTGATTAGGATTCATATTCTATACTATTGTAGTATAAATATGAACGTCTTTCAACCCTAGGAGGTTAGCCGAAATTCTCAAAGGAAATTCACAACAATATTCTCAATATTATTCCAAGGTTTATAGGATCTAGCAATCTTCAAGAAATTGTTCTTAGATTCATTCAAAGGTGTGGATACCGAAAGAGGGTCTTCGCTCTTTCATCGATCATCAAGCAAGTTGAAGAACGAAGTTTGTGATTCGAAATCACATAATCAAATCGTTCGATAGCTCAAGAACGGAAAGCAAACAAGGTTGGTTACATCTATCTCATAGTTTCAAGTTAATTGTATAGAACGGATCCTAGGCTTCTTGGATTTTATGTTATTTGATGCTTAATTCCGCTGCGCATGGACCCGTAAAACCCAACACTCCCATCCCCTAGTTCTAATGGACGATGGGGGCCAAAGTCACGGGTAGTCATCAAATCCTAGAAGAAATAAAAAGAGATGAAGAAGCAAAAGCAAAATCACTTACGGGGGTGGATTCGAAGGAAGAAAACACACAAATACGCAACAAGAATTTTCTCTCTCTAAAAGCAGTTTGAAGGTTTGAAGACGATAAAAGGGTTTGAGGAAGAAGGGTTTGCTATTTATAAGGCCTCCTTATACGGGTTAACCCGTATTAATTAGCCCACAAACCATTCCTCGAACCATGAACTGACGCCAAACGTTTGAATTTTCGAAAATTTCGCCGGTTAGCATTTATTATGCCTCTTGGATGGCTGACACGTACCCTCCGTACCTGTCACGTGCTATCTTTTCATATGCCAAGGGGCCCACTTGCGAACCGGGAGGTAGAGCATTCAAGGCACCTGGAGTCTTCCCCACGTGCCTCCTTAACGTGCCTATATGCATGGGAGGCAGAGCAACAACCAATGAAAAACACCAACACTGGTGCCCGCTCAAGGAGCGATCTGGGTGAACCGAGCTTAACTAGTAGCTCCTCGCTCAGACCATAAATAATAACACTTGGAGCTAGGGGCCACTGATGAGCCCGAACCAGCTGGACCAGGCCCACGCTCGATCTGGTCCAAGGGACCAAGTGACGTGGCACACCCTAGACCGCCGGAGTCAAGACCGCGGATGGATAGACCCCTGAGGTCAAGACCGCGTTCCTCTCCGCATCATCCTACTCCAAACCGGAGAGATCCTGATCGCTGGCTTGGTGACCGCAGGAGGTTTGACCGCTCCATCTGTGCCCGCGTCAAATACCTTTGATCGCGCCCAAGATGTTGACCGCGGGCTCATACCTGCCTCCCGGTTAAATACCAAAGCTTACTGAGCAAGTTAGCTTACTGGCTCTGATATGCAAGTTGTCGGCTCACTCCCATCGCATTCAATGCGGCTCAGATAGGCGCCTACTATTGAAATTAATGCGCCGCGCCGGATACACGGCTCCTGTCCACATCAGCGACATCCCTTCTGACTAGAGCCGTCAATACGGGAATACGGGACGGGACGGGACGAAATTACGTTGTCCCACGACGGGAACGGGACGAAACGGGACGGGACAAAAACGGGACGGGACGAAAATACTCCGTCCCATCCCGTCCCATTTGCGGGACGCGGGATCCCGCGGGACCCAAACGGGACTAAAATACTTCGTCATCAATTAAGTTTATCTTTCTCCCTAAGAAGAAAAAGAACAAGTTTATTCATATCAATCAAGTATGTGTAGATAGTAATCTACGAGTTTCACTTGTAACTAAACAATTGATTTACTTTGCGTACTGTTGAGTTAGTATGTTGCCCTCCCTGGAATTTTTGTGGTGCATAGAAATCGAGTGTTTCCTGGTTTCTGAGATTTCCTTTGGTGTGGGATTTTGTTGGATGAAGTTACTTGTATCCTACGGGAAAAAGAAGATTCATATCAAGTATTCTCCTAGCTAAATCTTTTAATTTTCAACTTATGTTTTTGCTGTGCCTTACTTTATCTATTAAAGTTTTAGCGGGTACTAAATGGAAACAATTATATGAATGTTTTTGTACAAGGCAACAATATTAGTGAAACATTTACGTGATCAATAATCGTGTAGTATAGCAGTTTGGCTGGTTATTTGAAATTTTTAGAGCATCTTTACTAGCTTAACTACAAGGGGCATTGGTTGCACCTAATACTTGTACGGGTCAATACGGGAAAACGGGACGAGACGGGATAAAAGTAAGTTGTCCCGCGACGGGAACGGGACGATACGGGACGGGACGAAAACGGGACGGGACTAAAATATTCCGTCCCATCCCGTCCCATTTGTATGGCGGGACGGGACGTCCCGACGGAACCGTCCCAACTTGACGGCTCTACTTCTGACAGAGGATCCTCCTTCCCTGACAGACCCAATCAGATGCGGACACATGTATGCGGTCAAATACCAAAGTGCCCCTTAGGGATGACCTCATGGCTTACGTCAGCGAGCAGCTCCCCATTGCCTATAAATAGAAGATCTTTGTCCCCTTGGACAAGGTAAGTTCCAAATATACACTATAAGCCATAATGCTCTCAAACCCTAAACACTCACACACATTCAAGGCATTCCAAGCCTTATTTCTCAGTGTTCTTACTCTCACACCCAAGGGGCTGAGTTAGAGTAACATCCAACTTTGACCTTAACGGTGCTTCATTTGTGTTATGTTATAGGTACATCGAACCACTAAATATATCCTGCCAGATATCCTTGAACCGCTTTGACCCTGAAAAGTTTGGCGTCATCAGTGGTTCCATTGCCGGGAAACGTCATTTTGTTTCTCGTAAATTCTTTGTTTTCAGACACCCCTTGTGTTCTAAACATCTGACTGTCAAAAGGCTCTTCTTTTCAGTCATTTTCTTTTTCAAATATGTCTAGGATTTTGGAAAATGCCGGTGTAAGTACCCAAATCTGGCTCATGCCTTCCGGTTAAATTTCCCGGCAATTTCGGTAAGTTTTCCGGTAATTCCCCAGACCTTCCTAGTGTTCCGGAAACATTCCGGAACTGTTTTTAATTAAATTAGGGCTGTAGGGAGCCTTCCTAATTAAGAAAACACGTTTTTCTTAATTAGGGAGAAGCTTCTAGAATAATGCCACCTTGCATGGTTCTAGAATGCTGAGTCATAATGGATAAGACCGCACGGCCTCATTTGCGAAGGGCTCATGCGGCCTTCATTAGCCTTATCCAGACTGCCTATAAATAGAGCCCTCCTCTACCCATTTCAATACACACAATATATGAGAAAAATACACAATACACTCTGAAATACGTGAAGAAACTGCTGGGAATTCAAGAAGAAGAAGAAGGAAGGCCAAGAAGCTACATCCCTCCTCCTTGAAGACCAAAGATCAACCTCTCCTCCTAGCTCCGTCCCGAGAAGCAAAGGAAGTCATTGGTAACCTCGCACGCCCTCACCTTGCATTTTAATTGATATACTTGCTCATTGCATTCATATATCTTGCTTGGGACTTGGTAGCTTAAAGATCACATCTTTATCATCCCCTTCCCCTTTTTTTGCATGCATTAAGACCTCATTTGTCATAAAAATGTAGTCTTTTTCATAAAGGTGCATCCTTTGCACCTAAAATCCCTATTTTCCAATAAAAATGTTATCTTTATGCATCATTTGCATATAAAGATCAAACCTTTTTCAATAAAAATGCATCCTTTGCATCAAAACCCCCTTTTCTAATGCATCATTTGCATAAAAATGCTATCTTTATGCATCATTTGCATAAAGATCATTTCTTTCAATCAAAAAGCATCATTTGCTATAACCAAAATGTCATCTTTTCATTAAAGAGTCATTTTTATCATGCATTTCCCTTTTTCCCCTAACCTTGGAACGGACCGGTGTAAAAGTTCTCATCTTTGCATCGTTCCTTCCATTAAAGGTTCATGATTTCTTTAGGAAAAGGATAACCTTGAACCCTATATCTCCAATTATCGCTTAAGAATGAGTATGAAGCCTCTATACGAGCTCGACCGTCTTAAAGCGTAGGATTGATGGGCTAAGGACATTCCTTCCTAAAGAACCTCATCTTTGACCCAAAAGAGAGTCATTCTCTCGATCACGAGTCCCGAGGGTCCCGAGGTTTAAAATGCGATGATCATAAGTCATAAGATGAGGACGGGATCATAATCCCAAATACATAAATTCCAAGGAATCCCGAGCGACAACCAACAAATGGTTTATGCCGTGTCCGGAAGATAACTTGGGACATTCCCCCTTATTTTCAAACACATGCACACAAAGAAAGCACGCAAGCAAACACGATTAATGAAATCTAGGAGACTTGCTCCGGCAAGGCACTTTCTGGGGTGAACGCCAAACGTTCTTCCCAAGGGGGTAACTTAACCTCCGAACCCATAAAACCTTTTTTTTAAAGTTTTGAGGTAATCAAAATGGCGTGGCGACTCCGTTTTTCAAATAACTCGGATGTCTTCAAACTCGCGTGAATTCCAATAAACAAAAATTTTGGGGCACACATTCACCGTTTGGCGACTCCGCTGGGGAAACCCAAAGGAGAAAAGCTTTATTTTCAAAACAAATCGATACTTGGTATATAGGTGGACCCCACTTACCCTTCCTGTATCGCTCCCTAACCCGGGGCTTGGGATAACCAGGTGGTTTAACAATCCCACGTACCAGTATCCCTTTTTTCGAAAAAAAAATAATTTTGAAAAAAAAAAATATACAAAAAGCTTTTCCCTTTGAGCGGGTTAGACTCCCATCGCCGATTTCATTAATCGTGCTTGCTTTCTTTACCATGCATTGCATCATTTGCATCTTGGAATCTGTGCATACTTTGAAACGGGAAAATAACCCGAAAAATAGCAAAAGGAGTGGAACCTGGAAAATTGATCCATGCAAGCCGTACGGCTAATCCTCATAGGATTCGACCATACGACCTCGCGGCAATTCCACCAGAAAATCATGGTTAATCTGGGCAGCCCTAGCAGCCTTGGGGCTACTCAGCCCATGAATGACTGGGGCTCCTGGTAAAATTTACGTGCTTATGTGTTGCATTTTCCCCCGTCCCGAAAATCATTCCTTTAAAACACATTTATGAAAATCTCGTTTTTAACTCAAAAAGGAACATTTTTAGGAGACCGCACACTACGCGCACTCCGATATATCCCGTACACTTTTGCACGCACGTCCTTCAAACCCGAGGGTGGTTCCAGCTGCAGTCACGGACAGCCTTACGATGCTCCCGGCGCGCACGGAATCATCCCAACCTCCCCATGGCAGCCTAAAGTGTCGACCAATGCACAAACCCGTGTCACACGTTTCAAAAATCCGTGACTTTTGGTTGGTTTTTGGTCTAGTCCGTGTCATATAGCCCAGCTTGCATACCCACGTAAAGGTCAAGCCTTAGCTCATAACGGAAACCAAGATTTTCGCTCAAGCGAAATTCCCGCCGAAATTCCGACAAGGAAAAATCGGTGGGATCTTGACTCCGACATTGACTATTGACCTTGACCCGCACGGAATGCGTAAGAGTCAAGACCAAGTCTTTGCCAAAATAAAAGATCTTTCGCTCGCGAAGCTCGCCAAAATTCCGACAAGGAAAAATTGGCAAGATCTTGACCGCATTGACTTCGATTCCGACTCAAGCACCGCGTATGCAACGAAGTTCAATGTGACACCGTGTCATCCGGCTTTTGCCGCCCGACCCATGCCTATTATATTCTCGGACATTACCGAAAGTCAAAACCGTCATTCGCTCAAGCGAAACTCGTCGAAGATCCGTCAAGGCAGAGACGAGACTTTCCTGTGATTGCCTTGACTATAATCCGCATCGCTCGTGCGTTGAAAGGTCCTATGACCCGCTAGACCCGATAGGAGCGTTCTTACTCTGGTCGGTGGGATCCGCGTGCCTCTATAGGACCCTCGCCCGGGCCGTCCCACCCCGGGAGGTCGAAATACAGTGGAATACGAGGGCTTATAGACGTAGTGACGAACCCACCGATCCAGGATCTAGAGTAGTTGTGAAAAAGAAGGGCGTAACCCCTTTTCCAACCAAATAGATATTAATAAAAGACATTGTTTTAAGTAAACTTGAAGATTCTAATTTGCATATTGCCCGAGCCTTCAAATTTAAACACCTACCCCGAGTCTAAACCTTTCCTATCCCTTTCCCGCAGCCGAGAAAGAAGTGGGTGAGAACACCGGGCCGCCGACTTGTTAGCGCAGTAATCCTCGTACGCCCGCTGTAATCCTCGCTCATCAGCCCGTAGAGTCGAATGACCGATTTGACAGAAAAACAAGCTGCCGGTTTGGGTAACTGCATGACTAGGGAAGAAGAGCTAACCTTAGCCCCGGAAAACAGCCGTAAGACCCATGAGGAACAGCAAGCCACGCTCATCGAAGCGCTTCGTCGTCATGGAGTTCAAATAGTGGTCGAGCCCAACGGTTCCTTGGTGATGATAGAAGATGAGCCTCCGAAGCAGCCATCTCACTCTCCATCCACCTATAACCAATGCCCTCCTCCATCCTCATACGATCCCTTATCCAGATTACCCCTCTTCACCCTTTCCAACATCTCAAGCCATCAGATCCCAACACCCTCACCTCCTCAAGTGAGACCTAGCTTTGTCCCCTACCAATGTAAAAGCAAACGCCGCCTATCCCTAAGCACGCAGCCTCCGCATTACCCCATGGGATTCACTCCTCTCCTCGCATGGGCCATCCTGTGCATTCCCTAGGCCTCAAAATCAGCTCAATGACCCTCTCAATTCATGTCCCGCCACAGCAGATCTTCCACCTCCAACTTTGCCCACAGACCCCGTGAGGTTCCGTGATCCTTTTTCCTACTTCGGAAATTATGAGCCTAATTCCTATGCCTCCGCCGCCTCACGGAACACGGACCTCGGTCAAGTTTACACTTACTTCCCTCCAAAGATCCCCAAGCCTTGGTACCAGCCTACCACCGTGCCACCCACTCGTCCCTTCCACCCAAGTCGATAAGCCTTCTCCTAATCGAGCAATCCTAAACCATCCCCCGACTCGACATGGCTTGGCTAAGGGAACAAGTTAGGTCCATGCAAGAGAAGTTTGGGGAAATAGACACCAAGAGGACAAAGATACCGTATCACCGATCCCAACAAAGTTGTCCCTCTCCCTCCAAAATTCCGAATGCCGAAATTGAAAAGTTCAACGGCACCGATTGTCCCTGACTCACATTGAAAGCTACATTCTTGCCATGAGAGCCAAAGATTGTACACAAAGAACAAATGGCCGATCATTTTCAGCTTATCATTAAAAGGTTCACTCTTAGGTGGTTCCCGCATGTGAAACCAGAGGCCCGAGCTACTTGGGGACCGCATCAAAGAAGCGTTCCTAGAAAAGTATAAGGCCAATTTGAATTGGGAAACCAGCTGAATGACCTACAGTGGTACCCTACAACGTTCGGGATGAGCCGAAGTGAATTCTACAAGAGATGGAATTGGAAGCTCAAATAAAATGATGACCCCACTTAATGAAGAGGAACAGATGGAGATCTTCCAATCTTGCCCGAAACCTCAACTAAGAGTTCAAATTGGCAATTACTACTATCCCGACCTTCTGGCAATGGTAAATGCCGGCACCAAGTTTGAGAATGCCTTCAATATGGCCCCGCCACAGAATGCCCGCTCTTATCGCTACAAAGCACCGGTGTCAAATGCCCCACTGTCACCATAAAAGGAAAAAGAAGTAATTGGCGCCGTTAATTACATTCAGTAATGAGAAAGCGGATGCACGCAGCCAAGCCGCCGCAAAGCCAAAGCTCCCTTTCTATACCGCCGAAGATTTCGGAATGCCACTAGAAAAGGTCTTCGACGGTTTGGTAGCCCAAGGACTCATCGACCTTTCGGGAAAACCGGAAACCCGTAAAACCCCAAGATCGTAATGGACGAGACCAAACACTCGTCGCTTTCACAATTATCATGGCCATAACACTAATGATTGCACCTACCCGAAGCTCCCGATCTCTCGCCTAGTTGAAGAAGGCAAGTTAGAACCACCTCGGGGTCCCAATGTGGTCAAGAATCCTCTTCCCGCTAACAACCGAGTCAACATGATCGAGTTCGGAGGAACAAATGGAAATGGTTTTGGAAATCCAAATGTCATAGATATCCCGAAATTCAATGTTCCTTATGCCGAATTACAAGGGAAATGGAAAGATCTCGATTAATGCCGCCGCCATGGAGGGACAGCTTAGACCCATAGTCGGAACCGATTTCGTTAATGTTGTCGAGCTCGGCCTCTTTTCTACGACATCGAACCAAGAACCATGGTCAAGATTACAAGAAAGGCTCACTTATGAAGACTGCGAGTTTGAAGTAAAACAAGCCATGATAATGAAAGTCTCTCCGTAACCCTTCATTACCCATGACGAGCATAATGTGTTTGTAATGGCTCTTACTACTCCCGAGGATCATTCCCAACCCCGTTTGGGAAAAGGTAGAGAGAAGAGTGAACAAGCCAAGACTTGTGGGATGAAGAGAGCCGTATCTCGTATGCCGAAAGCACAACCGGTCCCACGCCCTAAGTACAAATGGATGAAGTTAAGATCGAAAGGAGATTCTCGCCAGACGCCCGAGTACTTCCTATGGAATTGGTGTCAACAAAGGCAATAATGATCCGCAGAGTGCACAATCAAATGACAACGCCGGCAAGACCAAGGCTACTCCCTGTGGCAACAAAGAAGAAGGAGCGAGATCCCGGCCCAACCTTGTCAAGTCCCCTCGAGTCAATAAGTAGTGTAGGGTCCAGAGTCGTGTTGTCTATTCGGTTGAGTCAGGAATCTTCGAATTCAGTCCTCGTAGTCATCCGAAGGCCTCACGCCCGAGGATTATGAAAATGTAATCGATGTCATCTTTCCCCTTATCTTGAATGAAATGACAAATCTTTCTCGATTATCCTCTTATTGCCAACTTAACAAATGATAAATTAACTCAAAACTTAACAACAGCTTAATAATGAATCATTTGAACAAGATGCAAACACACTAAACGAACAATACATTAAAGAAATCTTTAAGGTGTTTCGTAAAAGAGGAAAACCGGGCCCAAGCCGAGGAGATTTTGATAAGTGTGAACTTGGGTACTATTGAGGAACCTAAAGAGACACAGATTGGAAGCTTCTTCCAGTGGGGTTGAAAGGGACGTACTAATCGAGCCGCTCGTAGAATACGTCGACGTGTTTCGCATGGTCATACAATGAAGATATCTTAGGGGCTAGACAGTTCGATAGTAGAGCACGTAATCCCTCTAGCACCAGATGCTAAGCCGCAAAGCAAAACCGAGAAAGATCAAGCCGGAATGGTCTCTACAGTCAAAGAAGAAATTGAGAAGCTACCGCGGGTAGGGTTCATCGAGTCATTGAATACCCGACATGGTTGTCCAACATCGTGACCGTAACCAAGGCCAATGGGAAGGTGCGCCGCTTGTGTGGATTTCCGAGATCCGAACAAGGCCGCCCCAAAGACGACTACCCTCTCGCCAAACATAGACATCCCGGTGGACTCCACCGCCAACTACGAAGTCAAATCCTTCGTTGATGGTTTTGCAGTGCTACAACTGCATCAAGATGGCCGAGGAAGACCAAGAAAAGACAGCCTTCACCACACCGTGGGGAACCTACTTGTTATACAAGAATGCCATTCGGCTCAAGAATGTCGGGGCTACTTACCAAAGGGCAGCGACCGCACTTTTTCATGACATGATCCACAAGGAGATTGAGGTCTACGTAGACGACATGATAATCCACTCCAAAGGAGAAGGTGGGCAAGACTTTGTTGACCTACGAAAATTCTTTGAGAGGCCGAGACAAAGATTCCATGAGACTAAACCCCGCCAAATGCACCTTCGGAGTGACAAGGGGAAAAGTGCTCGAGTCACATCAGTCATGAGCGAGGTATAGAAGTTGACCCCGAAAGATCAAAGCTATCATGGATATGAGGCCACCTCAAACCTGCATGTAAGTCAAAAGCTTCATGGGTAAATTGCAAGACATTAGCCGCTTTCAATCGCTGACCACTATGTGCGAGCCCATCTTCAAGCTCATGAAGAAGAATGTGGACACAGAATGGACCGAAGAATGCCAAGATGCCTTTGACCAGATCAAGGCATACTTAGTACATCCCCGGTACTATGCCCCCCACATAGACGTAAGCCTCTTCTCGCTCTATCTCACCGTCACGTACACGGCAGTTGGGGCTATGCTTGCTCAAGAGAAGAAAGACTCTCGGGTAGAAAATGCCATTTACTTTGTCACCGGAAGCTACAGGGAGTGAGCTCAATTACTCAGCATGTGAAAAGACTTGTGCAGGATCGGGTCCGGGTAGTCGGCAAGTTGAAGCATTATATGCAAGCCCATCCCGTGAATTTGGTCTCGAAAATGGACCCCATCAAGTACATCTTTGACAAGCCTTCCCTCTCGATGCGTCTAGCGAAGTGGTCCTTCTTCTTGGCGAATACGACATCAACTATGTGACCGTAAAGGCCATCAAGGGTCAAGCATTGTCAGAGATCACCCGGCGAATTTCCCAGTAATGAAGACAAAGGGCCCGAACCCCAATTTCCAGCAGATGAAGGGATCTTTGCAGTTGAGCCTGAAAATAGATGGCAGTTGTTCTTTGACGGAGCCGCTAACAAAAGAGGAAATGGTGTAGGAATGCTATTGGTCGATCCGAAAGATGAGCATACCCCCATAGCCCTCAAGTTGAACTTTCCTGCCACGAACAATGCCGCCGAGTATGAAGCCTGCATTGCTGGTTTGGAGGCTGCCTTAGAAAGAAATGTCAAGGAGCTCGAAGTTTACGGAGACTCAGCCCTGATCATCAACCAAGTCTCCAACAAGTGGAAGACTGTGGACCCTAATCTACAACGGTATCATGCCCATATGGAGGAGTTGACTGGACAGTTCAGAGAAGTGACTTTCCACTACTTGCCGAGGGAAAAGAACAGATTCGCAGATGCCCTAGCTACTCTAGCCTCATTGGTAGAGATCCCCGAGGGAAAAGCCATAAAGCCCTTCAGAGTGGGTAGAAGAGAAGCCCCAGCTTTCTGTTGTGAAGTGGACCTGGGACCCGAGCCTATAAAGGAACCTTGGTACAATCAGATTTACCAATTCCTCAAAGACGGAGAGTCAGCTTTCAGAGACAAAGAAGGTAGACCGAAAGAAGGTATCAGAGCCAAGAGCTTACAAGCCCTGAAAAGGTTGGCTTCTCATTATGTCATTCTAGGAGGCAACCTATACAAGAAGCGGTATCAAGGACCACTCCTCTTATGTGTCACTCAAGAAAGAGCCAGAGAGTTGATGACCGAAGTCCACAATGGTCCCTGCGGTCCTCACATGAATGCCAGAGCCCTGATGCAAGTGATCCTCAGAATGGGTTACTACTGGATCTCCATGGAAACAGACTGCGTTCAACACGTCCGAACCTGCGACAAATGCCAGCGGTTTGCCAACCTCAACCATCTCCCACCTCATGACCTGTACTGCATGACGACTCCTTGGCCGTTTGCAACTTGGGGCATTGACGTGATAGGGAAAATATCCCCGGCAGGAAGCAATGGGCACGAGTTCGTGTTGGTAGCCATTGACTACTTCACAAAGTGGGTAGAGGCCAAGTCCTACAAGGTCCTCACTTCCAGAAAAGTGGCCCAGTTCATCAAAGAAAACATAATGTGCAGATATGGGGTGCCCAACGAGATCATTTCCGATAATGGGTCACACTTCGAAGGAGACTGCGATAGGCTGGCTGTCGGAATTCGAGTTACTCGCCACAAGTCGTCCCCGTACAGACCTCAACCCAATGGAGCCGTGGAAGCTGCTAATCAGACACGCGAGCGGATCATCAGGAAGATGGCCACCCGTGGTCGTGATTGGCCCGAAAAGCTGCACCTAGCACTCGGGGCTCTGAACGTGCGTCAGAACAGCCACAGGAGAAACTCCTTTTGCCCTACCTTACGGGATGGAAGCGGTGTTACCAGTGGAGTTGGAAATCCCGTCATTAAGGGTCCTCTTGGAAAGCGGTGTCAATGAAGTGGAATGGCTGTGCGGCCGGCATGATGAGTTAGCCCGCTTGACGAGAGAAGGCTAAAAGCCATGGAACACACCGAGCCTACCAGAGGCGAATGGCGAAGCGTTTGATAAAAAGGTCAAGGCCAGAGATATCAAAGAGGGCGACTTAGTCTGAAAGTAAAGCCCCTACCAGAGACAACCCACTGGGAAAATGGGAACCCGTCTGGATCGGCCCTTATTTGGTGCAGAAAATACTGTCAGGAGGAGCAATGAAGCTATGCGAGACTTGGATGGCAATCCCTTTGTCCACCGGTCAACGGTGATAAACTCCGAAGATACTATGTCGATAAAAAAAAAAAAAAAAAAAAGTGCAAAAAGAGTAATACCCAGGCTAAGTGAAAACCCCAAAAAGGGCGGTCTAGGCAAAAGACGGGGTTGCACATATATAAAAAAAAAAAGAAAAAAAAATCTTAGTGCAAAAAAAAAAAAAAAAGAGTAATGCCCAGCTAGGTGAAAACCCCAAAAAGGGCGGTCTAGGCAAAGGCTGCACATAAAAAATTGGTTCACCAGAATGAACTACGAAGACCTGAGCCCCTTAGCCTTTCTTGTAAAAGGGGAACGTAGGCAGCCATATATGGTTCGGTCTAAATAATAAAAAGGACGATTAAGTTTCCATGAAATGCGTCCTAAATAATAAAAAGGACGATTAAGCTTCCATGAAGTGCGTCCTAAATAGTAAAGGGCATTTCAGTTTTCATAAAACGGGTCCCAATCAATAAAGACATTTGAATTTCCATGAAATGTGTCTTGATTAATTTCTAAAATAATATTTCTTGTTCATTACAAGTTAAAAACTTCTTGATGAGTTCAAGCACGGTCTACCTCTTAACTCTGCTAACCTGCTAAAAAGATCTAAAATACAATAAAATGCCTAAATAAACTAATGTGTTTGCAAATGGCAATAAGAGGATCTTGAGAAAAGACTTGTCAGTCGTCATTCGCTGAGTCTTCTTCAGTCTTCTTCCCTTTTCCTCGGCCTCGTCGAGTCTTCTTCCTTTTCTTCTCAATAATGTCGGTATCCCTCATCCCGACCTCTGGTATCCTCGCTGGAGCCTCTACCAACCCCGTGTCAATGAGCGCTCTCTCTATACGAGCACGAGTCCGCACCTCCTCCCTCTCGAGCCTCGGTCAAAGGAGCGACCTCGGACAATCTCTTGTACCGAGCCTCCATATCTCGACCCGACCAAGTCACTGATTGGTTATGGCAACTCGCCTTAGCCTCGGTCTCCCTCAGAGTCCTACTCGAGTCACGGTCGGCTCCCAATAAAGCTCGACGTCTATCCTCCAAGATAGCTTTGAGTCGCTCCCGTCTCCCTCTCGTACCGGTCCAAGTAGACGGTGGTCAAGATGGTGCTCTTCCTGCTCCTGAAGATAGCCTGGGTGGGAAAGCGGTATGTGTCCAAGCCCTCGAGAAGAAAGAGAAGGCTGGCTGGATCACTCATGTCCAATGACACCACCTCCATGGTCCGGATGTCCTCCCAATCACTCAATGGCTCTGTAAAGCCCCAAACCGCCTGGATACCAAGCGGGGTATGTAGAAGGACGACCAGCAGGAATCTGGAACCCTCGCGGCATAAGACTCCTGAAATATCCTCTGGTGCGCAACCTCCAGTGTGGTATCCACCAACGGATGTCCGAAGTGGATAGCCTAGCCATCATCGCCTCCCAGCTACCCTGTTCCTGCTGCCTAGGTGCACCTCTCCGAGAAATCACCCAAGGGCACTGAGTCGGCAAAGCCCCAGGCAAAGCCCCGAGCCTCTCCTGCAGCCACAGAGTCAACATAGCCGGACTCCCGGACCTCATGAAACGGTCTCCCCGAGCCATCCTATCGATCCCATGAAATGTCTCTCCCAAAACCAGCGGGACAATATCCTTCCCAGCCCTGCAGTCTCTGACCATGTCCAAGAGGCCACTATGACAGATCCCCACGGACTCAGCAGTGAACAAAACAGAGAATACGAAGAGAATGAAAGCATCCATAGCCATCGTGGTCGCAGCCATATCTGGAGACCCAAACCTGCCGGGATATCGAAAGGTCAATCCTATCCGGGGCTACCATCATCCTCTCAGCCTCTCCCAGAGAAATCTGCAGAAAAGATGCAAGCTTTACCGTCACCGGCACGTCTCCGATCAGCGGAATAGATATAGCCTCAGTCTCGGGACCCCCAATCAAGGCTCTGAAGTCTTCGTGCGTTGGGACGATTTCGTTGTAAGAAAAGCAATAAACATGTCTCCGGACGTCCAGAACTTTCTTTGCGGCTCTCAACGAGATCCCAATCGGGCGGGAGATCCCTCAAATGCCATAAAGACTTGATCTTGAAGGAAGAATCAAGCAGCCCCTTGTGATTTTGGAAGTTATGTCTCGCCAAGATTGAAGACCGGATAGAAAATGGTCTCGCTTCCCCCTTTGCAATCGACGGGCTTCTCCATCGCAAAGTGTTCAAAGATGGTGCTTTTCGGTCCAAAATATGCTGCAGGAACAATTGGGACAGGTCTAGAGTGAACATGAAATGAAATGGCCAAGCCTTGCTTTTATTCGAGAAAATAACCGGCTCGAGACAGGCGTTAGCCGCACGGCTTCATTTGCCCTCAAGGCCATGCCGCACGGCTACATTAGCCCTCTGCGAAAAAATTCTGCGGCAACCAAGATTGCTGCCCAAGGGAGTTTTTCACCCCACTTTTTCAACCAAAACTGTACGAAACATATCCGAAGCCATTCAAGCATTTATACACCATTATAAATCATTTTGGCCCTGTTTCAGCCCCAATTCCAAGCAAAAAAATCGCCCCAAGGCTCAGATAATATGCAAATTGAAAAAGCATAAATTAGAAAAGTAAATAAAACATAAATACAATGTTTTCGCCCCATCGGCGCCCAAATAAAGCAAAAAATAAACAAAGTGTGCATAAAAATTGTAAACTGTTTGTTTTTGTTCCCAATCTATTCTAGAGACCTCCTAGGCCTCCGATTCTTCTTCATCTTCATCGCTGCTCAGCTCGTAAATGCTAGCCTCCCTCATCAAGTCCTCCTGGTCGCTCAAGTCGAGACAAATGGACATTATCGTGCCCGTACTCGGCCCAGTTTGCTCCCGAATGTCGGCGTTGGGTCCCCGCCCAGGCATGGCACTGGAAGAGTACTCGAGGCCGATGAGGTAGACAGCTGTGCCCCAGACGTGCCGTCTCTTGCGCCCGAGCTCCTGTGCATCATTGCCGCCTTCGAAGCGCGAGCCGGCTTCCTCGAAGAGACCGGCACATGTCCTTCCGGCCCTATTACGCACGACCGGCCTATCGTAAGTGCGAGTGGAACACGAGAAAAAAAGAGAAAAATCTCGAAAATCTCGAGAAAATTGCAAAAGCGAGAAAATGCGAAAGCTAAAAAGGGAATAAGACCCTAAAGGTACACTTACGGTGCTATCGGGCGACAAGGTGTCTTGGGGCTCCCTAGCATCGGGGACAGGTATCCTCATCCTCCTCGGCACTCCATGGACCACATAGGACGGATGCGCGGGAGGGATCGGCGAGTCGATAGGCTCATCCTCCCATATCCACTGAGTGACCGCCGGCTTCACTAGCTACTGTGGCGTCCTCAGCGCTGTTCCACAAACACGGCGTAGGGGTACCCATGTCAAAATACTCCTCCGCAGCCACGCCGCACAGTACCTCGCTATCTCATCCTCAGGCCAATCCACAGGCTGCGGCATCATCCGTCTTTGGAGGATCTGAGGAGTAATGGCATCCAATGGAGGGACATGGCCATGCTGCCTCGAGAAGCGGTCCCCCAAGTAAATGACATCACATGTCAGCCCTGTGAGCCACCTCCTCTGCCTCGTCACCTCGATGGCATCTCCCAGCAAAGTCTCTGGATACCTGCCCCAGGGGTAGAAGTCCACTCCATCGTGCCCATCCCTGTTGATGACCGGCCTCACCATTTTGTAGTCGAAGGTAATCCGGGTCTTCCCCATGAATTTATCTCTCGCATCTCCCCTCCAGCGAACCATAGCAGGGAAGATGGTGACATCACTCTGCTGGTTCCAAGGGAAGAACCCGATCACCTCGCAAAACCAGGCCTGCGTGTTCAAAACATCAAAAGGTCATTCTCTCTCATAAAAAGTCTCAAAGACAGAAAGTAAAAGAGAAAAGAAAGGAGACTACCTCAAGGGCAAATGAGAAGCAGTCCATGGAAGCAGCTTTGTTCCGACTGTACATGTCCAAAGAGAAGTAGAGCTCCGCCAATCCGGCCTCTCCCCAAGAGACCGTCCCTATCCCATCAACATCCTCCAGAGAGTCGAGGAGGCAAGTCATGGCCAGCGTCCCAGAATTAGCAAAAATGGTGGTGATAGGCATCAACCATATGAATGCTCTGGCATCACATCATTATGAAGGTGCATGCAAGTCGGACTTGCCACCTCGACATTCCGTGTCTCCATCCCCGGCCCCTTGGGAATCAACACATCATTACAAAAGAAATTCTGCATGTACGAGTCTCGAACTCCACCTCGACATTCCGTGTCTCCATCCCCGCCCCTTGGGAATCAACTCAATCCATCAGCTCTAGCCCTCACCACATTTGCTTGGGATTTACCCCATTCTTCTCAAAATCCGGCATCCTCTGCCAAAGCTTGACCGCTATCTCGGACGGTCCTCTAGACTTGTTCTCCTGTAGACAAGCACATCAAAAAGAAGCGTCAGTCCTTCATATCATTTTAAAAGCATGCATATATTCAAAAGTGCACATATTTTCAAAAGAAAAGCATTCATAAAAGTTTTTCTAGCATATCTTTTGCATCAAAAACGTGTCTTTCATCACTTGAAACGCGTCATTGCTTTCCTAAAGCACAAAATCACAATTTTTTGCACATAAGCATTATTCTTTCAAAAAAAAATGGCATGCATGAATCATTTCCAAAATCATGTTTTCTCATTGAAAATCAGAATTTTGACCTAGTTCTAGCACAAGGCAAAAACTCCGTCTCATATTTTGAAAAAAATTCTCATTCTTACTTCATTTTGCGAGAAAAAAGTGAGTCATTCTCATAATTTTCATCAAACAAGTTGCACATTGCACATTCTTAGCCTCATAGGTTGTTCATGCATCTCAAAATCATTCAAAAAAAAATCATTCAAAATCCTATAATTCGGGTCAAGCCCTAAATCATTCAAAAATCAAGCAAAATCATCGGATTTGAGCAAAATGAGAATGCTTACCCCAACCGATCGCGGGTTCGTCGATTTGTGCTCCCTTCTCCCCGGGTAAAGCTCCGATGGAGGCGTAAGGAAGTCATACTTCCTCTCCGTCCGAACGAGCTCCTTCCTCCTCCTTCTCGCGGCCGCCGAGATGTTTCTCCTTGCTTGCCTCGGTATGGGATTGCCCTCCGGATCCATCTCAAATCAAAGGGAAGCAAAAAGGGGTTGAAGAATTTCGAAATTCTCTCTCTCTCTTCTCTCTCTCGGCTGAAGTGGGCGGCAACAAGTGCCCAATGCCCGTTCAAAACCTGATTTTAAATAATCTGGAAAAAACAGGTCTCTAGCCGTACGGCTTCTTTTTCTCCATCTCATGCCGGGCGGCCTCATTCGCTCTGAGCAGAAATTACAATCCTGCCCCTGGACCTTCCACCTGGGCATGCAATTTCCGTTATCTTTTAACCAAGATAACATCTTTTCAGAAAATATCTCTCATCTGTGAAGCAATCAAGCTCTATTCCCAGTCACCTCCGTGAATTCTGTTATAACGGGATAACACTAGGTGACAACCTCCGAATTGTCAGAACTCTAAACTTGTGCTACCTCTATCCGCGAATAGTGAAGTATGCCCAAGTCATTCCAACTTGTGCTACCTCTATCCACGAATAGTGAAGTATGCCCAAGTCATTCCAACTTGTGCTACCTCTATCCGCGAATAGTGAAGTATGCCCAAGTCATTCCAACTTGTGCTACCTCTATCCACGAATAGTGAAGTATGCCCAAGTCATTCCAACTTGTGCTACCTCTATCCGCGAATAGTGAAGTATGCCCAAGTCATTTCAAATTGTGCTACCTCTATCCGCGAATAGTGAAGTATGCCCAAGTCATTTCAAATTGTGCTACCTCTATCCGCGAATAGTGAAGTATGCCCAAGTCATTTCAAATTGTGCTACCACTATCCGCGAATAGTGACGTATGCCCAAGTCATTTCAAATTGTGCTACCACTATCCGCGAATAGTGACGTATGCCCAAATCATTTCAACTTGTGATACCACTATCCGCGAATAGTGACGTACGCTCAAGTTTCCCAAAGAGATAGCGCCATAAGCTCTAGCTTCATCAGGTGACAGCCTCCGAATTGTCAAAATCTCAAGGATCCTAGACATCGTTCCTAACTATCTAGTGATGCTTGAACTACGATCAAGGCTTGATTCCTCCGGGATACGTAGGTAGCCTTTTATAAAAGGTCCAGCCATTCGACCACTTTGGTCACCCTGTTTCTTTGTCACTCCTCAGTGATAAAGCGCCCCCTCATAAAAGTTCAAATATTCGACCACCGGTCACTCTAGCATATCCCCGGTAGGATCAATTGCTTGACCTCCTAGGTCATTTTCTCTTCTTTTTCCCGGCAAGAGACCGGTTTCTCTTCTTCCTTCCCCGGCGGATCCTAATCCCGAACTACGGCTGGCTTGATTCCTCAGGGATACGTAGGTAGCCTTCCAAAAGGTTCACCCACTCGACCGCCTTGGTCTCCCAATCCGTCTCGGCATTCGCCGAGATCGGATCCTTTTCTATCGACAACCCCACTCGCCTTGCAAGTGACGTTGCCGAGGGGCTTCGTAAGTACCCAAATCTGGCTCATGCCTTAGGTTAATTTTCCCGACATTTCGGTAAATTTCCCGGTAATTCCCGGACCTTCCTAGTGTTCGGAAATGTCCTGAGCAGTCCCAAATTAAAATAAGGGCTGTAGGGAGCCTTCCTAATTAAGAAAACACGTTTTTCTCAATTAGGGAGAAGGTTCTAGAATAATGCCACCTTGCATGGTTCTAGAATGCTGAGTCATTATGGATAAGACCGCACGGCCTCATTTGCGAAGGGCTGCGGCCGCACGGCTTCATTAGCCTTATCCGGAGCGCCTATAAATAGAGCCCTCCTCTACCCATTTCAACACACACAATATATGAGAAAAATACACAATACACTCTGAAATACGTGAAGAAAGCTGTGGGAATTCAAGAAGAAGAAGAAGGAATGCCAAGAAGCTACATCCCTCCTCCTTGAAGACCAAAGATCGACCTCTCCTCCTAGCTCCGTCCCGAGAAGCAAAGGAAGTCATTGGTAACCTCGCACGCCCTAACCTTGCATTTTAATTGATATACTTGCTCATTGCATTCATATATCTTGCTTGGGACTTGGTAGCTTAAAGATCACATCTTTATCATCCCCTTCCCCTTTTTTGCATGCATTAAGACCTCATTTGTCATAAAAATGTAGTCTTTTTCATAAAGGTGCATCCTTTGCACCTAAAATCCCTATTTTCCAATAAAAATGTTATCTTTATGCATCATTTGCATATAAAGATCAAATCTTTTTCAATAAAAATGCATCCTTTGCATCAAAACCCCCTTTTCTAATGCATCATTTGCATAAAAATGCTATCTTTATGCATCATTTGCATAAAGATCATTTCTTTCAATCAAAAAGCATCATTTGCTATAACCAAAATGTCATCTTTTCATTAAAGAGTCATTTTTATCACGCATTTCCCCTTTTCCCCTAACCTTGGAACGGACCGGTGTAAAAGTTCTCATCTTTGCATCATTCCTTCCATTAAAGGTTCATGATTTCTTTAGGAAAAGGATAACCTTGAACCCTATATCTCCAATTATCGCTTAAGAATGAGTATGAAGCCTCTATACGAGCTCGACCGTCTTAAAGCGTAGGATTGATGGGCTAAGGACATTCCTTCCTAAAGAACCTCATCTTTGACCCAAAAGAGAGTCATTCTCTCGATCACGCAAGTCCCGAGGGTCCCGAGGTTTAAAATGCGATGATCATAAGTCATAAGATGAGGACGGGATCATAATCCCAAATACATAAATTCCAAGGAATCCCGAGCGACAACCAACAAATGGTTTGTACGTCCGGAAGATAACTTGGGACATTCCCCCCCCCCCTTATTTTCAAACACATGCACACAAAGAAAGCACGCAAGCAAACACGATTAATGAAATCTAGGGAGACTTGCTCCGGCAAGGCACTTTGGGTGAACGCCAAACGTTCTTCCCAAGGGGTAACTTAACCTCCGAACCCATAAAACCTTTTTTTCAAAGTTTTGAGGTAATCAAAATGGCGTGGCGACTCCGTTTTTCAAATAACTCGGATGTCTTCAAACTCGCGTGAATTCCAATAAACAAAAATTTTTGGGCACACATTCACACTACCTCGAGTCTAAACCTCTCCTATCCCTTTCCCGCAGCGAGAAAGAATTAGGTGAGAAGACCGGTACAGCAGTTTGTCGGCACAGAGGTCTTAAATAACCCATCAAAATCTTCAAGTCTCAAATTCCCAGTGTCAAAATGGCCAATGAGGTAATCAACAATGGTAATGACCAAGTAGTCGGAGAGGCCGTCCCAGTTCAACCCAGGCCCCACATCTGGTATGATGTGTGTGATTGTGAGGACTGTTTGGAATATGAGTAACAAGAATGGATTAATGAGGATGCTCCTTCAAGAAAGAAGAAGAAGAGGAAGTCCATGCAACAGAAATTAAAGGAAAGGTACGAAGCTGGGGACAAGAGCGTGGGATCTTTAGGGGAGCCTTCTGTGAGTACCCCGATCCGAACCCATGATTTGGATCCACTTTAATTAAATTTTGGGCTTACATAATTGCTAAAGAAGCAAATAAGGTCCAAAAATCCCAACAGCCCATCAGTCCATTGGGCCTGCCAAGCATTCGGCCCAACATGACCAAAAGATGTACGCTGTCGTCCGACATGGAAGTCACTAAGGCGGATTAACTGCCCTTGTCGTGCGACATAAGACGCCCCATCAGCCTGCCTATAAATACAAGGCATGGCTGATCATTTTAAAGGACTTGGAGTGAATATTGGGGGAGGATACAGTAATATAGGGAAAACTCTGTCCAAATAGAGTCTCCCTCTCTCTCTCATACACACACACTCACCTCCCTCCTCACACACACACACACTTCAAGGCCAAGACCTAAAGAAAGCTTCCTTTGTTGGTGTGTAGAAGGGGTAGACACCATACTATTGGTGATCTCACCTTGTGGACTACAATAGGTAGACCCTAAACCCTTCTCCCTCTTTAAATAAAGTCTTTAATACATATATAATACATTGCATGCTTACTTGCCTTCATATTATGTAGAAATTGGGATTTTTGCATGATAAAGGTGGTGGAGAAGTGAATCTTCAATATTCACTTCTCCCCACCTCAGATCTGTACATTTGATCATCTTAGGATCAATAAAGGTTCAACCTTTACGCATTCACTTCGAGTTAGGAAGGGATGGCTACTTCAAAGTGGCCAAAAACATGTGATTTATCACATTTGGTCACTAAAGCCATGTGATCCTCCCATAATACTCATATATTAGTATTATATTACTGTTTACAGTTGTTAAATGTGCTTGGTTTGCCTTGAGGAGCAAAGGGGAAACAAACAGACTGAAGGGCACATAAATGGCCTAACTATGTCGTGCGACATGGGACTCCATGGAGATCCTGTGTCATACGACAAAGAGATCCCAGAAGGCTGTAAAGCCATTCTTGGACTTCAGATCTGTCCAGTTTATTCCCTTCGCGACTCAGAGCTTTTCTAAGCATTTTTGTGGCTCATAAGCCACTATTTGAGTGCCTATGATCCATTTGGGTGCGATTTATTGGAGGCGGATTGTCATAGGACATGGGTAACTTCGGATGTTCCATGTCACATGACATCCGTATCATTCAAAGTCTACCGTGACTTTGTTCACTCCCGTCAATCCCAAACTGAGTTTTAGACCTTCAAATAGTGTCTTTACTGAGTTAAATCATTCAAAGTCTACCGTGACTTTGTTCACTCCCGTCAATCCCAAACTGAGTTTTAGACCTTCAAATAGTGTCTTTACTGAGTTAAATAAATGTCATTTCATTTCCAGAAACTGCTTGGTCTTTGTAATAAGACAATCTGACCAAGAGACATCATGTCGTGCGACACCCTCTGCCTAGGAGGTCCTGTGTCGGACGACATGGGAAGTCTCTGGGCAGATTGTCTTACCTTCTGCCTTGTTATGATAATCATAATATGTAAAAGGGTGTGGCCCCCTCTCATGGCTCACAAGTTGTATTCAGCTTTCATATTATCAATGAAAAATGTCAAATTTGCATGATTTGCACATCGACACATATTGCACACACACTTTGAATGTCCAAAATTTTCCAACATTCATTGAAAGTCTCGAAAGAGGCGTGTTGGGTGAACTCTCTAGTTCTTCCCAAACACGTAACCACACTCCCGGACTCAAAATCTCTCAAAATAGGTTTTTCAATGTTTTCCTCTAAAAACGGCGTGGCGACTCCCAAAACCGAAGTTTTCAAAACTCATCATATCATTTTCAACACAATAAAAACTCTTTCAAAAAAGGGAGGAAATGATATTTTTTTCGGGCGAGCGTTCATTCAGTGGCGACTCCGCTGGGGACATTGAAAAACTTTGTGTTCTAAAAAATGAAGACGATACTCGGTATATAGGTGGAAACCACTAACCTTCCTGTATCGCTCCCTAACCCGGGGCTTGGGATAAATGGTGGTCTAACAATCCCACATACCAGTATCATTCTTCTATTTTCTGAAAAAAAGAGAAAAGTTTTTTCTTAAGAGAGTCTAACTTTCTTCAAATCAACTTGTACAATTTCGACATTCACCTTGTGTGTACATTTGTGTCATTTTGTGTGCTCAAATGCACTTTGCCATGCTTTGGTATGTGACACTATTGGAAGCCGGGGCTTCCCCTTTTGCAATTTGCTCTTCCCGATAATCAGAACAGAGCGGGATGGCGCTGGACTACAGCTACTGGTAAATTCTAACATTTGGGGCAGTCCCCTTTTGTCATGCTTTGACTCATTCTCTTCTTTTTTTTTTCCTTTGCATATTGCATAAAAAAAAAAGGAAAAAAACCTTTTACAAAAAAAAAGAGCTAAAAAAAAAATTCCTAGAAAATACCTTCACACTACTCGCACTCTACCCGCACATATAGTTAGAACCCGGGAGTGTATGGACGGCATCGCGGAAAGTGACATGTTTCGCTGACGTTTGAGCGCCTAAAGTCCTCCTAGCCAGTGAGTCAGCCAACACTTGTCCGTGACATACTTTCTACCGTGACCGGTTGGTTTTTGGCCAATACTTTTCAAAACATTTTAAACTCGGTTTTCAAAATTTTCTCACAAAGTCCGAGTCATACACCATCTCCAAAAATCTTGGCATACTTTCCCTCTTCGTGTCGGAATCACGACATAATTCAAACGTAAGTACACGTTAAGATCACTACATGTCTCGACGTAGGGACATATCGATTTCTCGGCTTGGCTTCATAAGAAGTCATGACGCGTCTTCGACATGTGTCAACACGGGACCATGTCGAATTCTTAACCCATACTAACGAGAGTTATGCCGAAATTTCGCCACCAAGTGACGAGAGGCCATGCCAGATTTCCAACTCGAAAAGAGGAGAGGTCATGCCCAATTTCTCGAGGGTTTTACCTCCAAATTGTGGTCTCGTACGTTCAAACGTACGTTCGACCCTCTCTCCTCCCGAGTTTAGACGTTGACTTGGACTTGGTTTTGAAAACCCCGAGTTTGACTTGTTTTGGCTCGTATGCCCATAGGTTCGTTCTCCCTTTCGGTTGATGGGTTCCACGTGCCCTATAGGACCTCTGTCGGGATTGTCCGTCCCGGAGGTGCAATACAGGTGAAATACAGGGGGTCTATAGACGTAGTGATGGAACCCACTAATCCAGGAATAGTGTAGAATGCGAAAAAGAATGTTTCCCCCTTTTCCAACCATTCCTAGGATTAATAAAAATCATTTTTTTTAAAAAAAAAAAGAAAAGAAAAACATAAAAAATATAAAAAAGAGCATATGCATGAGTCCGTCCTCAGCCTATCCTCTCCCCTGCCTAAAACCGCTCTCTCCCCCTTTCAGCGAGCAAGTATTGGGTCAGAGTTCCGGGTGGTCGGTTAATCAGTTTCTCTCCAGTCAGGGGTTCATTTCCAGCAGTCTCAGAAATGGCAGATTCGCAAGTCTCGGCGGGTTTGGGTCCGAATGCAAGCATTGATCCAGCTCAGAATCAGAATGTCAGTCAGGGTGTAGGGCCAGATCAAGGTCAGAACACGGGGCCGAACACAGCTCTAAACGCCTCTCCTAGCAGTGGTTATGGCATGGGTCCTCACAGGACACCCCCGGGAAGTCCGTTTGTAAACCCTCACCCCGGTTTCAACTTCTCTCAAGAAGCTTCTCTCTGTGCTGCTCTCGAAGCCGCTCGTGCCCGTGAGGAAGCCGGTTGGGCTCGCTATGTCGAAGTAATGCGCATGCAAGGCGTTGCCGTAATCCGTCCCCCCGATGGGTCATACGAAGAAATCAGGGAAGAGCCCGATGTTACTATCACCGGCACTGGCTTTGTTCCACCATCCTCACCTAGGCAAAGCCTCAAAATATGCCCCCACCAGTATCCTATGGTGTGCCTGGCTCCCTCTCGATGCCAACCCATTGGGGTATGTCTAGACCTCCCCCTATCCCAGTATCTACTTATGGTATGCAATACGGGCCGAGGGGCGAATCAAGCTCCTTACCGAAGGTCAGTACTCAGGATCAGTTTATGTTTTACCCTCAGAGCCAGCTTGGGCAAGGTCAGCAACCCAGTGGTGTCAATCAAGAGCCGTTTGGGTATACTCAAAATCAGTTTGGGACTCGGGGTCCAAGTCCGTATAACAGCACGGGTCAGCCGTTCAACCCAACCTTCGGTGGTCAGTTTATGGCTCCTCATGATCAGTCCAATCAGCAGCAGAGCGGGTATCGCATGTCAGGAAGCCAGATTTGCCAGGATCAGATCCCGCAATATCCACAACCCCAATTCCAAAACAACATCCCTCAGACGGCTGTTTGTTCCCCTCTCACCCAACATCTGTACGGTTCCACCCCGTATTCAGCTCCGTGCACCAGTGTCAGGTCCCCTGCTCATGATCAGTTCGGCAGTCAATCAGTACAATTCGGGCCCCGGAATCCCGATGTCCAATTCAATGGTTTCGACATGTACGGGAACAAGATCCCCAGCCCAGTTGGCTTAGTGGACAGCAATGTTAGCATACCCAGCACTCTTGGTCTTCCTCCGGCTGCCTTGCCAATCAGGCTCACGCCAGAATTCCCAGTGCCATCCTCAACAGTAGCTCCGACTATGGGACGACCCCCATCCTCTGAAGTTTCAAGTTTGAAAGAAGAGCTGAAATATGTGAAAGAACAGTTGCACAAAATGACTTTCGGATCCAACATGGTCAGCTCCGTAGAGCTCAAAGACTCCAAGGCTCTCCCGAAAAACTTCAAGATGCCCCCCATAACCAAGTTTGAAGGCTCCACATGCCCTAAAACTCACATGAACAACTACATCATGTCAATGGGTGCCAAAGGGGCCACCGAAGAGATGCTGGCCCTTTACTTTCACTTATCCCTCGATGACTCTCCTTTGAGATGGTTCCTAGGCCTTAAACCAGAAGCAAGGGCTACGTGGTCCCAGATCAGTGATGCTTTTTTGGACAAATACAAGGGAAGTGTCGAGTGGTACACCACTCGTAGTGACTTGATCGGCACCATTCAGAGGCATGATGAGTCCGTGACAGACTTTTATAAGAGGTGGAACAAGAAGCTTAACGAGCTGGTTCACCCGATCCCCCTCTCTGACGAAAAGTCCATCTTCCTCTCATGTGTCAAACCATCTGTCAGGGAAGCCATTGGTCGGGGATACTACCCGAATCTGCGAGAAATGGTAAGCGCAGGGGCCGAAAGTGAAAATGCTACCTACTCCATCGTCCCAACTCCTACTCCCGGTAACACTCCAGCTCCCCGCTATCGAGTTCCAAGCTCTACTCATGTTGCTTCAAAATGCAAAGAAACTGCGGTCTCTAACACCGTCAACTACATTCAAGGGGAAAACAATCAGTCACCTAGCCGTAGTGGGGGACGGCCCCAAAAACCAAAGTATGATGATTTGGGGATGCCACTCGAAGAAGTATTCGATGGTTTGATGAGGATAGGAATGATCAAACCTTTGGAGAACTACCCCACTCCTAATACCTCGGGACTGGATCGTAGCTTAAAGTGCGTTACCATCAGAATTTGGGCCACACTACCAACAGCTGCTTCACACTGAGAAGGATTGTTCAAAGCCTGATCGACCAGCGCAAGATTGAGAAGCCGAACATCGTCACCAATCCTCTCCCCAACAACAACAACAGGGTCAACATGATCGAGTTTGTTAATGTCATAGAGTTTGGTGAGGCTAGCCCCAACAAGGTTGTGAGTGAATTTGAGGCTATCGTGCCCGCAAACAATGATGTAATCAATGTTGACGATAAATTAAATAATCATTTCTGCTACATGTTGTCCTGGGATGATATTCGACTATGACAAAATTAACAAATGATGTCGGCATAATGACATTTCCCGATTCTCAATCTACTCCCCTCACCTTGGAAGAAATTAAGCGCGCCGCAAGTTCAAGCTCGGCCATCACCATTAATCAATTGCGACAAGCGGCACGGCCATATGCTACACAAGGGCCTCCAATGAATTGGTCGGAATTAGAAACAGCACACGAGATCACGACAAGGGCCGGGAAGGC
Source organism: Adenophora triphylla var. japonica (assembly GCA_022495995.1). NCBI lineage: Eukaryota > Viridiplantae > Streptophyta > Magnoliopsida > Asterales > Campanulaceae > Adenophora > Adenophora triphylla. The sequence continues at coordinate 516,713 of JAFEMH010000599.1, read as the reverse complement.
TGAAGTAAATTTGCTCACCGAGGTCGGGAAAAATGTTGGGAACCGATGTTGCGGGATCATCGGGAAAAGACAAAGAAGCGGTCATTAGGGAGGCAGTGCAGTAAAAACCCATACGCGAAGGAGTAGCCGAAGAGGATTCAATGGAGAACGACCCAATCCTCGCACAGTTAAAGCGAACCCAGGCCAACATTTCTCTTTGGTCCCTCTTAACTTCTTCTTATCCTCACAAGTTGAAGTTGGAGGAAGCCTTATCTAAGACAATGGTGTCCGTAAATTCCACCCCTGACGAAGCATGCCAATTAATAGGTACCGCCCAGTACGAGAATATCATCACCTTTACGGAATTGGATTTGCCAAAGTATGGAGCCAGTCACAACGAATCTCTGCACATCACTGTCCAGTTGGATGGACGCCGGCTTCCCCACGTAATGGTAGATAACGGCTCAGCCATGAACGTATTGCCTGCCAGAATGATGAGCCTATTGAACATTAAGGCCACTGATCTGAAACCGTCCGATCAAACTATAAATGCGTATGACTCTACGTCTCGGAAGGTCTTGGGTGTAATACCATTAACCATGTGGTTCGGCAAGAAACCTCTGGTGGTTGAGTTTCAGGTGATAGACATTCCTGCCAGTTTCTCCGCCTTGCTAGGAAGGCCGTGGCTGCACCAAATCAATGGGGTCGCTTCCACCCTGCATCAGTGCGTCAAATTCGTCCAAGACGGCAAGCTAACCATCATCTATGGAGATAGTGTCACCATCGAGGGCACCGATGATGAGGGAAGGCCAGTAATGGAAATCAAACACGATGAAGCCAACTTGATGTTGAGCGGTTTTAGGGTCGAGAGCCCAAAAGCCCAGGTCTGCGCTATTGACCTGACAACTTCATTTGATAAAATTCCCCCAGTCATGGTGATGATGAAGCGAATGAACTACATTCCGGGGCTTGGCCTAGGAAGACGTCAGCAGGGCACTCACAAGCTCGAGGAATTAAAACTGAAAAGGGACAAGGAAGGTCTGGGATATGTTGGGAAAACCCCCAAGGACAAAGAGGCCGACAGAATTGAAGCCGCAGAAAAGAGGAAGGCTAGCGCTGCCGGAAAGCCCTATGTCAAACCTAATCTCCATCCTTATCACCCTTCCCTGGAAAAATACTTCGTCAAAGAAAGAGGCGATAATTTTCTGTGCAACCCTATCAAGGAGTTTACCATTGGCAAGTCCAATATTCCAGGGGCTGTGACTACTTTTTATAGCCAATACCGCTTCTGGGGAAGCCCTGATTTCACTGACCAGTTCAGGAGGTTGTCTATGGTCGAACCTATGATTGGGGAAGTAGACAAATCCACCGAGTTCGATATGGGTGAAGATGTTGCAGCTTTGTTCGAAGAAGCGGACTTACCAGAAATAGCCGGGGCTGATCCACTGATGGAAGCACCGTTGATTAATTTATGTGAAGAGACACCGCCAATGGCCGGGGCTGTTACTAAAGATCCCTTCAGCATGGTTGACCTTCTGACCGGGGATGATTATGTACTTGTGGTTGATCCTCCGACGGGGAAAGATTACGTATCAGTGATCGAGTTTGACGGGGACAGAGAGATTGATCCACGCACCTTCGTCAGCACCTCAGAGATGCCGCTCCGGAATTGGGCTTCCTTCAAGGGACCGATCGCCAGCCGGGAGATTATGATGAAAAAGCTCGGGCTGACCCCTCGTCCTGGTGTGTCTGAGTCTAAGTCTGCCCCTGTAATCCTGAGTCAGTCCTCAGAGTCTTTTGTTATCGAATTTGAGTCTCTAGATAGGTCTGATACTCTCACGGTTGATGATAATCACCGTGTCTTTAACTCTGTCTTCCCTTTTGCATTGAATGAAATGGTTGACCTTTCTGCGTATCCCTTAATTGCCACCTTAACAAATGATAAGTTAACTAAGACAAATCTTAATGACTTAAAAGTGGTTAATAATGATTCATTTGAAGAGGACACAGACCTTTTAGATGAAAACTTTTTAAATGATAATATAAAGCAGGTTTTTGACCGAGACGATAATCGGGCCCAAGCTGCCGATGAGGTATTAACTACAGTGAATTTGGGAACTACTGAAGAGCCCAAAGAGACACAGATTGGCAGTTTCTTCATCGGGAAAGAATGGGAAGCCCTCATTGATTTGGTCAAGGAATATGTGGACGTATTTGCCTGGTCCTACAAAGACATGCCAGGGTTGGATACTTCAACTGTTGAGCACCAAATTCCCCTGGACCCAGAAGCCAGGCCAGTCAAGCAGAAACTTCGCTGGATCAAGCCAGAATGGTCCCTCCAAGTCAAAGAGGAGATAGAGAAGCTGCTCAGATTGGGTTTCATTAGAGTGGTCGAATACCCCAAGTGGTTAGCCAATATAGTAACAGTTACCAAGACGAATGGCAAAGTCAGGGTTTGCGTGGACTTCAGAGACCTGAACAGAGCTAGCCCGAAGGACGACTTTCCCTTGCCCAATATCAATCTGTTGGTAGACACTACCGCCAGCTACGAAGTCAAATCATTTGTGGATGGTTTTGCGGGTTACAATCAGATTAAGGTTGCCGAAGAAGACCAGGAAAAGTCTTCCTTCACCAGCCCTTGGAGAACCTTCTGCTATACGGTTATGCCCTTCGGTCTGAAGAATGCCGGTGCCACTTACCAGCGAGCAGTCACTGCACTTTTCCATGACATGATCCATAAGGAGATCGAAGTCTATGTTGATGACATGATTATTCATTCCAAGGGATCAGATGGTCAACACTTGATCGACCTGAGGAAGTTCTTCAACCGGCTGCGGGAGCATGAAATGAGGTTGAACCCAGCAAAATGCACCTTTGGCGTAATCCGAGGAAAGGTTCTGGGATACATGGTCATAGACCGAGGAATTGAAGCTGATCCAAGAAAAATCAAAGCCATCATGGAGATGAAGCCGCCAACGACAGTCACGGAGGTGAAGGCTTTCATGGGCCGTCTCCAATATATTAGCCGATTCATCCATCAGCTAACCTCTATCTGTGAGCCGATCTTCAAGTTGCTCAGAAAGAATCAGAAGGTTGAGTGGAACGAATAGTGTCAAACCGCCTTCGAAACAATCAAGGCCTACTTGGTCCATCCCCCAATCTTGTGTCCTCCACATAAGGACAAGCCTTTGTTGCTATACTTAACAGTTACAGATACGGCTGTTGGAGCCATGCTCGCACAAGAAAAGCTGGATTCAAAGGTGGAAAATGCCATATACTTCGTCAGCCGGAAGCTTCAGGGCAGCGAGTTAAACTACTCAGCCCTAGAAAAAACCTGTGCAGCTTTGGTATGGGTGGTCAGCAAATTGAGACACTACCTCCTGGCACATACAGTACACCTGGTGTCAAAGATAGATCCCATCAAGTGCCTGTTCGGAAAGTCTTCTCTGTCATCAAGGCTTGCGAAATGGTCATTCTTCCTAGCCGAATTTGATATCAAGTTCGTAACCCGCAAGGCAATCAAAGGCCAAGCTCTGTCAGATCATTTGGCGGATTTCCCAAGCTCAGAAGCACCCGAGTTCGAACCCCAATTTCCAGACGATGGAATCTTCGTGATAGAGGGTACAAACCGTTGGCAGTTGTTCTTCGATGGTGCCGCCAACAAAAGGGGCAATGGTATCGGCATAGTATTGGTTGATCCAAAGGATGTGCACACCCCCATCGCTATCAAGTTGAATTTCCCGGCTACTAACAACGCCGCGGAATACGAAGCTTGTATAGCCGGCCTCGAGGCAGCTCTAGAGCGAAATGTCGAAAAGCTGGAGGTGTACGGAGACTCTCAGCTAATCATCAATCAGGTATCCAATAAGTGGAGAACCGTGGACCAGTACTTGCAAATGTACTATGCCTACATGGAGGATCTGATCGACCAATTCAAGGAGGTCACGTTCCATTACCTACCCCGGGACAAGAACAGGTTCGCGGATGCCCTGGCCATTTTGGCCTCGCTGGTGGAAATCCCAGAGGGAAAATCAGTAAAACCATTCAGGGTTGGGAGGCGCGAGAACCCCGCCTACTGTTGCCAGATCGAGCTAGAAAAGGTCGATGACTTGTGGTACAGTCAGATCTTTCAGTACCTTAAGCACGGCGAAGCTTCGTTTCCAATGAAAAAGGATGGTAGGCTAAAAGAAGGTCTCCGCGCCTAAAGTTTACAAGCTTTGAAAAGGTTGTCTGCACAGTACGTTATTCTGGGAGATGACCTATGAAAGAAAAGGCACCGAGGCCCACTTCTACTCTGCATCAGCAAGTTTAAAGCCAGAAAGGTCATGGAAGAAGTCCATGGTGGCTCATGCGGACCACATATGAACGCCCAAGCCTTGATGTTCAGCATACTCAGGATGGGTTATTATTGGATCTCCATAGGGGCGCATTCAGTTTGTGCGAACCTGCGATAAGTGTCAGCGGTTCTCCAATCTCAACCATATACCTCCCCATGATCTCTACTGTATGAGCACTCCTTGGCCATTTGCAACTTGGGGAATCGACGTTATTGGGAAGATAACCCCTGCCGGCAGTAACGGGCACGAGTTCGTGTTGGTCGCTGTGGATTACTTCACCAAGTGGGTTGAAGCAGCGTCCTACAAAATCCTCAACTCCAAAAAGGTGGCCCGTTTCATAAAAGAAAACATCCTGTGCCGATATGGAGTTCCAAACGAGATTATCTCAGATAACGGGTCACACTTCGAGGGACACGCGACAAGCGCCCGCAGAATTCAGAATTAAGCGACACAAGTCCTCCCCTTATCGCCCTCAAACCAATGGTGCTGTCGAGGCCACGAACAAGAATCTAGAAAGGATCATCCGGAAAATGGCTGAAAGGAGCCGGGATTGGCTTGAGAAGCTTCACTTGGCACTTTGGGGCTACCGTACGTCAATAAGAACTGCCACCGGTGAAACCCCGTTCGCTTTGACATATGGGATGGATGCCGTTCTACCCATTGAGTTAGAGATACCCTCCCTTCGGGTTTTGCTTGAAAATGAGGTCAACGAGATAGAATGGCTTCAGAGTCGACATGACGAATTAGCTCTCCTGGACGAGCGAAGGCTTAAAGCAATGGAGCACATCTAGGCTTATCAGAAGCGCATGGCTAGGGCCTTTGACAAGAAGGTACATCCCCGCGACATAAAAGTGGGTGATTTGGTCCTAAAAGAAAAACCGCTGAATCAGTTCAGTCCTTTGGGCAAGTGGGCTCCAATCTGGGTAGGCCCGTATCTGGTGAAAGAGATCTTCTCTGGCGGAGCAATGAAGTTGACAGACTTGGATGGTAATCCCTTCATGCACCCGGTGAACGGCGACAAACTGCGCCGCTATTACGCCTGAATCGAGTCTCCCCCTCTATATATAAAAAAAAAGAGAAAGAAACAACAAAAGCGCGAAAATAATGTACCCAGACGAGACTGAAAACCTCTCAAAAGGCAATCCGTGCAAAACAAAGGGCGCGCTCGGTGCTAAAAGAATATACCCAACTAGGCTGAAAACCCAAAAAACGGGCGGTCTAGGTAAAAAACAGGGTTGCACCATTTGTCCCCCTTCTATCTATCCCTTTCTTAAACACAAAAGTTAATTCGGTCGAACTTCGGAGACCTGAGCCCCTTAGTCCATTTTGTAAAAGGGGAACGTAGGCAGCCATTCACGGTTCGGTCTAAAAATCATAAAAATCACCAAATCCTGTCAACAGTTGTATTTGTGATTACCAAAATGTGTCTTGATTAAGCTCTGAAGTAATTTCAACTTTCATCACATTAATACATTCATTGATGAGTTCAAGCACGGTTTACTCTCGACTCATTAACATTAGCAAAATAATATCTTTTAAAGAAGGTACATCTAAATTGTCTGTGTCAGCAAATAAGGGATACAAGGATAGGTCACCTAATCCTAGTCGCTCGTTCCCTCTTCTTCCTCTTCCTCGGTCCTCGGGAGGTCTTTGGTTTAGCTATCCCAAACATTTCTGTCTCCCGTCGCCCCGGCTCAGGAATAATGCGAGTCGGTGAGTCGACCAATCCGGTAGCTCTCAGCGCCGCCTGGGCAGCTCTCTCCTCTCTCAGAGCTGTCCTCCAAGCCATAACTTCAGGGTCATCCCTCATCTTGGCTCTCCTCTCTACGAATCTCTCAAAATCCGCTGCCGGATCATCGGTCACGTTGTCGGGGTCAGCCTGTGCCTCAGCATCGCGTAACTCTAGGCTAGATTGGTCTCCTCCTCGGATCCCTCGGCAATATGCCTCAATGGTGTGCTGAACTGGTCCCATCTGCTCCCCGTACCAGATGAGGTACCTGGTGGACAAATAAGTAATCCCCCGGGTCTTCCGTATCAGTATATGAGCGGGAAAAGCTGCTCCTGAAAAAGCCCTGGCAAAGAACCTGAGAGTCTGGGTATCAGTCATGTCAAGAAGATTAGTATCTCGGGCCATCTGCTCTCTGAACCCATCAACAGCCTGTTGTGGGTATCCATACTGCCTCTGAACAAGTAAAGGGATGCTAAATGACGAAAAACGCAATCCCGGCAGCCTCACTATAGCAGAGTCATCCTGCCTGCCGCTCATGATCTCAAGCCTCCATCCGGGAACCCAGTACTGGATATCAGTGGTAGTATACCTGGCCAGTCGCCTCTGCCAACTTTCCTGCGAAGCCTCCGGAGCCACTCGCCTCTGCTGCGTGACCCAAGGTGCCGCGGTCGCGGCGAGGTAATGGGGAGATGAGTCTCAATCGCTCGAAAAGCCACAATGATAGGAGACTGGGGCTGCCGCGTCCCATATACAATGACCCTCTAGACAGTCGGTCCATCCCATGGTAAGTCTCCGCCAGCAAAAGGGGAACCACATCTCTCTCTCCCTGCCCGGGTCGAACATCAGCCAATGTGTTGCCTCGAGAACCCCGCATCTGTCTAACGACTCCCAGCAGTAAACTAGAGCACACCCCGTCGTACTCACAAAAGCAGTACAGGGAAATCATGATCAGTATAAAAATATCCATGGCTGTAGCTGGGTCAAACAGCTCCGGATGCGATACAGCCAATCGGGCTATCTGGGCCAGGTCAACAAAAGACAGGCCAAGAATCAGATCAGTCAAAGGTTGCGGATCTCGGGGGAAGACTGCATCTCTAAGCTCAGCTCCTCCAGTCAGTGCCCGAAACTCCTCAATGGTGGGCGTAAGATCATTATACGAGAGGGTAAAGACATGCCTCTCGCAATCCCAGTATCTGGATGCAGCCCGGAGAAGGTTCCAATCAACCGCCCACTCCTTTAATGCCCAGATGCACCTCAATCCATATCATTGGTCAATGATCCTTCTATTGTTGCTGCGATGATGGCGGGTAAGATTTATGAGGTCGGAATGAAATTGACGCTCTTTGGTCTTAGATCTGTCGTCATAATGTTCCATTGTTGGCCAAAGATCGAATCTTGGGGCTAATTTTGAGGTGGAAGGCAAGTTTGACACCTGCTGTAACTGCTGGAATGAGTGGTTTACGAGTCTGCCTTTTATAAAGTGCTGGGGCTTGCTGATCAAGAAAGCTGTCTCCCAGGCACTCTTTGTCGTGCGACATAAAGGCCCCATGAAGTCCTGTGTCGGACGACATGGAGAGGTCCATCAGGATCACCAGCAGCTGCAACTGCAGCAGTCCCAAGCGACCCAACGCTTGCTCAAAAAACCACCCAAACCTATCCAGAACACCACAAAATCATACCTAAACACTCCCCCTCGCTCATAAAGCCCACGGGAGAGGATTCGGGACATCCAACACACCCACAGACACATAAATGCCACCCAATGCGTACAAAAACCGCAAAAAACACCCAATCATGCCAAAAGCTACCATTTCGTGCCTTTCTTGGGACGAACCCGTACATATAAGCTCACAAATGCATAATAAACAATTATTGTAGTTTTTCAAAGTACAAAAACAATAAAACATTGTTTTACAAACCAAAAGAACAAAAAGTGCATGCATTTCTCCTCTCTCCCTAAAAAGAGTCGAAGCATGTCAAAAGGGGACCGTCGTGATCACTCCGACTCGGAGTCGTCGCCAGAATCATCCTCATCATCATCTTCAGAGCCGCTGTCGTCCTGGACGCTGCCCACCTCCTCCTCGGAGCTGCTCTGCTCTTGGCCGTCATCGCCACCCTCCGGCACCTCATGGATCTCGCCGTCAGAATCATCATCCTCGTACTGGGCCCAAGGCTGGGGCTCGGCATAGTACCCATGCCACTCAGGCACGACAGAATAAGGGGGCTGGTTGGGATCTTCCTTGACATTATCACCCTCAGGCTGGGGCTGCGAACTAGACCCGCCCGCCTGTGATCCAGAAGGAGCCAAAGCTGGCCTAGGCCTCTTCTTCGGAGGCACAACGTCACCAGCTGGGAGCTGCACCTCCCCTTCCAATGCTCCGCGCTCCTCTGAAACTGGCGCAACATCTTCACAGCATCGGTGAGCGCCTTCGCCACCGTCCTGAATGTCTTGGCTGGAACCTGTTCAATGAAAACAGAAAAGGCAGTCAGAAGCAATCATTGCAGACAGTAAAACAGTTAAAGGCTGGAACAAATCATAAAAGAAAAGATCACTCACAGAGGTGGTCCCGCGGGGCAGTCGCAGATGCGGATGAGTCTCAGACATATCAAAAGAAGAGCGGCGAATACTACCCCCAGCCTCATACTCAAAAAATCGGGGAGGCGCCGGTATCTGCATCCCCGCTGCCCTCCTGGCAGCCATCACCTGAGGAGTCACCAACCGGGTGAAGACGGGCGAGCATAGTCCCCATCATCGAGAAAACTTCGGTAGCATCAATACCGGTCCACGGCCGCTCCAAGTCGGGCGGGGCCCGAATATGCCATATCCGCGGGAGGATCATGAGGACGCGGGAGACAGCGCCGTGACCATCTTGCTGCGAGACTCTCTCCCCCAAATACGGGGCATCTCCCTCCAAGCCAACCAACGGACCTCCTCGTCACGGTCACCGGGCGGCGGCACCAATCAAATCCTCGCCATACCGACCATGCCAAGGAAATGTCTCAACCCGACGAGTACCCCTCGAGCAATCATGATGTCATGGTAGGCGGCCGTCTTACGGGGCTTCACCCCGATCCACCTTCGGCTCTCCCTCGCCCCAAAAGTCCAACGGCGAATAGCGGGGAACAAGTGCACGCCGCAATCCTCTCGGGCACGGTCCGGGCGTAACGGCCGAACACCTCATAAGCCCACACAGAAATCAAAAAGACGAAAGCTTTCGGTGTGCGGCAACGGTAAAAGTATGATGACGAAAAGTCAAAATGCGGTAGTCAAGTTGCGAAAAGCAAAAGACATACCTCCGGCCACGGTCGATAAAAATCCAGAGAGGTCACGCTGCCTCTGCTCACCTCATCAAGGCCCCTGTACACCTGGGCCAAACCAGCCTCTCCCCAAGAGAAAGTGGACACCTGGCTCCAATCACGAAGATGCTCAAGCAGAAGGGTCAGTGCCGTCGTGGAGGCATTGCAAAACAGGGTGTCAGAAAACCCGGCGGACAAGGCCTAGCCAAGCTGCTCAGCGATAACGGTAGCGGCATCCTCGGCAAAAGGCGACAACGATGCGTCAAGGCAGAGTGCAAGTCGGCCCAAAGGAACCCCATTGCCCTTCGGGCGAAGGGTCAATCGATCAAAGCCCTAATGGCGTCCGTGCTCGGCACACCGGGGTCCTCGAGAAGATGGGCCTATCCGTGAGCTATGAGACCCGGTAATAGCAGTGAAGTCATAAGGGGTGATGGTCGAATCCCCCCAAGACAGATGGAAAGTGTGGGTAGAGTCCCACCAGAACTGTTTAAAGGCCCGCACAAGCTCCACGCTCCTGGCTGTGTCTCCAAAATCTCCAACAGCTGTGAAGAATGGTCCAAGGCCAGCAGCAAAGACAAGTCCCTTAGGACTGTCCGGCAAATCAGAAGAGCCCGGAAGGAGACCCCAAATGGTCGCAATAGCCTCAGGGGACCCCTTGGTCCGCAAAGTCTGCAGGTAAGCACAGCACAGGTATGAAAAACCATACTCATCACAATATGTGCATTCGATATGTGCATTCATTCATGTGCATCACCAAATTCTTTCAAAAAGAAGAAAAACAAAAACAGAAAAATCTTTCAAAATAATGCACTTCATGCCAAGCATGCAATTCCTATTTGGGTGCGATTTCCCCCAATTTCAATCTCAAACCCTAGAAATCAAATTTCAAAAAAAGGGTTAATCTTTCAAAAAATACTTACCCCCTTCGGCTCCGTGGTGGAAGTATGAAAGTCGAGGCCAGGGTAGAGGCCATTCCCCTCCGGAAATCTCTTCCGCTTGTTCCGATCCACAAGCTTCCGTCTCTCGAACAATACTTGTTGAACATTTCTTCTCGATTCAGCTCGCGGAGGCATTGTCAAAACCTTGATTTAAATCAAAATTAAGGGAAGAAATTTCGAAAATTCTTCTCCCTTTCTCTCTCTGTTCTCGGCAGCATTGGGTGTGGATTTAGGTCTGTCTTACGACCTGTGGTTTTAATTAAAACTGCCTGGGAACCTCCCCATGTCGTACGACATCCATGGTCCAGAAGGATGATTTTCCCCTTTTGCCCCTGATTAAATTCTGTCAGCCTATCTTGGCTGCCCATCATCAAAATTCACCAATTCATTTGGGTTCAAATGCCCACCTCTCTTGGTCATCACATGAAAAGGCCCGGAATGGCCATAAACTACCCGGTTCGGAAAACCGTACAGTTTCCAAACACAGAAAACGGCCCGGAATGGCCATAAACTACCCGGTCCGGAAAGACCGCACAGATTTCCCACTCAGTACAAATCATCGGGGTGACTCCCCACCAAAAACAGTCAAGTTCGCGGGGTGACTTCCCAAAGAAAAAATAGTCATATTTCGCGGGTGACTCCCAAAGAAAAAAGTCAAATTCGCGGGTGACTCCCAAAGAGAAAAGTCAAATCATCGGGATGACTCCCCACCAAAAACAGTCAAGTTCGCGGGGTGACTTCCCAAAGAAAAAATAGTCATATTTCGCGGGTGACTCCCAAAGAGAAAAGTCAAATCATCGGGGTGACTTCCCAAAGAAAAAATAGTCATATTTCGCGGGTGACTCCCAAAGAAAAAAGTCAAATTCGCGGGTGACTCCCAAAGAGAAAAGTCAAATCATCGGGATGACTCCCCACCAAAAACAGTCAAATTCGCGGGATGACTTCCCAAAGAAAAAAATAGTCATATTTCGCGGGTGACTCCCAAAGAGAAAAGTCAAATCATCGGGATGACTCCCCACCAAAAACAGTCAAGTTCGTGGGGTGACTTCCCGAAGAAAAAATAGTCATATTTCGTGGATGACTCGCAAAGAGAAACGTCAAATCATCGGGATAACTCCCCACCAAAAAAAGTCAAGTTCGCGGGGTGACTTCCCAAAGAAAAAATAGTCATATTTCGCGGGTGACTCCCAAAGAAGAAAGTCACATTTTTCAGGGTGACTCCCCTTGGAACAGTCAATCTCGGGTACAAAAACCCGTAGCCTTTCACCGGCACCCCATCTTAAACGAACTACGATTCGGCTTGATTCCCCCACGGGATTCGTAGGAATCCTCTTCATAAAGAGGTCCAGCCACTTGACCATCTTGGTCACCTCTGTCCCCGCCGTTCGTGTCCGGCTCGGGATTCTCATTGTGTCGACGACCCCACTTCCCGTGGAAGTAACGTCGCCGAGGGGCTCTGTGAGTACCCCAATCCGAACCCATGATTTGGATCCACTTTAATTAAATTTTGGGCTTACATAATTGCTAAAGAAGTAAATAAGGTCCAAAAATCCCAACAGCCCATCAGTCCATTGGGCCTGCCAAGCATTCGGCCCAACATGGCCAAAAGATGTACGCTGTCGTCCGACATGGAAGTCACTAAGGCAGTTTAACTGCCCTTGTCGTGCGACATAAGACGCCCCATCAGCCTGCCTATAAATACAAGGCATGGCTGATCATTTTAAAGGACTTGGAGTGAATATTGGGGGAGGATACAGTAATATAGGGAAAACTCTGTCCAAATAGAGTCTCCCTCTCTCTCTCATACACACACACTTACCTCCCTCCTCACACACACACACACTTCAAGGCCAAGACCTAAAGAAAGCTTCCTTTGTTGGTGTGTAGAAGGGGTAGACACCATACTATTGGTGATCTCACCTTGTGGACTACAATAGGTAGACCCTAAACCCTTCTCCCTCTTTAAATAAAGCCTTTAATACATTTATAATACATTGCATGCTTACTTGCCTTCATATTATGTAGAAATTGGGATTTTTGCATGATAAAGGTGGTGGAGAAGTGAATCTTCAATATTCACTTCTCCCCACCTCAGATCTGTACATTTGATCATCTTAGGGTCAATAAAGGTTCAACCTTTACGCATTCACTTCGAGTTAGGAAGGGATGGCTACTTCAAATTGGCCAAAAACATGTGATTTATCACATTTGGTCACTAAAGCCATGTGATCCTCCCATAATACTCATATATTAGTATTATATTACATTTACAGATTGTTAAATGTGCTTGGTTTGCCTTGAGGAGCAAAGGGAAACAAACGGTGAAGGGCACGAAATGGCCTAACTATGTCGTGCGACATGGGACTCCATGGAGATCTGTGTCATACTGACAAAGAGATCCCGAGAAAGGCTGTAAAGCCATTCTTGGACTTCAGATCTGTCCGGTTTATTCCCTTCGCGACTCGAGCTTTTCTAAGCATTTTTGTGGCTCATAAGCCACTATTTGAGTGCCTATGATCCATTTGGGTGCGATTTATTGGAGGCGGATTGTCATAGGACATGGGTAACCCGGATGTTCCATGTCACATGACATCCGTATCATTCAAAGTCTACCGTGACTTTGTTCACTCCCGTCAATCCCAAAGCGAGTTTTAGACCTTCAAATAGTGTCTTTCTTGAGTTAAATAAATGTCATTTCATTTCCGAAGCTGCTTGGTCTTTGTAATAAGACAATCGACCAAGAGACATCATGTCGTGCGACACCCTCTGCCTAGGAGGTCTGTGTCGGACGACATGGGAAAATCTGCAGGCGGATTGTCTTACCTTCTGCCTTGTTATGATAATCATAATATGTAAAAGGGTGTGGCCCCCTCTCATGGCTCACAAGTTGTATTCAGCTTTCATATTATCAATGAAAAATGTCAAATTTGCATGATTTGCACATCGACACATATTGCACACACACTTTGAATGTCCAAAATTTTCCAACATTCATTGAAAGTCTCGAAAGAGGCGTGTTGGGTGAACTCTCTAGTTCTTCCCAAACACGTAACCAGACTTCCGGACTCAAAATCTCTCAAAATAGGTTTTTCAATGTTTTCCTCTAAAAACGGCGTGGCGACTCCCAAAACCGAAGTTTTCAAAACTCATCATATCATTTTCAACATATTAAAAACTCTTTCAAAAAAGGGAGGAAATGATATTTTTTTCGGGCGAGCGTTCATTCACCTTCAGGCAAGTTTGACTATTACGTCAGTTATGCCAAAGAGCCTACCAAGGAACCGGTCATCCAAAACACAGTCCAGCCTGATACCCCTGTCATCATTGACCCTCTCGAGGCAGAGAGTTCTGAATTCATTGCCATTGTGAAGTTCAACGAAAAGCTAGCAGATTTGGAAGCAGAATACAGAAAGCCTATAGAATAAGTGGCCAGTCAAGGAAGGAACAAAGTCTCTCCTGAAGAGACTTCATCAGCATCATTCAGGCCAACCCTCCTGTTGGCTACACTGATAAGGTTATGATATCGAAGATTGGTAAAGAGAAGATGACTTATCAGCAATGTATTGACAAGATGAGTCAGACCCTCCAATCAATGAGTCCGGTAGTCACAGACGAGCTCGCCAAGAGACTGCATCAGGCTTCCCTAACTCCCCTCACAGTTTTTCCAAGGTACCGGCCTACCAATGATTTCCGACAAGTTTTCGATCAGTTCGAAGTTTCCAACTTGTTGAAGAATGCTGACAAGACTGCTACTCCCCAGGGCAAAAGCAGGGAAGTGTAAACCCCAATCCAACCCGCGTCAAACACTTCGAGTCAATAAGTAGTGTAGGGTCCAGAGTCAGTAAGGTCAAGAGTCAGTTGAGTCAGGAATCTTTGAATTCCAGTCCTCCGAGTCATCCGAAGGCCTCACGCCTGAGGATTATGAATATGTAACCAATGTCATCTTTCCTCTTGCTTTGAATGAAATGACAGATCTTTCTGAGTATCCCCTTATTGCCAACTTAACAAATGATAAATTAACTAATAACTTAACAACAGTTAATAATGAATCATTTGAACAAGATGCAAACACACTAAATGAACAATACATCCAAGAAATCTTTAAGCAGGTTACAGACAAAGAGGAAAATCGGGCCCAAGCTGCCGAGGAGGTTTTGACAAGTGTTAACTTGGGTACTGCCGAGGAACCTAAAGAGACACAGATTGGAAACTTCTTCCAGGGGTTGAGCAGGACGAGGCGGTCAATCTGCTCGAGAGAATACATGGACGTCTTTGCATGGTCATACAAGGATATCTGCTAGGGGCTAGACAGTTTGATAGTGGAGCACAAAATCCCTCTAGCACCAGATGCTAAGCCAGTAAAACAGAAGCTGAGAAAGATCAAGCCAGAGTGGTCTCTACAGGTCAAAGAAGAGATTGAGAAGCTACTGCGGGTAGGATTCATCAGAGTCATTGAATATCCAACGTGGTTATCCAATATTGTGACTGTAACCAAGGCCAATGGGAAGGTGCACTGCTGTGTAGATTTCCAGGATCTGGACAAAGCCAGCCCCAAAGACAATTATACCTTGCCAAACATAGACATCCTGGTGGACGCCACCGCCAACTATGAAGTCAAATCCTTCGTTGATGGCTTTGCTGGCTACAACCAGATCAAGATGGCCGAGGAGGACCAAGAAAAGACAGCCTTCACCACACCGTGGGGAACATACTGCTATACAGTGATGCCATTTGGGCTTAAGAACGCGAGGGCTACTTATCGTAGGGCAGCGACCGCGCTTTTTCATGACATGATCCACAAGGAGATTGAGGTCTACGTCGACGACATGATAATCCACTCCAAAGGCGAGGACGGACAGCATTTTGTTGACCTGCAAAAGTTCTTTGAGAGGCTGAGACAACATTTCATGAGATTAAACCCTGCCAAATGCACCTTCAGAGTGATAAGGGGAAAAGTGCTTGGGTATATGGTCACGGAGTGAATGATTGAATTTGATCCCCGAAAGATCAAAGCCATTATGGACATGAGGCCACCTCGAACCCAGACAGAAGTCAAAAGCTTTATGGGCAAGCTGCAGTACATCAGCCGCTTTGTCAACCAGTTGACCACTATGTGCAAGCCCATCTTCAAGCTCATGAAGAAGAATGTAGACACGGAATGGACCGAGGAATGCCAGGATGCCTTTGACCAAATCAAGGCGTACTTAGTACATCCTCCGATGCTATGCCCCCCACATAGACAGAAACCTCTTCTGCTCCATCTCACTGTCACTGATACGGTAGTTGGGGCTATGCTTGCTCAGGAAAAGAAAGACTCTCGGGTAGAGAACGCCATTTACTTTGTCAGCCGAAAGCTACAGGGGAGTGAGCTCAATTATTCAGCGTGCGAAAAGACTTGTGCAGGATTGGTCTGGGAGGTCGGTAAGCTGAAGCATTACATGCAAGCCCACTCTGTGAACTTGGTCTCGAAAATGGACCCCATCAAGTATATCTTCGACAAGCCTTCCCTCTCGATGCGTCTAGCAAAGTGGTCCTTCTTCTTGGCTGAGTATGACATCAACTATGTGACGAGAAAGGCTATCAAGGGTCAAGTGTTGTCATACCATCTGGCAAACTTCCCTAGTAATGAGGACCGCGGGCCTGAACCCCAATTCCCAGATGAAGGGATCTTTGTAGTCGAGCCTGAAAGCCGATGGCAGCTTTTCTTTGACGGGGCTGCTAACAAAAGAGGAAATGGCATAGGAATGCTATTGGTTGACCCGAAAGATGAGCACACGCCAATGGCTATCAAGTTGAACTTCCCTGCCACGAACAATGTCGCCGAGTACGAAGCTTGCATTGCTGGTTTAGAAGCTGCCTTAGAGAGGAATGTCAAGGAGCTCAAAGTCTATGGAGACTCAGCCCTGATTATCAACCAGGTCTCCAACAAGTGGAAGACTGTGGATCCTAACCTGCAAAAGTATCATGCCTATATGGAGGAGTTATTTGACGGTTCGGAGAAGTGACCTTCCATTACACTTGAGGAAAAGAAACGGTCGCTTGAGATGCTTTAGCTACTCTAGCCTCACTAGTAGAGATCCCCGAGGGAAAGGCCATAAAACCCTTCAGAGTGGGTAGAAGAGAAGCCCCGACTTTCAGTTGTGAAATAGACCTGGGACCCGAGCCTATCAAGGAACCCTGGTACAATGAGATTTACCAGTTCCTCAAAGATGGAGAGTCAGCCTTTAGAGATGAAGAAGGTAGACCGAAAGAAGGCATTAAAGCCAAGAGCTTTCAAGCCCTAAAATGGTTAGCTTTCCACTATGTCATTCTAGGGGACGATCTCTATAAGAAACGGTACCAAGGGCCGCTCCTTTTGTGTGTCACCCAAGAAAGGGCCAGAGAGTTGATGAATGAGGTCCACAATGGTCCCTGCGGTCCTTATATGAATGCTAGAGCCCTGATCCAAGTGATCCTCAGGATGGGTTATTACTGGATCTCCATGGAGACAGACTGCGTTCAACATGTCCGACAGTGCGACAAATGCCAACGATTTGCCAATCTCAATCACCTTCCGCCTCATGATCTGTACTGCATGACGACTCCTTGGCCGTTTGCAACCTGGGGTATTGACGTGATAGGGAAGATAGCTCCGGCAGGAAGCAATGGACATGAATTCGTGTTAGTGGCAGTCGACTACTTCACAAAGTGGGTAGAAGCAAAGTCCTACAAGGTCCTCACTTCCAAGAAGGTGGCCCAGTTTGTCAAAGAAAACATAATGTGCAGATACGGGGTGCCCAATGAGATCATTTCTGATAACGGGTCACGCTTTGAAGGGGGCTGTGATAGATTACTGTTAGAGTTCAGAGTCATTCGCCACAAATCATCCCCGTACAGACCTCAGACTAATGGAGCCGTGGAAGCTGCTAATAAGACGCTCGAGCGGATCATCAGGAAAATGGCCACCCGTGGTCGTGACTGGCCTGAAAAGCTACACCTAGCACTCTGGGGCTACAGAACGTCTGTTAGAACAACCACGGGAGAAACTCCCTTTGCCCTAACCTACGGGATGGAAGCAGTGTTGCCAGTGGAGTTGGAAATTCCATCATTGAGGGTCCTCCTGGAAAACAGTGTCAACGAAGTAGAGTGGCTACGAAGCCGGCATGATGAGTTGGCCCTGCTCGACGAAAGAAGGCTCAAGGCCATGGAACACACCCGAGCCTACCAGAGGCGAATGGCCAGAGCATTTGACAAAAAGGTCAAGGCCAGGGACATCAAAGAGGGTGACTTAGTGCTAAAAGTAAAGCCCCTACCGAGACTGACCCCACAGGAAAGTGGGAACCCGTTTGGATCGGCCCGTATGTGGTGCAGAAGATACTATCGGGAGGAGCCATGAAGCTTGCAGACCAGGACGGCAATCCCTTTGTCCACCCAGTCAATGGCGATAAGCTCTAAAGGTACTATGTCTGAAAATATAAAGAAAAAAAAAAAAAAAAAAAAAAGAAAAAAAGAAAAAAAAAGAAAAAAAGAAAAAAAATAATAAAAAAAAAAGAAAAAGAAAAAATCTTAGTGCAAAAAGAGTAATGCCCAGCTAGGCTGAAAAACCCAAAAAGGGCGGTCTAGGCAAAAAACAGGGTTGCACATAACAAAAAATATATATATTAGTGCAAAAAGAGTAATACCCAGCTAGGCTGAAAAACTCAAAAGGGGCGGTCTAGGCAAAAAACAGGGTTGCACAGAAAAAAAAAAAAAGAGGCCAAAAGACCTAATCCCGATAGTTCACCAGAATGAACTACGAAGACCTGAGCCCCTTAGTCTTTCTTGTAAAAGGGGAACGTAGGCAGCCATATATGGTTCGGTCTAAACAATAAAAAATAAAGGGCAATCAAGTTTCCATGAAATGCGTCCTAAGCAATCAATAAGACATTTGAAATTTTCATGAAATGTGTCTTGATTAATTTCTAAGATCATATCTTTGTTAATTACAAGTTAAAAGACTTCTTGATGAGTTCAAGCACGGTCTACTCTTGACTCTGCTAACATGCTACAAAGATCTAAAATACAATAAAATGCCTAATAAATTATTGTGTTTGCAAATGGCAATAAGGGAATCCTAGGAGAAGATCTATCAGTCCTCATTCACTCACTGAGTCTTCCTTGTTCTTTTTCCCTTTATCTCGACCCCGTCGAGTGTTCTTTCTCTTCTTGTCCAGGATGTCAGTCTCCCTCATCCCAATCTCGGGTATCCTCACTGGAGCCTCCGCCAAACCCGTGTCAATAAGTGCTCTCTCAATACGAGCACGAGTCCGCACTTCCTCCCTCTGAGCCTCAGTCAGGGGAGCGACTTCAGATAGCCTCTCATATCGAGCCTCCATATCCCTGATAAAGTCACCCGACTGGTTATGGCGACTCGCCTTAGCTTTAGCCTCTCTCAGAGTCCTGCTCGAATCGCAATCTGCTCCTAATAAAGCCTGACGCCTCTCTCCCAATATGACCTGAGTCGCCCCCATCTCCTTCTCATACCAGTCCAAATAGGCCATAGTCAAAATGGTACTCTTCCAGCTCTTGAGAATGGCCCTGGGTGGAAAAGCAGTATATGTCCAAGCCCTCGAGAAGAATGAGAAGCTGGCTGGAGCCCTCATGTCTAAAGGCACCACCTCCATGGTACGGATGTCCTCCCAATCGCCCAACGGCTCCTGTAAGGCCCCGAACTGCCTGGACACTAGGCAAGGAATGTAGAAAGATGACAGAGAAAGCCCCGGAACTCTCACCACAAAGGACTCCTAAAATGTCCTCCTGGTCTGCAACCTCTAGTGAGGTACCCACCAGTGAATGTCCGAGGTGGACAACCTAGCCATCATCAGCTCCCAGCTATCCTGGTCTTGCTCTCTAGGTGTGCCCCTTCGAGAAATCACCCAAGGGCACTGAGTAGGCGCAGCCCCTGGCAAAGCCCCAAGCCTCTCCTGTAACCACAAAGTCAGCACCGCTGGGCTCCCAGACCTCATAAAACGGTCTCTCCTAGCTATCCTATCAATGCCGTGAAGGGTCTCACCCAAAACCAGTGGGACAATGTCTTTCCCAGCCCTGCAATCCCTAACCATGTCCAAGAGGCCACCATGACAAACTCCAACAGACTCGGCCGTGAACAGAGATGAGAACACACAGAGGATAAAGGCATCCATAGCCACAGTGGTCGTCAACGTATCCGGAAAACCAAACCTGCCCGGGATATCGAAAAGGTCAATCCTGTCCGGAGCTATCATCATCCCCTCAGCCTCTCCCAGAGAGATTTGCAGAAAAGATGCCAACTTTGCCGCCACCAGCACGTCGTCGATTAAAGGAATCGATATAGCCTCAATTTCTGGACCCCCAATCAAGGCTCAGAAGTCTTCATAGGTTGGGACAAGCTCGTTGTAAGAAAAGTAGTAAACATGTCTCCGGACGTCCCAAAACCTTGCCGTGGCCCTCAAAAGGTCCCAATCGGGCGGGAGATCCTTCAAATGCCATAAAGATTTGATCTTGAAGGTAGTATCGAACAGCCCCTTGTGAGATTGAAAGTTATGTCTCACCCAAGATTGAAGATCGGACAGAAAATGGTCTCTTTTCCCCTTTTGCAGCCTAGCGGGTTTTTCCATTGCGAGGTGATCAAAGTTGATGTCTTTTGGTCAGAAATATGCTCTGGGATCATTTGGGACAAGTCTAGAGTGAAAATGAAATAAAATGGCCAAGCCTTGGTTTTATTTTGAAAAAGACCAGTCCAGACAGAACTGTTAGCCGCACGGCTTCATTTGCTCCCAGGTCCAGCCCGGACGATCTCATTTGCCATCTGCAGGAAAAAATCTACAGCAACCAAAGTTGCTGCCCAAGTGGAGTTCTCACCCCACTTTCTCAATGAAACCTGTCCCAAAACACATTCAAAGATCATCCATGCAGTTATATACCATTACAAACCATTTTGGCCCAGTTTCAGCCCTATTTCCAAGCAAAAAAGCAGCCCCAAGGCTCAAGTAATATGCAAATTCATAAAGCATAAATTAGAAAAGCAAATAAAACAGTAATACATTGTTTTCGCCCCATCGGCGCCCAAATAAAGCAAAAAATAAACAAAATGTGCATAAAACTGTTCATTGTTTGTTTCCTTCCCACTAGATTGATCCTAAGGACCTCCTAGGCCTCCGATTCCTCGTCGTCGCTACTCAGCTCGTAGAAGCTAGGGTCCCTCATCACATCCTCGCTGTCACTTACATCAGAAAGATGGACATTCACATGCTCGTACTCGGCTAGCTGCTCCAGGATGCCGGTGTTAGGTCCCTGTCCCCGAGGCATGGCACTAGAAGAATACTCTGAAGCTGATGAGGTGGATGCCGTGCTCCCGACATGCCTTCTTTTGTGCACGGGCTCCTGCACGTTCACTGCAGCCTTTGAAGCACAAGCCAGCTTCTTCACGAGGGACCGGAACACATCCTTCCAGCCCCTGTTCTGCCTGACCAAGCCGTCATAAGTGCGAGCTGGAACCTGAAAAAAGAGAAGAAAAACTCAAAAAATCTCAGAAAAATCTCGGAAAAGCAAATAAATCCGAAAAAGGGAAAGGACCCTAAAGTGTACTCACAGTGCTGTCAGGCGGCAGAGTATACTGGGGCTCCCTCGTGTCAGGGACAGGTATCATAAACCTTCTCGGCACCCCGTTGACCACATAGGAAAGGTGAGCAGGAGGCATCGGTGGGTCAGTAGGCTCAGCTTTCCCGTACCCCGGGGCAATAGCTAGCTTCTGTGGCGTCCTCAGCCGCTGCTACACGAAGGTAGCATACGGGGTAGCCAAGTTAAAATACTCCTCAGTCACCACACCTGCCTGTAACCTAGCAATATCATCCGCCGACCAGTCCCTGGGCTGCAGCATCCGTGCTGGAGGATCGTGAGGAGTGATGGCATCCAATGGAGGGACATGGCCATGCTGCCTGGAAAAACGGTCCCCCAGATAAATGACATCACATGTCAGGCCCGTCAACCACCTCCTCTGTGTAGTCGCCTCCACGGCATCCCCTAGCAGCACCTCCGGGTACCTCCCCCAAGGGTAGAAGTCCACCCCATCATCACCATCCTTATTAAGGACGGGCCTCACCATCTTGTAATCAAAGGTGATCCGGGTCTTCCAGGTGAACTTGTCCCTAGCTTCGCCCCTCCAGCGAATCATAGCAGGGAAGATGGTAGGATCGCTCTGTTGGTTCCAGGGAAAGAACCCGATCACCTCGCAAAACCAGACCTGCATGTTCAAAACATAAAAAGGTCATTTCTCTTATAAAAAAGTCTCAAGGACAGAAAGGAAAAGAGAAAGGAAAGAAGGTGAGAATACCTCAAGAGCAAAGGAGAAGCAGTCCATAGAAGCAGCCTTGTTTCGGCTGTACAAGTCCAGAGAGAAATAAAGCTCAGCCAATCCGACCTCACCCCAAGAGACCGTCCCAATCTCGTCCACATCCTCCAAGGAGTCCAGAAGGCATAGCATAGCCAAAGTCCCAAAATTAGCAAAGATGGTGACTGACAGCATTAACCACAGAAAAGTCCTCGCAAGCTGGTGGGCAGTCACCTCATTGGCAGCAAATCCCTGCATGCAGTTCAGGACTGCCACCTCAACATTCCTTGTCTCCATCCCGAGTCCCTTAGGACTGAGGTCAAACCCAACCAGAGCCCTGAACACCTCTGCAGTAATATGGTCTCTCCAAGTCACAGGCTTCCCGGTGAACTGCAAGCCTGTAATGGCAGTAAAGTCGGCCGGGGTCACCGTAAGCTCTCCCCAGCTGAGATGAAAGATGTGGGTGGTGTCCCACCAGAACTCCGAGAGGGCTCCGAGAGGGCCTGGATCAAGCCCTTGCTCTTCGAGGTCACATGAATGCCTCTGCCAATAGCCTCAATGAACAAATCAAGGCCGGTAGCCCTCACTAGCTGCTTGGGGTTCACCCCATTCTTCTCAAAGTTAGGCATCCTATCCCATAGCTTCACCGCCACCTCAGAAGGTCCCCTCGATTTGCTCTCCTATAGGAAAGCACAACAAAAAACGTGTCAGTCCTTCATCTTATTTCAAAAGCATGCATATATTCAAAAGTGCACATATTTTCAAAGAAAAGCATTCATAAGAGATTTCTAGCATCTTTTGCCTAGAAAACGTGTCTTTCGTCATTTGAAACACATCGTGTCAAGCACATTGCTCTCCTAAGCACAAAATTCTGATTTTCAAAATTCTTTGTACATAAGCATTAATTTTTCAAAAAATGGCATGCATGAATCCTTTTCATCGTCCAAAATCCCGTTTTCACATCCATGATCAGAAGTTGACCTAGTTCTAGCACATGCAAGAACTCCGTCGCATTTTAGACATTATTTTTCTTACTTTATTTTCGAAAAATGGGTCATTCTCATTATTTTTCAAATAAATTGCACATGCATTCTCTTAGCCTCATAGGTTAATCATCAAAATTCCAAAATCATCAACAAAAATCCTAGGAAAATTCAAAAAATTCCTAAAATTCGGGTCAAACCCTAAATCAATCCAAAATTCAATCAAAATTGTCAAAATCAAGAAAGTCAAGAATGCTTACCCCAATAGATTGAGGTTTCATGGACTTGTGCTCCCTTTTGCCCGAATAGAACTCGGAAGGAGGCGTATTGAAATCGTATTTTCTCTCGGTTCGAACGAACTCCCTCCGCCTCATTCTCGCGGCTTGTGACAAGACTCTTCGCGCTTGTTGGGGTACAATGTTACCCTCTTGATCCATTTCGAGCACTAGAAGGTAGGGAATTGAAGAAATTTGGGAATTTCTCTCTCTACTCTCCCTTCTCTCCTCGACGGAAGCCACAACAATGGCGCTTTGCCCGTTTTCAAATCTGTTTCAACAATTTGGTGAAATCAGGATTGAAGCCGGGCGGCCTCTTTTGCCCTCATCTCATGCCAGGCGGCCTCTTTTGCTCTGAGCATAAATTACATCTTTGCCCCTGGACTTACCACTTGGACATATAACTCCCGTTATTTCTTAACTAGAGTAACGATGTTTCACAAATATATTCGTTATCTTCAAGAAGAATTAACTTTCCTCCCGAGTTGCCTCTGTTACTTCCGTTATAACGAAATAACGCTAGGTGACATCCTCCGAATTTTCAAAAACTTTAGCTACCTCTATCACAGATTGAGAAGTACGCTCAAGTTTTTCAAACTTTAGCTACCTCTATCACAGATTGAGAAGTACGCTCAAGTTCTCCAAACTTTAGCTACCTCTATCACAGATTGAGAAGTATGCTCAAGTTCTCCAAACTTTAGCTACCTCTATCACAGATTGAGAAGTACGCTCAAGTTCTCCAAACTTTAGCTACCTCTATCACAGATTGAGAAGTACGCTCAAGTTCTTCAAACTTTAGCTACCTCTATCACAGATTGAGAAGTACGCTCAAGTTCTCCAAACTTTAGCTACCTCTATCACAGATTGAGAAGTACGCTCAAGTTCTCCAAACTTTAGCTACCTCTATCACAGATTGAGAAGTACGCTCAAGTTCTCCAAACTTTAGCTACCTCTATCTCCTCGATAGTGAAGTACGCTTTAGTTTTCCAGCTATAGCTGCCTCTATCTCCTCGATAGTGATGTAAGCTTTAGCTTCTTCAGGTGACAACCTCCATTAATTGTCAATCAGGTGACAACCTCCATTAATTGTCAAATCAGGTGACAACCTCCATTAATTGTCAAAACCTCAAGGATCCTAGACACCGTTCCTAACTATCTAGTGAGACTTGAACTACGATCAAGGCTTGATTCCTCCGGGATACGTAGGTAGCCTTTCATAAAGGTCCAGCCATCCGACCACATTGGTCACCCTCTTCCATCATCACTCCTCAGTGGTGAGGCAGCCTTTCATAAAGGTCCAGCCATCCGACCACATTGGTCACTCTTTTCATTCATCACTCCTCAGTGGTGCATGAGCCTTTCATAAAGGTCCAGCCATCCGACCACATTGGTCGCCCCTTTGTCATTCATCACTCCTCAGTGGTGAAGTAGCCCCTCATAGAGGTTCAGATGTCTGACCACATCGGTCACTTCCTTCATCTAGCACATCCCCAGTAGGATCAGTCACTTGACCTCCCAGGTCACTTTCCCTTCTATTTCCCCAACAAGAGACCAGTTTCTCTTCGCCATTCCCCAGCTGTGATGTACCCGATTTTTTTTGTGATCAAACGGAGTCGCCACGCCATTTTAATTTTGAGGGCCAAAACTTTGAAAAATGCCCGAGGTTAGAGATTTGGGTTCGGAGGTCATGTTACGCGTCGGGAAGGACGTTAGTGTGCACCCGGCGCGCCTCGCAAAACGAGTCTTCCAAACATTTGAAATCCTTTATTGTGTGTGTGTGTGTGTGTGTTTTGACCAAAATGAGTTGAAACTGAGAAAAACAAAAATGGGGAACTCTTTATAAGACTTTGAAAAATCCCCAAGATTTTTGGTATGATTTTTGGATTGAGTCTTGGCATTCAAAAGATTTTTGGATCTGAAAAGCAATTCTGCCAGAATGAAAGAAGGCAGTTGACCCTTGACTTTGAAATGGACTTAAAGGCTTCAAAACCTCAGAATCTGGGGAAAGTCTGAGAATGAAAGTTGCTTAAAACACCCTAAATAGGGTTTATGCAAAGGAACTTTCCATTTTTGAAGTAATTTGAGGGGTCAAAACCTTCTGGAAATCTCAGATGTGAAATCTGGATTTCCAGAAGCTGATGAACTGGCCTCTAAGAGAAAAATTGAAAAAAGGAGTTTTACTCACTCAAAAAATAAAATAAAAATATGTCTGGAAATCTCTGGATGTTGGATACAAAACGTATTTTGTAGTAAACACCAAATTCCAAGTTTTACTGGGTCCAAAAAATAGGAAAATGGACTGAGGTCTCAGAACAATGCTACTGGACAGCAAGATGTTCTTGAGGGAAAATGTGATTTTTGGGGGATTTGCATCTATGTTCACCCCATTTTCATCCCTAGACTTGATACCACTACTTTTTGTTAAGTGTTTATCATATTCAAGTCATCCTTGGGGAATTTATGGGGTTTAAACATGTCCTTTGCAAAGGGAAAGGGGATATTTTGTAGAAATGAAATTAAAGAGACAAATCAACTAGAGATTTAAAATGTGGACCATTTGAGATGGTCATTCATGAATATGAACTTCAAGATGACCATCTTGGGTCAAAACTTAAGTTAAACTAGACATCAAGTAGATCCAAGTAAGAAGAACAAGATGAACAAGAAGTTAAAAGAGGATTTTAGGGTTTTGAGAAGGAGGGCTTTACCAATGGTGACACCCTATCTTCCTAGGCTTGGAATTTGACTTGAGGAGTATCAAGATTTGGTGTTTGGCTTGAGGAGTATCAAGGTTTGGTGTTTGGATTTGTGTTTGGAGTGAGATTGGGAAAGATTCTAGAGAAAATAGTGGCAATCTAAGGATTCCCACTGTTTTCTCTCTATATTTCGCCAGAGTTTTGTTGCTGTGAGAAAATTGTCCTGTAAACTGAGAGAGGAGGGTTTAATTTATAGCCCTCTGTGAGAGGCAATCCTATCCGCGCGGAGGGTATCGTCAGCGTGCACTGTTCATCTGCTACAGTGCTGGCTTTTGGACAGGAGGAATAATTTTCTTAAAATTCAAACTGGAACTGTTTTTCAACTTACCAATTCGGGTTTTTTCCATTTCTTTTGCTTTTTAGGATTCCTTTCCTTGTTTATCTTTAAATGGCAATGCCCACTTTACCCTTGCTTTGTTAGAAAGGTTAGGGTTTGTTAGAAATGTTAGAAATGTTAAAACTTTCGTTAATTTTCTAACGAAAATGCTAACTAGCTCAAATTGGAGCACTTACAGTAGCCCCTCGGCGACGGTGCTTTCGAAGGAAGCGGGGTCGTCGATAAGAGTAAGGCTCCATATTTGGCAGGATGATCAAGTGATCGAGTGGCTGAACCTAACGATAGGCTACCTACGTATCCTTAAGAGGAATCAAGCCGGTCGTAGTTCGGGTCTTTGACCCTGGAGATGATGGCGTTTTAGGTGCCTCAAACCTGATGAGCGAGTTCGGTCGGTTCTTTGGAGATAAACTCTGCTGGGGATAAGAGATGACCGTTTTGGTCTGATGGCTGAAATTGTATATCCGCTCTGCCGGGGATAGGAAATGACCATTTTCGGTCTGATGGCTGAACCTAATGATAGGCTACCTACGTATCCTTAAGAGGAATCAAGCCAGTCGTAGTTCGGGTCTTTGACCCTGGAATGATTATTTTAGGGAAATCGCCCTAAGGTTTGACTATTTTTGGGAAGTCGCCCTATGGTTTGACTATTTTTGGAAAGTCGCCTTATGATCTGACTATTTTTGGAAAGTCGCCCTAGGATCTGACTGTTTTTGGGAAGTCACCCTATGATCTGACTATTTTTGGGAAGTCGCCCTATGATATGACTATTTTTGGGAAGTCGCCCTATGATCTGACTATTTTTTGGGAAGTCGCCCTGTGATCTGACTGTTTTTGGGAAGTCACCCTATGATCTGACTATTTTTGGGAAGTCGCCCTATGATACGACTATTTTTGGGAAGTCACCCTATGGTTTGACTATTTTCGGGAAGTCGCCCTATGATCTGACTATTTTTGGGAAGTCACCCTAAGGTTTTGACTATTTTGGGGAAGTCGCCCTATGATCTGACTATTTTTGGGAAGTCACCCTATGGTTTGACTATTTTGGGGAAGTCGCCCTATGGTTTGACTATTTTTGGGAAGTCGCCCTATGGTTTGACTATTTTTGGGAAGTCGCCCTGTGGTTTGACTATTTTTGGGAAGTCGCCCTGTGGTTTGACTATTTTTGGGAAGTCGCCCTGTAATCTGACTGTTTTTGGGAAGTCACCCTATGGTTTGACTATTTTGGGGAAGTCGCCCTAAGATTTGACTATTTTTGGGAAGTCACCCTATGGTTTGACTATTTTGGGGAAGTCGCCCTAAGATTTGACTATTTTTGGGAAGTCACCCTATGATCTGACTATTTTTGGGAAGTCACCCTATGATTTTGACTGTTTTGGGGAAGTCACCCTATGATCTGACTATTTTGGGGAAGTCGCCCTATGATCTGACTATTTTTTGGGAAGTCGCCCTGAGGTTTCGACTGTTTTGGGGAAGTCGCCCTATGATCTGACTATTTTTGGGAAGTCACCCTATGGTTTGACTATTTTGGGGAAGTCGCCCTAAGATTTGACTATTTTTGGGAAGTCACCCTATGATTTTGACTATTTTGGGGAAGTCACCCTATGATCTGACTATTTTGGGGAAGTCGCCCTATGATCTTGGTTTGTCGAATTAGGGGATGATTGCGTTTTATCGCTTTTCCTAGTGTTGTGTGTGATAGCGTTTTAGGTGCCTCAAACCTTAATGATGGAGTCTTAGGTGTCTTGAACCTTGATGATGGCGTCTTAAGTGCCTCGAACCTTGGAGATGGCGTCTTAGGTGCCTCGAACCTTGATTTGAAATGATTTCCCTTTGACGGTTTGGGATGGATGGTCCTTTGGTGGATTTTAGTTCAGGAATATGATCCTAAATGGGGACTTAGTTCAGGAGTATGATTCTAAGTCGGGGTTTGGTTCAGGAGTATGAACCTAAATGGGGACTTAGTTCAGGAGTATGATTCTAAGTCGGGGTTTGGTTCAGGAGTATGAACCTAAATGGGGACTTAGTTCAGGAGTATGATTCTAAGTCGGGGTTTGGTTCAGGAGTATGAACCTAAATGGGGACTTAGTTCAGGAGTATGATCCTAAGTCAAGGTTTAGTTCAGGGGTATGAACCTAAATGGGGACCTAGTTCAGGAGTATGATTCTAAGTCGAGGTTTTAGTGCCTGAGGGAGACTATTTGAAGGTGTTCTCGCTGGGGAAGATTCGGGCTTACAAGAACTATCGGGAAAAAGGGTGACCGTATTGGTCAAGCGGCTGGACCTATGGTAGGCTACCTACGTATCCTTAAGAGGAATCAAGCCAGTCGTAGTTCGAAAATTGCTGGGGATGGTCTTTGATAGTTTGACGGTATTTGGGAGTCACCCGAGGTTTGACTGTTTTTTGGGAAGTCGCCCTAAGATTTGATGATAATGTTCTTTTAGAAAAGTAGTTGACTAAGATATGCTTTCATACCTGTGCTGTGCTTACCTGTAGCTGCCGGAAGGACTGAGGCTACGGCTGATGTTGATGAAGAGTTGTTGGGTTGCCGTTCGTGGGACGGTTTCTGCTGACGATTTGCTGTCTTTGGAGGCGTTTTGACCTGAAGGAGGAGTTTGGTGGAGTCTGCATCTTGCTGGTGATCGTCAACCTTGTAGAAGTTGTTGAGCTTGTCTTCACATTGGGACTTCTTGCTTTTGAGAACTTGGTGTCTCTGACCGCATTGTATTTGAGAACTTGGCGTCCCTGACCGAACTGTATTTGGGAATTTGGCATTCCTGACCGATTTGCATTTGAGAGCTTGGCGTCTCTGACCGATTTGTATTTGAGAACTTGGCGTCCCTGACCGATTTGCATTTGAGAGCTTGGCGTCCCTGACCGATTTGCATTTGAGAGCTTGGCGTCTCTGACCATATTGTATTTGGGAATTTGGCATTCCTGACCGATTTGCATTTGAGAACTTGGCGTCCCTGACCGAATTGTATTTGAGAACTTGGCATCTCTGACCGAACGGTATTTGAGAACTTGGCGTCTCTGACCGGGTTGTATTTGAGAACTTGGCGTCTCTGACCGAATTGTATCTGAGAACTTGGCGTCCCTGACCGATTTGTATTTGAGAACTTGGCGTCTTCGACCGATTTGAGAGAATTTGGCATCCCTGACCGAACGGTAGACACTGGAGGTGGTCTTCATTGGGGGTTGTTTTCATCCATTTGTGGACATTGGAGGTCGTCTTTGGTGAAGATCATCCTTGCCGAAAAGGGGGATTTGATTTCACGTTTGAATTCCTGCATTCGTTAGTGAAGAGGAAGATGCATATATGACATTCATGATGACAGATGCATGCATAGAGCCAAAAATGATTATGAGATGATGCATTTACTTGCCTTCGAAGATGCACTTAGCCTACGCTTTTTGGCAGGGAAATTACGATTTATGATTTTCAATCACTTAGGATTTTTCCTATTGATTCAAGTTTTTTGCATGCTACATGAGCCCTTGGGAGATTTTTGTGGGGATGCATGGTGATGTATGTGTCTGGAGACTGTTTGGAACAAATTTTGAGCACGTGGGGGATGAGAACCCTTGATCGCGATTTAAACAGCGGTTGTTGGTGAGGTTTTGTTAGCAGTATCACATGGACCTCAATTTTGATGAAATTGGATTCGGATCCCGGGTCTTGGTTGAAATTTTTCCTCTCATTCTTGGTCATTTGAAGCTGATGCTGACAGGCTCTAGGGCACGTTGAAGCTTCTTCCATTTGGGTGAGCTGTGACTTTGGCCGAAACCTTGTTCGGAGAATGATTTGATGAAATTGCTAATGTCGGGAGAAACCCAGATCTCAAATTCCGATACTACGGGAAGCTGCTATGTACCAGGTTCTGATGCTGAAATTCTTTCTTGCGACTTGATAAAATTCGGGTCCAAAGGACCAGCTTGATAAAGCCCCCGGATCCTGAGTAGGCAAAGTCCGGATTTTGAAGAAGTGACTTGGCGAATCTATCTCGTAGTGAAGAACGCAATGTGGACCCAAGGATGACTATAGAAGTCCCATCTTGAAGAGCTGATACAGGAGAACCTGGGAGGACCGCTTAGCAAGCCCCAAATAAGGAAGAAACACAGAGCAGCCCTATTGCGGCATGCAGTCATCATGTGACCAAGGAGGCACCCATCTTTTCAGATCTTAGTCAACCAGTCAATGGACAAGACTCATGAATGTTTACGTGCAGGGGCACATCTTTCAAAAAGTGGGAATGAATCCCGATTTTGTGTATACACACTCGCTTTAGGTTTGACTCTTTTGAGAGAGTATAAGCATTACAAGGTGTGGAAAAGTGTATGGAAGCCCCTGCTGACAGAAAGACAGTGTTTGGCTCTATTTTCCTATGATGTAGAGAGAGAAGACTTGTCGAGACACTTGAAAACTTGTCTTATTCATGATGATCACAAGGCTGCTTAAAACCCTTTGTTAATGTTCGGGTTATTCAACTCCTAAATCTGATATGAACAAATATTTTGATTAATCACAAGGAGAAAACCAACTGATATCGAGGATCAACCTCGGAAAGTGTATAGGGACGATCCTTGATGAGACCGGATTTTTTTTTTTTTGAGATTTGTTTGTGATTTCGACCGGACCATTTCTGGTTGCCTACGTTCCCTCCATTATGAAGAGCTCAGGTCGCCGTAGTTCGGGCTTATCCCGAATGTTGAAGTTCGAGGATCTGAGGACCTTTGGGGATTTTGAAGATTTGGAGGATTGAATAACATATCCCCTTAGAGTGTCCATGAAAGACACGGATGCGAAGCCCCAGTGGGACATCCACGGCAAGTGTTTGCGGAGTAGAAATGAATTATGCTCACATGAATCAAATTCGAATTTGCACAATCTTTGATTGGTAATTTTGAGTCAAAATGGATTAGATTCCAATTTAAGCAAGCAATGAAGCGTTAATTTGATTTAGATCTTAAAGATATTATGATGAAATTGCTATCCGATAGGAATTGCAGTTGGGTTTCCGGGCTTCGATCGGCCATCGGGTAATTTTGGAAGTTATGACCTCTTAAAGTGAGAGGTCGGCTGGGCCTTTTACTGACTGAACCTCTAAAAATGAGAGGTTGGCTTGTAGGGATGTGTTTGGGAAATCTATGGCGGGAAAGATTGATTGCCTCTAAGAATGAGAGGTCAAATTTTGACTTTGGCCAAAGGCGAGGGTAATGGTAATGGGAATATCCTTTAAAGAAGAGAGGATGGCTCGGGATTGATTTAAGGTAATGGTGAGAGGAATATCCAAGCTATTGACAACTTTTCGCGAACTTGCGAGAATTCAGCTCATTTTTGATCATCGGAGAGCTTCTTGAGAAGTCGGGGATTTTTCTTGAATTGTGAGGATCGATTAGTCCTTCTTTTTTTTTTGAAGTTCTTGCTTGAACTATTTCTTTCTTTTTTGTTTTTTTGTTTTTTTTTTTTTTTTTTTTTTTTTTTGTTTGTTTGTTTTTTTTTTTTTTTTTTTTTTTTTTTTTTTTTTTTTTTTTTGGAAGGCCTCCCGAGGAGTTGAGGATTGTCTTTGTCCTTCCTTCATGGCTTGAGATATTTTACGCATCGCCGACTCTCGAAGCTAACTTCCTGGGCGCGCTTGGACTTTCTCCCAGTAAGTAGCAAAAATGATGGCTAAACCGGGTTTCAAAACACGCCGATCTTGAAATGAAAGGGTATTGTTTAGTGAGGGTGAGGTAATGGCTTTCCTATGGGTGAAAGGCTTCAACCGCAATCCCTACCGGATGACCTAAACGAGATTAAGTCTTCATTGTTTGCTTAAGCTTTAAATGAGAAAAGATCCATGCAAATTCATCGAGCAACGAGGGGATGATGATGAAAGGGATGTGAGCATATGAGATGCAAGATGGGGAGTTGGTAAGCCCCAATTTGGGAAGGATATCAATTGATTTTCTCACTCCGATTAATTTAAATATTAATCATTTCAAAGAATTAGTGGTTGAGCAGCACAAGTGATCATTTTGGATAAAACCATTTCAATTAAGTGTAACGTGGGTGCGCAAGTGATGTCTCGAGTCTAGCAAGAAGAGAAAAAAGACTTATATTAAAAGTTAGACATTTAACCACTATGTCCAAAATGGACTACAACGACAAATGTCAAGGAAGGACTTAGGTGAAAGAAAAGTACTAGACCCTACGAAGGTTGACTCAAAAGACTATTTTAAAGATAGGTAGCCCCCAGTCTAGCCGCTTTTTGCTGTTGAACCATGCATCTATTCTTCGACACTGGAGACGGGAGCTATTGCAGATCTTTCCATCAGGATTTCCTTGGCAATCTCTTTCTTAATCCAAACACTTTCATCGCCTGCGATGGCTGATTCACTGACCTCATAAGGGGGCGAGTCAAATTCCATTATGCCCACAAGTCTTGGATCACCAAACTCGACCATGTTGACATTCGGGTTGTTGTTTCTAGGGAATGGGTTACTGATAGTATTGGGCCCTTCAGGCACTTCTAACCTCCCTTGCTCAATCAACCCTTGGATTGCCTTTTTCAAGGGGACGCAATCATCTGTCAGGTGCCCGTGGTACTGATGAAAGGCACAATGCTTGGAGGTATCCAAAGGAGCATTGGGGTTTCTAGGCTGATAATTTTCCAAAGGCCGGAGCAAACCTTCTTTTACCAATCCTCTAAAGATATCACTTAAAGGCATCCCAAGGTTTCTCAAGTCTTGGAGCCGGGATCTGGATGCATCAGGATTCTTGGGAACAAAGGAAGTGGCATTGTTACAGTCCTGTCCCGCATAGCCGATCGCCTCTTTGCCTTTAGCGAAAGCGAGAGTAGTGTTGGAGGGAGGAGCCCGATATCTGTAGGCGGGTGCGGCAGTCGGCTGCTGATTGTAAGCCTTTTCAAACTTAGCCCCGGAATTAACCATTGCACGCAAGTCAGCGTAGGGGAAGTGGCTGAGGGAAGCTCTCAAATGCGGCTTCAAGCATGACTGAAAGATGTCTAACTGCTCCTCGTCGAGGGAGGAATGGCCATTTCACCGAGCTTTAAGTTCCACCTCTTATAGAAATCCCCAATATTCTCATTAGGCGCCGCATCGTTGTTTGCAGTGTCAACTCTGTTTGTCTCCCATTCCAAGTTGGCTTTATACTTATCTCGTGAAAGTACCGGTAACTGTTCCCAAGTAGCTCCTAGCTTCAGCCGCAATCGGAAAACCATTTCAAAGCCCCCGACTTCAAAGAGAGACTAAAGTAATCGGCCAACCGCCGGTTTGTGCATCCCTTAGCCTTCATTGCCAAAGTATAGGTGTCCAAGTGAGTTTTAGGGCATGCACTCCCGTCAAACAATTCCAGAGTGGGCATCACAAACTTGTGAGGCGGGGGACAATCGAGCCTGGATCTGTAGGCCGAAGAGCAAGGTTCTTTTTTGACGGTCAATTCAGCAATCTCGTGCTTTCATTTCCTTGTGTTGCTCCATAAACCATGCCAATTGGGGATTCAAAGGTGGAGCGGGAATTCCTGAGCCGATATTCGAGCTAGGAAGAGGACTAGCCGTTGGTGGTGCATTGGTGGAAGGAATACCATATCCGGAGCATAGGTGAAAACCTCGTCCTTGACCCAAATTACCCCGGGGAGTGTAGGTAGGAGATGGGGCAAAAGGATAGAACCCAGCGACTTGCTGTTGGCTTCCAATCGGCAGAGAAGATGGAGGCAGATCCGAGGTAGCCAGATGGCTTGGGTTTCCGGAGTGAGGCCCATAAGTAGGCTTAAGTGCGGCCGCCGTCCCCGGTTGTTGAATTGCATGGCCGGTTGCGGCAAGAATGCATAACCGGGAGGATACCGTGGTCCCGGTGATTCGGATGAAACCGGGATGGAGGTTTGCAACCCATCGAACCCCGAGTGATAAATGGATTTGTGAAAGCCGTGTGAGGAGCAACCGAGCTAGCATCATTCCGAGGAGGGGCTCGATCGTTGCCCCGAACCAAACCGCGTGGTGGCATTCCAAACCGTTGCCGCGAAAGTCCTGGATTGATTGGTCCCAAACCGAGGCGGGATCCCAATTTGCCGTGGCATTCCTGGGGTATCCCCAACCATGGGAAGGCATTCCGCATCGACTTTGTCCCCACCGAGGCATTGCAAACCGGCTCGTCCCGTCAGCCGCATGGATCAGCTGTCCGCAGCTTGGGGAGCCGGGCCGACCTAGAGATCGAGGAGCATGGGCTCGTGGTAGTACCGTGGAGGCCGGTGGTGGCATCCCGGAGTAGTCGGGTTGACCAAGAGCGGGATTGAGGTCTTCCTCTTCTTCCACAGTGAAGGTGCCATCCGGGTTGAGACTCGGCGGCCAATCCACGGCTTTTGATAGCCTCCATAAGGCTATTCAACCGTAGCTTCCCGGCGCACTCTCATCCGTTCGGCTAGCCGATTCCACCGTTGTTCTCGTCCGAGGAGCCCGGAGGCGGAGTGACGTTGTCCCCATCGTTACAGTGATGCGAGACATTCCGAAATTCGGAGTCGGAACAGACGGTGAAGCCGATGATGCGCTGACTCTTCCCAACCGATTAAACGGTGACCCGGTGCCCGAAACCAACCTTTGTGAGGAGTCCGGGGGGAAAGACACGAGAGTTCGGGATGTCCTGGGAATGAAGGAGGGCGAGATGTTTGGGCTTTAGGCTCATGCAACATGCGATTATTTGTTCACGTTTACTTAAAACATGCTTTATTAACCTAATCGCTTGGAAAAGATTGCTCTTTCTTTTTTTTTCGCAAACTACTCGGATCCCGGATCGGGCCCCGTCACTACGTCTATAAGCCCCTCGTATTCCACCCGTATTTCGACCTCCCAGGTGGACGGCCCGGCGAGGGTCCTATAGGGCAAGCGGGTCCCACCGACCGAAAGAAAAACGATCCTAAAAGTCCGGCGGGTAATCGAGTCTTAACGAGCATTCGATGTAAATTACGGACAAAGCCGACGTCAAAAGTCAAGATCATGTCCGAGGGCTCGACGAAAAGTCGGCATGATTTGACCGATAAGCGTCCACAATTGATCTTGACTTGTCGTCGCTTAAGCCGTAATTAGGGCATGGAATAATCATTAATCCTTGATGACTCGGTCAATGCCGGGAGTCGTGTATAATTTGTGCGCCAGAGCCGAAGTCAAGGCGCCGGTCAATATCTTGGTCAAAGTCTGCGGCGGAAAACCGGCATGACTTCGACTGATTAGGGACCCGAAAGATATTGAGTCGTTATGCCGACAACGGCTTGAAAGGAAATGTCTATACACTGACAGGGCATGACACGCACTCGTACTAAAAACAAACCGGGTCTCGGACAAAGTGTGTCACGGACAAGTGCATGGTCGACACGAGGCTCCATGGGATGTTTGGGTAGTCCTGTGCTCGTCCGAGAGGCGTAATAAGACCAAACGGACCGCGACAAGGATTTTCCCGGGTTAGGGACGTAGTGTGCAGTGTATGGTCACGTGCGCGTAGTGTGCAAGCAGTCTATATTCTTTTTCTGAGTAAAATAGAGATTTTTATGTGTCTTAAAAAGCATGATGCATGATTTTTTTTTTGAAAATTTTCTTTTGAAAAACCTTTTTTTTTTTGAAAATTTTTTTTTTTGAAAATTTTATGAACACATAAGCACATAAGCACAAAAATTCCAACGGTTAGGGACATTATTTCCGACAGTCAAAATTTTGACTTTTTTCGAGGCGGCCAAAACAAACACGAAAAATGTGCAAAAATCAACACACACAAAACAAAGGATTTCAAATGTCGGGACGGAAGCTTGACCCTCAAAAGTTTTTCTTTTTTTTTTAAAAAGATAAAACTTGTTTAGTCCCCAGCAGAGTCGCCACTGTGATGTACCCGATTTTTTTTGTGATCAAACGGAGTCGCCACGCCATTTTAATTTTGAGGGCCAAAACTTTGAAAAATGCCCGAGGTTAGAGATTTGGGTTCGGAGGTCATGTTACGCGTCGGGAAGGACGTTAGTGTGCACCCGGCGCGCCTCGCAAAACGAGTCTTCCAAACATTTGAAATCCTTTGTTGTGTGTGTGTGTGTGTGTGTGTGTGTTTTGACCAAAATGAGTTGAAACTGAGAAAAACAAAAATGGGGAACTCTTTATAATACTTTGAACAATCCCCAAGATTTTTGGTATGATTTTTGGATTGAGTCTTGGCATTCAAAAGATTTTTGGATCTGAAAAGCAATTCTGCCAGAATGAAAGAAGGCAGTTGACCCTTGACTTTGAAATGGACTTAAAGGCTTCAAAACCTCAGAATCTGGGGAAAGTCCGAGAATGAAAGTTGCTTAAAACACCCTAAATAGGGTTTATGCAAAGGAAATTTCCATTTTTGAAGTAATTTGAGGGGTCAAAACCTTCTGGAAATCTCAGATGTGAAATCTGGATTTCCAGAAGCTGATGAACTGGCCTCTAAGAGAAAAATTGAAAAAAGGAGTTTTACTCACTCAAAAAATAAAATAAAAATATGTCTGGAAAGCTATGGATGTTGGATACAAAAAGTATTTTGTAGTCAACACCCAATTCCAAGTTTTACTGGGTCCAAAAAATAGGAAAATGGACTGAGGTCTCAGAACAATGCTACTGGACAGCAAGATGTTCTTGAGGGAAAATGTGATTTTTGGGGGATTTGCATCTATGTTCACCCCATTTTCATCCCTAGACTTGATACCACTACTTTTTGTTAAGTGGTTATCATATTCAAGTCATCCTTGGGGAATTTATGGGGTTTA
Source organism: Adenophora triphylla var. japonica (assembly GCA_022495995.1). Lineage (NCBI taxonomy): Eukaryota > Viridiplantae > Streptophyta > Magnoliopsida > Asterales > Campanulaceae > Adenophora > Adenophora triphylla. The sequence goes on along the minus strand of JAFEMH010000599.1, from coordinate 479,997 downwards.
AACATGTCCTTTGCAAAGGGAAAGGGGATATTTTGTAGAAATGAAATTAAAGAGACAAATCAACTAGAGATTTAAAATGTGGACCATTTGAGATGGTCATTCATGAAGATGAACTTCAAGATGACACCCTATCTTCCTAGGCTTGGAATTTGACTTGAGGAGTATAAAGATTTGGTGTTTGGCTTGAGGAGTATCAAGGTTTGGTGTTTGGATTTGTGTTTGGAGTGAGATTGGGAAAGATTCAAGAGATAATAGTGGCAATCTAAGGATTCCCACTGTTTTCTCTCTATATTTCGCCAGAGTTTTGTTGCTGTGAGAAAATTGTCCTGTAAACTGAGAGAGGAGGGTTTAATTTATAGCCCTCTGTGAGAGGCAATCCTATCCGCGCGGAGGGTATCGTCAGCGTGCACTGTTCATCTGCTACAGTGCTGGCTTTTGGACAGGAGGAATAATTTTCTTAAAATTCAAACTGGAACTGTTTTTCAACTTACCAATTCGGGTTTTTTCCATTTTAGGATTCCTTTCCTTGTTTATCTTTAAATGGCAATGCCCACTTTACCCTTGCTTTGTTAGAAAGGTTAGGGTTTGTTAGAAATGTTAGAAATGTTAAAACTTTCGTTAATTTTCTAACGAAAACACTAACAAGCTCAAATTGGAGCACTTACACCAGCGGACCCTTTTCCGAACTATGACCTGGCTTGATTCCTCCGGGATACGTAGGTAGCCTACCCTAGATTCAGCCAATTCGTCACATATGACACCCCTTTCCCCAGTGGATTCCAAACTACGATCTGGCTTGATTCCCACTCGGGATACGTAGGTAGCCTTCCAAAGGTTCAGCCACTCGACCAACTTGATCACCCAATCCGTCCCAGCATTCACCAGATCGGATCCTTTTCTATCGACAACCCCACTCACCCTGCAAGTGACGTTGCCGAGGGGCTTCTGTAAGTACCCAAATCTGGCTCATGCCTTCCGGTTAAGTTTCCCGGCAATTCCCTGGACTTTCCTAAAGTTCAGGAGCAATTCGGGAACTGTTCCGAACCTTCCGAGGGGCGAAGGGATTACTAGGAATTAAAAATCCACGTTTTCCTTTGGTATAAAAACCCTTCTAGAAGGCCAACTTGCATGATTCTAGAAAGGTACTGAGTCATAATGGATAATGCCTCACGGCTGCATTAGGCTAGAACTCCAAGCCGCACGGCTTCATTAGCTATCACCAGACTGCCTATAAATAGAGACCTCCTCTACCCATTTTGATATACAGTTTTTAGCATTGAAACTTTGCCAAAATACCACCTCAAAAATACAGAGAGTTGAGAGTGCCAAATCCACCTCCCTCCTCCTTAAAGACCTCCAAAGTTGGTCCTTCCTAGGCAAACTTCAAGGAGATAGAGGAACACCACCATTGGTAACCTCTCATCCCCTTTTTTCTTGAAATATACCTTGTATTTATGTGATATATTGCTCATTGCTCTCCATATCCTTATATACTTGTTTGGTATTTGCTATTGTCATTAAAGATCCTTTCTTTAAACATGTAAATCATCTTACCCCTATTCCCCTATCACATAGGATCCATGGAGGATCCCACCCAAGGATGAACAAATAAGACCTCAAAAAAAGGCTTGTTCTAGGGTGGATCTCTCACATGGTGATGTGAAAAGTAGCATCCTTTGCTCTCAAAATAACATCTTTTCATATAAAGTTGCATCATTTACATTAAACATGTTATCTTAGCATTAAAGTTGCATTCTTTGCACTTGAAATATCATTTTTACATGTAAAAGTTGTATCCTTTGCATTAAAAATCATGTCTTTACATCCAAATAGCATCCTTTACTCTCAAAATTACATCTTTTCATACAAAGTTGCATCATTTGCATCAGACATGTTATCTTGGCATAAAAGTTGCATCCTTTGCACTTGAAACGTCATTTTTATGCATAAATTTGCATCCTTTGCATTCAAAATCATTTCTTTACATCCAAAAAAGGCATCCTTTGCATCCAAATAGCATCCTTTGCACCCAAAATGTCATTTTTTCATTAAAAATGTCATCTTTAGTTTAGAATGCATCCTTCATGTCCCTCATGATTGGATCTCTCTTTCCTAGGATTGCTTAGTGACCTTTTTAAGGCACGAAAAGCATAGGAAGAGCATAAAGATCCAATCTTTATACCCTTCCCCTAGTCCCCTTTGGTATTTGATGCATCATTTGGAGCGGACCGATGTAAAGATCCCATCTTTACATCATTTCTTCCATTAAAGGTGTCATAACCCCTTTTGAATGGATAAATCTTGAACCCTATATCTCCGATCATCACTTGAGACGAGCATAATAGTCCCTACACAAGCTCAATCGTCTCAAGATGTAGGATTGATGGGCTAAGGATATTCCTTTCTAAAGAACCTCACTCTTGGACCATAAGAGAGAGTCCTTCTCTCGATCACACATGACCCAAGGTCAAATAGTGATGATCACAAGTCCAAGATGAGGACGGGATCAAAGTCCCGAACACATAAAAATCCAAAGAATCCCGAGCGATAACCAACTAAATGGTTTATACGTCCGGAAGACAACTTGGAACATCCCCCCCTCTTTCCAACACATGCACACACGAAAGCACGCAAGCAAGCACGAAAAATGGGATCTTGGGAGACTTGCTTCGGCAAGGCACCTTAGGTGAACACCAAACGTTCTTCCTAAGGGGTAACTTAACCTCCGGACCCTAATTCCTTTTTTTCAAAGTTTTGAGGAAATCAAAATGGCGTGGCGACTCCGTTTTTCAAATTAAATCGGATGTTTTCAAACTCAAGTGAATCCAAATAAAACACAAAAAAATATTGGGCCCCCCACATTCACACATCTGCAACTTGATTATCCTCCCTTCCTATCTGACTTATTTCAAAGAATTTTAGCTTTTTTGTCATGTGTGGTACGAGGTCCTTATACTTTGTAAGTATGGGATGTTGAGTGTTATACTCCCCTTTTATCTGATTGACTACGAGCTGGGAGTCATAGAAGGCGACGATTTTGGTTTCTACATAGAAGGATGCCAACTCTATGCCAAATATCAGTGCCTCGTATTCAGCTTGATTGTTGGAGGCAGGAAACTTAGATCTGCTTATGTCTTGTATGGTGTGCTCTCCATCAGGACTTGCTAGTACAATTCCGGCTCCGCTTCTTTCCTTAGTGGCCGAACCATCTCGTGTATATGACCCAACAGTTGGATGGGAGCTTGATGGTTGGGTTCTTTCCCGACAGGTTTTGCACTTACGGTGAGGTGGGGTCATGCTCACTTTATGAAGGCGGTTTCAACCGTGAAATCAATAACGAGGCTGTGCTAGGAGTGTCTTCCTAGGTTGGTATCTGATATCAAACTCAGTGAGCTCAATAGACCAATTAAGAAGACGTCCTGAGCAGTCCAACTTATGCAAGATTTTCTTCAGGGGCACATGGGTATACACAGTTATGGGATGTGCTATTAAGTATGCTCGTAGCTTTCTTGTCGCTATGACTAGGGCGTATGTTATCTTCTCTACGTTGAAGTATCTCGATCTCCACATTTGATAATGTCTTACTCACATAGTAGATAGGCTTCGAGTGGTTCCTTCATTCCGGACTAGTACCACAGCTAAAGCGCTGTCTGTTGCTGTTAGGAAGACATATAGCATTTCTCTCATGACAAGAGGTCTTTGCCAACAAAGGAGGGGATCCCAATTACTCCTTCAACTCGTTTGAATGATTCTAAGCATTCAAATTTCCAGGAGAATCTCTTGGTCCCCTTCAAGATTTCTTTGAAAAAGGCAGCAATTTTTCCGCATAATTTGCAATAAATCTCCCAAGGGCTATTATTCTTCCATTCAACCTTTGAACCTCCTTGATATTGGCATGTACTTTCATATCAATCAAGGCTTTGATTTTTTCCGGTTTCACCTCGATTCCTCTTTGTGATACCATAAAGCCTAGGAACTTCACGGCTGTCACCTCGAACACACATTTACTTGAATTCAGTTTCATGCTATTTGCTCGTAGGTTGTCAAAAGTTTCTTTCAAGTCCGGAGCGTGACTGCGACTCCGAGTCTTGATGACCATATCATCTATGTAGGCTTCCATGTTACGGCCTATTTGTTCCCCAAAGACTTTGTTGACCATGCGATGATAGGTTGCGCCCTTATTTTTAAGGCCGAAAGGCATCATATTGTAGCAATAAATTCCTCCAGCTGCCTGGAAGACTATTTTTTCAATGTCTTCATCAGCCATTTTTATCTGGTGATAACCAGAATAGGCGTCTAGGAAACTGAGAGTTCTATTTCCAACAATGAAGTCTACCAGCTTGTCAATCATATGGAGAAGGTAACTGTCTTTCGGGCAGGCCTTGTTGAGATCACTGAAATCTACACACATTCACCACTTCCCATTATGTTTCTTGACCATCACAACATGGACAACCAAACAGGGTATATTGCTTCCCTGATGATTTCAGCACTTAGTAATTTCTGCACTTCTTCCTTAATATCATCTTTCTTATCGTTTGCAAAAATTCTCCTTGTCTTATTGATAGGTTTAGCAGACGGGTCAACTTCCAACTTGTGGAGAGCTATCTTTTCCTTTATCCCTCTCATATCTTCGACCTTACAGGTAAAGACATCCAGATTATTTTTTAGAAGCGTGATGATTTTCTCCCTTTCTTTCGGGGAGAGCTGGCCCCCAATTTTTATTTTTTGATCTGGATAGTCAGGATTGAGTATAATTTCCTCCAATTCATCTACGGGCTCCATTTCTGGACCGTCTTGAAATTGCAAAGTTTCAATGATTATTTCTCTAATCCTTCTACCTTCCTCACCGTTTATGTCTAGGTCTTCCATTTCCACTAGTTCGTCTACGTCCGGTAACTCCCCTTGTCTCAATTCAGGGTTGGCCCCCGAGTTCTGTCCGCTGGCGAGATGAGGGGTTATATCCGTGAAGGACAGAACTGTGTCATTGCTTTCATGGATATTTAGTATCATGTGTTATTCTTCTTCAATTTCAAAAATCCGATTCCGTCTAGAACTGGTGCTGGTAGTCTTTACAGACTTAAAGATTTTTAGATTTTCCTGGGCGTGTCTACCTCCACCTTTCTCGGGAAGTTTTTCTCGCTCCTCATCACGTGTTCCAAGAAATATTTGGGGGTCGCCCTCTCGCATCCGACTCTAGCACGAGTAGGAAATTTAACTCGTTGGTGAGGGAGGGAGGCGACCAACCCAAGTTTGCCTTAAATCAGAATGTCTATAATGGCATGTTAGTCACTTGCCGATACATGACCATGAATGTTACTGTGGCATCTGCTCGGAAGGGATGTTTCCCCAGTTCCAACAATACGTCAATTGTCCCCATGGTGCTGACTTTGTGGTTGGTGAAGCCTTCTAGTATTCCAGAGTATAGTTCTAGCATGCTATCCTTTAGATTCATCTTTTGGAAGGTAGAATAATACGAATATCTCGGGAGGCCCCCGAATCTATGCGGAGTCTTTCGCATTCACGCCTGTCAATCATCCCTTTCGATCACCAATGGTCAAGCCATGCGAGCCGCACGACTTTCGGCTAGTTCATTAGGGGAGAAGCTGATCACTTCCTCTTCCTTATGAATCCACGAGGGGATGTGATAGACCTTACTTAGCTCATGTGTTTGGTCTTTCAAAAAAATTTGGAAACAGTCTCATCTCTTATAACATGGAGCTTGGGCCCTAGGAGGTCTGTTTTCCCTTTCATCATCTTTGTCATTGTCATCGCTATCCTTTATTTTTCGCTTGCTATCCTTTCTTATAACATAGCGATCAAGCTTTTACTCGTCTACCCATCTCTGGATCATTCACTTGAGGGAGGTACAATTCTCTATGTCATGTCCGTGGTCTTGTGGATGGCACAATACTTGGAACTGTCACTAATGTACTTTGTTCTCTCGTCGAGCGGTCGGGAATTTGGTAGATTCACCAACTGCATGATCTACGTAATAGGTTTGGTGAGGGGGTAAAAATTTGGCCTTTTTCAGTAGCTCGAGTTCTATTATTTCCCCTTGTAGCCACTTTCATTCGAGGCCTGGTTGGTGCCAGCTGTCTCTGCTTCTGGTTTCTCAGACCTCTTTTTACTTTTCTCTTCTGCTATAGCTATGGCGTAAGACACGTTGTACAGATCGGACTTTGACTTAGGCTCTTTGGCAGAAAGTTCATAGATTAATTGTCCGGATCTCAATCCGTAGTCAAAGCAAACTATCACCTCTCGGTCAGTCAGGCTCTCCTCTACTTGGTCAACCTTGGCTCTGAATCGATTGTAATAACTTAGAGTGGTTTCATTCTTCCCTTGCTCAATGTTAGCAAGATCTATCGCCTTTTCTTTCTCTTTCCTACTATTTCAAAGTGGTCCAGAACCTCATTCTCATGATTTTCCAGCTATCAATGCTTCCCTTCTTTTGCTCACGAAACCAGGATAAAGCTGTTCCGGAGAAGGTACTCGCGAAAGCCTTGCAGAGGATATCATCTGCCTTGGTAAGGAGGTCCATGCTAGATTCAAAACTTTGCACATGGTCCCGTGCATCTGTGATTCCCGCATATTTTCAAAACTTGCGATCTTAAAAGAAGGATTGGGAGGTAGATCATTAATCCTCTGGGAGAAATGATGAGTGGCACTTATATCACCATCATCCATTTCCTTCCTCCCCATTTCCATTTCATCTAATCTGTTTTTCAATAGGAGAACATCTCTTGCATCGATTTCGGAGCTAAAATGAGAGCTACGATGGGTCTTTTCTTTGTTTATGTGCCCATTCACCATAATGTGTTCCACATGTTCCTGGTGATTGTCCCCATGTCCAGATGGTGCTCTGCCCCTTCTAGATTTCATTTCTGGATGGGGAGGAGTCCTGTGACGAAGAGGGCACCTAGGTCGAGGTGGTTCAAATGACTTCTCGAGTCTACCTCGTTCCTCGTGTTTCCATGTCCAGAAGCCTTATAATGAGGAGGGACATCTTGGAGGTTTTGCTTGGATCTACCAAAGCAATGCCATGATGAGGGATGTTGGTAAGGAGGAAGATTTTCTCTATTTGTAACGACCCCAATCCTAGGCACAAATTTTAAATCTTATATTATATGCTTTTAATATTTATGTTAACTTTATGTGTTCATTTATGTCTTTAAATTTTTATTTTAAGATAAGTTGGGTGAGAAGTAAATTTAGAATCTTTTAAGAAATCATTGGATATTAAATAAAGGACCATGGAAATTAATAAAAATAGAAAATAGATAAATAGTAAAGAGAAGGTTAAAATGAGTAGAATAAAAAAAAAAATTAGGGGAAAGGTTAATTTTTAAAAGGTGAAAGCCTTATTTTTTTTTTTATGGGGGCCAAGAAAGGCTTACTTTCCCCATATCCCTCCTATGTGTCCCTCACCATACCTCCCCCCTTACTTCCCATACCTCCTTTACCATTCTTATACTCCATCTTCCTCCTTCTTCTCCTTCATTTTTCTTCTTACAATCTCCATGGAAAAACCTCCTCATGAAAGCTTCATTCCCCAAATTATTCCCAAGATAAATCCTCCTCCATTTTCAAATCCGGTTGTACTTTTGAGAGTGGAGCAACTAGGAGAGTTAATCAAGCCAAGAAAAACTTCATTTCATCTTGTATTTAATAAGGTGAGTTATTATGACTTTCATTCCTCTAAATGTTCATGAGATATTTATTGTTGTTATTGTTGTTATAATTTTTATTGGATGCTTTGGAAACTTTCTTGAAATAAAGGAATTGGTTAAGGTCATAGGAAAATGTTGTTGTTCTTGGAAGTGTTAAAGAATGAAAGAAATGGGTGGAGTTAGATTTAGAGAATGAAAACTTGAAATGGGTTAGTTAAATGGGTGAAGTTAGTTTTAAAGGAATTAACTTGAAATGTGTTGGTGAAGGGGTTGGAAATCTTGTGGAAATAATCTAGGTTTATGTTATTTTGGGTTAATTAAATTATGAAGTTTAGACTTGGAATGTGAGAGTGAAATGAGTAGAGATTCAAGGGATAAATGAGATAAGATTAAATCATTTTGGGTTATATGATTTAGTATGGGAGTTATGAGGTTAGTAAGCCCTCTAAATTCACTAAATTTGAGCATGCTTGGGTTTGGATTTGATTTAACTGAAATCTGGAAAAATCGCCTCTTGGGCGGTCGCCCATGGGAGTTGGGCGGTCGCCCATGACCTCAGAAAATACCCTTCATATTACCCTTGCTTGGGCGGTCGCCCATACCCCATTTGGGCGGTCGCCCATGTCGGCGTAATTGTGTCCAGCTTTCTTTTCTGCCGAATTTTCACTAGCAACCTCCTAGCTTGATCCTTAAACAATTTAAAGTAGTGGAACCTAACCCTTCCGGAATATGAATTTAATCCTTTTAACCTAGGTTAAAGTAGATTACTTGGGCCACTTAATAACACCTTGAATGGATTAAAATGGAACTACGGAAGCACTCTACCTCCGACTTAGAAATCATTTGGCAGTTTATTAAATGTGACTCCAACTTGGTAGAGTTAACTTGGATTCTTATAGAGATCATATATTGTTGTATAATGACTAAGTAAGATGGGTTGATGATATCTCATTATCTTACTTGAGTACATATTTATGGATTTTATTATGCTTAGTGTATTACTTAAATGTTGCACTCTGATTATTGGTTGAACATGAGTATATTTTACCATGTGGTTATATTGCTTAATTATGCATATTGTTTTAATAAATGTTACACTATGAGATTGTTGAACATGAGTATATTTTACCATGTGGCTATATTGCTTATCCCGTTTGTGGATTATATTTCAAGTAACTATTATGTGCTTGATAATGTGTTAATCAGCTGATGTTTGGGGGTATAACATAATACGATCAATTATGGAAGTGTGACCTAATGTGATCGGATTATGTTATATCATGTAGCCGTCCCCTCCGTGGCCAGCACGGAGTTTGGGGTATAGCATCTGTGATGAGCAAAAGCCTTACGTAGTTGCTACTATCTTATTTGGTTCCCTGAAAAATGGGTCTTATAAGATGTGAGTATCGCTTAAGCAGCTCACTGTAAGATTGGAGTATTATTATACCCAATGTTGTACGACTATTGTTCAGACGGGAAAAGGTAAACCAAGGTAATGTAAGGTGTTTACAGCTTTTCCAATGTGTTATATGCGACTTGTTATGTGTTGCATTTTATTTGGCATATTGCTGCATTCATAATAGCTTACTGAGATTTATTCTCACCCCTCTCCCTTTAATGTTTTTAGATCCCGAGACAGGTGGACCGACCAAGTAAGGGCAGAAAGGAGTTTAGAGTGGTAATTTTGGGAATTGTCGGGTTATGTATAGGTTGGTGTAGAAAGTGTATGTTGGTATAATTCTTTTAAAGGGTTGTATTCATAAACTCTAATTCTATTTTATATTCAACATCTTCTTGTAATTAAAATCGTTTATTACTTTAAAGGTTGATCAACTCTTCCTCCAATGTGGAAAGGAGTAGAGTTATTTTAAAATGGTTATGTTTATGTTTGAAAGTTAAATAAAAGTTTTTTAAAAGATTAAGGAAATTTGGGTTAGTTTGAGGACGCTCCATCTCGGGACACGTGTAGGTTCCGGGTCGGGGTCCTCATAGTTGGTATCAGAGCTCGGTTAGAATTCTCGGGATAGAGTCTAGCTGAGTGAGAGTGTGTGATAACTGACGTCGAGAGTATTATGCAGGAATTTGTTCAATGACAGAAAACGATAATGACCAACCAAAGAATCAAGGAAATGTGAGCAATATGGAGAGATAGATTCCTCCACAATCATTTGAGGTATATTGCCTGTCTCCGGAGTTAGGATTCATACTTTTATAAGTCACGTTCATTCGTTTTCATGTGGCATTACATTTCCTTTTTATTTGCATAAATGGCCCGAGAGTTGCCTTATGTACTGGAGGTTCTACTCCGATGAGAGAGTACCTCGAATCATCCTTGATTATCATGATAGTTGTGATTAAGTGGGCATGGATTGCCAGGGATATGGTAGATATGCCAATCCGTGAATTATTGTTATATTGACCTGAATTGATTGAGTAGTTGTTGTGTTTGGGGAGGACTGTCGCAAGAAGCGAGTCTCCTTATCTATGTTTGATTTGCCTCCGTGTGTGGTTGAGGCGGATAAGTCATTATTTGCTATTATGTCATATATATGTGTAAATGTCGAAGGTATGGCCTAAGGAATGTGAAGGTTATTTGGGTTATGTGCTATAATTGATTAAAAGACACTTGAATTCTCTCATGTATCGGTGGTAATTGAATTGGTGAGCTCTTAGTTGAGGTTAGGTATATGGCCTAATTTAGAGTGGTTTATGGTTGTATAACTTGCATGAGTATTTATACATTGGTGTCTCGTGGTGGAGACTAGATATATGAGACTAGTATTGAAAGTAATAGTCTAAGTGGGATTATATGGTTTATAAGATATCGCGAGTACGAGTCCTTATAGAACTGACATATATATTGCCTTATGTGCTATAAGTATGTGCTATAAGTATATTCTCTAATGAGAGATTGATTGTATTCTTGCTACTAATTTGAATAAGGAATCAGATATTCTTGTAGGTGATATCACCCTATAAGTTGACTAAGTGGTGTTTTCCAGGTGAGTTTCAAAATGGGTTTTCATCAGGTATCATACCAGGATATTGAGGCTTTGAGTTGCTATAAGGTACTATTTTGGTATTCGGATTCCTAGATAGAGGACACTAATTGGGATAATGAAATTGATGACTCAACTTGGGAAATTAATTGATAAAGAAGATAATTAGCTTAGCGATTCTCCGTAGGGATAAATTAGTACTATATTTAGAAAAGATGATACTTGGTGGTTATTTATAGATTATGGAGATCTCAAATTAGTAAATGTGAAGAATAAGTATTCGTTATCACTTGTTGAGGATGTATATGACTGATTTTAGAAACTAGTAGAATATTCAATGGTTATTAGTTGAATTTTCGGGATGTTACAATTGTAGTGAAAATTTGTTGTAGGAATATAATTAAGACAACATTTGTATCTAGTATGACCGTTTTGGTTTGAGGTTGTGTATTAGTTATGGAGAGGTAAATGGGGTAAATGTGAAGAAGTATAATAGATGTAGTTATTGGTGACTTACAGGATCAACTTCAGGAATTGGTAATGTATGTATATGGTTTGTTTTGAGAAACGATTATCATTAGTTGAGAATATAGAATGAGGATAAATCTTATTGGAAGGCAAGATATTTTAGGATGATTACACCCTATATGTTGACTTGGTTGTGTGACTCATACGAGAGATTGGTGTGATATTTAGGAAGGTATTGGTGTTATGCGGATTTTAAGTTGTTGATGGTTATAGAGAGGTAAGTTAGTTTACACTGTTTAATCGCAATTTGGGGATGATTGACCTATGTGAGTTCCAATTATATTTTCTTATTAGGAGATCATGAAAATTGATCGGAAACTTGAGGTATGCAATACGTTGTTACTAAGTACAATACCAATATCAAAGGTAAGGAATAGATGACTCAAATTAAGTAAAAGTGTTGAATATTCAACTTGAGGAATTATTGAATTGAGGATGATTTACCAAGTTTATAATCTTAATGAATGTTTTAGTGTTATTTATCGGAGATAGTAATAGTATTGCGAGATTGTGTTTTCTTATAGAGAATTTAACTAAGTATAAATATTATGAGTGGTGGCTACACTATAAATAGAAGTCAAACAAGAATATTTTGTTAGAATTGTTTTAAATGTGCTTTACTACTTTGGATGGTATATTAAACTTCGGTATGAGCAATTGTGCCCTTCGAGGATAGTTGATTTAATAAGGTCAGTAAACCGTTTTTGTGTACATTAAAATCTGTGAGTAATTTAACTATCTACCACTGGTATGGGACGGTTGTAGATAATTAAATCACTCGAGTTATTTTATTAGCTTATCAATCTTTTGAAAATCTCTTAAAATTGTGAGTGGTTTAGTTAATTAAAACTGGTATGGGACAGTTTTAAATAAATAAACCATTCGAGTCTCACGGGATCTCTTTTCATCTATCTTTGTAATTCTGAAAAATGTTGTAAATTTTAGAAAGACTTGGTATTCTAAAGTTATAATTTGTAAAGAAACAAGTGGAAAGGCAACCTAGTTCCCCTATAATGATTGATTGTATTAAAGTTTCGATCCGAGAAATGACTTGATAAATTGTGGGGTTATTAATGTGACGGTCGCAGTAGACTTGGGTTTTGTATTGGAGTTGGATCGGCTCCGTTGTGGGCGGCCAACCATTTAATTTGAATGTTGATCTGTCACTGGACCTGAACATAATTGGAACATTGAATCGTGATAAATAGTTGACCAGTATTCCGTTCGTAGAATCAGGGTCTTATTAGCATGACCATATTTATTATTCCATGGGTAATTGTTTAATGTTGTATTATGAGAACTGCGGATAAGATAATTGAACTAACTCGTTTCAAGTGAGTCGAGACATAAGGTGGTTTGAGCACAAATGTGGAAATAGAATTTTGACGTTGAAAGATTTGTTAGGACATTTAGAATTTTAGATTGAACTTGAGAGTATTATCACGATGGATTTTGTGATTGAGCACTTTGAAAGAAAAGGGGTATGCTGTTTTGTTTATAGAAAGTTGATTTGTAGTTCCTACTCATTATATAGGAATATAGTGATGAGATTCTTTGATCAAGTCCTCATATATGTTAGGAGATAGTTTGATTGTATAAACCCCATAGTATTAAATGAATTGGATAGACATCAATTTGGAAGATCCTTTTTGGAATGTATGGATGCTATTGAGTTTAACTTTGTGAAAATTTGAGGAATCATTACTTATTATTGAGGATATGCTACGGGCATGTACAATGGATTTTTGTAGTCGATAGGACGTATGATTACCAGTGGTTGGGTGAGTATAATAGCAGTTATTATTCTAGCATTGAGATAAAACCGTATGAGGCGTTGTTAGGGAAGAAAATATCGATCTCTAATTTGTTGGGGTGAGGTTGGAGAAGCAAGGCCTAAGGTAAATTGGCGTCAAAGTTTGTTAATCCATTTGAAGTTTTGGAAAAGGTTGGTGATTTGACTCATAGACTGCCTTGGAGCAGCTTATAGATTATTTAAAGTTTTAAATGCAATATTGTAATGTATTTGGTGACATAAGTTGTAATACTTGTATTTATTTATGTAGTTATTGAGGTCGTGAAAATTCGGGTTAGTGATATTGTAAGGTATTCTTGGAAAATTAAGTTGTAATATCGTATCATTAATGGAATTAGAATCTTGGGTAAGAATCAACCTTGAAGAGACTATTTGGGAGTGGAAGTCTGAGGTATACATGTAACCGAGGCGGGTTAATCAGTTAGGTAAGTGACAGTCAAATTCGGGACGAATTTTCTTTAAGGGGGAGTGAGTGTAACGACCCCAATCCTAGGCACAAATTTTAAATCTTATATTATATGCTTTTAATATTTATGTTAACTTTATGTGTTCATTTATGTCTTTAAATTTTTATTTTAAGATAAGTTGGGTGAGAAGTAAATTTAGAATCTTTTAAGAAATCATTGGATATTAAATAAAGGACCATGGAAATTAATAAAAATAGAAAATAGATAAATAGTAAGAGAAGGTTAAAATGAGTAGAATAAAAAAAAAATTAGGGGGAAAGGTTAATTTTTAAAAGGTGAAAGCCTTATTTTTTTTTTATGGGGGGCCAAGAAAGGCTTACTTTCCCCATATCCCTCCATGTGTCCCTCACCATACCTCCCCCCTTACTTCCCATACCTCCTTTACCATTCTTATACTCCATCTTCCTCCTTCTTCTCCTTCATTTTTCTTCTTACAATCTCCATGGAAAAACCTCCTCATGAAAGCTTCATTCCCCAAATTATTCCCAAGATAAATCCTCCTCCATTTTCAAATCCGGTTGTACTTTTGAGAGTGGAGCAACTAGGAGAGTTAATCAAGCCAAGAAAAACTTCATTTCATCTTGTATTTAATAAGGTGAGTTATTATGACTTTCATTCCTCTAAATGTTCATGAGATATTTATTGTTGTTATTGTTGTTATAATTTTTATTGGATGCTTTGGAAACTTTCTTGAAATAAAGGAATTGGTTAAGGTCATAGGAAAATGTTGTTGTTCTTGGAAGTGTTAAAGAATGAAAGAAATGGGTGGAGTTAGATTTAGAGAATGAAAACTTGAAATGGGTTAGTTAAATGGGTGAAGTTAGTTTTAAAGGAATTAACTTGAAATGTGTTGGTGAAGGGGTTGGAAATCTTGTGGAAATAATCTAGGTTTATGTTATTTTGGGTTAATTAAATTATGAAGTTTAGACTTGGAATGTGAGAGTGAAATGAGTAGAGATTCAAGGGATAAATGAGATAAGATTAAATCATTTTGGGTTATATGATTTAGTATGGGAGTTATGAGGTTAGTAAGCCCTCTAAATTCACTAAATTTGAGCATGCTTGGGTTTGGATTTGATTTAACTGAAATCTGGAAAAATCGCCTCTTGGGCGGTCGCCCATGGGAGTTGGGCGGTCGCCCATGACCTCAGAAAATACCCTTCATATTACCCTTGCTTGGGCGGTCGCCCATACCCCATTTGGGCGGTCGCCCATGTCGACAGAATTGTGTCCAGTTTCTTTTCCTGCTGAATTTTCACTAGCAACCTCCTAGCTTGATCCTTAAACAATTTAAAGTGGTGGAACCTAACCCTTCCGGAATATGAATTTAATCCTTTTAACCTAGGTTAAAGTAGATTACTTGGGCCACTTAATAACACCTTGAATGGATTAAAATGGAACTACGGAAGCACTCTACCTCCGACTTAGAAATCATTTGGCAGTTTATTAAATGTGACTCCAACTTGGTAGAGTTAACTTGGATTCTTATAGAGATCATATATTGTTGTATAATGACTAATTAAGATGGGTTGATGATATCTCATTATCTTACTTGAGTACATATTTATGGATTTTATTATGCTTAGTGTATTACTTAAATGTTGCACTCTGATTATTGGTTGAACATGAGTATATTTTACCATGTGGTTATATTGCTTAATTATGCATATTGTTTTAATAAATGTTACACTATGAGATTGTTGAACATGAGTATATTTTACCATGTGGCTATATTGCTTATCCCGTTTGTGGATTATATTTCAAGTAACTATTATGTGCTTGATAATGTGTTAATCGGTGATGTTTGGGGTATAACATAATACGATCAATTATGGAAGTGTGACCTAATGTGATCGGATTATGTTATATCTGTGGCCGTCCCCTCTGTGGCCAGGTTGGGGTATAGCATCTGTATTGAGCCAAAAGCCTTATAGAGTTGCTACTATCTTATTTGGTTCCCTGAAAAATGGGTCTTATAAGATGTGAGTATCGCTTAAGCGGCTCATGTAAGATTGGAGTATTATTATACCCAATGTTGTACGACTATTGTTCGAGACGGGAAAAGGTAAACCAAGGTAATGTAAGGTGTTTGACTTTTCCAATGTGTTATATGCGACTTGTTATGTGTTGCATTTTTATTTGGCATATTCTTTGCATTCATAATAGCTTGCTGAGATTTATTCTCACCCCTCTCCCTTTAATGTTTTTAGATCCCGAGACAGGTGGACCGACCAAGTAAGGGCGGAAAGGAGTTTAGAGTGGTAATTTTGGGAATTGTCGGGTTATGTATAGGTTGGTGTAGAAAGTGTATGTTGGTATAATTCTTTTAAAGGGTTGTATTCATAAACTCTAATTCTATTTTATATTCAACATCTTCTTGTAATTAAAATCGTTTATTACTTTAAAGGTTGATCAACTCTTCCTCCAATGTGGAAAGGAGTAGAGTTATTTTAAAATGGTTATGTTTAAGTTTGAAAGTTAAATAAAAGTTTTTTAAAAGATTAAGGAAATTTGGGTTAGTTTGAGGACGCTCCATCTCGGGACACGTGTAGGTTCCGGGTCGGGGTCCTCACACTATTCCCCCGACTACCACGCCTATCAAGATGACTTTCCCCTCCAAGGGAATTTTCAGTACTCATAGGCCTCATGAATTTAGACAGAGAGTGCTCAGTATCCAATTACATCAAGGCATTTTGTGTTTCATAAATATGTTGCAAAGTTTCCATATGTTGATGTAGGAGATTTTGCGATCAATGTGGGGAAGCTCCAGTCCCCCCATGGCGGATTTCCTCCCCGTCTGGCTGCCTGTAGGTCTCCCTCGATGCCGATGACAAGGAGGGTTTGGCAGCGTTCCCTCGGTTACTGGCTGTCTTCTATAATACAAATTCATTCCTAGGGGTGGCAGCCCATCAATCAATGGCGAGGAAGAGGCAGTTCCCGATTGGGAAAAGGAAAAGCAGTCCTAGTGTTGCCCCGAGTCTCCTCCACATGAATATTATTCGGATCAGGAGTAACACTAGCAGTATGTCCGTCTTCCATTAGGATTAGGAGATTAGAGCAGATTTTTCAAGCTATTCAATGGGTGTTTCGAATCATTTCCCGGCAATGGAGCCAAACTGATGATGCCAAAAATGTTCAGATCAGCACAAATCCAGCGACAGGTTGTATCATGGATGATTGAATAGCCTGAAAAAAGATGAACAAACACGTAAACTAAGTCGGGACTTCACCGGCGAAGGCCCTCCGGCGTGAGAGTAAATATTTGTGTTTAAAGAGAGAAATCAATTGATAAGAGTTTAGAGTCAAAAGATGTGTTACCAAAATAATGTGAATTATGACTTGTTTATATAGGCATATGATTGTAGAGTAAATATTGAATAGAAATTCGTGTGTGAGGAGGTTATAATCCTAGGGGGATTATAACTACCCACAATTCTTGCTTGATTAGGATTAGGTATTATTATGCATGTGCATCTCGGAGACATGCTACTCGGCATATGATGTTTGGTCGGCTGAGTTGATGTCGAGGAAGAGAGAGGTAAGGATATGGAATCCCATTTCCTCACTTCGTTGATAGCAGGAATGTCAACTCGTCTTTTGATGAGGCCTAGGTCGAGCCTTGATGGTTGCCTTGCTCGGTATAGCTAATTGATGTGCCTTAGTTATTATTCGCTCTCCTATATCTAGGTCGAAATAGTATGAATGACGAGAAATCATGACGAGCAAAGGTAGGGAAGTGGGATAGTAAGAACCGGATTATTGTACGGTAGCCTCTTTAAAAACTTTCAAAATTTTCTTTAAATTATGACAAGCATCCCATTGATGAGGCAATATTATAGTAGGATACTCTATTTGTTGAAAAAACTGACACAATAGTTCACGAAAATTATAAGAGTCGGATAACATTTTATAAGTGGAATTTCATTGGTTTGGAACATCTAGGAAAAATCTTTTAGGTGGGATATTATTTGTTTTACAAAATCTAATCCATAATTTTGTTACATTGTGATTTCTCATTAGATGAGCAAGAACTTCCTTAATTGAGGCTACATGTACCTTTAAAGTTGATAAACCATCATGCACACACAAATTTAAAATATGGCATATGCACCTAACATGAAAAAATTTACCACCAATGGATGGTTGACAAATTTCAGTGAGTGATGGTAAACTAGCAGTATTATTAACAGCATTATCAAATTCAATTGAAAATTTTTTGTGAACTAATTCATATTCTTGTAAAACTCTAGCAATTTTGTTACAAATATTTTGAGCGTTATGAACAGTATCAAAAGATTTATATGCAATTAATCGTTTTTGTATTTTCCAACTACTATAAATCCAATGACATGTAATTCATATATAGTTATGAGTTTGCCAATGATCACTCCATATATCGGCACATATTGATAATTTTTGTAGCAAATCTTTAAACGTATTAATTAAAGTTAATTTTCTTTGTAGATATTGGGCTATAGTATCACGAGTACTTGTATTTTTATTAATTTCTTTAGCCGCAGAATTTAAACAAAATTGTGCCATATTAGACCATAATGTATCATTAGCAAAATTAAAGGGTAATCCTTTAGCAACAGTATATTTTGTCATTTCTCTTCTATAAGTTGCATTATCAAATTTAAATGATTGCGAAGACGTACCTTGTGAGGATCCCGTAAATCCTTGTAGTTGTGTTTGATTTTGGGCATCTCCAACTTGGTCAGGGTGCTTTGACTCCAAGTGTCTTTTAAATGACCCATAACCACCTTCATGGGTAAAGGAAAATGTGAAATTGCAATAGTTGCAATAAACAGTGTATTTGTTGGTACCTTCAATTGACACTTTTGTAAAGTGCACGGTCATGATGTCGGACCTCCCCGTGGTTCGACCTCCTCGACCTCGGATTTGACCACCATCTCGCGCTTCACTTTGGGTTTGAGTGGTTTGAGTGTTACTCCCTTGGGTATGACCACACATTGGAAATGTTGTATCAACTTCGTCATCGCTCAATTCGAGCGTTTCATTTGGTTGTATATTATCCCAAATGGAATCATCGACGGGAAAAATTGGATGCGAAGTTGGATTGCTAGTGGTTGCCTTCTTCTTTCCCCTCTCGCCACTGACGCCACGAGATGAAGACTTTTTTTTTTGTGAAAAAATGGAATTTTGTGAAAAAAAAAAAAGTGGAATTATGTGAAAAAATTGAAATTATGGAGACTTTGAGATAATATAGAAATTGAGAGAGAGATTGAGAGAATGAGTTGAGAATGGTGTGAAAAAAATGAAGGGAGTGGGAGGATATTTATAGGTTGAAAAATGGAGAGAAAAAGTTTAAAAAAAAAAAAAAAAACTTTTTTTTTTACATTTTAGCCCCTAAAACGGCTATAAAGTCGTTATCTAACGGAAAACTAACAGGAACCGTCGGATCAGCCAAATCAACGGCCCATATCAACTAGCCGTTATTATAGCCGTTATCCTCGTCTGAACCGCCGGTTCCGATTCACGGTTCCGGTTCACCGATTTCGAAAAATAAAACAGTAATCGGGACCAGGATAGCAAGCGGTTCGATTCAAGGGCGGTTCACGGTTCACCGGTTGCGGTTTCTGTCGGTTCTTGGCAGGTCCGGTTGCGATTCGAACCGCCGGTTCAGGACATGTTGGGCATGTCTAGACTTACATATTATTGATGAAATGGATCAGTTTGAAGTGGGTATTTGTTTTTAAGAGGTAAAATGTAAAAGCTTAAACTTAAAGTTGAAAAATATAAAATTTTCATATATTTAAATAATCCAAATTTAAAATAAAATAACTAATGCATTAAAAAATGAATATTTTCTTAAATTTAAATAAATAATTCCTTTCCTTTCAAAAAATAAAAATGAATAAATGTTTTTTTAATAAAAATTTCTAAATTAAATGACAAGTAATTATATTTTGAAAGTCAAAATTAAAATTAAATGGGTGTGAATCGCTATTCAAACCCACTTTAATTCAACATCATCCGATTCCACCATATCACCATATGTTTACAAAAGTCAACGACAATAAAAGTATCATGCGCATCATTCGTGATAAGGATGAAAACAGGGCGAGGGATATTGGGAGGAAACAAAAAAATTGTTTCGACAGTAGACTAGTAGTCAACTAACAGCAGTTTCGATTCGCAGTGAGGAAGGAGTACAGAGACAATGCGGACGTCAAATCGAGTATTGGATGTTCAAACGGCGTCGGCCATTGGTATGGAGAAGTGGAGCTCGTACATTTAATTAATATAGTAAATTATTATAAATATATAATTAATTGTCACTTAATATAATAAATTATAGTGAATTAATATAAAACTATAATTAATTGTCATTTAACTTTGAAAAATTTATTAATAAAGCATTTATTTGTTTTTTTTAAGGAAGGGGCTTGTTTATTTATATTTAAAAATATTAATTATTATTTTAATATATTAGTTATTTTATTTTAAATTTTGATCATTTAAAATTTGAAAATTTTATATTTTTCAACTTTAAATTTAAGTATTTACATTTAACCCCTTAAAAACTAATACATATTTCAAACTGATCTATTTCGTCAATCAGGTGCGATTCACATGTGTATTAACTGATTTTTTTAACGAAATTCGTCAAAAACCCCTATTTTGCAAACAAAGTGACAATTCAGGTCCTATTTCACTAAATTTTGTACGTTATACCCCAAATTGGTATCACCCCGTGAACGTTAGAATCTATTTTGTAATTTATCTGAACAAAATCCACGAGTCACTACTTTGGTCCCTGAAATTGGGGCCCCAAATTTTCCTATGACTCCTTCGTCGTGCCCGAAAGTTTAAAAAATAAAGTGGTTCAAGAATTTAAAAAAAAAAAATGAAAAAGGTAATAAGTTTTAAGTGTTAATAGTTTGATGGAAGAGAAAATGTGGGGTATGAAATAATTAGTGAATAAATGTTGTGAATATGATACGTGGAGCCACAAATAAAAAAGTAATAACAAATTTTCATTTTGAAATTTTTACTCTTAGATGCGACAATCTTTTGAAAAAATAATAATTTAACTATCAAATGCGATGGGGGAGTATTAGATAAAGGCATGTCAATTTTATCCATTAACTTGTTAATCCACTCATCTCAACCAACTAATTACCCAACTCATCTCAACTCATTTAATATAACGAATTGTAACGAGTTACCCAAATTATCTATCAAATTTTGCGGGTTAAGCAAGGTTTAACTCATAAACCCATTATAATCAACTAATCAGAAGTTACACACCCCACATCAACCACCCCCTACCCCATTCCCTCATAAAAAAATTAATCATTTTAAATTTAGTTTTAACAACCCCCGCCCCCACTCACCACCCCCTGCCCCCGCCCCCGCCCCCGCCCCCACCCCCACCCTACCCTACCCCCCCACCCCCCGTCGGATAAATTTTTTTAATCATTTTAGATTTATTTTTAACAATCCCCACCCGTTGGATAAAAAAAAATTAATCACTTTAGATTTATTTTTAACAACCCCCTGTTGTCCCCCTCCCCCCCCCCCGGACCGAATAAAAAAAAATTAATCATTTTAGATTTTTTTTAACAACCTCCACCCCCACCCCCACTCCCCCGGTTGGATAAAAAAAATTAATCATTTTAGATTTATTTTTAATAACCCCCACAACCCCCCTCCCCGGTTGGATAAAAAAAATTAATCATTTTAGATTTATTTTAAAAAAATATTTTTACTAGCCGAGTAATTAAAAAAAAGGTTAAGCTTATTTATCGGATTATTCGAGTCCACCCGCCTCATTTGACTCATATATTAAATGAGTTGTAACAGATATTACTCGTTCCAACCCGTTAGTCGCTTCAACTCGTCATCAGCTTTACCCGTTCAACCCAATCCAACTTAACCCCACATGAGGTCTAGATATATTAATGTGGGTCATTTTAACCTCCTAAATCCAAGACTTTCTTGGTTTTTTTATTTTTTTTTAAAAAAAAAAACCTAGTCTTTCTTCGGAACAAGCACATGGAATGATACCCCACGATTTCCCACAATTTCTAAAACGATATACTCCCTCCGCCCCACTCGGCCGCTACTTTTTATCCAAAAGCAAAGGCCTCATTTAAAGCGTCACCCTTTCCTAAAAAGGAAATATTTTAATAATATTCTATTATCTCATTCACTATTCCCTCCATTAATTCTCTCTCCTCTACACTCACAACACTTTTTAAATTCATTATTTCCTCCACTAATTCTCTCTCCTATTTTCAAATTACACTCACAACATTTTTTCTTCCCACCTATTTTCTTAATTTGCGTGCTGGGCTAAAAATGGCGACGCTTCTACCGGGACGGAGGGAGTACTACACTTGATTACTCCAGTTTTTTTTTTTCTAAATCAAGCTCTTAATTTGAAACACTTTATTTAAGAGATTAAAAAGTTAAACATGTTTGATAACGTAAATTGCAATCATTTAATTAATTAAGATTGTCTTAAAAAAAACTATTAATTTTAAGTTGAAAATGAGTAGTTTAAGCAATTAAGAGGGAGAAAGAAAGAGTTAAAAATGGAATGAGTTCAAATTCATCCATCAACTAATTTATTTATATATTAAATGATACTTTCTTTTGGTGAAATATTTTAACTTTTCATATAAATTATATTTGATCTAGTATTAAAATATAATTTTATTTATATTAAACTATTGATATTAATAATATTTTAATAGAGTATCATAATTTTTTTTTCATTTTTTTGTTAAAGTTTAGACAAATTTATCAAAATAATTAGCAAGATAAATTTTATTATGGGTTAAAAAAAGTACTAATAAAAAATATTTAAATATTATAAAATATAATATAATTATAATAATAGTGACGTATATGTTGAAGACTTTATTTTATTATACACTCATTAAGATTATTTAAATAATTTTTTGAATGTTAAGTTCAAACTTTAAATAAATTCAGATATAAGTGGTTTATCATTACCAAATAAATAGAACTCTTAAAATTCAGCAATTTAATAATTTCAGCTCTATATTTTTCAGTTCTACATTTTCAAAATTTAATTTTCAGTTTACCAAATGGACCCTAAATCTAGATCAATTAATTAAAAAAGAGAACCCTAAATCAATTAACAATTGACAGATAATTTTGAAAAAGAATAAGCGCAGACCAGAGAGAGAAAGACGCCAGACAAGTAACATCCTTCAAGTAAGTGCCTAGTCGAGATGTTGACTTTAAGCCTTAAATCTCAAATCTCAAGCCATCTTGAATGGCTAGTTGAAAAATCAAATTCAACCATTTAATATGTTAAAAATCATTGTAGAAAGTAATTGCAAAAAAATAAAAAAAAATTGGTCCATTGATTGAATTTATTCAACCGGATTGAATGAATTTTTTTGGACTGAATTTACGCCACATGTCGCCCCATGATTGGGCCGACATGGCGCGTGAGCCTCACGGCCAGCAGGGGCGTGAGGCCTTCGGCTCCAGGTTTTTTTTTTGTTTGTTTGTTTTTTTCCTTTAAAGTCACGTGTCAGTTTTCTATTGGTCTATGTGATTTTTATTATATTCAAACACACCCGAATTTTCAAAGGCGACTATCTATATCAAAAAAAAAAAAAAATTTGCACCAAAATTCATAATTTTTTTTCTCTATAAATAGAATTTTCTTTCATTTGATTTCGACACAGTAAATAAATTCCTCATTTTCCATATAAAATTCCTAATTATCTTTCATCAACCTAAAAAAAACCCCTCTTTTAGTGAAATGGATCACAATAACTACCATTTCAACACTCAAAATTTCAGTAATTTTCCTCTTAACTACAACAATCCTAATGTAGAAAATCAATCTTCCAACCAACCCCCCCCTCAAAATATACGCCCCAATTTTTATCCATATTATGGGATGCCTTCAGCTGTGTCAAATTTTCATCCATATTATGGGATGCCAATTCAACCACCCCAAATGCAACATCAGAATTTTAACACATATATGCCAATGGGTAATGAAAATGTTTCTTATTCTGGAGCAACTGAATTTTCAGGATTTTCAACACAAGTGAGTATTGATGACATTCCAACTGCAGAGGGTTCAACCATTCCAACCGGAGAGGGTTCAACAACTTCTCGCAGAAAACACTCCAAATGGACGAAAAATTTAGTGCTACTAAGTGGGTGGATGAAATTTGGAACCGACAGTATTGTCGGTAGAAATCAGAAAAGGGATGCGTATTGACGTAAAATTGCAGATTGTTGTAACGAGCATTGCTCATTTGAGCCTCCTCGTGATATAGTTGCCTGCAAAAATCATTACAATTATATCAACAAAATATTGGGCAAATGGTTAGGTGCTCATGAGAAGGCTAAGCGTCTGTAACAAAGCGGGTGGTCGGAGGATAATGTAATGACAAGAGCTCATGAGTTGTATAAAAGTGAAACATCAAAAACTTTTACTTTAATTCAAGAATGGCTTGCTATTCAAAATTAACCACGTTACGCAAGTCAAGTTGGAGGCAATACGGGATCTGATAGCTGTGGATCTAAAATTGAATGAGGAGTTAAATGATTAGGTGGATGAGAGAGAAGCTGATGTGGAGACAGTTGAATAATTTTGGTAGTTGAAACCATTGGAAATGGTCTCATAGGATCAGTCCTGCCTGCATTCATGGGCGAACCAATTATGGTGCAAGGGGGGCAGTTGGTTCTGCTTGATTTTATTTTTATTTTTTAATTTTACACTAAACGACGTCGTATCGTACATAGTATAAATAAACCTTCGGCGAATATAATTAGAATAGCAAAAAGAGAAAATTAAAGGATTGTATTTGCGACTCAAGACGGAACGACGAACGACGGAAATGTCACCACCGATAATAGAGGCCGAACAGTTGCAGCATTTACAATATATAAATGCCATCTCCATTGAAAATCTTTTGAAGCCAAAAGGACTAGTTTGTTTGATCGTCTCATTCAGATGATTGGTTCAGCAATAGAGGTAATTTTATGGCATTATATATAAAAAAAAGGTATGTAGTTAATTTGTTGCTTAGATTATTTTAGTCGCACTAAAGTTGTATTGCATTTGGAAAAAATGGACAAAAAAAAAAAAAAAAAAAAAAATGGGGGCGCTGCCCCCGAAACCCCATCTTCAATCCTTTGCTCCAAAAAATCTTGACCCCCTTCCTTAATTTCCTGCGTCTGCCACTGCCTGCCTGCATTGACAAATTATTCGATGCAACGAAAATATGCTTCTTATCTCAAATGTTGAAACTTAACCTTGAAACAAATCTCCATTAAATACTCTTACACACAATTACATGTGATATTCAAATATCTCTCCAACCGTAACTTGAATACAACACTTGCCTTCAGAAATTCTCACACATTATGTTTTTTTATAAAATTAATACTATACGACAAGATAAAGCATTTATGTCGTAAATAAATACGTCTAATCAAACATTTTAAATATTACAAAAATACCGTAGAAACATCACATAAACGCTCTCAGCTATTTATAATGATAAATGCTCTCAGCTATTTATAATGGTAACAACTGCTAAGGTCGTCCAATTTTAGCTATTATTTAATCGTATTATTGCAATATGTAAAGAAAATACTCCCTCCGTCCCAATAAGTGCTTCACCCTTTTGGGTGGACACGCAAATTATGGAAATGGGAGGGAAAAAAAAATGTTGTGAGTGTAATTTGAAAATAGGAGAGAGAATTAGTGGCGGGAATAGTAAATTATAATGGTGTTGTGAGTATTAGTGAAGCTTTTATTAGTAAAAATTCTTTGACAAAAAAGGAAAGATGTAGCTTCTAACGAAACGCCCTTTTGAGTAATTAGTGAAGATTTTATTAGTACGGAGGGAGTATATAAGTAAAAGGGAACACCACGTTGTTTCGAAATTTGAATTGTTGGGTGACTCCTGTGATGGTTACGTGTAATAAGAATCATTCAACCCTCCTAATCTTATCGTCTACTTCAAATCAAATGTTTTTTATTTAAGAAAATGGTTTTATATTTTTTTATTATTTTTTGGAATGAAATATAAGAATTCAAAGAAACAAAATTATAATTTTTATTATTACTCATTCTATCACAATAAATATTTGATTGGTAATTTTTTTTTTAAGAAATACTCCCTCCGTCCCACGTGAATAGACACTTATTTCCTTTTTGGGACGTCCCACGTGAATAGACACTGCCCAAAAAGGAAAAGAATTTATTATTTTATATTCATCCTACCCCACCCACTCATTCTCTCTCTTCATTTCCTACCACACAATTTATTCAACCAACTCCACTCATTCTCTCTCTTCATTTCCTACCACACATTTTCATTATTATATTCATTTTTCTTAGTTATTGTGCCAAGATTTTTGGTGTCTATTCACGTGGGACGGAGGGAGTACTCTCTATGAACATTTTGGGCCTGAATTCATAGCTCGACTTATCAGCCCGCCCTCTGCCGTCTATCCAGCACGCAGTCCAACCTATCAAGTCCAGCCCATATAGAAGATACATGTCGGATCTGAAATATAGGCTACGGGACGGGTCAAGCCGGCGGGCTTTTAGGGCCTGCCCAGCTAGCCACCGCCTATCCCGCCCATATGCAAATTTTCAATTTTTTTTAATTAATACTTTCTCCGTTCCACTCGAAGTGTCCCAATTTTTTTTTTGGGTGTCCTATTTAAAACGTCTCAACACAAAAAATGAAAGTTTTTTATTACTTCTTTATTTGTGGGACCCACTTGTCATACTCACAATAAATATCCACTAACTATTCTCTATCCCACTTTCTCTTTCCTACATCCCTTTTCATACTTTTTTTTTTTTGGCGAAAAGGGCAATGCCCCCTAAATTTTATAAAAATAAAAATTCAAAAGTACAATAATTAAAGAAAGACAGAAAAATAAATAAGTAAAAAGGTCAATCAAATCGCCTTATAGGATTCCAAGGCCTTTTAGGCTTGATGTTTTTTGATTTAGCTTTTGATCCAGATTTTCCTCGTTTCCCTTTAACCTTTTGAAATCCATCTTCTTCATCGTAATAATCTTCAAAATTATCGCCGTCAGCCATTGGAGCCCTCGGATCAACATGAACTCCGCCAACAATACCCCCATAAGTGCGAGCATCATGATATGCCGAAGGAGAAGTAGCAGAAAGATCGCCTTCAGGTTCAGAATCGCATTTTTCCCGAAGAATAAGAGCTTCTTTTAGGTTTTTTGGGTTTATAAATTCGGGATTAAAATATTTAGGATTTGGCATACGAGCAGTAGAGGAACGTAAGTTAGGAGCTGATGAAGCTTGAATTTGTGTAACCTTTTCCCGAACGAGATTTAGAGCTTCGTTATCCAAAGCCGGAGCCGTCATAGGGATGGATGGTGAGGCCGTAGACCCATTTTGAATGGCCAAAGCCCCCAACTGTGCTCCAAGCGCAGCAGAAGCTACCAAAATTTTATTGCCTGTATTTATATCAACAATAGCTGTGTCATCCAAGACAACCAATTCTTCACCTTGAGTGTCAACAGTTTCATTATGGGTATCTATATCTTCACAACCATTTTCGGCTGACGGCTCGTTAGAATGATCAATCCCATCGAGAACAACAACCTCGGTCTCACGAGCACAACCATCAATTTTCGCATTATTCGGCCATTAGATTTATCTTCGAGACGCCCCTTGATAGGCTCAACATTCCCAATTGACGAAGAAGGATCTTTAGCTTTAGTTTTTTCCACATAAACCATTTTTTTTCCCATATTGACACCCTTTGATACACCACCAGTAGCGACCTCTTTCGGAGTACCATGATCAGCCTTGTGACCCTCATTACCTTCATTCATCACCCCCTCATTATCGCCATTCACTTCAGCACCATTTTTCGAGTTTGGTTTCTTAGGATGAAGGTAGAAACACTCATTCACATTATGACCTAACTTATAGCAATGTTTACAGTAGCTTGGGAGATTAGCAAACTCTAAAGGCTGCCAAAAACTAGAAAAGTCATCTCCACAATCAATGAAAACTCTAGACGGAAGTTTCTTTAAGAGATCAACTTGAACAAGAATTTTGGCCACACTAGGTCGGGTTAATTCAGCCGTTGGCTTGTCAATAGCAAGAGGTTCACCAAAAATCTTAGCAATGAAATACAGACAAACTTTGTTAAACATATGAATTGGCAATCCCGGAAGACCAACCCAAACAGGAACCAAAGAAGATTCGTTTTTCGGATGCCAAGAAGGAGACCAACGAAAGACTCGCATGGGAAATCTGCCAAGGTACCATTGTTCTTTTGCCCACAAACGATTAAAGTCTCCCTCATGCATGAAACGAATAAGAATGTGCTTAGAATCAATATGACCCAAAGAAATATCTGCTTTCAATCCAAACTTTAAAAAACATTGCCTAGTGGTTTCCATATTCGGCCTACCATGAGAGAATTTTTCAACAAGAGTGAATTTAAATGGTTGAGCCAAAGAATTAATCATCTCCTTGGTAAATTTTATGGTCGGTTCTCCTTTATGTATTGACATAGGCACAAGGTTCATAGCAAGAGCCGATTTAACACTAGAAGAATCAATGAACAATGACGCAAAGGATTTGGTTTGGGTAGGGGAAGACGGCGGCTGCTGTAAGAGATTAGGGTTAGGAGAAACATTACCATTGCCAGCAGCCAGTACCGAGGAAGGATTAGAGGATTGAACGTTATTCATTCCAGCCGCATTAGGGTTCCCATGAACGTTATTGCATCCAGCCGCAATAGGGTTCTCTTGAATGCATCCAGCCGCAAAAGATCCAGCCGCAAGGCCTGAAGATGACGAGGCCATAGGCCGGAAAACGGGAAACTACAAGGCGGCGGCAATGAAACCAGCCGCCCTAATTAGTGTCGCTTTTCTTTTTGTCCGTAACGTCTTTCCAAGATGGAAATGATACATCACTTTTCATACTCACAACATTTATTTTACTGTATACTTTTTCTCCTTCCTACATCACTTTTTTTAATTTCCGTGCATGAATGATTTTGAAACATTTTGAATGGGACGGAGGGGGTATTAACTATTTTGAAGCATGTTACATGAAAGTCATTAGTAAAGTGGTTAATTTCTAATCTTCACTTGTAAATGGTCTAAGTTTGACTCCCACAACCCTCATTTCTCCTTTTAAATTTTCTAAAATTTAGAAAGTATATAAAAAAAAAACTGATCGACACTTTTGAATAGACCAATGGTAAACAGTGCAGGTCGGGATTTGCCCAAGGGCTCGAAATGCACACACCGAGCTAATCTGCGGATCAGGCGGGCTCTTGGGTGGCCAGGCCGGGCATGCCCATAGTTCATCATAGTCATTCCCACCGCAAACTACACTCATTTTTCATATGACGTTCAACTACAAATTACAAATTTTATAAATGAAAATGTTTCATTAATTTTATATTAATAGGGTTTACATGTCATATTTTCAACAACAATTCAATTATTATTCTCTAATTCACTTTTTATGTCACCTTACTTTTCATACTAACACCACCTTCTTGACTAATATTTTTTTTCTTAATATTCTTGCAAATAGTAAATGTGTAAATTGCAGATATACTAATGAAGTATAATTTACTTGGTTGTAAATTGATTATACCATGGTGGAATTATTACACTAAAAATAGATTTCTTATTTAATAATTTGATACTCCTTTCGTATTATCTAAAAGTTCAAAAAAAAATCAAAAGATTTTCTCACTTAATTAAAGGCTTAAAATTTTAAAATGAAAAAATTTTACTCCCTCCGTCCCATTTTAAGAGTCCTACTTTCCCTTTTGATCCGTCTCAGACTAAAAGTCCCATTCCACAAATGAAAAATTTTGAACAGTGTTTCGGACATTTATACCCTTATAATGTAAATATATTTAAAAAAAAATCATTATACCCTTATAATGTTAACATATTTAAAAAAAATCAATCAAAAAGAGATTTTATCATAAATGTTTTAATTTTTATATTTTCTCTTCTCTAATCTTCTATCCACTTGCAATTCTTTATTCATTTTTTTTAAAAAAATATTAAGAAGCGTGAAATATTACCCTAGGACCCTTAAAGTGGGACGAAAAGAGTAAAACTTTTTTATGTGTAGGTCTCACATGTCAATACTCACTATAATTATCCACTAACTTTTTTTTATTCCACTTTTTTCCTCTTATCTCACTTTTTATATTTACAATATTTTCACCACTTATTATTTTTTTATTTTTTTTTTGAATTCTTGAACTCATTTAATTTTTTAATCTTTTGCGGAGGGAGTATTTGTTTTGAGATACTAATAAAAAAAAAACGATAATTATCATGGTTTAAAAGGAGTACAAGCTTTGAATTAGGATAGGTACAAAGTAGGACTGATTGGAGGAGGACTATAGAATTGACCTAATGTGACCTGGTAAAATAATACTCCCTCCGTCCCGCTTTTAAGATTCTGAGTTTGACTTTTTGCACATAAATTAAGGGGGAAATATTATATTGAAAGTGTTGTGAGTGTGAAAATAAAATAAAAGAGAGAATGAGTGGAGGGAATAGTAAATTATAATGGTGTTGTGAGTATTAAAATAATGTAGGAGAAAGAATGAGTGGAGGGAATAGTGATAAATTACTTGTCATTTATGGAAAGAAGTAAAATAATAACTTTAATTTAGGACAGACTAAAAAAGAAAGTAAGAACCTTAAATCGAGACAGAGAGAAGAGAGAGTACTGGTCAACTAAAAGGAGGTAGGACGAATCTAGGGAGATACTTTAAGAGACTGATTAATTTGACCAATTTTATCTTATTTCTTTCATTTCATCAACTGCTCCAAACTGACAAGCACATATGTCACGTGGTAAGAGTATACGTGTGAATTTTGAACCGCTCCACTCTTACTCATTTCACCCATAGCTTTATCTTACAATCTGGAACAAGGAAGTAGGTTAGCCGAAAATCGCCTTGGAAATTCTCTCTTAACAAGTCTGAAATGAAAACGTAGAGAGTGAAAAGGAGGAAGAGTGTTGTGCTTTATACACTTACCCAAATTTAGTTTACGGGTCAAAACCAGATTAACGATTTGAAAACTCGACCACAGTTCAAGCATTTAAGAGCGTGCGCCTTCCCAAGAAAGCCACCTTCTATCTATTCACTATTAAATCTGCGATCTCCATGCCCTCTCTAACCCTGTTAATGCGGTTAATGTAGGTAACCTTATAATCATCTCGGTTTATATTGTACTCCGAGAAAAACTTACCGGTGAAGTTAATTTCCTCCAATGTCTCTTCATAAACGGGAGCAGCAGGCTGGGATTTCGTGGAAGGTAGCCAAACGATCGTGAACTCTTAATCACAATCCGGTCACTATCCTCCTCACCCCACTCGTCCAACGACTCAACATCTGAACCACTATCAAACCCCAGCACTGCCTCTTCAATAACATCACCACCACCTTCAGCTCGGGGAAGGGGGGCAATGACAACGGTCACTTGATTGGCCGCTGGTGGCCCGAAAGCGCACTCTACGACTAAGGACCCCGCTTGCTCGGTGTGGCCTTCAGTTCTCTCTCTGAATTCGAGCTCGTGGAATGAGTGTCATCGATCTGGGTATAACCTCGACCAGATAGTTGGGAGTTTTGAGAATCCTCACTTCCTGACATACTTGCACGAATGGGAGAAGGGTCAGACCTCTAGTCAGACGAAGAGCGTGATCTCGTTGGTGGGTTAGATCCCTCTGCTATCCTTGCCCCTGACTCAATGCAAGTCAAGGGAGGTTTAACTTCCACCACGTAATGTGTTATTATGTGGTTGATTAGTTTGTCGTAGTAATCAAACCTAACTACGGCCCATTGCTCGGTCCTCATCCAGTCCTCACACCCTATCTAAGGCATTCTAATCCCTCCACGGTTCATTAGTAGGCTGTCAAGATGGCCTCGATCTCACGAAGAGCTAACTTAACCCATCAGTCACTCACGCTTTTTGTAGACTAATTTGGTCTTTTGGTTGTAAAAATATAAGAAATCTCCTACGACTTTCATGAATTCAGGCGTCATTTCTGGAAAAGAAACAAGAAAACACTCAAAACCCTCCCAAGTGGCTGAAATTTCACCTTCTCCGGCAAATATCTCGCCGGAGCTAATCTCTATGCCTAATAAATGATAAACTACACTTCTTAGAAAGAGCTGTGAAGAAAAGAGATGAAGAACCAATACCTGTAAGTAGAAGATTGAACGGAGAAAAGCGGTGAAGATGATGATGGGACACCGGAATAAGGAAGTAGGTTCGCCGAAAATCGCCTGGGAGTATACTTGAAATTCTCTCTTAACAACTCTTGAAGCGTAAAGATTGAAAAGGAGGAGGAGTGTTGTGCTTTATACAATGACCCGGATTTAGTTTGCGGGTCAAAACCGGGTTAACGAGTTGGAAACTCGACCACAGTGCAACCATTTAAGAGCGGACGCCTTCCCAAAGAGGAATGTCAAATATCGTTTCCCGCTCAGTAATGATGAAAAGATATGATGGCTCCCTTTGAAATTCAAAATGATCTGAAGTAGGTGCCAGTTGTCCCCCTACGTGCTCTATCCTCACAAGGCCCTTTGGCATTCCACACCTTCACCTCCGCCCATTTAGTCGTGTCCAACGGTTCAAACGAGCACGGTGTCAACTTATATGCTTTCTATTCTCCCCTAATCTAGTAGAAAGTAGGAGGCCACTGAAAGGAAGGGTGAATGACAAATATATGGTACTTATTATCATGTTTGTTACACTAGATGGAAGATACTACGCATTGACACTTTAATGTAATGTAATTTACCATTTTGTTATGGAACGCACACTAACGACGTTAGAAAGGATAACCAAAATGTCAACAATATAAGAAAAAAACTAACACGTGTTAAATACACTTAACATTCGTTAGTCTATTTAATGAATTTTGTAGTATTCTTCCCTGCCATCACACTTCTCAATCTGTTACCCACCACAACAAATTACCACCCATCTCCTCATCTCATCTACCAAATTGACATCACAAGCCCCAAGTCAAATTGACTAATGACCTTCAAATGTTGGAATTATAACTAAGACAACAGAAAAGAGAGAGAATGAAGAAAACATGAGTTGAACTCACTTGGGTTGTCGGAATCCATGGAAGAACGCTGAAGAAGAGGCCGAATTAAAGTTTGTGGCAAGATAAAAGGCCGAATTAAAGTCGATGGACACCAGTAGCCTCTGTCACCTCCAGCAACCTCCACCATCGTCATTCGCCGGCAATACTCCGGCTAGATTCTTTGCACGAACCCATGCTTGGCACCTGAACCTGTGACTCCTGATTTTGCCTTGCAAATCTATGCAACAACATGTTATGGATCTGTACAATCAGTTGTCGATTTTTAGGTTCAAAAACATATGAGGTTTGATTCGATTTGCTTAGGAATCGATTCAATTTTACCTATAGTTCGAAATTACTAGATTATGATTTGATTTTGGGTTGGATATTGTTTCAATTTGGGTTCGATTTAGAGTTTGATTTTGGGTTACATTTTAGGTTTAGTTTTGTGTAGTAGAAATGGGGATGAAGATGAAAGGAGTGCTACTTATTTAACGGTTGTTATTTTATTTAACTAGTTGGTTCATTTCGTTAATGAAATTTAACGTCATCTAACTGAGTTCAATTATGCTGTCAATGCGTAGTATGTTACCTTTGATATAATCAAAGGAATAGTACATTACATGTTTTTGTAATTATTTTTGGAAAGTAATAACCCAAGTACCTGCTCGGGTCCTAGCCCATGAGGTGAAGATGAACATCTTGGGCCCAACTCCGTGGGCCGGCCTGCTAGCCCGTGGCCCGCCAGCCCGTGACCTGCCGTGTCCGCCTAGTGGCCCGTGAAGCCCAGCCCATCACTACCCAGCGGATCGGGCTTGGAAAATATAAAGCAGGTCGAGCCAAGCCTGCGGCCCGAATTGGGCCTGCCCAGCCCGTCCATATGAGCCCGTGGATTTGCAATTTGCCAACTTGGTCTCTTTTCAGTTTTCAGTCACAGACTCACAAGCCACAGACATAAAAGCTTTGTTATTTTTTTGTTTAATTTGTCCAAAATAGCCCCAAATTAATTTGATATTAAATAAAAAAGGGATAATCTTGTCCTAAAAAAAGTGATGTCAAGTCGGTAGAAAAAAAATTTGCAGTTTTTTTTTTTTTTACTTTTTAACCCCTCTCAACAGTCATTTTTGGGGGTGAATTTGGTCCCAAAAAATATTTTGATTTAGTATAAATTGAAAATGACACTTTCATTATTTTTCACACCAAAACATTCATCAAATTAATACTATCAATTCTCAATCCCCCAAGGCCAATTCTCTAGTCCCAAGTCCCAACCTTTGAAATTATTCCTAATTTTTTTTTTTTGGATTTTCGAAGAAATTGTTTTAGGAAAATAAAGATTGTTGGGAAATTTGTATATTCAAGAATAATTCATCATCATTCATCAAGGTAGAGATAATTTTATATTTTTAAGTTGTTACTATATTTATTTATTTTATTATTATCTACAAATTTTGTCAATTTTAATATTGTTTTTATCTCCATTTTATTATATGAAATAGACTATTTTTTTTTAATTTGATATTTCAAAGTCTTAATACTTTTTTCTTTAATTAGGTATATATGACGGGTTTTGTTGAAGGTATATTTGGCCCTCCATCACCACGACTATACCAACAATCCCAAAAAATTCACAATGAACAATTGATGATTGATATAATCAATGATAGTTCAAACCCAGTGATGACCCCTCCTTTTTCCGGCCATTTCACCCCAGGTCCTACTCCTAACTTTTCTTTTGACTCCCAATAACTTGAACATAATTACACATCTAGGAACTATCATCAAATAGATGATGATGCCGATAATGAGGAAGAAGAGGATGAGGATGATGTTCGAGTTACCGGTGAAACTCTTGCTAGTACAAATCATTCTAATAGGGGTGAGTCAACGTCTAGTCTTCCTAGTGGTAGTAAGGGTAAGGGGAAGGACAAAGGTAAGGTTAGAGAAACTAAAGCTTTCAAGTATGCGGAAGTTTTTAACATGATTATCAATGATCGTGGTGAAGAAAAAGCCGAGTGTGAAATTTGTAAGAAACACCTAGCTCGTCCAAGCAAAAAGGGTACGTCTCAGCTAAAGAGACACACTGAAAACCATGCAAAGGTGGGGATAATAAAACTCAAACCAAACTCAACATACCTTGTGTCACCTATCCCTAAGTTAAT
This sequence comes from Adenophora triphylla var. japonica, assembly GCA_022495995.1. NCBI lineage: Eukaryota > Viridiplantae > Streptophyta > Magnoliopsida > Asterales > Campanulaceae > Adenophora > Adenophora triphylla. Next base: position 445,232 of record JAFEMH010000599.1, on the reverse strand, counting down.
GTTGATATAATAGCCATGTTTATTGTGAGTTGTTGTAGACATCCCATTCTGAACCAATAATTCATGATTACACTACTCTTCGTCTCGCTTTTATGTTTTGATGAAAGCATATCAGTTTCGATATGTTTCGTTAAGTTTCTAACTAACCTCGTTAGTTTTGAACATAACTGACTAACGAAACAACCGAAGATGACAAAATAATCAACCGACTAGTTGTCTCGCATGAGACATACGTGTCTCGCGCGAGACAACCCCTCTGCAGGATATGCAGAATTACAATCCTTCTCTGTTTCAAACTTTTTTCTTGATAAAATCTTATCCCATTCGGTTCTCCAATCATATCTGAGTTATGGAACCTTTCTAGAGGTGTTTTACCTCTCCACCTCTACCTTTTAAACCCCTATAAATACCCGATGACTTTCAGTATTTCAGAGGTCCCCGATCCACAATCGAAAAAACACAACACACACATTTTGTTGATTTCTCTCCCTGAAAGATTCCTACAAAACACCCTAAAATCACCTAAAGTTTGTTTATCAAGCTTGTTGATCAACAAACATCAAAGCCCGAACCAAGGATTGAGGCGAAGCTCTGTCCGCATCAAGATTTGACTCTCATATTGAGTCGAAACTCTGCCCGAATCAATTCTCGACCAAGAAAACATCTTAGAACCACGTTCTAAACCAAATACTTTTCAAACGCTAGGTAAATTCCTATACTTTTATTCTCTTCTTCTCAATCTCTCTCTATTGGCTTTTAGAGTGGTATAATTCCATCAAAATGATTGACCTAGAGTCCCTTCAATCCATGGAGGTGATCTCGAAGCATACAATCCGACATTCCTAATCAATAAATTGATTAGGGTTTTCTTGTTCCTTTATTTTTAAATTAAAAAGATTGATAATACTTGATTGGCAAGATCGATCTTCAGATCGGGTGGAATGGATGCTCCTTGACCTACCCATTTCATAACTTAACCCCCGAACCCTCAAATCTCTTTAAATATCAAAAAGGTTTTTCTTATTGTTTTCCTTAAATAATAAGTGGCGACTCAAAGTTGTTAAAAATTCACGCATCGCTACAGTGGAGACTCCGCTGGGAACAATTAATTAAGAGCGTTAGACTTGCATTACAATTGAATATTATCAATCTTTTTATTTTTCTGCAAAAAATTATTTTTTTCTAAATTTTTCGAAATTTTTCTGCACTGTTTTTGTCAAAAAAAAATTTACTGTCCGAATACTTGTCCAGCGCGAGATTAATATACGATTTTAAAAAAAAACAAACATCTCTTCCACTGTTCATTTGGCGGCGCATGTTATGAAATGAAAAAAAAAAAAAGGGAAAAGTGGTTAGGCTAGGTCAGTTGACCATCTTTAAAGTTTAACCGCAAACAAAAAAAAATGCTTTGGTTGACTTTTTTCAAGGATTGACCATATATATATATATATGTATATATATATATATGTATATATATATATATATGTATATATGTATGTATGTATGTATGTATGTATGTATGTATGTATGTATATATATATATGTATGTATAAATATGTATATATGTATGTATATATATATATATATATATATATATATATATATATATATATATATATATAACTTTACAGAAAAGTTTTTAAAATTCAGAAAAATTAAAATAAAATTATTTTGCTTGTACTAACTTTATTTTGCAGGGTAGAATAATTAATTTATTACTTGAACTATATACCTGCGTGCGATTGATTTTTTTTAAAGACCGGTCCATGGAGGACTCGGGAGTTGTAAAATTAATTAATTTAACTATTTCTCTCTCTCTCTCGCTTTAAGTGGAACTACGACGGCCTGAGTCTTCCTAATTTGGGAGAAACGTAGGCAACCACTTGGTGTGGCCATTATCTGTTTTTCTTTTATTTAAAAAAAAAAACTCTCTATTTTACTCTATCACCTAGATTGACTCTCACACATGCGCACTCATATTATACTCCCTCCGTCCCGGTAGAAGCGTCGCCATTTTTAGCCCGACACGCAAATTAAGAAAATAGGTGGGAAGAAAAAATGTTGTGAGTGTAATTTGAAAATAGGAGAGAGAATTAGTGGAGGAAATAATGAATTTAAAAAGTATTGTGAGTGTAGAGGAGAGAGAATTAGTGGAGGGAATAGTGGATGGGATAATAGAATATTATTAAAACATTTCCTTTTTAGGAAAGGGTGACGCTTTAAATGGGACACCCTTTTGGGTAAAAAGTGACGCTTCGAGTGGGACGGAGGGAGTATTTGTCATTACACTACATACCATGATTAAACCCGGGACCCACACTAACGACGGATGACGGTAACCACCTAGTCGCCGGTCTCTCCGTAGTTGGATCATCCCACTCCGCGTATTCAATCCACCTAGATTGTCATATCGCGGGGAGCCTAGCCTTCCAGCCATGCATCGCCACATATCATGTAGATTGACTTTTTAAGACGCTCTGTGATCGGTGGGTTTGATCTTGGAGTCCTTGTAATCCCTTGTCAAGATCTTATTTTGTGCAATAATCCATGGAAAAGAAATCAAAATATTGTCGCTTCGGAAATGTCCCTATGATTGTCCCTACGGATTTGCCCCTAAAGAGAAAAATTTCTCACCAAAATTATTGCACAAAACTTGATGTTACTTGAGATTACTCCGACCCCTAGGTCCCTAGGTTTGGATTCTGAATATTAGAAACCCCCAAAACGAATTTTCCGTTCGACCAAAATTAGGATTAAAATCAGAAAAATTGTGACTTTCCGTGGTGTTGTCTCGCGCGAGACTGCTTGTCCCGTGCGAGATAAGTGTTTGGTCTTTTCGTGTTTTGGCCAAAACCTTCAAGCCTTCATACACCCTATTCAGCCGACTTGTTGGGACTCAATCATGGTTTAACACGGTTGCTACACATCTAGGTTCATCGCCAAAGCTCAACACGATGTCTGCTTCTCCTTCTGTCAACGAGGCCGAAATCAACGAAGCTAAGGCACAGCTCATCCAAGCCCTACTTAAGATGGATGAACAAAGTAAGTAAATTGATGAGAAAAACGCCCAAATAGCCACCCTCATGAAAGAACTCAACGATTTGAAAGTCAAGAAAGGCAGAAAGCAAAAGCAGAAAGAGGAATCCTCCTCCGATGAAGAGGAATCCTACACCCAAATGAATAAGAAAACCAAGAAGTCAAGCAAGAAAAAGGAAGAATCCGATTCCTCCTCTTCCTCATCCTCCTCCGATGATGAGGGACATACCTCCAAGGGCGCTAAAACCAAGAAAGAAGGCAGTGGTGAAACTACTAAACTTTTGGTGACCATGTTACTAAGAACTACCTCGAGAAGAAACTTGCAACCCTTGACATTTCAAAAGGGTCATTCGTTCCATTTGATCCTGATGCTCTTCAACAATCCATGACCAAGTTTTCTCGCAAGTACAAGACACCCGACATCGCCAAGTTCAATGGCACTACTTGTCCTTGAGCTCATGTTGAGACCTACACTTGGGCTATGCTTCCGATGGGCGTTGATAACATAGTCTTGGCCCAATGCATTCCTCAAACTTCGGAGGGTGCTGCAAGGGATTGGTACATGTCTCTTCCCATGACTACAAGGCTTGACTGGTCGTCTTCATGTTTAGTCTTTCAAAGGCAGTTTGAAGACAACTCTACTTACCGCCCTACTAGGAGGGATCTTGAACAAACCAAGCAACATGCTGATAAGAGTCTTTTCTTTGAATTTGCTAGAAGATGGAGACTCAAACTTACTGAAATTTTCGAAAGACCTACTCTCAAAGAACAAATCCACATCTTCCTTCAATGCCTCCTTGATGAATTTCAAGAGAAGCTCGCCGACAACTACTTTCCTAGTTTCAATGAACTCCACGAGTCCGAAATTAGGATTGATAACTTCCTGAAAAGTAAAAAAAAGGAAAGTACTTTCCGCTACAACAAGCCCGTGACAAGTAAGGATGCTTCAGTCAACGCTATTGCATTCAACCGCCCCAACACCGGCAAGTATTCTGCTGTTCCTCCTCCTGAAAAGAAAAAGAGACACTATGACAAAATTGAAGGAATCACTCAAGAAGAACTCTTCAATGTGCTTGTCAAGAATTAAAAGATCAAACCAAGAGAAGGTGGTCCTCCTAAGGATATGGGTCTTAATCATACTCATCACTTATTCTGCAAGTATCACAGCTTCACTGGCCACGACACCAACACTTGCCACCACTTGAAGGTCATCATCCAAGACCTCTTTGACAATGGAGAGCTAGAACGTCCCAACGTCATCACCAATCCTCTTCCTCGCAATCCATGAAGAAGATCAAGCTCCAAGAAGAAATCTACACCTACCGCTTTGGGGCTGCCACTATCCTCTCCCTTTCTCCTTTGATAGAAGTAGATTAGGTTTTAAATTTTCAAGTATGAACTCGAAGAGTCATTCTGTCTTTCTAGTACTCCTCACCCCCCTAGTTTGTGTCATCTAAACTATCGAGTCTGTTCTTAATTTCGCAATAAATCAAAGATATTTTCTTTTCCTAAACACTTTCCCTAAGGTTGTTCTACCTCATGAATATCATTTAATTCGTACAAAATAATGGACACTCCATTCCCTAAATCATCGCAAAAAAAAATATAGAGACTTCTAAACGAGTTTAAGAAGAAAGTTATCCTTAGGAGGCTTAAGGGCTGAACATTACCCCTACTGAAAGTCAAAGATCAACAAACAAAGAAAGCCAAAGGTGCTGCTATCAACCTTCATTTCAAGAAGAGTGGGGCTACTCAATTCAAAGCTTTGAGAGTACAAAAAAAAAAATAAAAAGAAAAAAACTCTCAAGCTTTCATCACCCCCAAAACAAAGGTGAAAATTCAAATGCATGAAGGACTCTCCCACAAAGAAGAGAAGTCAAAGTGATACCAACAAAAGAAAAGAGGATTCCTCAACATCCTCTTACAACAAGTGAAGAAGACTTTCAGTATCAAGAAAAATGTTTACCCTTAAGTCATACTAATGATTGGCTTTCTCCTCAAACTTATTTAGAAATTTCTAGATGATGCACGGTTCATTAAAAGGTAGAATAACTTTTCTAGATCCTTGAGCCAAGTAGCGTTTCTTGTCGAGTCTAGGGGCTTCCTGTTAGCCACTCGCATATACACTCTTGAAATCCAAGCACCAAAACTGGGGTTTCCTTACCTTTCCTCCCCCAGTCAATCTCTACTTCAACTCTTCAAAAGAATCAAATCTGCATTAGGGGCTTTCATCTTTGCTTCTCACTCTCATCATTAGAGAATACACTTCTCCAAAGAATCAATGATTGGATCACCTTTCAAAAAATAGAGTTCGTCTCTCCTCGATCTCATCTCTCTCTCCTCAATAAGATTCTCTCTTCTGAGTTCTCTTCGATTTAACATACTACTTTCAAAAAGAAAAAAGAAAAAAAAAGACGCAAAAGAGATGCCCGCTAGATTGAAAACCCGAAAGGGTGGTCTAGGTGTAAGTGCTCCAATTTGAGCTTGTTAGAAAATTAACGAAAGTTATAACATTTCTAACAATTCCTAACATTCCTAACATTTCTAACCAAGTAAGGGTAGATTAGGGATTGCCAAAAAAGGATAAACCAAAGAAAGAATCTCAAAAAGCAAAAGAAATTAGAAAAATCCGAATTGGGCAAGTTGAAAAACATAAACTGCTGGATTTTTGAATTTTATTCTTCCTGTCCAAAGCCTGGAGCTGCATTTAATGAACAGTGCACGTTTACAATCCCATCCGCGCGGACATGTTTGTCAATTTCAGAGGGCTATAAATTGAACCCTCCTCTCTCAGTTTACACAACACAAATCACTCACAACAACAGTGGGAATTCACTTGAATTGCCACCATTTTCTCTCCAATCTTTCCCAAATCTCACTCACTCACAAACACTTCAAAACACTCTCATACATACTCTCATACATACACCAATCCAAGCTCAAATCACCCCTTAGGAGGAGGATTAGAGAGAAAACATAGAGGACTTCATTGTTATCTACTTGTTTTCTCTTTAACCAACTCAAATCATCAACCCTAAACACTTTCAAGCCCTAAACACATTCAAGCCTTTGAATCCATTCAAACACAAAACACAAGGAAGATAGGTATAACCTCCCTCTCCTTACCCTAAAATTCATTCATGCATGCATTTTCAAACTCCAAAATGTAGTTTGTTCATCTTCTTTTCTTAGATCCAAGAAGATCACCATGGAAGTTCATCTCCATGGATGATCTTCTACAAGGATCAACATTATTTTCAAAGTGTTCTTACTTACTTGCAAAGAAAACACATTTTCAAAATTCTAAAAATCATTTTCATACATTAAATCTCTTTTTCAAAGGATAAAATTCCCCTTCCCAAGCAAATGAAGTGCTTAGTCCTAATGTACCCCAAGAATGGTTTGATATAGTTGATTCACCACTAAAATGTCAAGTGATCACTAATCAAAACCTAGGGAAATGGGGACAAGCATGGATGCAAAACCCCCTTTAAAATCATGTTTTCCTTCTTGAGAAGTTGCTGTCCAGTAGCAATTTTCTAAGACCCCAGTCCATGGTCTAATTTGTTGGACACAGATAAACTTGGAATTTGGTGTTGACTACAAAACACTTTTTGTAGAAAACATCCAGAGCTTTCCAGACATATTTTTACTTTATTTTTTGCGTGAGTAAAAATCCATTTTTCAAATTTTTCTTTAAAGGTCAGTTCATCAGTCTCTGGAAATCCAGATCTCACATCTGAGATTTCCAGAAGGTTTTTGTCCCTCAAATCATCTCCAAAATGGGAAGTTCTTTTACAGAAACCTTATTTAAGGTGTTTTGAACATTTTTCATTCTTGGACTTTTCCCAGATTCTGGAGTTTTTAAGCCCTAAAGTCCATTTCAAAATCAAGTGTCCACTGCCTTTTTCATTCTGGCAGAAATGGTTTTCAACTTCCAAAAATCTTTTGAGTGTCAAGTCTCAACCCAAAAATCACACCAAAAATCATGGGATCTGTCCAAAGTCTAATAAAGAATTGCCAATTTTTACTTTCCTCAGTTTCAACTTATTTTGGCCAAAGTAACACACACACACACACACACACAAATGGTTTTTAAGCTTGGAAGACTCGTTTCACGAGGCATTCCGGGTGCACACTAACGTCCTTCCCGGCGTGTAACGTGACCTCCGAACCCAAATTTCTAATCTCGGGCATTTTTCAAAGTTTTGTCCCTTAAAACAAAAATGGCGTGGCGACTCCGTTTGATTTCAAAAATCGGGTACATCACACTAGGCAAAAACCAGGGTGCGTCACTAAGAAAAAAAATCAAGGACAAAGGGAGAGTATTCTTCAACCTTCTTCATCGATCATCATTCGATCCTCTTCAAGTCAAATCAACAAGGAGAGACTTCTTCGATCATCTTCAAATCAAGAGAGCAGACTCACAAGCCTGTTCACAAAGTCATCTACCATTTGCAAGCAACTTGGGGCTTGAGACATCAAAGGGCCTTGGACATAGAACCATTACGACAGTCGACAGATTTGTAGTCGTCTGCATCCTAGAGACACGATTCAAAGAAGAAGTAAGAATGAAGATTATCAACAGGCCTAGATGTGTTCACACAAGGTTACTCATCGAAATTCTACAACAATCTCGCTGACTAGCAACAAATTCTGTATAAACCTGATTTGATCCCAACTTGTCAAACACAAGTTCACTCATACAGTTCACCCATCTCAAATATAAATCCATGCAAATGTCCCTATATGTCCATATACCATATACTCTTACATAAACTCACCACCAAAATGACCGAACGGCTATTTACACGAACAGATGTGAGCACCACCACGTAAGTCCAGTTAAACAACTAAAATCTGGAAAATCTATTTGGAATCTTTATGTGATGACAGGTACAGAAAGGTAAGAATCATTCGGGTCTATCCAAGATCATCATGCATATATCCTTGCACTACAGGGGCTGACAGAACCTCCACCTCAACCGACAACTTCAAAGTTTGTGACGGCATCAAATTTCAAGTCCGTGACCTCGGCAACATCAACAAAGTCTGTGGCGGCAGCAAACCTCAAGTCCGTGACCACGGCAACATCAACAAAGTCTGTGATGGCAGCAAATTTCAAGTCCGTGACCTCGGCGACACCAACAAAGTCTGTGATGGCAGCGACTTCAAGTCCGTGACCTCGGCAACAACTTCAAAGTCAGTGACGGCAGCAAACTTCAAGTCCGTGACCTCGGCAACAACTTCAAAGTCTGTGACGGCAGCAAACTTCAAGTCCGTGACCTCGGCAACAACTTCAAAGTCTGTGACGGCAGCAAACTTCAAGTCTGTGACCTCAGCATCAGCAAAGTCTGCGACGGCAGCAGCGACAACCAAGTCCGTGACCTCGGCAACAATGGCAACGTCAGTAACCTCGGCAGCACACTTCAACAACTTCATCAACAAACAGGTATCTTCAGAATTGGGTCAAGTCTTTTGATTCCTCAATATGATTTTACCTTTTCAAAAAAAAAATCCCTCTTCGATTTTCAAAAAAAAAAGCTTTTCAAAATACCTAAAATAGCCTTTTTAGTGTTTTGGAGTCGAACTACGTTTGGTCTGATTCTCTCTTGGAGATACGTAGGCAGCCGTGCGGCACGACCATCCCAATGTTCAGAATGATGTCTTTTCTATCGATGACATGACTTCTTCCATAAGTCTTGTCGCCGAGGGGCTCTGTAGACACCCCATTCTGAACCAAGAATTCATGATTACACTACTCTTTGTCTCGCTTTTATGTTTTGATGAAAGCATACCAGTTTCGTCATGTTTCGTTAAGTTTCTAACTAACCTCGTTAGTTTTGGACCTAAGTGACTAACGGAACAACTGAAGAGGACAAAATAGTCAACCGACTAGTTGTCTCGCACGAGACATACGTGTCTCGTGCGAGACAACCCCTCTGCAGGATATGCAGAATCACATTCCTTCTCCGTTTCAAACTCTTTTCTTGATAAAATCTTATCCTATCCGGTTCTCCAATCATATCTGAGTTATGGAGCCTTCCTAGGGTGTTTTACCCCTCCACCTCTACCTTTTAAACCCCTATAAATACCTGATAACTTTCAGTATTTCAGAGGTCCCCAAACACACAACACACACATTTTGTTGGTTTCTCTCCCTGAAAGATTCCTACAAAATCACCCTAAAATTACCTAAAGTTTGTTTATCAACCTTGTTGATCAACAAACATCAAAGCCCGAATCAAGGATTGAGGCGAAGCTCTGTCCGCATTAAGATTTGACTCTCATATTGAGTCGAAACTCTGCCCGAATCAATTCTCGACCAAGAAAACATCTTAGAACCACGTTCTAAACCAAATACTTTCCAAACGCTAGGTAAATTCCTATACTTTTATTCACTTCTTCTCAATCTCTCTCTATTGGCTTTTAGAGTGGTGTAATCCCATCAAAATGATTGGCCTAGAGTCCCTTCAATCCATGGAGGTGATCTCGAAGCATACAATCCGACATTCCTAATCAAGAAATTGATTAGGGTTTTCTTGTTCCTTTATTTTTAAATTAAAAAGATTGATAATACTTGATTGGCAAGATCGATTTTCAGATCGGGTGGAATGGATGCTCCTTGACCTACCCATTCCATAACTTAACCCCCGAACCCTCAAATCTCTTTAAATATCAAAAAGGTTTTTCTTATTATTTTCCTAAATAAATAATAAGTGGCGACTCAAAGATGTTAAAAATTCACGCATCGCTACAGTTGTCGATTACCCTTGTCACTTTCGAGAGATGAGAGATTTCACCGTGTTTGCAAAACTCTCAACCCCGCATTCGAGCTAATGTCCCGAACTACCATCACCAGGCATATTAAAAATCTCTTCCATTCTGGGCAAATTGCCTTAGCCAATCTACTCCAAAGCCACAAAGGTAGTATTTCCTTGACTACCGATGGTTGGAAAGCTAACCATAGTTCTTCTGCTGAGAATTTTACTTGTATTACCGCTCATTGGATTAATGAGGATTGGTTGTTACAAAAGAGAATTCTTTCATTTTGAACCATGCCATACCCTCATACAGCTAGGCAATGTACTACTCACATTCTCAATGTTTTAGGTGAGTATGTTATCGTTGATAAAATTCTTTCCTGCTCATATGATAACGTCACCTATAACACTAGTACCGCCTCATTGATGATTCAATCCCTTAATCCTCCCCTAGAAGGCAAGTTGTTTCATGTTAGGTGTGCTTGCCACATTCTCAACCTCTGTGTTCATGATTTGCTAAGCTCAATAAGCCACACCACAAACAGCATCAACCAAGCTTGTATTACCATAAAGGAATCCGTCCAAAGGCTAATCAAATATATGGAGTTGTGCCATGCTATGGGGAAGAAGTTCTTGAAACCCAAAACAGCCGAAGATATCAAGTGGAACTCGACCTTTACAATGTTGGAAAGAGCGCTTGAGTATAGGGTTGTGATCACTAAATACTTTGAAATCTACCTAAGGGAACGTCAGGTTAGCGAGGATGATTGGGGTATAGCCTCGGAACTTGTGGAATTGCTTCAGTCTTTCTATAGGGCAACATAAATACTTTCGGGAACTTACTACCCCATAAGTCATGTCGTGAGCTTTATGGCTTAAGTGTTCTCATTATAAAAAATAGAGAGCATTAGAGATTTGCCGATGCCGTTGCGGACATGGAAAAGAAATTTTCAAAGTATTACTCTGATTTTCCCACACTTTCTTTAATGGCGACCGCGATGGATCCGAGGATGAAGCATATTAATCTGTGGAGTTTGCTCTTTACTTTTTATGAAAACATGAGACCCGATTTTACAAATATGCAAGTAGAAGCATTGGCGAAGAAGAAACATGATGTAGTTGGCTCCCTCCTGTTTCAATTGTACGCCTACTACAGTGCAAAACTTTCAACAAATGAAGAAAGGGACGAGGCGAGCAAAAAGGGAAAATCAAAGATGCCAAAATTTGATTGGGATTTCCTCAAAAAGGGATTGGCCGGACGTGGTGGAGGTGGAAGACCTTCTACAGAAGGGGTTAATGAGTTGGCGCAATATTTAGAAAGTATGTATTATTCCCCTACTGATTCATTTGAGAACCAAGATATCCTCCAATGGTGGAAAGCACACCAAACTGTTTATCCTATACTTTCCATCATGGCACGTGATCTTCTTACCCCTTCAGTGTCCATGGTAGCCTCAAAATCCGCTTTCAGTGCTGCTAAAAGAGTTGTTACGCCAACAAGGAATCAATTGTCTCCGAAGCTCATGGAGCCTCTTATTTGTCTTGGCGATTGGGACGATGCATCCCTAAGGAAGCAAGGAAATGATCGGGAGCTTCAACATGACAAAGATTCGAGCGCAGAAGAAGACACCCTTGAGAGAGATTATACTATGGATGGATACTAAATGATTTTAAAAATTATGGATGGAGAATATAATTTGTATTTTAATTTAATGTTTTATGTTTCTAGGTTGTTTAATTAAACTATGTTTATTGTTTTGTTGCACTTTTTTTTTTAAGTTCGTTTTGTTGTACTTTTTTTTTTCAAGTTAATTTAATGAAAGTCAAGTAATATTAAGACTATGTTTAATCCTTTTGTTTTATTTTTTTTTTTTTTGATCAATTTAACAAAAGTAAAGTTCATTTCAAATTTTCAATTCACATCTTTATTTTAATTTTATTTACTTATTCAATATTTTTATTAAAGTCAAGTAATATTAAGACTATGTTTAATCATTTTGTTGTATTTTGTTTGATCAATTTAACAAAAGTAAAGTTCATTTTGAATTTTCAATTCACATCTTTATTTTATTTTAATTTTATTTACTTATTCAATTACTTTAATATTTTTATTAAAGTAATTGAATAAGTAAATAAAATTAAAATAAAGATGTGAATTGAAAATTCAAAATGAACTTTACTTTAGTTAAATTGATCAAACAAAATACAACAAAATAATTAAACATAGTTTTAATTTTACTTGACTTTTATTAAATTAACTAATAAATATTAAACACTCTAATTGTTACCATATGCAAGCAAGTGGCGGAGTGGTTGAGGTCAAGCACCTTCACTTTTGATTTTCTGGAAAATGGCCCGTGGCGTGGATAGAGCTGTCAATACGGGATGTCAATACGGGATGGGATGGGACGAAATTATGTTGTTCCACGAAAAGGGGACTAAAATGGATTGTTCCACGACGGGAACAGGACTAAAATACTCCTTCCCATCTCATATCATTTGCGGGATGCCGAATTCCGTGGAACAATGCGGGACCCGTTGACTAGGCGCCAAAGCCAGGGGCCTCATCAGTCAATGTCATCACCAACAGCAAGCATTTATACAACTTCAATCAGAAAGATGGACCTTTAGCAAACAAACTGCTGTTAATGCCTTTCACAGTTCATTTTGGGACATAAGAGAGTAGTATTCAACATATCTGAGATCATACACTCTTGTTTAGCTCTTTTTTTTTTTTTTTGTGGAATCTTGTTTAGTCTCATAAATATCAAGAGATTCAGAATCTACCAAATCAATTGACAAAAACAATGTGAAAGATACGGCCAATTCATTAGAACAACCCTTTGACTAGAGCCGTCAATACTCAATACGGGATAACGGGACGGGACGAAACTAAGTTGTCCCGCGACGGAAACGGGACGGGACTAAAATAGCTCGTCCCATTTGTATGGCGGGACGGGACGTCGCGACGGGACCGTCCCAACTTGACGGCTCTACCCGTGGATCCGCCTACCCATTTAAACGGGCAAACAGAGCAGGTCGGGTACAAATTATTCGGGCGGGCCGGAGCGGGCTTGGCCCGCGGACAGAGAGAGAACAGGCCGGGTAAGTCTGCCTACTCCGTGGGCTTGTCTTCGGTGGGCCGGGCCGGGCCGACCCGTGTGTGCATCTTCACCATGAGGGCCTGCTCAGGTTCTCGAACACGGAGGGCCAAGTTCATACTTGGATAGGCTCGTGTGGAGGCCCCAGCTAATGAGCACGAATTCGGGCCCAGTCACTTCAGGTGCCTTGGAAAGCAAGCTGGACAATTGGTGATAGCCTAAGGGTGAGCTCATTGTGTAACCAAGCATGAACCCGTTTCACGAGAAGATGTGCTTTGTTGGTAACGCTTGCCCAGAGACCTCTGTCCTCGGCCCAAGCCGAGGAGAGGACCCCTCAACCGAGCAAATCAACAAGCGGAGAAAGTATTTGGTTTCTAACTAACACTTTTACCTTTCAATCTCACGCGTTTGGTAAAAAAAAAAAAAAAAAACAGAAAATTTCAGAGCAAATCAACAAATGACCTATAGCTTTAAACGCAATCTAAAAATAAATGGAGTTCAGTTGTGAAATGATGAAAACTTGCATAGGATACCGTTTCAATTTTTTATTTTTTATTTTTTTAAAAAAAAGGAAAGAGAGAAATGAAAACATAAAATATATAAATAATGATTAATTGGATCCCCAATGATCACATGTTTTTGTTATTGAATGATGCTTTCATGGCAGTTGTGGTGGATCACTTATCATTTATTATTGGCCCTCGTCTTTATTAAATTAATTTTTATACACTTTTTTCCTTTTTGTGAATTACATGATTATCATTTTAGTACACCTTTATTTTATTCATTAAAGTAAAATTACATTACTTTTTTTTTCTTTTTAATTTTAAAAAGAGGGAATCAACACATTTCACCGCTTCCCCCTTAATGCACTTCACAGAGGCGCCTAGCTATTCTAGAAAGGGCAATGTCATAAACTCTATCCATCGGGCTAAAATGAAGAATTTGACTACTATTGATATAGAGAGGCTTATCTCACATTGATTAAAAATGAATAAGGGCATTTAATAGAATCCGTTTTAGGAGAGGTAAGAATAACGTGTAACACTCGCACCTGCGAGTGCATAGCCGAAAGGGCGTATGGGGTGCTTCAATGCTTACTTCACATTTGATTTTTTTTTTTTTTTTTTTTGAGTTGGTCTTATAAAAACTAGTTTTTTTAAGATAAGGAAAAACGTGTTTTCAAAACAAACGGTGACATTTTTGTAATTACACAAATTCGTGCCATCCCAAGCTCAGATCATCTTCTCTGGCCATCCCAAGCTCCGATCGTTCTCGGCTGTTCACTCGGTTTGAGTATTTAGTAACCTACAATTCGTGCCCTAGTTCCGCCATTAATGTCCATTGTCAACTCTGCTTCGTTACATAATTGATTGGTACTTTATTGATTGGTACATAATTAATTGGAGATAACTGTGTGATTTGATTCCATAGTTCTTCGTTTTTTCGTTGGATAAACAGAATGTCCTTCAATGGTGTGGAAAAAGGGTTTAATTTCTTTGAAGTTTGGGTCAATTCAACGAAGGCGGTGCATGTGTAACAAAGTGCCGGTTTCGGTGTAAAAAGTGCCGGTGTTAGTGTAATAAAGTGCCGAGTGTTAGTGTATCGAAAAGTCTTTGGTGTTAGTGTAAAACAAGTGCCGGTGCTAGTTTAACAAAGTGCTAGTGTTAGTGTAACAAAGTGCCAGTGTTAGTGTAACCAAGTGCCAGTGTTAGTTTATAAAGTCACTTAATATACATGCACTAGCACTTTTTTACACTGGCATTCAAAAATACATGAACTGGCATTTGAAAACTTATTTACTGGCACTTTCAAAAATGCATATCTTGGCACTCAAAAACACCGATAATTATTTTTGCCGATATTCAAAAAACGAACCGGCATTCAAAAAAACATGGATGGCATTCAAAATTACATGAATCGGCATTCAAAAATACATTGACACTCGCTTACACACTTGCGGCACTCTATTATACACTAACGGGCACTCAATTATACACCAACGGGCACTTGATTATACACTAACGGGCACTTGATTATACACTAACGGGCACTCAATTATACACCAACGGGCACTTGATTATACACTAACGGGCACTCTATTATACACTAACGGGCACTTGATTAATCACCAACTGACACTTGATTAATCGTTATAAAACAACAGGTGCTTCAGTCATATCCAAATCCTCACCATTTTCCCCATTCGGAAATCCCCAATCAAACTTCTGCAATAAATTTGCAACCCCCTCCGTCCCGATTCGAACGGTATCAATTCAAAATCAAATCCTTTGTAATGGTAATGGAGTGTGTAAATGGAAGGTTTCTTTGATTACGACTCTCAAATAGTTCATCTTCTCCAAGTCATCGTCGGTTATGTGTTGTCTGCCGCCGGTTGGTTTCTGGGATCGGAGAGGGGATTGGTGTTGCCGGAGAAGGAGAAGACGGTGAGGGCGATTGCAATTGGGGTGGTCGGAGACGAAGAAGACGCGATCTTCCCCTTTGCGTATAGAGAGAGAGAGAGGAGAGAGAGAGAGAGAGGTTACGTAACTGTGTGTTGTTATTAGGAAGACGGTAAAACACGTTTTTTGTTAAGTTAACAAAAAACGCGTTTTTATAAGTTTTTGGCTTTTTTTTTTTTTTTTTGATACCCGGGTTCCCGGCTTCGTAGGACTAATCTGGACCATACCGGCCCCATGATATCTTTGGTGGAGGTAAATCGCGGGATGTGCCCTATGCACGGGGGTGGCGGTACCCACTTATACTCGAGCCCCGAGGGAGCCCTCCCTGCAAGGCATTTACATCACTCTTACATCACGATTGGTGCTCCGGTTTGCTCCTGTGAGGCAATTACATCACTTTTACAACACCAATTGGTGCTCATGCTTTGCTCTGCGAGGCAATTACATCACTTTTACAACACCAATTGGTGCTCATTGCAATTACTCACGAGGTCGAACTCTCCACACTTTGAGGATACAAGCCCGGCAATCTTTGCTTCCTTAGCGGATGTGTCCGGGAGGCTCAAAGGACCCTGAACCAAGGTAGGAATTAAACCACAGAAACTCCCCTTAAGGAGAATCGAACCGGTGACCTCCCCTTCGGGAGGCCACCAACATACCACTGGGCCAAGGCCACTTTGATCATTTGATATTCAATTGTATGGTTCGAGCACGAATGCATATTACATTTATTTTTATACAAACTAAAATAAAAAATTTATCATTTATTTTTGGGCAGACTAGGGAGTACCATGTTTATCCTTTTAACTGCTAGTAATTCCAATTACTAAAACAATAAGCAGGAGCCCTTACCTTATCCAAACCCATCTTTGACCTTTCAATATAATTTTACACCACAGCCATTCCCTAAATTAACCAAAAATTACTTCCATGAAATCCACAAGAATTTACTTGTTTAAATTTGGTCAACTAAGTCAAAATGAAAGGCTCAGTAGTAATAAAAAAAAAAGTTTATAAAAAGAAGAATAAAAAATGAGGTGACGATATTTTATTGTTTAAATTGATTGTATACCCGTCACATTCTAATTAAAAGCGTCAACACAATTATAAGACATTATTATATAAATCAAATTTAATGACTGTTGTTGAAACTTAATAATAACCCTAGTTAAAATAAAAAAGGGAACTTTCTAATTGCTTGCTAATTTTTTTTTTTTTTTTGAATGACTTGCTAGTTAAGTTAAAGATAATTGCAAAAAGAATGCTTAAAATTAGGATTACCAAACGTACCACTAAAAAGAAGGTTCCATTTGTTGCATTTTCCCATTATTATTAGACAAAAAATTCATGTGAGAACATGAATACCCGTCTCATCCATGAGACGGGTCGGATCCATGACCCGCCCAAAAAAGTCCCTTATTCAAAATAACGTTTTCTTTTTTTTTTTTCTTTTTTTTTTTTTTTTAATTTTTACAGAGAAGCTTCGTTCTCTCTCTCTCTTTCTAACGCGATTCCGGCGATTCTACCTCCTCAGATTCCGGCAACCTCTCGCCTCCCAAACCCGCCTATTTTCGGCGACCTCTCGCATCCCAAACCCGCCCAGTTCATCTCCCAAACAGATCGGAGTTGGGGAAGATAGATCTGGAAGGTGAGGAGGTCGGAGAAGATAGATCTGGAAGAGGGAGGTCGGAGTGGGGGAGGGGTCTTCGTCGGTGGGGTGGTCGGAGTGGGAGGCATTGCCGAAAGGTGGGGAGGGCAGAGGTCGCCGGAGGAGGCCCCATGGTCGCCGGCCAAATGAGAAAGGAGAGAGAGAGAGAGAAAGTATTTCTCACGCAGTGGAGTAGTATTTCTCTTCTTTTCAAAACTAAACCCATGGCCTTTGCATATACCAGAGAGTGAGTGAGATTTCACACACACAGTGGAGTGCCCACATCCCGAATTAAATCTCTCTGATCCATGTTGATAGGGCCATAGGGGTAGGATTTTTAAATTTTTATATTTTGTTTTTTTTCGGTTTGTGAAAAGTAATAGTTACTATAACATATTTTGTTTAAGTAATAGTTGGTATTGCTATAAGTAATAATACTACACTTGTGAAGTAATAGTGTTTTTTTATTTACTCATAATAGTTTTAGGAACTGTTTTCATTTTGAGTAATACTTCTCATTTGTTTAAGTAATAGTTGGTATTGTTATAAGTAATAGTACTACACTTGTGAAGTAATAGTGTTTTTTTAACTAATAATAGTGTTAGGAACTGTTTTAATTTTGAGTAATACTTCTCATTTGTTTAAGTAATAGTTGATATTGCTATAAGTAATAGTTGGTATTGCTATAAGTAATAGTACTACACTTGTGAAGTAATAGTGTTATTTTTTTTAACTAATAATATTTTTAGGAACTGTTTTCATTTTGAGTAATACTTCTCATTTGTTTAAGTAATAGTTCATATACATAAGTTATTACATTTCAAATGTAATACATATAGTTTGTATTAAATTTGAAAAAATGGGTGAAAACGAGCTTTTGTTTTTTTAAAACAGGTATTATGTTTACTTATGAACAATGTTACTTTATATGTATACAATCATTACATTAAGAGATGGTAACTATTACTTTTTCTAAACCACTGAAAAGTCGAAAAAATAATATAAACACTAAAAAAACAAGCAAAAATAAAAACACCTATAAAATCATTACATTTTGTGTCCCTATTATTACCTTTTTTTTTTTAAAATAAAAAATTATACTATAAACACAAATTCAAACATTTAGTTACTAAATTGAGTTCTTTCATGTTGGCAGATTCTTATATACAATCAAGGATTGGGATCAATAGCTGTCTTAGCTCAGCTGGTAGAGCGCTTGATTTTTAACCATGTGGTCGTGGGTTCGATTCCCACAGACGATGCATTTTTCTTCATGGGTCATGGGTCGACCCGTCTCATGTATGAGACGGATCCCCTTGTTCTCATGGGAGACCACCTCTTATTATTATTGTATTTGCGCTCGGTTTGTTAGAACTGAAAAATCGTACTCTATAATCTTTTATCTTTGATTGATAAGTACGTCATTTGGTGGTCATTATATGATTAAAACATCAAATTTATACCTAGAATTGAAAATTTGCGAATTTTATACTTAACAATCTTTGTCCGCATTGATTGATGCGTTACCATATCATTACATGATTTAAACTAGGGGCGTGCAACAAAATCGAAAAATCGAAAAAATCAGATCAAAATCAAGAAAATCGGATCGAAAAAATCGAAACCGACAAAACTGAAATGTTTATGGTTTTAACCATTTAAAAACCGAAACTTTCGGTTTCGATTTTGATTTCAAATGAAAAATCGAGTCGATAAAAACGAACTGAACCGATATTATTAAAACGACGTGTAATTTTAATATATATATTATATTTTATCTTCTCATCTTGCTTTGGAGTTAAAATTATGCTTACGTTAGTTTAACTATTATTTGTTGTGGCAGGTGGAACACTTAAATTTGTCTTGAAAATCTTAAGTACTTTAGTATTGCATCTTCTTATCTTGCTTTGTTAATGATGGATTAATAAATTTCATCTTGCTGAATGTAACTATCATAATCCAACCATCAATATATGCATGTTATTCTCATCTTGTTGAAACCGAACGACACCAAACCAAATTAAACCGGACCGAGCACACCCCTAATTTAAACATCGACTGTCACCTAAAATTTTCTGTGCTAGTACACCTTTCGGTTCAAAATAGCAGTAATTTCTGGATTTTTGCTCTTATATTATATTTAATGTTTTCCTCTTATATTATTTCGCAACCAAACAATTAATGAAGTGAAACAAGTTTTAATTTAAGGACAAAATAGAAATTTGAATATTTTTGCCTCAAACACAACAATTATTTTGAACAATTATTTTGAAGCAAATATTTTATCTAAAAGCAACAGATATTTAAGATGAGATTAGGGAATAATAAAGATAGCATGTCTTCTAGTAATCTCATAAGAATGTTAAAATTTGCGCAGTCAAATTAACAATGTTTATGACTGGATAATGACATTTTATATTATTATTAGAGATGATAAACTCTTTCGTTAGCAATTTTTCAACGTGATAAAACTCTTTTATTGATCCCGCATATAACAAGAAAAGAATGTGATTTACTTGCATAAAAAATTAATAATATTCAGTGTTTTAAAAGACTCCGCCTAAGAGTGTTTAGGCCCCTTTTCAACGCCTAGTTCTAAGCCTCGCCTAAATCCCGACTAGTCCCTGCCTAGACGCTAGGCTCGACTCCCCCACCTAGCATCCGCCTAACGCTTTTCAAAACTATGATAATATTAATGATAAAATCATAAAACTACTTCCTCTGTCCCCTTTGTCCTATTGTCACCCCCTCTGTCCTATTGTCATGTTAAAAGTTTTTACTATCCTTTGTAATCGGTCTCATTTTCATTTTAAGGTTTTTAGTTTTTTTATTATATAAAATAGATAATGAGACTCATTTATCATTTTCACAACAAAAATTGCATACCTATTTTCTCTCTCATATTTTACTTCTCATATTTACAACATTAATTTTTTCTTAATTATCTGTCAATTCAAACTAAAAACACTAAACTGGGGTGGAGGTGTTAAAGCCCCATATATCCCACATCAACTTGGAGAATAAAATTAATCATATATATAGATTGGCTAAACCTCACTCCTTAATAAGGCTTTTAAAGGGGACGAGGGTCCAATTCTAATATGGTATCAGAGCCGGCCCAAGTTGATGTTGGGATTGAGTTAACCCATGTTGAGTTTAAATTGATCATGTCGACGTATAAATGGTCCACTTGTAGAGCCAAGTTACCGGCCTACAAGTGAGGGGGCATGTTAAAGTCCCATGTATCCCACATCAACTTGGAGAATAAAATTAATCAACAATATAGATTGGCTAAACCTCAACCCTTAACAAGGCCTTTTAAGGGGATGAGGACCCAATTCTAATCAGGCCCGTTCCTAAGATTTTGAGGCCCCGGTGCAAAAAAAAAGGCCCTTGAATTGATTTTTTCAAGAAACGAACTTTTTAAATAAACATAACAATCCTAACAAAACGTCAAAGTAAGTACGTACCTAACAACATAATAATGGAACAACTATAACTTCAAGTCTCCTTTTCACTTAAAACGTGACATTCTTCTTGCACTCTTAGAAGCGAAATCTTCAATAAAATCTTCATAGTCAATTTTTTCCAAACAATCGTTCTCGATTGCAATCGTAGCTAATCCGTTAAGTCTCTCTTGAGTCATTGTAGAACGCATGTAGGTCTTCAATAACTTCAACTTGGAAAAGCTCCTTTCTGCGAGATGCCCGTCGCGGGTATAGTCAACAAAATTCTATATGCAATAATTGCATTAGGAAAACAATCTAGACGTTTTAAAAACTTTAAAATATCAATAGGTCCCATATTTTCCATAGACAATAAATTTCGAAGTAACTTTAACTCCACATACAACTCATTTCCAACAATATCAAATTGATCATCTTTCTTAAGTGCAATTTCAAGATTATTACAACAAGACTTTAAGCTCATATCATCAAAAGAGTGCAACATACTAGAAGTGAACAAGAAACCAATTTTTTTTTCATATGCCTCATATTGTTCAAACCTTCTCGTAAGTGACATAATTGCTTGATCAACAATATATATGAAATAATTAGTCCTAAATGATTCTTTTGGAGATTGTTCAACAGAGGATAAGTCATTTGAATTCTCATCAAATTGTTTTTTTCTTTTAATTTTTCGTCTTTGAGGAAATATTGGATTAACATCCATTTCATTGGCAATTTCCTCAGCAAATCTAAGGGCATTTTCAAAACCAGTTTCTCTGTACCTCTCAAAATAAGAAATTAAACATTTTACTTTGTCAATTGCAACATCAATGAACATATCCTTTGATTGTAAATGTTTGCTAACCAAATTAACCATACTTAAGATTTCATACCAAATGACTATTGCTAGTAAAAACTCAAAATCGCCAAGTTCATTATTTGCTAATGATTTTGCTTCACTTCTTATCTTTGAATCATTATCACTTTCGCTTACTTGAAGTAATGCTTCCCGTATATCAGCAACTTGATATCTAATAGCTTTCACACTATCAACACGACTCTCCCAACGAGTAAACGACAATGATTTAAGAGTCAATACTTTAACGTTATCTCTCAAAATCTCCCATCTCTTGGTAGAATTCGCAAATATGGTGTAGATGCGTTGTATAGTTCCAAAAAAGTCTTTAGCTTTACCACATGTATTAGCCATGTCACATAATATTAAATTAAGACTATGACAACCACAAGGAGTATAAAAGGCTCTAGGATTTAAGTCTAATAGTTTTTTTGCACTCCTTGATGTTTTCCTTTCATATTTGATCCATTATCATACCCTTGTCCTCGCACATTGTCAATATCAAGATCAAGCAATTTTAATTCACTTTGTAAAACATCAAAAAGACCTTGACCAGTTGTTTCTTTAACGTCCAAAAACCCCAAAAATGATTCCTGAATATTAACAGAATTTGATGAGACATCCACATATCTTATTATCAAAGGCATTTGTTCTTTGTGGCTTATATCAGGAGTACAATCAAGTATAACAGAGAAATACTTTGCTTGTCTTATTTTCTTAATGACTTCAGATTTAATGGCAGAAGCAAGCATAAGTATTAACTCGTTCTGAACTTTAGAACCAAGATAATGGAAATGAATATCATTATTTGTAATACGTTGAACATGCTCTTGGATAATAGGGTCAAACTCGGCCAACATTTCAATTAAGCCTAAGAAATTACCATTACTGTTTTCATACAATCTCTCATTAGTACCACGAAATGCTAGATTATGTTTCGCAAGAAATTTTACGATCGAAATTAATCTAAACAAAACTTTCTTCCAATGATCTTTTTCTTTCTCGATATGTTTCTGAACCGTTTTATCAATTGTTTGGTTCTTTTGAAATCTTAATCGCAAGTCATACCAAGTGGTCATATTCGTAACATGTTCTGCACTCGTCTCATGCTCTTTAATTCTAATGGTAAGATGGATCCAATCGCTAAAACCCTCGTTGGCTAATTGACCTCTTCCACACCCTTTTTTAAAAATGTTACAACAAAAACGAAATATTCTGTCGAGCTCTTTTGAATAAACAAGCCATTCTTTATCACACTTCTCTCCATTTGGTAGAACTCTAGTATAATACAAGGCAGAAAATCGTCTTGAGAATTTATCTTTAGGTCCTTTTTGAATGGATAAATCTCTTTTAGGACCTTTTTCTACCAAAATATCAATCATCTTGGAATCAAGTGCATCCCAATATCTTGGATCAAAAATATCAAGCATGTAAGTTTCGTTGACACTATCAACATTATTATCATTAGAATTCTCATTATTAACTTTAGCATCATACTTATCTAAATTTTCAACACGATCAGAATTATCATCCCTAACATTATCATGGTCAACACGAACATTATCATTAGAATTTTCACAATTAACATTAGTATCAAAGTTATCTAAATCTTCAACACAATCAGTATTATCATCTGACATTATCATGGTCAACACGAACATTCTCACAAACATTACCATCATCAACATTAACAAAATCATCAAAATTAGCATTATTAGCACCAAGGATATTTTGATTTTCATTAACATTAACATGAACATCTTGATTTTCATTTTTCTGCAAAACATTGATTCTTTAAAAACAAATTTATCAAGCGCTCCTTTTTGCGATTGAGTTAACTCATCTCTTCTCTTTCTTTTTTTGCGTTTTTGGCATCCGAATTCATGAATAACCATAGCTAAAATTAAATCACAGAATACGAAGAAAAAAACAACAAAATCAAGTACAAAAGAAAGGAGCAAAACAACCTGGAATTGCACAATGTGGCAACGGCAAGGTGGCAAGGCCAATGTCTTCAGTCTCTCACAAAGCCTCCATGGTAATGCAGCAAATTTTGTTGCAACAGCAACAAACGGAATTACGAAATTACGGAAATTGCACCAAACGGAATTACGGAAATTGCACCACAGAAGAAATATGAGCAATTGACAATTGACAAATTTCTGGATCTTATTGCACCAAACGGAATTACGGAAATTGCACCACAGAAGAAATTAATCGGCGAAGAAAAGAAATTGATCGGAGAAGAAAAGAAAGGAAGAAGAAAAGAAATTGATCGGAAATTGCACAATTTCTTCTCCGATTGGAAAAGAATTTTACCATTGTTTTCCAATCGACGTCATCTCTTCAATTCAATCAGCAGCAGCGTTCAACGCTCCGGCTTCTTCTCTACTTCTAATTGTGTTAAAGGTTTTCATATTGGGCTATTGGGCTATGTATAATGTATTGGGGTGGGGGGAAATATGGGCCCTAGAAAAAAATTGGGCCCTGTACAGTGGAACATTTGGAACACCCCATTTACCGGCCCTGATTCTAATATGTTAAAGAAATAGATATTTCCTAATTCCTTTATAATATCTAGTTTTCTTATTCTCTTATATAGCTAATTTCCTAATTGTATTTAGTGTATTTAGTTTCCTAATAATGCTAAACACAATATGAGTAGGAAAAGAATTCATGTACTCTTGTGTATATATACTCCATAGATCAATATAATGAGCTAAGACTTTCAAGCACAAAGGTATTATTTTCTATTATCTTACATGGTATCAGAGCCAAGGTCCTAATTTTTTTTAGCCCTACCTGCCCTCCCCCCCCCCTCTTTCCGGCCTAACCCTCCCCTCCGCCAATTGCTATGGCTTCCTCCTCCGATCTGTCCCTTATACCCATCTCCGATTAATCAACCAAACCCCTTATTATGGTATCCCTTAACCACATCCTTAAACTTACATCCACAAACTACATAGCTTGAAAAATCCAAATAGAAGCAACTCTCCTCAGACTTGACCTTTACCAATACATTGATGGTACCCTTCCCAAACCGGATGAAACCCTCACCATCACCACCCCGGCGGTTGCCGCCACCGATGATACTCCGGCCAAAGAGGCCACAAGCATCAAGATCCCAAAGCAACAAATTACGAGTTTCCTTCATCTCTAGTAATGATCAACTAGCAGACATCCTCACAAAGCCGCTTCTTCGAGCACGATTTCAAGCCTTAATGGTCAAGATTGGTCTCACTCAACGATCGTCCATCTTGCGGGGGCATGTTAAGAAAATAGATATTTCCTAATTCCTTTGTAATATCTAGTTTCCTTATTTTCTTATATAGCTAGTTTCCTAATTGTATTTAGTGTATTTAGTTTTCTAATAATGCTAAACACAATATGAGTAGGAAAAGAATTCATGTACTCTTGTGTATATATACTCCATAGATCAATACAATGATCTAAGGCTTTCAAGCACAAAGATATTGTTTTCTAATACCTTACGGGAGGGAGTAGTAAATAGTTACTCTTTAAAAAAAAAAAAAAAAAAAAAAAAAAAACTCTCCACAAAATTTCACAATGGAAGGAGCACCTAAAAAATAATTCATTGGAGATGCTCAATCTTGGTCTAATAATACTAAATTGAGAGCCAATGTAGACTATTTGACACCACAATAGTTAAAAAAAAAAAAAAAAACCACATGAATTGCTCCCTTTGCCAAAAATGAATGTATTTTTTATACAAAATTTTGTTTATAAACACTTTTTTACTAAAAAAATAAAAAATAAAATTTATCTTATTATCATAAAATTAAATATTTAAAAAATTTAAAATAAAAATGAAAATTCGTTTTGATGATAAGAGAGAATAGAAAATTTAAGGAGGCAAGTGTGAATTAAAAAGGGGATAAGAATGAAGAATTAAATAGGAGAAGTTCCAAACGCAAATTTGGTATTTGGGATATTTGAATTCAAGGGTGGACAAAAGATGGCAGTCAAAGAAAGGAATACTCGGAAAGTATAGAAGAAGGAAGGGATTGGCCATCAACCTTCCAATTCCAAATTCCTCCAAAAAAAAAAAAGAAAATATCAAATTTTCAACTTAGACCACCTGCCGAATGGAAATATACCCAAAAACAACCCTCAACGTTTGGTCAACTAATCAATACCAGAATGTCAATTTAATAATACTACAAGTTGAACCAATAAGTATTTGACAGGTGGTTATGCAAAAAACTTTAATATTAATATACAAAAATTTCTATAAATATTATTCACAGTACACCATACGAATTAGAATTAGGGATGGCCAAATCGGATCGGAACCAAACAGAAATCGGGAAAATTGGATCGAAACCGGATCGGAAAAGCCCGAAACCGGATCGAAAAAGCCCGAAACCGGACCGAACCGGGGAGAAAAACGGAATCGGAATAACCGGACCGGATTCAACGACGGGCCGGTTAAGGGTCACCATTTTGGTGAACCGGACCGGAAAAAGCCCGGAACCGGATGAAAATTCCTTGATTTTCAAGAGAACCGGACCGGAACCGGATCAGAAAAGCCCGAAATCGGATCGAACCGGGGAGAAAACCGGAACCGAAGTAATCGCACCGGAGTTAACGACGGGCCGATTAAGGTTCACACTCTGGCTGAATCGGAACCGACTATTTTCGACCCAAAACCGAACCGAAACCGATTTTGGGCATCCCTAATATGAATGTATTAAAAAGGTTTACCATATACTCCATAAATATTGAATATCATTGAAATTTTATATTAGTGATTAATTCATAGAAATTTTATAATTCCCCCGTCCCTAAATAAATAATTAACTTTTTAATAAATTTGTATCTTAAATTGAATACTCCCTCCGTCCCGAAATAATCTTCACACTTTCCCTTTTGGGCGTCCCAAAACTTACTTCACACATTTAAAACTTACCTTAAATGGAAAGGAATCTTTACTATTCACTCCACTCATTCTCTCTCCTACATTATTTTAATACTCACAACACCATTATAATTTACTATTCTCTCCACTCATTCTCTCTCCTATTTTATTTTCACACTCACAACACTTTCAATATAATACTCCCTCCTTAAATCCAGTGCAAACAGTGTTTGTGAATTATGTTCCGGGACGGAGGGAGTATCTATTTACTAAACACCTTTATCCATAAGTGAGTTTTATCGAAAAAAATTCAATTAAAATATATTTTATTTATTTGTTTGTACATTTGTTGATAAATAATATAAAACTTATATATTTATTTAAAAAAATTATTGGTAAAAAAGGAGAGAAAGAATCACAATTCACAACACGAGATGGATTGGAGTTTATTATTAGCAACACAATTAACACATTAAAGAAGCTTTATAGTTTAATACTTCTAAATGCAAACATTTATTACTCCCTCCGTCTCATTAATAACTTCACCTTTTGCCATTTTGAATGTCCCATTTAAAGCTTCATCTTTTCTTTTTTGGTAAAGAATTTTTACTATTTTCTCTACTCATTCTCTCTCCTATTTCACTATTACACTCACAATACTTTTCAAATTTACTATTTCTTCCACTCATTCTCTCCCCTATTTTACTATTACACTCACAATATTTTCTTTACTCTTAATTTGCATGCCGAAGCCAAAATGATAAACTAAATATTGGGACGGAGGGAGTATATAATACTCGCTCTCTATCCCATTTATAAGTTATTGAGGAAAAAAAGATGTCATTGTAGATGATTAGATAAGAGAGATAAAATAGAGTAAATGAGTTATTGTTATAAGTATAACGAGTGAAAACTATTTTCGTTTGAAAAAAAAATAAACTTTCAATTTTAAATGAGACATTCATTTAAAAATAAATAAACTTATAAATGAAACGAAAAGAATATTTAAAATTATTGTCATTATTCAATGAAAATTACCCGTATAAATTGTGATGAGCATGAATAATTTTGGTTTGAAGACAGACTGAGACAGAGGGCAGTCCAGTAGTTAAAAAGGCATTAAAAGGGCATTTATGGTAAATACATCATACATATCTCTTAGACACGCTTTGTTCGTTCAAAAGCCAACAAACTTAATCATTCATGAACAAAGCGTGCCTATATAAATACACGCACAGCACAGAATCCCCAAATTCAAGAATTACACATACACACAGAGTTGAGAGCTCCAGTAGGTGTGAGAGATTTTCATCTATTTCTCTCTCTCTCTCTCTCTCTCTCTCTAATTTCTAATGACTATGAAGATGGAGAAAGAAGATGATAATAAGTATTTGGGCGTTGCGATTCATAGCCAAGTGAAGAAAATTAAGCTAGAGATGGAGAAAATCGTTTATCCGGTGCCGGAGATGAGACCGGTTTTGAAAGAGGTTCAGCGGTCTAGATCGCCGTTGGGATTGTCAGGTCACAGGGCTATTCATATCTGATTCATAGTTTATGTTTCTCGATAATTTTCTGTTTTTTTTGTGTTTATTTCTCTGTGTAATTCCCCTACTTATCTGTTTTGGGGATTTGTATCATCTTCGTATTGTACATAATTGATCAAGGATGAACAGAGATATTTTCTGTTGGATTGAATTTTCCGTGTCCAATTTTTACTCCTTTTTTTTTTTAATTTTTATTTATTTAACACACATCACACTTCTATGAAATTATTTACTCCTTTGTATGCTAATGTTTTGTTGTCTAAGCTTTTGGAACATTAAGCACTTCAAATTGGGTGGTCCCTTTCTTTTAATCTAACAAATATACTTTGCCGTTCTAAAATATTTTTATTTTTATTTTTATTTTAAAAAAATTGTCCTTATATATATACTACCAAAAATATTTATAAAGTGAATAACAAGAATTTTTATGAATTAAATATTTTCAAAATATTTTCTTAATGAAATTCGGATATTTGAATAGAGGGTTTGAATGTTTCTTAAATTTGCCGATTTTATTACTAAAGATTTCATTTTAAATGTACAAATAAAAGTCTAGTTTGGGAGGTGTTTGTACTATACGTCTGATATTTCATTTTTGATGTTAAAAAGTCTGATATTTTATTTTCAGAAAATTTTGGGGGAACTCTGTTTCCCCCAAACTTATAAAAAGTCTTGTTTTTAAAAAATTCAAGGCAAAAACTCAGTGTTTTAAGACATAAACTCGATGTTTTAAGACATAAACTCGATGTTTTAGTTACTAACCTTAACTCGGTGTTTTAACGCCTAAACTCGATGTTTTAACTTCTAGGTATTTTAACGTCTAAACTCAGTGTTTTAAGCTCGAAACTCAATGTTTTACGCTCGAAACTCAAAATTAGAAAGTGGACTTTTTATAACTTATGGAGAAACAAGTTTCCCCCAAAATGGACTCTTTTATTTTTGACGCTTGAGAGTCCGATATTTCATTTTTGATGATTAAGGATTTGAATGTAAGTCAATAAAAATTGACAATTAATAATATTTTTTTACGAAAAACTTAAATTTCTGCCATCCACGTGTGAACTTAAGTGAGGATACATAAAATGTCAGTTTTCAGAATATCATGGACCAAATATTTACAACATACCATTGGCGAAAGTTCATCAATTTGAGTAAATATTGATATTACCAAAAAAAATCATTGATTATTATATAGTTGCAATACAATTATTTTTTTAATTAGATAACAAAGATTTTACTACATCTTAGTTACTATAATTTTTGTTTTTTTTTTTAAAAAAAAAAGTTGAAAAATTGACATTTATTTTGAGACAGCGATAGTGTTAGGCTCCGTTTGTTTCAGGGAAAATAACTTCCGGAAAATAATTTCCTGGAAAATGTTTTCCGGAAAAGGAAAACGTTTTCCGAAAATGTGGAAAACGTTTTCCGGAAAATGAGGAAGATGTTTTTCTGGAAAACAACTTCCTTAGGAAAATGGGGAAAATGGGAAATTCCGGAAAATGAAGATGTTTTTCGGAAAATTATTATTATTATTATTACTATTATTTTATTATTATTTTATTATTATTATTATTATTATTATTTTATTATTATTTTATTATTATTATTATTATTTTATTATTTTATTATTATTATTATTTTATTATTATTATTATTATTATTATTTTATTATTATTATTATTATTTTATTATTATTTTGTTATTATTATTATTATTTTATTATTATTATTTTATTATTATTTTATTATTATTATTTTATTATTATTTTGTTATTATTATTATTATTATTTTATTATTATTATTTTATTATTATTATTATTATTATTATTTTATTATTATTTTGTTATTATTATTATTATTATTATTTTATTATTTTATTATTATTATTATTATTATTATTATTTTATTATTATTATTATTATTTTATTATTATTTTGTTATTATTATTATTATTTTATTATTATTATTATTATTATTATTATTATTATTATTATTATTATTATTATTATTATTATTATTATTATTATTATTATTATTATTATTATTATTATTATTATTATTATTATTATTATTATTATTATTATTATTATTAAAATATTATCCATCCACTTTTTTTACACCATTTTCCGGAAAACAACTTCCTTAGGAAAAATTCGGAAAACGTTTTCCTTAGAAACGGCGGAAAATGTTTTCCGAAAAACATTTTCTCCATTTTCCGGAAAACTACCAAATACCGGAAAATGGGAAAACGTTTTCCGAAAAACAAACATGTTTCGGGGAAAATGGGGAAAACGTTTTTCGGAAAATTACCAAACATCGTAAAATGGGGAAAACGTTTTCCGAAAAATGTTTTCCTCCCATTTTCCTGGAAACAAATGGGGCCTTAGTTTCTAAAAGAGCAAAGAAAATGTTGTATTAAGAGAATTAAATTGAAAAGGCAATGAAATTCGTATTGTAAATCCTTGTCATAAAAATTGAAATGATAGTGATGGATTAGAAAACAATAATAGTGTTTGCCTAAATTGGTAAAAATCTTCAACAATCATATTCATAGCTCATCATCATACATATGCAAAATCATGTTTGTCCAACCACTAAGAAATCTAAACTCATCCACCAAAACATAATCTCTACGGTAAGTAATAAAAGTTAAAAAAAAAAAACATGATAATGATGGGGTTTCTATATCTATTATTTGTAGGGGTTTATTTTTAGCCGTTTTAACATCTTACTTTAAGTTTTTTAAGGATGGTAAGTGCGTATACAAAGTACGATGATTAAAATAGATAAATATATATATATATATATATATATATATATATATATATATATATATATATATATATATATAAAGGTCAGAAATGGAGATTGAGTAAAAATATGAAGGATAATAAGTGCTTATACAAATGCGATGGTTCATAATATGTATGATTCTTTCAAAAATTTCATACTTCATTTAAGGTGTTCCAAAATAATTCTTAATTTTGATAGGCAGCTTCTACGTATAAAATATAAAAGAGACGCTTACTACACCATTGTAGAGAGCAGGTGATTTGGAGGTGCCAGCATTTACTCCATAGTTGTTTAATGAGGAAAACACAAATGCATGTGTTTTAATGTGAGGTAGTGCATGCTAAATTGCTATGGGTTAAGACTATCATTTAGAAATTGAGAAAAATTAGTGTGAATAATTACTTGCTAAGTGTATTGAGAGATAGATATGGAAGATGGTAGTTGCTTGGTGTGAGTTTTTTTCTCCCCTAATCCCTTCGTCCCAAAATGATTTTCCCATTTTTTTTTCTTTACTACAAATGAATTTTAAACAATAATTTTAGGTTGATTTATTTATACAAATGCAAATCTAAAAATTATTATTGATGCACCATTAACAATACTATCAATAACAAATTTTAGATTTTCATTTGACTAATAAATAAATTTAAAATTATTGCTCAAATTTGTAATAAGGAAAATAAGTGGGAAGACCATTATGGAACGGAGAAAGTTATTGTTCTAAAAATTTACATTTTATACAGATATGATTTGAGGCTTCTTTTTCTCACTGACTTCTTCTTTTTGATATACTGTTCCGTGTCATTGACACGGACTAGAGACTACTAGTTATTTTTACTGTGCATCAATATATAATAATTTAAAATTTTCATGAAGATGATAAATTATTGACCAAAGTTAGTTAGCCCACATCTTTCCAAGGCAAACATGGTACATAAAAAAAAAAAAAAATTCATTAAAATGTTGTTTTGCTCAATGAGACAAATCTCATTTTGAACTAAAGGAGTATAATTGAAGAAATTCTTTCGCAAACACATCAGATGATGAACTACAGTACACACTGATCTGATACCAAACAGAATATGGAATTCAGCACTGCTCCTGCGTTCCATCCCGATCCAGAAGATGCAGACACATGTCCCTAATTTGATTTTGAGGGGAAGGCAAGAATTAATTTTATTTGCACAATGTTTTCTAAATAAAAGTGATTTATTAATGTACAATGGATGGTAGCAATTTGTGCACTGCTGATTTTGATTCATTTTGTCATGATTGTCGCGCTCTTTTCTCTTCTTTTCCGCCCAATATTTATTACACCATGTTATAATTTTTTTTAAAATAATTTCTTCCCAAAAATTAAAATAGTCAAAATCTCGTTAAAAAATTACCTCATCTGTCCTCAAAGTAAACTTTATAGCTTTTCACACATTAAATAACAATTATTAATACATATCACATAATAGATTAAATTACCTTTTGAATATTTCAAATATCTAATTAATTAAATAATTTTACAATGATAACTACCTAATCATTAATAAGGATAGTGTAAAGATAATGTGTCAATATTATATAAAAAAATTGTAAAACTACAAGTATTTTGGGACAAAAATCTCTCATAGAACTGCAAGTATTTTAGGATAGACGAAATAGTTTTTTCGGAGATATTAGAAAAACGTGTTTTGAAAATGCGCGATAATATTTTTGTGAATAAATAAAACTTCTTTAAAATGCGAAGTGATATTTTTGTAAATAATCAAAACTTATTAAAACAATAGTATGACACTTCTTAACACTACGACTCACACTTGTCAACATTATCAGTGACACTTTTTAATATTATCATGGACACTCTCTTTTGCACCATCACTAGCATTCTTTAACACTACAACTGACATTATTTAATGTACACACTGATACTGTTTAAGACATACATTGACACTCTTTAAGCGTATGCTCTTAAACACTTGCACATATTATCGGTCTTTAACAAGTGTTAAAAGTGTCCGTTCAAATGTTAATAAATATTGAATGACGGATACGTTGTAACATTATCATTGATACTTGTGAGAAATTCGTTTTTAAATCGTTTGAAAAATACATTTTACATTAGACTAACCCGTATAAAAATATTTTTTTTCTTTTATCAAAAATAAAAATAAATATTTATTGTAAAACAAAAAACAGTATCAAACACCAAGCTAGAAAAAAAACTTTTAATAAAATTAACTCCTAAATTAATGATGTAGCATTGAGTGGTTTGGTAAGGAAGTACCGAAATCAATTCAAGAGAAGAAGTCAAAAAAGTCAAAGATTAGTATAAAGGGTACACCCTTCGATAAAGCTAAAAATTAAGCTCTGAAAAATTAAAGCTAAAAAAAAAAGAGTTGAAATTATTAAGTTGCTGAATTTTAAGAGTTTATATTGTTTGGTAATGACAAGTCACTTATATCTGAATTTAACTAAAATTTCAACTAACACTCAAAATTTTGTTTAAAATATTTTCTTCTCACTTATATTTTCCTTCAAATAATTTCAAATAGAGTTGATTTTATAAAAAATGTGTTTTTTTCTAAACTTAAGAAAAAATCATTTTTACACTGACATTTAATAATACATGCACTGACACTTTTCACACCGACATTTTTTTATACTAACACGGGCACTTTGTTACACATGCACTGACACTTTTTATACTGGCACTTAATATACATGCACTAACACTCTTCACACTGACACTCTTTTACACTAACACTGGCACTTTGTTACTCATGTACTGACACTTTTTTACACTGACACTTAATATACATGCACTGGCACTCTTTACACTAACACTTTGTTACACTAACACTGTCACTTTTTTACACTGGCACTTTGTTACACATGCACTGTCACTTTTTTTTCACTGACACTTTGTTACACATGCACTGACACTTTTTTATACTGGCACTTAATATACATGCACTGGCACTCTTACCTTGTTAAGACACTCATTCTTAGCTTAAAATTAATAGCTATATTTAAGACATTTTTAATTGTTTAAATAATTTAATATTTCTTTATCAAACAAGCTTAATTTTATAATCTATTAAAATATTTCAATTTAAAAACTTAATTTGGTTACCCAACCTATCTTGCTATTATCCATTATCACGACCGGGGTGTGATCAGAGAATGAGTTGACCAAACTTGTTTTTGGTTATTTTTTAGTTGATACATGTATTATTATTATTGTTATTTGTTTTATTTATATCATGATAGAGGTTGTTTAGTATTAAACTCTGTTCTAAAAGACCCCGCCTAAGGGCGCCTAGGCCCCGCCTAGGCGCTAGTCCCCTCTCCAACGCCTAGTTCTAAGCCCCGCCTAGGTCCTGACTAATCCCGACTAATTCCGATTAGTCCCCGACTAGTCCTCGCCAGCGCTAGGCTCGCCCGCCGCAGCATCCGCCAGCCGCTTTAGAACCTTGGTATTAAAGATGTTTTATAATTTTATTACTTTCTAGAAATTTTCTTAGTAGTATAAATAGTAATATAAATACCGTAATATGTAAGAAGGATAATAGGGGTATGTTTATATAACTTGTTAAAATTGATGAAAAAAATAGACAAAGTCTTTAGTGAACCGGATCTGTGGATCGGAGGAATCAGCAATCAAAGTACAACAACCCTTTAGCATAATAAACTTATTTAGATAAATATATAATATAAACTATAAAATATATACAAAAAATAAAATCACAAATTAAACTCCAATTTTTAAATCTAAAAGACTAGAATATATATAAGGGACAATATAATTATTATTACTACCTTTTAGGAGATTAGGTTGATAAAGTCAAAGGCTAAAAAAATAAAGAAAAAGTTTCATTATTGATTAATGATAACTTTTTTACAATTAACAATATTGATTTAGAATATCTATGTTATTTGCACATTATCTTAATAAAAAAAATGTGCAAATAGTAGGACCATTTAGTTTAAGCCATTGAAAAAAAAGGGGGAATATGTGAAAGGAATGAACTCGACCACAGAAGCAAGCTCCAGCACAAGCGGAGCGGAGCGGGATCCCAAAATAGGAAAACGAAACGTGTACAGAAAATACAGATTGCGTATGTATTTTTGTTACTGTATATTCCCTCCGTCCCAGCCCAATTATTGAGACCAAATTTTTGGGCACACAGATTAAGGAAAAATAAGAGAGAGAAAAAGTGGAAAAAAATATTGTGAGTATGAAAAATTAAATAGGAGAGAGAATGAGTGAAAGGAATAGTGATTTGATTGGTGTTATGAGTGTAAAAGTAAAATAAGAGAGAATGAGTGGAAAAAATAGTAAAGATTCCCTTTCATTTTGAATAGTCTCTCAATTGGGCTGGAACGGACCAAAAAGAAAATAAGTCTCAATTAAACTGGAACGGAGTGAGTAATTGATAATGCATACAGCTCACCAAATAGAATACATTAGCAACCAAAACATTATTCCAACAAAGATTCATTAGAGATAACAATTGCTTTGCTCCTTGAGGCAGTGTTTTAAAATATCCCGCCTAAGGGCGCCTAGACCCCGTCTAGACGCTAGGCCCCTTTCCAACGCTTAGTTCTAAGCCCCGTCTACGTCTCGACTAATCCCGACTAATCCCCGCCTAGGCGCTAGGCCCGGCTCCGCCGTCTAGCATCCGCCTAGCGCTTTTTAGAACCTTACCTTGAGTTGTTACACAATTCTATTAGGGCATTCATGCACCAGTTTATCTTATTATATCATACGGACTACTCCCTCTGCCCCAGAAGAATAAATAAATGTCTCACTTCTTCAACAATAATTGTTATTCATAATATTTATAAGAGTGTATCAAAAGCAGATTTTATATTTTTATTACGATAATTAAATTAACCTAAAACTATTGATCAAACTTTAACATACAAAAAAATGCGACATTTTTTTCTAAGACAGTAACTAATTACCATGCATTTAACTGCAATTAACTACTATAGAGTAATGTATCCAAATCAAATAACTCTTGATGCACTACTAGCGCAATTAAAATCTCCAGATAGACATTATAATTAAGTTAAAACTCAAAAAATCTTGCTAATGCAGAAGAGTAAGGAAGAAATGAAATGAAATGAACATAAGAATTTGCCTTAAGCATCCGCAAGCAAATATCAAACTCTCAGCAGTATCAACTTTGAGAGGCAACCGATTCCTTTGAGGAAAGTAACTTAACCCTTCTGGTTAAATCTCTCATCACATCTATGATTACAGTCTTTTTTTGGATTCTGAACTGAATGGCCAACTTTCTTGACTCAGAAACATCTTCTTGTTTCAACAAACCTTCATCCTCCATTATCTTTGTGGGAAAGTGCCCTAGGCAAATCACACACAGTGCAATGACAGTACGGAAAACAGCAACTTCGTTTGCTATGCCAAGAGGAGCCTCTACTGATAGTGATTTCAGTGTAGTTAAATCATGCTTCTCGACAGATTTCTTATCACTTGAAAGGATTGCTCTTAAGGCTGCTAATAAACGGCCTTCCACTAACTCGGATCCTCCTAAACTTACCTAGAGAGAAAAGAATGAGATGAATTAGCCCTTTTGAAGAAAACCCTTCTTCTATAGTCAATGAAGAACAAACTAGGAGACTTTCTTTCATGTTTTTCTTAGAAAAGGCTCTCTCCGTTGTCCCAGAAAGATAGTCTCATTTACTCCATCCCATAATAAATGTTTGCACTTTTCTTTTTTTGTTTGTCCCAAAATAAATGTCGCATTTCTAAATAAAGAAAGTGTTTCTTAAAAAATGTTTCTTAAAATAGTCAAAGAAGAACAAACTAGGAGACTTTCTTTCATGTTTTTCTTAGAAAAAACACCCTCCGTTCCCAAAAAGATAGTCCAATGTCGCACTTTCTTTTTTATAGTTCGTCCCAAAATAAATGTCGCGTTTCTAAATAATGAAAGCATTTTGGTGCAAGTTTACCATTGTACAAGCAATTTACAAATAAGTAAAACACATTCCTCAAAAACATTGACAAGTCAGGTGCCGCACATTATGGGACGGAGAGGGTAATTTTTAGTGGTCAGCTCAAGTGAACTTTGACTAATAATTTTCGCCAATTCAGTTATCCTAGTAAAAATTTACAAATTAATTGTGTATAAATAAAAAGTTTAAAATTTCTGATGGGATTATTATTTTTTTTTCCTAGTTCTTTGATCAAAGTAAGTTCACTTGAGTTGATCAATAAAAATTAAATAGGATTATCTTATGGGACAGAGGGAGTAAAAGAACGGTAATCAATCAAGTGTTACTCAAAAAAAGTAAGAGGGCTAGTGAGAAACCTTGAGAAGAGCATCTTCTCCAATCAGATTTAGCTTCGATAAAATTTGTTGCTGCCAAAGCAATGGTGAAGAGAATAAAGGGTCAGCAACTCCAGCAGCCATGCTTGCAGCATCAAAAAGAGCTCCATCATACTTAAGTTCAACACAGTCATAAGGATTTGGAGCTATCACAAACCCATAATCAAGAAGGAAAAGATCATTATTTAAGCAACCATAGTTAAGTTCCAAAGGATCATTTCGATTGATTTGAGCGCCAGCAACGACCTGGTTAAAAAAAGAGGCATTAAAACAAGATGTGTAATACTTCTTCAACAAAAGAAAAATTCCCAAAAAATTTAAGAAAGAAAAGAAAGCGGAGAATTGAAAAGCATACCTTTACTAGAATCTTTGAACCTGGCTCTTGGACTATGTTGGCGTTGGGTTCGAAGCTGTGATTGCACATATCAATGAGCGGAAGCATCATCTGGACATCTGTATGGGACCCATCTTGGAGATTCTTCCCGTGTAAGCGAAATGCTCGAGAAGAAACAGCTGACATGGCCCAACCCAAGGAAGACGGATCTACATCCTGGCCTCCAAATGGATGGTCGTCTGATTTCACATTTTCAACTGACCGTCTTACTAAATTGTCAAAATCAAGAAGAAATCGACATCTCTTATTTACCTGCACATCAATTGTTACGATCATTCTTCTCCAAATAGAAATAATATAATATTTGCTAGGATCAGGGAGAACCTAAGTTCTTTAAGGGTCGGGACAACACTGGAGTTGCAACAAGAGAGCATAAACAACTTGACACAGACCATGCCCGAAAAGCTTTCTCCAAAGAATAGATGAGTCTGATCATACAAACAATTTACCAGTGGCCTTTACTAACTAAACCTTACAATTCCTTATTTTCATAATTTAGAAGTAAAAGCCACATTCATCAACCAACTTTCCTCTTTTCAAAGAAGTCAAAAATCTGTCTAAGATAGTCCATTACTCCATTTATTATACTAGAGCTAGTGGCATCCCGACCTCTGCGCAATCACTTGTGTAACAAGGACTTTTCATCTACTCACATACTCAAGGAAGACATGATCTGTTTAATTCAGTAATATTTCTAAAATTTCAAATAGTAAGACATAAACATCAGTTACTCCTAAAATGGACTCCCAGCATTTAACTTAATTTTACTAATTCAAATATTATACTGGTAGTTTCTAATTAAACCACAGCAAATGTATAAAATGGAAAAAGTCATAAGCAGAGTCAGAGTAGCCGCACCCCCTTTTTGGATCGTTTTTAGAGTCCATGTACCTTAAAAATCCATGTGCTCTCCCATACTAGACTTCTACAGAAGTGAACGCACCCAAACCCTTCTACATAGGCAAGCACATGTGGTATAGGCTAATAGAAAGTAAAAGAGCTGAAAGGAAATGAGAATTGAGAAAACGAGAGAGAAAGTAGACAACTACTTTTCTGTAATTTTTCAAGTCAAATATGAGCTATTTATAGTTCCCAAAATCTTTTTGAAACCAGAAAGTGGGAGGATCTTCTCCCGTTCTATATATTAACGTTACTAAGAGTATCACAAAAGGATACGGGGATTACCTGATAAAGGAGAGGAGCGTATTGCAAGTTCTTTATATCCTCCCCAGGGAAGAAAATGGGTACACTGTAAGTTTCTGGTAGATTGCTGATATATGGCCACCAGAAAGAGCCGATTTTCGCTCTTTCTTGTAGGAGTTTTAGACCGAGTTTCATAGCCCACAGCTCCTCTGCCAAATGTCCAGTTTACTCCGTATATTCAAAACTCAATCTAGCGTAATTTGTAAAAAGTAGAGTTACAAACCTAGACGGGTAGAATTGAAACTTATATATTTTGAACGCAGTTTTTATGAAAAATGCTAAACCCTTTTGCTGAATTCACAAACAAAAGCTACACTACACTTCATTTCACGAGCCTCATTTCAAGTATCGGTTTACAGTTATACTTGATCAACAAATTAGTATTAACTGACACATTAAGTTTATCAAAATATAATCATTTAGCAACATGAAAGAATACCTCCACATGATATGAATTATCAAAGTTACAGCAATATTTCAGAAGAATTCCCTAAGGTTTCTTCAATGTTTTAGCTCAATGAAGTTTATATCGTGAAGCATGCTATGCCCGTATTCAGCTATCCTGAAGTACAATTAATTTAACATACCAAACTCATCCCTTTTCTATGTTCTTTCAGGTCTTAATATGCTGAAAATTGCCAGGAATGCAGATCATTTCGGTATACAGAAAAGGTGAACAAACATGAAATGTCATTTACTCTAAATTACTCCATAGGTCCCAAATTAGTGTCCATTTTGTTTTTTCAAAGACATAAAGCAAGTTTACTTTTATGAACTTTTAGTAACACATCCACATAAATGCCCTTATGACCACTTAGATTAGTGCAAGTGCAAATTAAAACATAATAATTGCCGCAGGTGAATTTAGTACCTTCACTAGAAAATGGATATTATGGGACCGAGGGAAAATTATATGCTGGATGTTAGCTAAATCAATGCATTGTGGATCCTTTATTAGAAATTGGTAGTAGGCAGAATAAATCGATTTTAAATTTATCCACTAACCTATTAGCAACTAAAGCTGTTTCGAACTCTATTTATTTTCAGTCCAAGAAATTAGTGATTGATAACAACAGCAACATCAGGTATATGTGTATGCAGCATGGAAGGGAAGCGGGCTGGCCTCAGATGGCAGGAACTCAATGGCAGAAAAGCTATAGTGTCAGCCTTATCCAAGAACCTAATTTCTCCAGAACATAGGCAATAGCAATTTAAGAGGCTTTAAAGCAGCTTTGATCTCTAGGGTCTTGATGCAGTCTTCTCTATCACAGGATGGTAAAAATAAAACTGTGTGCTACCCTCCATATTTAGCAGTGCCTCATTGCGATTGCCCCTCTTTTTTTAGAAAGAAAAAAAAAGAACCTTCTTTTCTAGAAAGTTGCTAAATTTGCAACTGGTATATATCATGCCTCACTGTCCCCTCTGCAATACTATTGTGTCAATGCTAAAGGTACTCATGGATATGTGCAATCAAAATGGCCTAACAACCAACTTCCTTAATCTTTGTTATAAAGTGGGGGGGGGGCATTCAATTTGGGACGAATGGAGATTATATACTCCCTCCGTTTCGTCTCGAAATGATCTTCCTACTTTTTTATCGTCAACACGAAGATACTTTGAGCAATAATTTTAGATTGATTTAATTATCCGAATGAACATCTAAAAATTGTTATTGATAATATTTATAATGGTGTATCAATAACAAGTTTTAAATTTTCATTAGAATAATTATAATAACCTAAATTTATTGCTCACAGTATTTTCGTGTTAACGCAAAAAAAAGTGGGAAAATCATTTTGGGACGGAGGGAGTATGATATTGGCAAAATCATTTTGGGACGGAGGGAGTATGATATTGGCACTCTTGCACGTAAACACAGCAGATATTCTACAACAATGTATGCATTAGGTTTGGGTTGATAAGCTTGCAATCTTCATCTAATGTCCAATTGCTAAACAACGAAAAATTCGGTCGGCCTAATCATCCAAATCTCTTGGTACATTACAATCAAATGGCTTTTCTTCTGCTATCAATCAAACTTAAGTTCATGTATCTTAATCTGCATAGCTTTCAATAAGTGAATGCATGTAGCTCTAGGAATTGAACCAAGTTACAAGAAAACAGCCTAAATCATCAGAAGTCGTCAGTGATATACTTTCCCTCCCCTTTATGTAGGTAAAAGTATGCATTACATAAGAAAATATTGTTAATTGATTCTCGAATTGAATCAATTAACAATACTAATTCATCAAAAATAACAATAACCAAATACACTGCACATTGATCTATCAAACTTTAGTGAAAAAGGGGAAAAAATAACCTGGAACTTGGCGAGCGAGATTGACCAGAGCAGCGTAAGAAGCATCACCATCGTTCGATTCAACGGACCCAAACTGCAAAGGAACGTGATCGGGAAGAGCAATTAGTTCAGAACCTTTAGGAATATCTTCAGACGCGACCAACCCAAAACCATTAGAATCCAGCTGCGATATCTTCACAGCTTGGTGGACGAAACCCCCTTCTCTTCTGACCCACTTGATAAGGTCGGGTGGGTTCGGCACTAGCCGAGAGGAAGCCGAGGCGGCGGCGGAGGAAGAGGAAGAGGCGGCGCAGGTTAGGCGGCGGCAGTAGGTGAGTGAGGATTTGGTGGTCGTTATGAAACAGTATTCCCGCGTTGCTGTTAACAGCATTTTGGTCGTGGTGAACGTCGTTGAGTTCGACATTTTTGGGGAATCTCGAAATTGAAGGGGCCGTGGCGGCGGTGTAGAGCCGGAAATGGGCGGATGAATATGACTGAGGAGATTTGGGGCTAAATTGGATGTGGTTATTAAGTTGTTGTGAGCGCAGGAGTGACTGATTTGGGGCTATGCGGTTCAACTCATTTCTGAAGGACGAGGTGGGTCCGGGTTGTAATGCCGGACGAGATGTCAAGACCAAGCAAATGATTAAAGAGGGTTACTATTTAAACCCCAAATTCCTATGAGTATACCCCATTACTAATACCACCCCCAAATAAATTGCACACACCCCCTAACTTTCCCTTTATACCCTTAATGTCACCCCTTTATCATATTCCAATTTTCACCCACCCCCATTTCCATTCCATTTGACCGGCCAGAGAGAGAGAGAAGAAGAAACGGTAAGAACAAGTTCTACACGGTATAGAGAGAAAGAGAGAGAGTGAAAGAGAAGAAGAAGAACAAGAAGAACATTCAACAACAACAACAACAACAATGTCAAGCTTTGGTGGAAAAGGTAAGCACAAATTTCTTTTTAGGGTTTCGTTTTTTGTAATTTCGTTACAAATTTAGTCAAATTGTTTAGAATTCATGCTTTATTTCATGGAAATATTGTTGGTATAAGCTCAATTTGTAATTCCTTGGTGAAATTGGATCTTACGTGGGTCGGCCGGTGCACTGCTTGGGCTACGGGTAGATAGTCGGCCGGCACGCGCAGGCTGGGCAAAAAACCTCGCACCCACGGCGACTTTTGCCTCATTTTTCGCCACACCCGCCGACTTTTACGTATAAAATCAACTGGTTCTGCCGACCCTATCATTTTTTATTTTTTATTTTTTATTTTTTTTTGTGTTTAGAAAGACTATGTATATGATTTTTGTTAATGTTGTTCTTCATTTTTTCATTTTTGATAATTGGCTTAGAATTGATTATTCATTTGATGTTTATTGCAGTTAAACAATTAATTAGAAGAGGGAAAACGACGCTTTGCCTGCCAGAAGGGAACGGGTAGAGAGGGAACGGGAAGAGAGGGAACGGGAAGAGAGGTTGCGTGAGGAGATGATGCAACGAGGAGATAGTTCAAATGCTAGACAATTTGAGCAGGATGGTGATTCTGAAACTGAGGATGAAGGTGAGCAAAGTGATAGTATGGAAACATCTCCACCAAATACTAATGAAAATCAAATGACATATGTACGAACGAGAAGAAGAAAATGAGGATGAAGAAGAAGCAGATGCGGGTTTTCTGGTGGCCGGTGGTTAAAGATTTATTATTATCATATGAAAATCATGTGGCGGGGATGATATGGCAAGGACGTGATGTGCGCAACTTCAAATGTATTAACCATGTGGCGAAGTTGAAGCAATGGGAGTTGGATTTTGAGAATATGACTGCACCTAAGCAGAAATTCTAGGTAATTCAAATCTTCTTTTAGTAGTAAATGGAGTTCATGATCATTTGGACAAGACGTTGATTCGTGCATTCTCGGATCGATGGCACTTGGAAGTAATAGTTTCCATTTGCCATTTGGGGAAATGACGATCACCCTTGATGATGTCTTTTGCTTGACGGGGCTCCCGGTTACTGGGCAACCACTATTGGAGAATCCTTCTTACTCTAAGATGGGACCAGTTGATATAATTCATCAGGTTTTAGGGGTGAATAAAAAACAGGCTAACGAAGGCTTACTCAAGAGAGGTAGTGGAAAGGTAAGTCTTGATTGGCTGAAAAAAAAGTTTTCTCCGGAAATGTCTTCGCCTGACCCACGAAAAGCTGCCTCGGCTGCAAAAGCCTATCTTTTTTACGTGTTGGGGTGCACAATCTTTGCTGATAAGACCGGGACTTGTGTGAATGTGAGATATTTGAATTTTTTTAGAGACGAGGAAATGATAGGAAAATATGCTTGGGGTGCCGGAGCTTTAGCATACCTTTACCGGCAACTTGGAAAAGCTTCGAGGTATAATTGCAATCAGATATCTGGATACTTGACTTTACTGCAGTCATGGGTGTATGAGAGATTTCCGAATTTTAGATGTGATTTGAGCAGCACCTATCTTCGTACTTCACCACTCACAGCAAGGTGGGACCCGCGGGGTCAATCTGGAGCGTATGCATCCGTGGAGATGAAAAGGCAACATATGGACGTACTAACGAATACGGATGTAAGTATATATATATATATATATATATATATATATATATATATATATGTATATTGAAATATCTATAATGTTTACTTAAACTCTCGTGAAAAGCACATTAATGATTTATATTATGTTTGTAATTGTAGGTGGTTTGGAGGCCGTATGAGGGTAATCGAGAACGATACCCTTTTCCCAAAGTTTCTCTTTATATAGGATCGATTGTTGCTGCAAATGTAATTGAACCACATCTCCCAGATCGGGTCTTGAGACAGCTTGGATACGTCCAAATAATACCATCCATGCCACTATTCCATGGATTGCCTCGAGGAGATACCAAAACTTACGCGGGATGGTTCGCGAATGCACAATTATTCAGTCGTTGGAAGAATGCCTTGCTTGATCTAGATGATATTGAGGAGATACGAGTACCACAAGACACTGTCAACAATTACTTACCGTGGTACTATAATGTTTCTCATCCGATTCTTATCCCCGAATCTCAAAGATCTCAAGCAGTTAAGAGGACCAATGAGGTTAGTCAGGCAAATCCTTGGAATATGTTAAAGAATGTTCGTGAGTGCATGCTGCCAATTGCGATGAGATGGAGAAGTGGAGATGAGTCCGTGACTGCACAAGAGTTCGCGGATGTCATATTTAGAGCACTTGAAGCAACAGAATTACCATCGACTTCTCGTGGTGGTGGAAGGGATGGACCGTCGACTTCTCGTGGTGGTGGAAGGGATTAAATGGTAGTTTTTTTTTTTGTAACTCATGTTTGAACAAATGTTTTGGATACACTGTTTGTTTGATTCAGTTCAGTATGTTGTCTATTCTATTTGGTGTTAAGACATTGAAACCTGTTGGCCGACGAACTTAGTTCTTAATTCCTTGTTGTTTTGCTTTTATATGTGGTTCTTTTATGTGCTAATGTAGTATCTTACTCCCTCCATCCCCCAGAAAGATAGACCTATTAGCCAATCTATGCGCAAAAAAAAAAAAAAAAAAAAAAAGGAAAATTAAAGGGGTCGGCAGCTAATGGCCGATTCTGGGAAAGTAGTCGGCCAGTTATGGCCGATTCTGGGAAAATAGTCGGCCAGTTATGGACGTTTCTGGGAAAATAGTCGGCCGGATACTGACCGACCTTGCAAAAAATGGTAGTTTTTTTTTTTTTGGTTTCAAGATATTGTTCCATTTTAAACTCGTATTCCGTAAAATTTCAAAAAATGTAAAGGGAACTCTTTGTACAGGGGTCGGCCACCAGCTGCTTGTCACGGTGTGTGTAAAGTCGGCCCCCGTTGGCCGACGCCTTTGCAATTAAATCGGCCACCGTGAACGACTATTTTCCTTAATCGGCAACTAGTGGCCGCCCCTTGTAATTTTGATTTTTTTTTTTTTTTTAATTTTTTATGTA
Source organism: Adenophora triphylla var. japonica (assembly GCA_022495995.1). Classification (NCBI taxonomy): domain Eukaryota; kingdom Viridiplantae; phylum Streptophyta; class Magnoliopsida; order Asterales; family Campanulaceae; genus Adenophora; species Adenophora triphylla. The sequence goes on along the minus strand of JAFEMH010000599.1, from coordinate 400,462 downwards.
GTCATAGATGAAAAATAATATATCATTTTTATTTTATGTTTTTATTAAAGATTTGTATAATTATTTAATTATTCCATGAAATTAAAGATATTAATGAAATACGGAAATTTAAATAAAAGTCTATAGAATTGATATAAACTATTTAACAGAAATGCATCATCCAACTTGATTACATCATTTAATATGAATAACATCATTTGAGTTATCGGGTACTTGTACTAGTCGATGTTGATATAATAGTCAAGCCATCCAGTTGCATAATGTTGACGAAGATCATACCAATTGAACGGAAGTGGCGGTAATGGACATCCTTCCTTCAAAATCACTTGAATGTAATGATTTCCGTTGACATGTACAATACAATACAATTTTGGCGTTGTGGGTAATGGTTTTCGTGTAGGAAGAAATGTCAAAGAGATTGAGTTGCTTAAACTCACTAATGCAACGTTCAGTGCATTTGCAATCGCGTATCCCATTTCTACAACATTAAACCAATATGGTGATAGGCATGGACCGTCGCACGATTGAGGCCATTGGGAGGCTGCCGCCACCCTACTGGGTCCATGAATAACTTACCATATAGTTCTTGGTATCCAGTTATCTCCATGAATAACTTTCCCCGAACCCAGCGCCATTCATCTGTCTTACGTCCAATCAACTCCGCGATACAACGGAACCCACAATTTCCATCCGCACGAACATCAATTGTTTTCTCAATATAATCGTGGATGTAAAGTGGTAGTTGATCAAGATATGGAATATCATGTTGGCCTTTTCGACGCATGGGCTATAAGAGAAATTCAAGAAGGGTAAAATCAGTATAAATGACTATAATTTTTAACCATGTACATATAAGTGAGCACGATAAATAGTTTAGAAAGATTTTTACCTGTAAAATTTGAGAACATTGGTTTGGAACAGATTTGAATATAACACTGTCGGGTATGGCCTCCACATACTCAAATGCGCTAGGATCACGCTTTGTGGAATTCTCAAGCTTGGCATTCTTTCCTCTAGGACGACCCTTATTATTGATTTTTACTTCAGGTTCATGGGCCACTATTGTTTCAGGATAGCAGATCTCAGTCAATTTCCGTACAATCAAATTCTTTCCAATTCTTGGTGCCGCCTCAAATCTACTATCAAGAGTATTACAACAATCTTTGTATCGCGCACGAATCTCTTCATCAATGTTATCCTCATAGCTTACCATCGGTAGGGTGTCTAGCTTACGCCAAAATGCATGAATTTTATTTAGGGAATGGGTGACATGAATTTCACATACTCGGTAGCTCGTGTGGACAAGGAAGTCCGCATGTCGATCTCACAAGCACAATCACACACCGATGGGTCTCGGTCGCGATCAAATAGATCATTCAACGAGTTGTAAATCAAATTCAATGCACTTATAGACACACGACCCTAATCTCGCTCCATAACGGTTGTTTGAATCTATGTTGTACCACCGTCTTGCTTTTTCGAATGAGGCAATAATTACTGCAACATGAGATGACTCAATAAGTGTATGAATTTGTTTCCAACAAGTCTCAAACGCTCCTTGACTCGATTGAAGTTGTTTCTTCAACAAGGCATGTTGACTCTCCACCCTATTAGCATGAATATATACAAAACATAAGACTCTTATATATAACAAAGATAAAGTTTGATTCTCCACCCTATTAGCATGAATATATACAAAAATAAAGTTTGATTCACGTACCTATTTGTTGTCAAGTTTTCAAAGTGTAAAACTTTATTTGTCCAAAGCATGAGACAAATCTTTCTTTATATGGCACAATCCATTGTTTCATGACATACTCAACCGCGTTTGGGTAATGCTTGAAATCTTTTGGTAATCGCCGCAAGAGTCGTTAAACTCTGTCTCTGTATCAGCTTTAACCAATGCATGCCAACTCTGAATGAACGACTCCCACTCCTCTTGCCTATCAAACATTTTCTTACATTTTGTCACAATATTTTTGCTAATATGCCATCGACAAAGCAAATGAGTTGTAGTTGGAAACGTCCGACGAATTGAATTCATCAAAGCCTTCTCACAATCGGTCACAATAACATTAGGAATACATGATTCGTCCATCATAGACTTCAATACTTCGCATGCCCACGTGTAGTTTGCTTCTTTCTCAGCCTCTAAATACACGGCAGCAACTAAGAAAGTCATATTCGTTGATGTCACCCCCACAATCTCAAGCAAAGGTAACTTATACCTATTTGTCTTATAAGTGCAATCCATAAATAAAATGTTTGGAAAGGCTCTAAGCAATTTAATGCTATCCGGATGAGCGAAGAATAACTGATTAACTTGGCCAGTCTGCTTGGATTGCCGATATTCGAAGTGGTAACGATGACCATTCAATCTAAACATGAGTTGTTGCATTTGCGTACGACACCGCACGCTCAATTGATTTGTTCTTCAAGCGCGCATTATAGATATTTCGCATCGTGGATTTGTTTTAGGAAATTGCGCTCTTAAGCCACATAATATATCCTTCGGTCGGCTATTTGCATTAGACATTGCTATCACATAATCCTCCTCATCTTTTTGTAATCTTCCCGCATACGAATGACCAAGCATAGAGTCATAAATTGGATGATTGTGAACGCCGCATATCACTTTCAATTTCCATTGACCATCTTCATTCACTTGTCTAGCATTCAACTGAAACTTACAATCACATTTCTTTGTTCCACTTTTTCTTTTTTCTTTCTTTTTGCCTTTCAATTCATTTTCAATCGATTCTTGAGACGATAGCGAGATTGGCTTCTCTTTGTATGTCCCCCAACGTTCACATACGAGGGTCATTCGAGGGTACGATCTACGGCTTCCAGGATTATCTGACCGGCCTATAATCATAACAAATCCATACTCTTCTCCCTTTTTACGTACCCAATCGAAACACGTTTCCCGATTGGAAAAATATGTAGGCACGGAGAACTCTTCGGTGTAATCTCTTAAAATAGCCTCAAAATCAATAGATTCATAGTTGTCATCATCTAATGAACACTGAAATTAAATAAATGAAACAATTAGGGAAGTTTTGTGGAAAAAATTTGGGGTCGGCCATTGATAACTTATTTTTTCCTACAAAGTCGGTAGGAGTGTGGCGGAAAAATTTAAAAAAGTCGGCCAACAGTGGTGGAAATTTGTTCTTAAAGTCGGCCGGGTATGGCGGAAAATATTAAATAAAGTCGGCCGGGTGTGGGTGTATTCTTACCCAGAGTCGGCCATATGTGACCGACTATAATCCCAGAATCGGCCACTCATGGCCGACCCCGTCAAAAATCATTTTTTTTTTTTTCAACTAAATGCATTAAAATGTAAAATAAAGAGATAGTGTAAAGAAGATTACATTATTATTTGCTTGGATTGCCATTTCATCCATGATTCTTGCGATTGGAAGAGGAGGATGGTAAATGGTGGAGTGGTGAATGGTGGAGTGGTAAATGGTAGTTGTGTGTGGGGGTGGTAAATGGTGGTGCGGTAAAAGAGTTAATGGAAGAGAGGAGGATGGTAGTTGGGTGAAAGTTAATGGGGGAATAGGGGAAGATGAAAATAGGGGCAAAAAAGTAATTAACCTCAATGGCATTTTTGTAATTTTTTCAAATGGGGTATACTAATAGGAATTGGGGGTTTAAATAGTAACAATGACAAAAACGTTTGAATCATATCAAATTTATGTCAGTTTGTATTCTACTCCCTCGTCCCAATTCAAGAAGCACAAAATCATTCTCAAACGCAAATTAAGGAAAGTGATGTAGGAAAGAGAAAAAATTTAAATATTGTGAATATGAAAAATTAAATGGAGAGAGAATGAGTCGGGAAAATAGTTAGAAGAGAGAATGATATAAGTGTAAAAGTAAAGTAGGAAAAAGAATGAGTGGGTGAAATAGTAATAAAAACTTTCCTTTTTGGGACTGTGCCTTTTTAAATGGGACACCCAAAAAGGAAATTTGTGTCTTTTCGACCGGGACGGAGGGAGTATATATTTGAATAGTCTGAAAAAAATAAACATGCAAACTAATTCGGAGCTTAACCGGCAAATGCCATGTTGCGTGATAGTAAATATTTGTCTGATAAATTGCAAATCAATCGACAATACTTGATAGTCAAAATATGCGTTATCAAAAATATGTGAATCATATCTTGTATTTATAGTTGTAGGATGTAAAGTACATCTTTAAATAGAAAGTTGTGTGAGAGAAAGGTTATAATCCTAGTGTGACTTTCCACGGTCCTTGTTTGAGTAAAATTAGAATTACATTCTATACGTATGCATAGAAAGCATGCTGCTCGTGTTGTATATGACTCAGTTGTGGGTAGGGAAACAGTAGGTTAGGCACACCAAAAGATGTTATCTTTAAGGTATTTAATTCGTCCCACTATGGTGTAATGGTCTCAACGAATTTCACCTCCAGGATACAAAACCTACACACTCTTATTCAAAGTTACACTCCTTTGAATAACTCGGGAACAATAATCGAAGCTTTAACTGTTTGACTCGAAGAATAGATTTGTTAAGAAGAAAGACTCAGGAAGTAATTAACTCAGTGATTTCTCTATCTATATCAGTTCCAAGGAGACCAGCCCTATTTATAGAGTTGGTGTTGTCGTCTTGAAAAGACACAACTTTTCCGAACTGGTGCCTCGAGCACGCGCCGAGTCAACAAAGTTGCACGGCCGCTCCATGCTTTTGCACGGCGCGTGTCACCAAAATTGGCACGGCCGCTCATTGCACGAGCGTGCTCTTTGCCTTGCACGGCCGAACCGGCGTGCCCTCCGAACAGTCATACTCTTTTGTAAATGACCATTCAAAGAGTTACAACCCTAAACATTTAAACTGATATACTTCCTCTCTCCTTAATACCATAACCGGTATTAAGATTTAATTAATATTTAAATTAATTAATTTATTTCTTTCTTTCTTATATATATATATATATATATATATATATATATATATATATATAATACTCAAAACTTTAAGCCATACTTGATATTTTCCCATAATAGAGGAAAGCTCAAGCAAGCTTATAGGAACTCTTCAAACTTAGCTATTATATAACAAGTTTAGCTCCACAAGTTTTAGTAGTAATCCCATGTGGGATAAAGAAGACACAAGAAAACAAGAAATGAATAAAAAGACTTTATACCATGAATGAAAGGTTGGTTTACAAACTCAATATGGGAGATGACCAAGTATTATATGTGAATACTACTACATATAACAATCCCCCACTTATTTACATATAATGACACTAAACAATTTCAGCTTCTTTACATAACGAATACCCATTAAGTGGACGAGCCTTAAACTCTATGGTTGAATGTGAAACCTCTTAGGGAGACATATCCTCGTTATGTATGATTTCATGTTCCTTTTGATCTTGGCAGCACCTTGTAGTTGGGCCTTGTGCTTAATCCTGGTGTTCACAAGTACTCTAGGAATTTTACCGGAGTAATCCATAAGAAGCGGCCTCTCACTTCTTTACTTGTATAGGTAGACTTATCGAGAATGTCCACAACGCATTCTACGAAAGCTATAAGTCTATTAAGGATTTTGAATCCATCCTAATCTTGTTGTGGTAATGAAAGTGCATAGGTCAGATATGAAACTTTCAAATAGTGACACCCCCACTATTTTTAAGTTATGCACTCGAAATGTATCAAAGTTTCCATTTCACCAATGTCTAATATTGAATTGCCTTTTAACTTTAAACATAAGGTGACAAATCTATGACTTGTACCTTAAGATAAAGTTGGTTTCAATTAAGACATTGTTTAGACCGGTAATAGTCCCATATCTCTCATGACCTTTGTAATTTTATCCCCTGATAAAGATTTTGTTAGTGGATCAGCTAACATCTGATTTGTAGGAAGATACTCAAGTGCTATCTTTCCCTTTTTAACCATATCTCTAATATGATTATATCTCATAGCAATGTGTTTGCTATGATTTGATATTCTCTCATTCTTTGTATTAAATATGGCAACTTGATTATCACAATACAAAGTTGTGGCTCCTTTCTTAGAATCAATAAATGGTATTGTTCTTAGAAATCTTCTAAACCATATTAAATCTTTACTAGCCATTGACATGGCTATGTACTCAGATTCCATAGAAGATAAAGCAACACATGTTTGTCTTTTTGAAGACCAAGCAACTATGGCTCCTCCAATGGTAAATAACCAACCACTCGTTGATTTGGAGTTGGTTACATCGGATGCCCAATTTGCATCACTATAACATTCAAGTATAGGTGAATTACACTTGTAATGTAAGCCATAGTTTATTGTGAATTTTAAGTACCTTAGTACTCTTTTTAGTTCCGTCCAATGTTCTTCACTTGGAGTACTTGTAAATCTACTAAGTATGCCAATTGCACATGAAAGATCAGGTCTTGTATGATTAACCACATACATTATGCTACCAATTATCTTGGCATATTCTCCTTGATTTACGGCCTCGCCTTTATTTGGAACTAACTTCATATGAGGGTCAATAGGACTTTTACTTATTTTGCAATCAAAATAATTAAACTTCTTTAATATTTCCTCAATGTAATGTGATTGAGTTAATATGTAAGTTTTGTCCTTTTGATTACCTTAACCCCCAAAATGACATCTACTGGACCTAAGTCCTTCATGTCAAACACTTGCTTTAAATAGTTCTTTGTCTCATTAATACAATTAATATCAGAACCAAATATTAGCAAGTCATCAACATATAAAGTTATAACAACTTTATAATTAAGAGTAACTTTAGTAAAAACACAACTTTCTACTTTACTACTCTTAAAACCAAACTTTCGAATTTCTTGCTTAAACTTCTTGTACCATTGAATTGGTGCTTGTTTAAGTCCATATAGAGATTTCTTCAATTTACATACTTTATGTTCTTCTCCTTTAGAGACATAACCCTCGGGTTGTTGTATGTAAATCTCTTCATCTAAATCTCCATTTAAGAATGCTGTTTTAACATCCATTTGATGAACCTCTAGTCCATAGACGGATGCTATAGCAAACATAGTTCTAATTGATGTAAATTTAGTGACCGGTGAAAATGTTTTGAAATAGTCAATTTCTTCTTTTTGACTATAACCTTTGGCTACTAATCTTGCCTTGTACTTATCAATAGTACCATCAGTTTTGAGTTTCTTTTTCAAAACCCACTTGCAGCCAATAGGTTTAGTATTAGGAGGAGGATTGACTAGAGTCCATGTTTCATTATCAAGGATAGATTTGATTTCATCATCCATGGCTCTTTTCCACAAGTTCGAATCGGACAAAGACATAGCTTCTTGAAAAGTTTTAGGATCCTCTTCTAACATATATGTAAACATGCCAGGACCAAGGTTCTTTTCAATTATTTGTCTTTTGCTTCTCCTTAACTCAACTATTTCATCATTTTCATTGTTGTCTAAATTTTCATCATTAGCAATGGCATCACCATTATCATGTGAACTTGATGCATTTTCTACTTCAAGTTCTTTTGACAATTCATGGTTTATATCTACCTTGTCTACACTTTTTATGTTCAAATGTTCATAAAAAATAGCACGCGTAGCTTCAAACACACGATTGTCATTAATTCTCATAAATCTATATGCTTTGCTTATTGAAGAATAACCAATAAATATAGATTTCACAGCCTTTGCTCCCAAGTTTATTTCTTTTCAAAGTTGCATCTAAAACATATGCGGCAAACACTGACCCCATACTTTTAAATGTGAAATATTAGGCTTACGCCCATTAAATAATTCGTATGTAGTTTTCATATGTTTATTCACAATTTCGTTACAAATGTAAACGAACTTAATAGTGCCTCTCCCCAATAGCTCATTGGTAATTTTGAATTTATAATCATGGCACTAACCATCTCCATTAAGGATCGATTTTTCCTCTCGGCTACTCCATTTTGTGGTGGAGTATTAGGTGCTGAAGATTCCACTAACAATTCCATTTTGTTGACAAAATGAAATCATCTCGTTGGGAAATATTCACCACCTCTATCCGATCTTAATCGTTTTATCCTTAGATTGGTTTGATTTTCAACTTCGGCTTTGAAAATTTTAAACTTGTCAAAAGCTTCATCTTTTGTTCTAAGTAAATACACATATGCAAATTTAGAAAAATCATCAATGAACGTAATAAAATAACGTTTTCCACCTCTTGTCAAAATATCTTTGTTGTCACAAATATCGGTATGAATTAACTCAAGTAACCTAGTTGATCTTACTACACTTTTAAAAGATGTTTTAGTCAACTTAGATTGAGCGCAACATTCACAATTATTCATAGAATAAATAGTCGAAGATTTAGGAATATACTCATATTTAATCATACGACTCATTGCATTCATACCAATATGTCCTAATCTAGAATGCCAAAAATCATGCTTTTCAACATTAAAATTAGAATCAACAAAGTAAGAAGAACTGGTAATTTTATTATCAATGCTCAATAAATACATTTGGTCTTTAATGTAGCCCTTTCCAACAAACGTCCCATTTTTAGTGATATTCACTTGTTGGGCGCGAAAGGTTACTTTAAAGCCATTTTCGTCCAATTTAGGAACGGATACAAGATTCTTCCTCATAGAGGGAATATGGTACACATTTTTCAAAGTAAGAGTCTTTCCCGAAGTGAGGGGAGAATAATGGTCCCTATGCCCAAGACCTCGCTTGTAGAAGCATTTCCCATATAAACTGCTTTTGGCTCTTTCACTTCTTCATAAGTTTTGAACAAGCTTCGATTTGGAGTTACATAGCAATGTAGCCCCTGAATCAATCCACCAATCTGAGTCGACATTGTTGACTAGACAGATTTCGGAAAGCATGCTAATAAAGTTGCTCTCAACTACATTTGCTTGTTCATCTTTCTGTTGTCCTTTGCGGTAATAGCAGTTCTTAGCCAAATGATTTGTTTTTCCACAAACATAGCAAGAACTCTTACGCTTTTTTCTTAGCTTTACCATTTCCATCATTTTTAAAGTTGTTTTTCCGTTTGAACTTTCCTTGGTTTCCTTGGAAGTTCCGGCAACATTTTTATTTTCCACATAGTTTACACCATCAATCTTCTCGTAAATTGAGCCATCATGTTTGAGACTTTCGCCTCAATTTGGATGCCTCAAGAAGTTCATCTAAGGTGATGGCCTTCTTCTTATGCTTCAATTTCTTTTCGTAATCTTTCCAAGAGGGTGGAAGTTTACCAATGATGGTTGAAACTTGGAATGTCTCGTAAATGGGTTCACCCGCATCGGCACATTCGATGGCTATGTCATTGAGTTCATTAACTTGATCAATGACAGGGCCTCGAGTCTACCATCTTGTATTCAACAAATTTATTAACCAAAAAAGATTTATTACCTGCATCTTCATTGACGTACCTTCGTTTGATTGCAAACCAAACTTCGGCGGCGGTTTTGTGTATTTGGAACACGTTGAACAACGTGTTGTTCAATGCTTGCGGGAATGGTGAATCGGCAAATGAAGTCATCCGATTTCCATTTCTTCACTTTTTCGCAGCCTCGGTTTTCTGTGCCTCGGTTGCTTTATCATTTTCATTCTCCTTTCGACAAGGATCACATAGCACGTAGAATACCTTTGCAATGGTGAGAAGGTATTCCATCTTCAAGCTCCAATGCTTGTAGTTCAGCCCATTTAGCCTCTCTAACTTATACGCCTTTCGTAATTGTCCCTTCATCAAAACCGACTCCATCTATACGAAATTTAAATACCTTAAAACCTGTTGTATATGACTCAATTGTGGGTAGGGAATCGCAGGTTAGGCACACCAAAAGACGTTATCTTTAAGGTATTTAATTCGTCCCACTATGGTGTAATGGTCTCAACGAATTTCACCTCCAGGATACAAAACCTACACACTCTTATTCAAAGTTACACTCCTTTGAATAACTCGGGAACAATAATCGAAGCTTTAACTGTTTGACTCGAAGAATAGATTTGTTAAGAAGAAAGACTCAGGAAGTAATTAACTCAGTGATTTCTCTATCTATATCAGTTCCAAGGAGACCAGCCCTATTTATAGAGTTGGTATTGTCGTCTTGAAAAGACACAACTTTTCCGAACTGGTGCCTCAGCTGCACGGCCGAGTCAACAAAGTTGCACGGCCGCTCCATGCTTTTGCACGGGCGTGTCACCAAAATTGGCACGGCCGCTCCGTACTTGCACGGGCGTGCTCTTTGCCTTGCACGGGCGTGCTCTTTGCCTTGCACGGCCGAACCGGGCGTGCCCCTCCGAACAGTCATACTCTTTTGTAAATGACCATTCAAAGAGTTACAACCCTAAACATTTAAACTGATATACTTCCTCTCTCCTTAATACCATAACCGGTATTAAGATTTAATTAATATTTAAATTAATTAATTTATTTCTTTCTTTCTTTCTTATATATATTATATATATATATATATATATATATATATATATATATATAATATAATACTCAAAACTTTAAGCCATACTTGATATTTTCCCATAATAGAGGAAAGCTCAAGCAAGCTTATAGGAACTCTTCAAACTTAGCTATTATATAACAAGTTTAGCTCCACAAGTTTTAGTAGTAATCCCATGTGGGATAAAGAAGACACAAGAAAACAAGAAATGAATAAAAAGACTTTATACCATGAATGAAAGGTTGGTTTACAAACTCAATATGGGAGATGACCAAGTATTATATGTGAATACTACTACATATAACAGCTCGTCATATGATGTAGGTTGACATGTATGAATGTCGAGGTAGAGGAGAGCAAGGATAGGGTAGCCCATTTCCTTACCTTGATGATGACCGATGAGGCCATTGGTCGTCTTTTGGTGAAGCACTCGTCGGCTTTCGTAGGTGCCTTCATCGGCATATAAGGGGTACCTCGTCGGCATGTATCAATATTGTGGCCTTATTCGTATTATTCACTCTGCTATTTATAGGTCGATATAGTGGAAAATGATGAGTAGGCATGACAAGCATAGATAGGAAAGCCCACTCCCTGTGTCGTATTTGAGACTTTTATGGATTATGTTTTGGGTCCAATCCATTGGGTCTTACCCGGTTGTAACCTATAGTCGTACCTCAGTTTATAGTGTCAGTGGCCCCCGACTTCCTAGCTCGGCTATATCGAGTAGGAAGTGGTGCTCGAACTCAGCTTAAATGAAGACGAATGGGTTATTACGAATCACGAGGCAACAATCATTTATCCGCCGGTTATTAGGACATTGATGGGTGCGAATATCGATGACGAGAAATTCTCCTAGGGAACACGCTAGAACATTAATTGTGGGGAGGTGGACGGCGCCTTAACCCGTTTTTCGACCCATACTCGTTTAGATCTGGGTATAAAAGCCAAAATCCTTTCAATTTGCAATCTTTTATCATTGTTCACATTTGAGAGATACCCATAAGCTTGAAACCGCAAGTTTGATTTCTTGAGTTTGTGCTTGATTTTCTGGAGTTTGTGCTTGAATCTTTCGTGTTCCTCATCACCAATCTTTGATTTCAGGTATAAATCTTCTTCTTTATCTCATTTTACTTCGTATTTTTTGGGTTTCGGTGTTTATGTTCTTGGTGGGTTTAGAAACTGCCATTGTTGTGCTTGTTCTTGAAGCTTTCGTGGGTGTTTATTGTGCCTTCCTCGTTCATAGCCATGGCAAGAACGTGGAGAAGTAATCCCAACACCTTGTACTGTTACTACACCCAAAATCTTAGGATTTATCAAATGATTGATGGGCCATGGATGATGCTGAGTTTGAATGAGATTGGGAAGATATTGACGAGGTACCAATCTCCTATAACCGACGTGCATTACCCTAGTTGGTTTATGATCGATCGACTTGATATAGATTCCCCAAATGTCGTGTTATTCCATGGTTGGACTGGATTCCTTGATCATATCAACCTTTATTATCTGAAGTCTGACCATTGGGAGCGTCCTTTGCTGGGTAAGGATTGTTAGTGTTATGCCCTAGGCCTATGGTTGATAGACTTATGTGTTGACATTATTTATTATTATATGAAATGTTTATTATTTGATTATTATACATTTTTCATATTTATTATAATAATCTCCATCCCAAATTATTAGGAGAATAATTAGTATAATTGTCAATGGATAATCATATGATGATTATATACATAGAGATGCACATTGAAATTATGGGTACTTGTTAGTGAACAAGTGACTGGACTTGACCCGTATGAGATTTATGTCATGGTCAAATGTCATAATTAAATCTCATATGGTCACTTCATTTAGTCCCTAGACCTGAGATTATCATGACCTTACATATGATGAAAGTCATGTTTGATTTTAGTCAAATGATATCTTAACACGATATTTATAAAGGCTATCTTTGGCATGATCGGATTCATGATGGAAAGGATGATAAGTCAAGATGGAATTTGTCCCTCGAAAGAGAGATGTTTTGCTTGGGCCCCTCGATGAGTGATAATGATGAAAGCGTGTGACCACACCCCAATATGATTGGACTATCATTATACTCATGATCGAGAAAGCATTGAACAGATACAAGTTGACAAGGACCATGACTTGTGTTCAATATAAACATCGTGAGACAAAGGGAGAAATGGAAGTGTACCATTGGAAACGTTAATGCTTACGTTATATTATTTGGGTAGACATAATGGCTTGCTAGAGTCCGCTTATGTCTTATGAGGGTCGATATGATCAAGCTCATTGCCAACATAATATAATCCTATTGGGTCACACACAATAAGAATGAATTGGTTAAACCAAGAAAGAATGATTGAGATTCCTGCATATGGCTTTGCTTGGTCGTGCGACTAATCTTTCCATATGATGTTCTGGGTCATGCAACACAACATGCCCATGGGCTGCTTGTGGTCGTGTGACACATTAAAGCCTGTGGCGTTTGACAGACTTTCCTAATACGATTAGGAAAATAATATCAATACTAAGGTAGTATAAATATTAGAGTCTGTAAACCCTAAAGAGAGCTAGCCGAAATTTTCCAAGAAAAATATCACACAAAAAGGTTTCTCAAATTTCTTCCAAGGGTTTAAGGATCTTGCAATCCTCAAGAACCGTTCTTGGTTCATTCTTACGTGTGGATACTACTAGAGGTTCTTCGCTCGTATGACGATCAAGGCCTAGAGTTCTATTGTTCAAAGCAATATGATGATTCAAGTCTTGAAGATCGAAGTTTGTGATTCAAAATCACATCGATAAATCGTTCGATAGCTCAAGACCGGAAAGCAATAAAGGTTGGTGAATTCTATCTCATAGGAATTCAATTTAATCGTATAGAACGGATCTTAGGGCTTGGGTTTTGTGTTAATTTTATGCTTAATTCCGCTGCGCATGGACCCATAAAACTCAACAGTGGTATCAGAGCCCCGTTCGTTTGGTTAAGTTTGAATTGGCATGCTAGAATTAAGATATAAATTGTTTATATGCTTATTGCATGTTTTGTATGCGGTAGAATTTTGATTGTTTATGTGAAACAATATGTAAATCATTTTCTGATTATGATGAATTAAATCTGCAAAAAGGTTGTTTTATTGATTTAATTGCTTTGTAATTAGAATTGATTGAATCTGAAAAATTTCCAAACTGGCAACTCGTGTCACGCGACAGAGTTGGTCTCTGTCACGCGACAGAGTTGGTCATGGGTTGTCTGATGGCTTGGATGGGTCGTGCGGCAGATCAGAACTCTGGAAGTCTCTGTCACGCGACAGAACTAGCCCAATCTGGGCAGAATCAGTTTATTTCATAATCCTGCTAATCTATGAATATGTTTGCAATCTGATATGTTTACGTATTGATCTGGATGCTATAAATTTCTGGAAATTTAGTTTATAGGGCTATGCTAGATTAATTCATTGTTTATGCATGCTTAATTAATTTAAATGTGTTTTTATTAATTGTTGCGATGCATGAATTATGTGTTCTTATGTGATAAGAATTTCGTTAGATGTTTAGTTGAAACATTGAATTGTAATTTCCTAAAATGTTTAGTTGAAACATTATGATTTTGGTTTTCTGATTGTTTATGAGAAACAAGTCAGTTTACGCAAAATTTGAAGGATTCTGATTGTTTATGAGAAACAAGTCAGTTTATGAGTCTGATTGTTTGTGAGAAACAAGTTAGTATACAAAGTATTGATTATGTTGCATTCAAATTGGTATTCTAAGTTGTGCATGTCTAGGAGAGTTTTGTCGAAGGAAGATTTGGTACTTAAGCAGTCCTTGTGGCTCACCTATTTTCTAAGGAACTTACCTGATGTACATTATGATTATCTTTGTTGATATTCTTATAATCTGCTTTAAAGAACCTTCATTTAACTTTTAAGTTATTTATTCCAATCCATGATTAAAACACTTGAGTCCACTCAAATAGTTTTGGGTGGGCTTGCCATAGCAAGGTGCTTTGATTCTATTCCGTTTGTGACCAAGATGAGGAAATGGTGGTTCCTATACGTTTAAAGTGGATGAACTTAAGTGGGTTATCAAAATGGTTTTGGACCCAAGGCATAAGATGAGATTAAAATATGCTTAGACATATGATGTCTTAAATAAATCTCATAAAAGATCTAAGAGTCATATACGATATGATTGATGTTTTCTACCTAATTAATTTAATCTTGAGCGGTGCGCCATAGCGTACTTGAGATTAAATTAAAGTTGGATCTTAGCCCATTAAATGCATATTATGCTTATTTGCATTGGAAGGTGTATGATTTAGTGGGAGTATTTGTAAAATACACTATTTGCTCTTAGATGATAAATGTGTTGGTATTGATATGTGTTCATATAATTTGTATATTTTGTTGTAGAAGCAGCATTTCATAATGATAATTGCGATTCGTCCTTATGAAGGACAAAGTTCGAAAGGAACGATACAAATAATTCTGATTGGATCAGAAGCCTAAAGAATGGTTCTTGGGTAAATGTGTACGTTCTTGAAGAATCCGTTCCCACTGAACCCACTGCAAATGTTGCAAAGGGCAAATAAGGAGCAACATTAGAAACATGTTGATGATTCTAATAGCATTGCTTGCCTTATACTTGCCACCATGTTTAAAGGCACTTATGAAGAACCTTGAACACATGAAAACTGCTTTTGTTCTAGCACATCGCACAAAGGAAATGTTCCAAGTGCAAGCTAGGCAAAAGATGTATGTTGTGGTGAAGGCTTTTAATGCATGAGATGCAACAAGGAGCAATCCGCAATAGTGTTAATTGTTAACACAAAGAAAAGGGTTCATAAAGGAAACACAAAGTAGGTAAAGCAAAAGTTGCTAAACCTAGGACAAAAGTTGTCAAAGCCGAAGAGGCTAAACCCAAAGTGTCTCAAAAGGATGCAGTTTGCTACCATTACAATGAGATTGTTCACTGGAAGCAAAGTTGCTAGGCTTATTAGGAAGGCCTAAAAGGTGAAGAAGGGCAATATGATTGCTACTACTTCAAGTATCTATATGATAGATATTTTCTTTTCGAATACTTGTTCTTGGGTATATGATACCGGATATGAATCCCACATTTGTTTAAATGTGCAAGGAACAATGAATAGAAAGCTACTCAAAGAAGGTAAATCAAACCTATGCGTTGGAATAAAGCAAGAGTTGCTACACTGACCATAGGGACTTATGAAGTCACTTTACCTTGTGAAGTAGTACTTGTTTTGAACAAGTATGACTACGTTCTGGATTTGAGTAGGAGTATTATTTCCGTTCCTTAAATGGATGATGAAGGATAAAATTTTCTTATTTACAATAAGAAGTTTTATATTTATTTAATGATATGACTTATTGTAATGCATATTTCATTGAATGGTCTTCATATCCTTGATGTTAAGAAACAAAATAATATTGAAGATATCTAAAATATAAATGGGAATTCTGAACCGAACAATATGAACAACGCGCTCATATGGCATTGCCGGCTTGGTCAGATAAATAAGACACATATATCTAAACTCCATTAACATGGACTTTTAGACTCATATGACGATGAATCATTTAAGGAATGTGGATCTTATTTATTGGGATTATTGACCAAACCACCCTACACTAAGAGTAGTGGGAGGGCTAGTGACTTATTGGTCATTATGCATGAGATGTATGTGGACCATTAAGTAGCATTGCTAGGGGAAGACTTCCGTATTTCATCACATTTCACTAAAGACTTATCTAGATATGACTTTGTCTATCTGATAAAGTCCAAAGGTGAATCAATTGAGATGTTTCAAACATTTCAAGATGAAATATAAAACAACTTGGCAAAACTATTAAGTACTTCGATTGGATCGAGGTGGTGAATAATTGAGCCAAGAGTTTGACAATCATCTCAAAGCTGTGAAATCCTTTCAAAGTTGACTCCACCCGGAATACCACATTGTATGGTGTGTCTGAAAGGAGGAATTGAACCTTGTGAGACATGGTTCGTTCGATGATGTGTCAATTAGACTTTCCTATTTCCTATTTCCTTTTGAGGATATGCATTAGAAATAATGCGGTTACACTGAATCGAGTCCTTACTAAATCGGTTCCTAAGGTCCCACATGAGATGTGGCATGGAAGAAAACTTAGTTTGTCTTTCATGAAGATTTGGGTTTGCAAAGCTTATAAGAAGAGACTTGTCTCTGATAAGTTAGCACCAAATTTGACAAGGTTATTTTTGGAAATTAATCTTACAACCGTAAAGAGAACAAAATGTTTGTTGCTCTAGATTTGTTTCTTGAGAAATAGTTTCTCAATAAAGAATCTAGTGGGAGTAAAATTAATCTTGAAAGAAATTCAAGAACCCGAAAATGATATGGAACCAAGAGTAGAGACGGAACCAAGTTCACAAAGAGTTGTGGAACCGGTTCAAGATGCACAAGTCCATCGTAGATCGGATAGGTTACGATCTGAACTCAAGAAATATTGATTTCTCATTTTGAAAAGTAATGAAATGGAAGTCATTGAGAATGACAATCCTACTTCCTATCTAGAAGCGATGTCCACTCCTAATTTGGATAAATGGTTAGGAACCATAGAGTCCGAATTGCAATCCATGTTTGATGATCAAGATTGAAACTTGATTGGGCTACCTAAAGGTGTAAAAGCTAAAGGGTGCATGTAGGTCTTCAAGACCAAAATGGATAGGAAGGTGTATACTTTAATGACTAAGGATTGTAGCAAAGGGATTTAGGTGAATTCATAGTGTTAATTATGTTGAAACCTTTTTCGCCAGTTACAATGTCGAAGTCTGTTAGAGTTTCAATTGCCATGATCGCATATTATGACTATGTGATATGACAAATGGATGTCAAACGACTTTCTTAAGGATGTGTATAGTACACAGCCCGAGAGTTTTGTCGATCCAAGAAAATCTAGTAAAGTATGCATGTTGCAAAAATCCATGAGATGGGTTGAAGCAAGCTTAAAGGAATTGGAATCTTCGTTTTGATGAATTGGTCAAAGAGTTTGATTTCATCAAGTACAAAGATGAACCTTGTGTATATATGAAATTCAGTGGGAGCGTAGTATTATTTCTATTGTCTTATTACAATGATATCTTACTCATTGGAAAAACTGAGTTCCGACACTTAAGACTGTTAAGTCTTGGTCAAGGAAAGTTTTCTCAATGAAAGATATGGGTAAAGCCGCTTACATCCTTGGCATCAAGATCTATAGAGATAGATCTAGAAGGATAAATTGGTTTGAGTCAAAGTATTCACATTGACAAGGTTCTTAGAAGAGTCTAAGAAGAGTAGCTTGTCAATGGGTCATGGTATTTCTCTTAGCAATACTCATTGTCTTATGACAACTGATGAGCAAAAGGGGAATGGATGAAGTTCTATATGCTTCGGCATTTGGATCTGTCATGTATGCCATGACTTGTACTAGACCCGACGTCTCATATGCTTTGAGCATGATGAGTCGATACCAATCTGATCCTGTTGAGAACCATTGGATGGAAGTCAAGATGATCCTTAAATACTTAAGAAGAACTAAGGATACGTTCTTGGTTTTTGAAAGATTGGAAGTTAATTTTGTTGTAAGGGTTACATAGATGCTAGCTTCAAAACTAACAAAATTATTTTAAAATCGCAATTAGGATTTGTGTTTATGCTTATTAGAGGTGCAGTTTTGATTGGAAGAGTTCCAAGCAGAAATTGTAGCCAATTCTACTTCTATGGCCGAATTTTAGCAACATATGATGTGGCTTAAAGAGGCAGTTTGGATCAAAAGTTCATTATTGTTTTGGATATGTTCCAAGTATCACTAATAGGTGAAACTTTTGTCATGACAATAGTGGTGCCACTTGTGCAAACAATGGAACTAAGGTCACAACAGCGATCCAAACACTCACTTAGATGTTCTTCGAGGAATTCATAAAGAATGAGAAGACGTTAAGATATACAAAGTATCAACCGATGATGACATAAGGGATTCACTAACAAAGACACTCGCACAGGCAGAAGCATTATGGTCATGTTAGATCCATGAGTATTCGATACATAAATGGAGCCTAGTGCAAGTGGGAGACTGTTGGTGTAATGCTCTAGGCTTTAGTTATGTTTAACTTAAAACCGTTATGTATCATCTTTATCGTTTAAGTTTTATTATTAGATTATTATACATTTTGCATATTTATTGTAATAATATCTGTCCCTAATTATTAAGAGAATAATTAGTATAATTGTCAATGGATAATCATATGATGATTATATGCATAGAGATGCACATTGAAATTATGGGTACTTGTTGTGAACAAGCGACTGGACTTGACCCGTATGAGATTTATGTCATGGTCAAATGTCATAATTAAATCTCATATGGTCACTTCATTTAGTCCCTAGACCTGAGATTATCATGACCTTACATATGATGAAAGTCATGTTTGATTTTAGTCAAACGATATCTTAACACGATATTTATAAAGGCAATCTTTGGCATGATCGGATTCATGATGGAAAGGATGATAAGTCAAGATGAAATTTGTCCCTCGAAAGAGAGATGTTTTGTTTGGGCCCCTCGATGAGTGATAATGATGAAAGCGTGTGGCTACACCCCAATATGATTGGACTATCATTATACTCATGATCGAGAAAGCATTGAACAGATACAAGTTGACAAGGACCATGACTTGTGTTCAATATAAACATCGTGAGACAAAGGGAGAAATGGAAGTGTACCATTGGAAATGTGAACGCTTACGTTATATTATTTGGGTAGACATAATGACTTGCTAGAGTCCGCTTATGTCTTATGAGGGTCGATATGATCGAGCTCATTGCCAACATAATATAATCCTGTTGGGTCACACACAATTAGAATGAATTGGTTAAACCAAGGAAGAATGATTGAGATTCCTGCATATGGCTTTGCTTGGTCGTGCGACTAATCTTGCCATATGATGTTCTGGAACATGCGACACAACATGCCTATGGGCTGCTTGTGGTCGTGAGACACATTAAAGCCTGAGGCATTTGACAGACTTTCCTAATACGATTAGGAAACTAATATCAATACTAAGGTAGTATAAATATTAGAGTCTGTAAACCCTAAAGAGAGCTAGCCGAAATTTTCCAAGAAAAATATCACACAAAAAGGTTTCTCAAATTTCTTCCAAGGGTTTAAGGATCTAGCAATCCTCAAGAACCGTTCTTGGTTCATTCTTATGTGTGGATACTACTAGAGGTTCTTCGCTCGTATGACGATCAAGGCCTAGAGTTCTATTGTTCAAAGCAATATGATGATTCAGTCTTGAAGATCGAACTTTATGATTCAAAATCACATCGATAAATCGTTCGATAGCTCAAGATCGGAAAGCAATAAAGGTTGGTGAATTCTATCTCATAGGAATTTAATTTAATCGTATAGAATGGATCTTAGGGCTTGGGTTTTGTGTTAATTTTATGCTTAATTCCGCTGCGCATGGACCCATAAAACTCAACAGTGGTATCAGAGCCCCGTTCATTTGGTTAAGTTTGAATTGGCATGCTAGAATTAAGATATAAATTGTTTATATGCTTATTGCATGTTTTGTATGCGGTAGAATTTTGATTGTTTATGTGAAACAATATGTAAATCGTTTTCTGATTATGATGAATTAAATATGCAAAAAGGTTTTTTTATTGATTTAATTGCTTTGTAATTAGAATTGATTGAATCTGAAAAATTTGCAAACTGGCAACTCGTGTCACGCGACAGAGTTGGTCTCTGTCACGCGACAGAGTTGGTCATGGGTTGTCTGATGGCTTCGATGGGTCGTGCGACAGATCAGGACTCTGGAAGTCTCTGTCACGCGACAGAACTAGCCCAATCTGGGCAGAATCAGTTTGTTTCATAATCCTGCTAATCTATGAATATGTTTGCAATCTGATATGTTTACGTATTGATCTGGATGCTATAAATTTCTGGAAATTGAGTTTATAGGGCTATGCTAGATTAATTCATTGTTTATGCATGCTTAATTAATTTAAATGTGTTTTTATTAATTGTTGCGATGCATGAATTATGTGTTCTTATGTGATAAGAATTTCGTTAGATGTTTAGTTGAAACATTGAATTGTAATTTCCTAAAATGTTTAGTTGAAACATTATGATTTTGGTTTTCTGATTGTTTATGAGAAACAAGTTAGTTTACGCAAAGTTTTAAGGATTCTGATTGTTATGAGAAACAAGTCAGTTTATAAGTCTGATTGTTTGTGAGAAACAAGTCAGTATACAAAGTATTGATTATGTTGCATTCAAATTGGTATTCTAGGTTGTGCATGTCTAGGAGAGTTCTGTCGAAGGAAGATTTGGTACTTAAGCAGTCCTTGTGGCTCACCTATTTCTAAGGAACTTAACTGGTGTACATTATGATTATCTTTGTTGATATTCTTATAATCTTCTTTAAAGAACCTTCATTTAACTTTTAAGTTCTTTATGCCAATCCATGATTAAAACACTTGAGACCACTCGGATAGTTTTGGGTGGGCTTGCCATAGCAAGGTGCTTTGATTCTATTCCGTTTGCGAGCAAGATGAGGAAATGGTGGTTCCTATACGTTTAAAGTGGATGAACTTAATTGGGTTATCAAAATGGTTTTGGACCCAAGGCATAAGATGAGATTAAAATATGCTTAGACATATGATGTCTTAAATAAATCTCATAAAAGATCTAAGAGTCATATATGATATAATTGATGTTTTCTACCTAATTAATTTAATCTTGAGCGGTGCGCCATAGCATACTTGAGATTAAATTAAAGTTGGATCTTAGCCCATTAAATGCATATTATGCTTATTTGCATTGGGAGGTGTATGATTTAGTGGGAGTATTTGTAAAATACACTATTTACTCTTAGATGATAAATGTGTTGGCATTGATATGTGTTCATATAATTTGTATATTTTGTTGTAGAAGTAGCATTACATAATGATAATTGTGATTCGTCCTTATGAAGGACAAAGTTCGAAAGGAATGATACAAATAATTATGATTGGATCAGAAGCCTAAAGAATGGTTCTTGGGTAAATGTGTACGTTCTTGACGAATCTGTTCCCACTGAACCCACTGCAAATGTTGCAAAGGGCAAATAAGGAGCAACATTAGAAACATGTTGATGATTCTAATAGCATTGCTTGCCTTATACTTGCCACCATGTTAAAGGCACTTATGAAGAACCTTGAACACATGAAAACTGCTTTTGTTCTAGCGCACCGCACAAAGGAAATGTTCCAAGTGCAAGCTAGGCAAAAGATGTATGTTGTGGTGAAGGATTTTAATGCATGAGATGCAACAAGGAGCAATCCCCAATAGTGTTAATTGTTAACACAAAGAAAAGGGTTCATAAAGGAAACACAAAGTAGGTAAAGCAAAAGTTGCTAAACCTAGGACAAAAGTTGTCAAAGCCGAAGAGGCTAAACCCAAAGTGTCTCAAAAGGATGCATTTTGCTACCATTACAATGAGATTGTTCACTGGAAGCAAAGTTGCTAGGCTTATTAGGAAGGCCTAAAAGGTGAAGAAGGGCAATATGATTGCTACTACTTCAAGTATCTATATGATAGATATTTTCTTTTCGAATTCTTGTTCTTGGGTATATGATACCTGATATGAATCCCACATTTGTTTAAATGTGCAAGGAACAATGAATAGAAAGCTACTCAAAGAAGGTAAATCAAACCTATGCGTTGGAATAAAGCAAGAGTTGCTACACTGACCATAGGGACTTATGAAGTCACTTTACCTTGTGAAGTAGTACTTGTTTTGAACAAGTATGACTACGTTCTGGATTTGAGTAGGAGTATTATTTCCGTTCCTTAAATGGATGATGAAGGATATAATTTTCTTATTTTCAATAAGAAGTTTTATATTTATTTAATGATATGCCTTATTGTAATGCATATTTCATTGAATGGTCTTCATATCCTTGATGTTAAGAAACAAAATTATATTGAAGATATCTAAAATATAAATGGGAATTCTGAACCGAACAATATGAACAACGCGTTCATATGGCATTGCCGGCTTGGTCAGATAAATAAGACACATATATCTAAACTCCATTAACATGGAATTTTAGACTCATATGACGATGAATCATTTGAGGAATGTGGATCTTATTTATTGGGATTATTGACCAAACCACCCTACACTAAGAGTAGTGGGAGGGCTAGTGACTTATTGGTCATTATGCATGAGATGTATGTGGACCATTAAGTAGCATTGCTAGGGGAAGACTTCCGTATTTCATCACATTTCACTAAAAACTTATCTAGATATGACTATGTCTATCTGATGAAGTCCAAAGGTGAATCAATTGAGATGTTTCGAACATTTCAAGATGAAATACAAAACAACTTGGCAAAACTATTAAGTACTTCGATTGGATCGAGGTGGTGAATATTTGAGCCAAGAGTTTGACAATCATCTCAAAGCTGTCAAATCGTTTCAAAGTTGACTCCACCCGAAATACCACATTGTATGGTGTGTCTGAAAGGAGGAATTGAACCTTGTAAGACATGGTTCGTTCGATGATGTGTCAATTAGACTTTCCTATTTCCTATTTCCTTTTGAGGATATGCATTAGAAATAATGCGGTTACACTGAATCGAGTCCTTACTAAATCGGTTCCTAAGGCCCCACATGAGATATGGCATGGAAGAAAACTTAGTTTGTCTTTCATGAAGATTTGGGTTTGCAAAGCTTATAAGAAGAGACTTGTCTCTGATAAGTTAGCACCAAATTTGACAAGGTTATTTTTTGAAATTAATCATACAACCGTAAAGAGAACAAAATATTTGTTGCTCTATGTGATTTGTTTCTTGAGAAATAGTTTCTCAATAAAGAATCTAGTGGGAGTAAAATTAATCTTGAAAGAAATTCAAGAACCCGAAAATGATATGGAACCAAGAATATAGACGGAACCAAGTTCACAAAGAGTTGTGGAACCGGTTAAAGATGCACAAGTCCATCGTAGATCAGATAGGTTACGATCCGAACTCAAGAAATATTGATTTCTCATTTCGAAAAGTAATGAAATGGAAGTCATTGAGAATGACAATCCTACTTCCTATCTAGAAGCGATGTCCACTCCTAATTTGGATAAATGGTTAGGAACCATAGAGTCCATATTGCAATCCATGTTTGATGATCAAGTTTGGAACTTGATTGGGCTACCTAAAGGTGTAAAAGCTAAAGGGTGCAAGTAGGTCTTCAAGACCGACATGGATAGGAAGGTGTATACTTTCATGACTAAGGATTGTAGCAAAGGGATTTAGGCGAATTCATAGTGTTAACTATGTTGAAACCTTTTTCGCCAGTTACAATGTCGAAGTCTGTTAGAGTTTCAATTGCCATGATCGCATATTATGACTATGTGATATGACAAATGGATGTCAAACGACTTTCTTAAGGATGTGTATAGTACACAGCCCGAGAGTTTTGTCGATCCAAGAAAATCTAGTAAAGTATGCATGTTGCAAAAATCCATGAGATGGGTTGAAGCAAGCTTCAAGGAATTGGAATCTTCGTTTTGATGAATTGGTCAAAGAGTTTGATTTCATCAAGTACAAAGATGAACCTTGTGTGTATGAAATTCAGTGGGAGCGTAGTATTATTTCTATTTCCTTATTACAATGATATCTTACTCATTGGAAAAACTGAGTTCCGACACTTAAGACTGTTAAGTCTTGGTCAAGGAAAGTTTTCTTAATGAAAGATATGGGTAAAGCCGCTTTCATCCTTGGCATCAAGATCTATAGAGATAGATCTAGAAGGATAAATTGGTTTGAGTCAAAGTATTCACATTGACAAGGTTCTTAGAAGAGTCTAAGAAGAGTAGCTTGTCAATGGGTCATGGTATTTCTCTTAGCAATACTCATTGTCTTATGACAACTGATGAGCAAAAGGGGAATGGATGAAGTTCTATATGCTTCGGCATTTGGATCTGTCATGTATGCCATGACTTGTACTAGACCCGACGTCTCATATGCTTTGAGCATGATGAGTCGATACCAATCTGATCCTGTTGAGAACCATTGGATGGCAGTCAAGATGATCATTAAATACTTAAGAAGAACTAAGGATACGTTCTTGGTTTTTGAAAGATTGGAAGTTAATCTTGTTGTAAGGGTTACATAGATGCTAGCTTCCAAACTAACAAAATTATTTTAAAATCCCAATTAGGATTTGTGTTTATGCTTATTAGAGGTGCAGTTTTGATTGGAAGAGTTCCAAGCAGAAATTGTAGCCGATTCTACTTCTAAGGCCGAATTTTAGCAACATATGATGTGGCTAAAAGAGGCAGTTTGGATCAAAAGTTCATTAGTGTTTTGGAAATGTTCCAAGTATCACTAATAGGTGAAACTTTTGTCATGACAATAGTGGTGCCACTTGTGCAAACAATGGAACCAAGGTCACAACAGCGATCCAAACACTCACTTAGACGTTCTTCGAGGAATTCATAAAGAATGAGAAGACGTTAAGATATACAAAGTATCAACCGATGATGACATAAGGGATTCACTAACAAAGATACTCGCACAGGCAGAAGCATGATGGTCATGTTAGATCCATGAGTATTCGATACATAAATGGAGCCTAGTGCAAGTGGGAGACTGTTGGTGTAATGCCCTAGGCTTTAGTTATGTTTAACTTAAAACCGTTATGTATCATCTTTATCGTTTAAGTTTTATTATTAGATTATTATACATTTTGCATATTTATTGTAATAATCTCCGTCCCAAATTATTAAGAGAATAATTAGTATAATTGTCAATGGATAATCATATGATGATTATATGCATAGAGATGCACATTGAAATTATGGGTACTTGTTAGTGAACAAGTGACTGGACTTGACCCGTATGAGATTTATTTTATGGTCAAATGTCATAATTAAATCTCATATGGTCACTTCATTTAGTCCCTAGACCTGAGATTATCATGATTTTGCATATGATGAAAGTCATGTTTGATTTTAGTCAAACGATATCTTAACACGATATTTATAAAGGCTATCTTTGGCATGATCAGATTCATGATGGGAAGTGTTTTGGTAGAAAAAACAATAATGTAGAATCTTAACTATGTTTAGTGTGTGCGTATGAGCATGAATGTGTTTTTCCGTCTCCATTTCCCCTTAAATACAAGTAGATATGAAAGAGTCAATATGGTTCCTATAATCTCGGCATTTTGGTTTATCACTTCAACCTCCGTGAGACCAAGTCGCCCTAGCCGTTTGAAGGTCTGTTGAACGTGCTTGGAGATTGTTCCGCATTCCTCTCTTAATTACTGAAAAATAAGAATAAGAATATTAGGAAATATTGAACAAGTAAATATTAAAACAATACTTACAGTGTAATGACATCTCGATATGCAGGATCAATTGAAGATATCGCCATGTTGAAAAATGCCCACAACAATTTGTCCCCAAAAACATTTGACTATGTTGGCA
The DNA here is from genome assembly GCA_022495995.1 of Adenophora triphylla var. japonica. Lineage (NCBI taxonomy): Eukaryota > Viridiplantae > Streptophyta > Magnoliopsida > Asterales > Campanulaceae > Adenophora > Adenophora triphylla. The sequence continues at coordinate 374,509 of JAFEMH010000599.1, read as the reverse complement.
ACTGAAGAGGCAAAATGTTTTTCCCTTGATTAACCGTTCATCTTCTAACTGGCTTCAATGCGACGGTTAGGGATACGAGGCGACTAAAAAGGAAGAGTTTTGATAACCGCAATTCTGGATAACTATTGTGATTATCCAATCTTCTCCAAATTCTTTATCCAAATCGACGTCTCCTACTATATTACGGGAGAGTAATCTTCTAAAGCATACGGTTTTTATCTTTCCTCTATAATTACGACGCTCTCAAATAAGTAAGTCAGAATCAACGTATCACTTGGCTATTTTATTGAATCCTGCTAACATATATTCTTATATGCAGTGACTTTCTCCGGCTTGACGACAAGTGATATCGTGGCCAAATATAAAGGTAAGAAGAAAGCGGAAGAGAACATACCAGAGATAGATAAGATTACTCCGAAGAGAAAAAGGGTGGAACAAATCTCCGGTGTAGAGAAACAAATTTGGAATGAAGAAGTGTTGGAAAATCAGGTAAGAGTTGCTTTTGAATCGTGGACACCTTGATCCTCTTTTATTTTTTAGTAAAATACCTCTTCTTGTTGATGATAGATTGTCTCGATGGCTAAATTAATGTCCAAAGAAATTAGGACATTGAGGGAAAAATGCGATACCTACGACATGAGTAAGGTTGAATATGAGAAGGACTTGAAGGAAGCTGTAAGCATAATAAGGGAAAGGGGATTGGAGATCAGGGACAAGAATGAAGAGATATTAAAATGGCGGTCCAGGCTCGCAAGCATTGACATCAGTCATGAAAGGGAGATGGAAGCATTTCGGGATGACTTGGTGCATGAGACTGCAAAAGCGCCTTTTGAAACTAGAATCCAAATGATTGAGGAATATCGGGCGGAGAGCATGTGAGTTGGAACCTGAATGAAGAGAAAATGGCTTTGCAGCGAATTCACGAGGAAAAAGCAATCGATGATTTCAAGGATCTGGAACAGGCTGGTGAGGACACCGACCTGGGGTGATTTTTAGAAACCCGGAGAAGTTAGTCCAGAGCAATACCTCCGACAGATGCCACCTGAAAAAGGTAAAATAAACTTGCTCTTGATGTTACTGGGGTGGAATCCCTTAAGACAATTTTGATTTTCGTTTGGTTTGTAATGGGTCCATAAGGACTAAAGACAATCTTTTTTATGTGTTGGGTTGGTCCAACACTTGTGCATGTTTACTGTTGGTAGTTCGGATACTTTATGGTTGCTTTAGTTTAGTTATGGTTTAATAGTTTTCAAGCACGTCAAGGCTTGTTTCTTTTGGATAATTTTTTGTATGTTTTGCACATATGGTGACATGATAGTATGTCGAAATGATAGGTACTTAGGATGACATGTATACGTCATAAACCGTAGATACTTAGATGACACGTATATGCCATAAACCGTAGATACTTAGATGACACGAATATGCCATAACCATAAGAATAATACTTAAGATCAATCATCTAACTGAGTGGGAATAGGTAAGCTATATGAGTTTACCCATATAGGCCCACCCCACACCTCAATTAGTGAGATAACTTGCGCTCCAGGCGAAGGTGTGGTAACCTAACTTCTTAAGAAAGAGGTAATTAACTCTTTAAACCTTAGAAGGGATTGTGTACCTTTACTTGAGAAGAGATGGCCAGTCTCTAACGGAGGAGAAATCGTTGTTCCTTGCGTGCATTCGATATGTCCCCATGTAAATGTGTCAATACCTCATAAGATAGAAACACGTTAAAAACGGACGCCAACTAAGGTTGACGTCTCTCCACAAAGTGTATTAGCGACATCTTAACTTGTAAATAATAAAAAAGATGCATAGGAGAAAAGAAAGGTTGTAAAGAATTAAAAGACGATTCATACCTGGAAAGATGAGTTCATGGAAAATCATATTTAAATGTAATACCTTTTGAGATGAATGGCATTCCAACTTCGGTATCATTTGGCCATCCAAGGTTGCAAGGCGATATGCTCCTTTTCCGGCTTGTGCATCTATTAAGTAGGGTCCCTCCCATTTTGGGGCGAGCTTGCCTGCATTGGGCTCCTTGGTATTTTGGAATGCCTTTCGTAGGACTAAGTCTCCTACTTGAAACCTTCTAACCCTTACGTTTTTATTGTAAGATCGGGCTACCCTTTGCTGATATGCTGCCATACGAACTTTGGCCATGTCCCTTAGCTCGTCCACAGTATCCAGGTCATGTATCAAGATGTCTTTATTATGTTCAGATGTCAGTAAGCGGTATCGTGCCGTTGGTACAAGGACTTCTGCCGGAATAACAGATTTAGTTCCAAATACAAGTGAATAGGGGTTTGACCGGTAGCATTCTTAGATGTCGTCCTGTCAGCCCATAGGACCATTGGTAACTCTTCTGCCCAACGTCCTTTCTTTTGGGTTTAGTCTCTTTTTTAAGTTGCTGATTATTATTTTGTTGCTAGACTCTGCTGTCCATTGGCTTGAGGGTGAACAGGCGAAGATGTCACCATCTTAACACCCCAAGATGTCAAGAAATCTTGGGTCCTCTTTGCCGATGAATTGAGAGCCGTTGTCACAAATTATCTCTGATGGAATTCCGAATTGGTGAATATGTTCCTTTTGATAAAAGATATCACTTCTTTGTCACGAACTTGCACATATGCCTCGGCCTCTACCCATTTAGAAAAGTAGTTTGTCATGGCCAAAAGAAATACTCGTCCCCTGGTGCTATGGGAAGTTTTCCTACTATGTCCATTCCCCAAACCATAAAAGGCCATGGTGACGGGATAGGATGTAGCAGCGGTTCGGTGGCAGTGCGGGGATGTCCCCATGTCGTTGACGGGAATCACATTTCTTTGCGTAGTCAACGGCATCTTTTCTCATTGTAGGCCAGAAATAGCCCATTCTAAGAGCTTTAGTATGTAAACTTACTGCCGTATGATTTCCACAATCTCCTTCGTGCAGCTCCTTGAGAACCCGATGGGCTCTATCCGCCTCTAGACATCTTAAGTAGTGACTGCGGCAGATTTTCTAAACAAGAGATTACCAATAAGTAAATATTTAGATACTCTTACCACTGAAGGCTCTTGCATTTTTCTCCTCGATCGGGATCGTATCATCTAAGAGATATTTGATAATAGGAGCTGTCCCAAGAGGTCTGCGGGAGAGGCAAGTATGTCGGCATCCGGGCGAACATCTCAAGATGGTCAATTGCGGGGACGTCAACATGTATGATTGGGATCTTGGTTTGTGAGAAGCTTTTGAAAGGCCGAACCCAAGTTTGCCAGAGCATACGCTTGAGAATTTTCTTCCCGTGGGATTTGTTCCAAGGAAAATGTTTTGAATTTGGCCGAAATAATTTTTACAATTTCCAAGTATGTTGTCATCTTAGCATTTTTCGCGACGTAGGACCCGTTGTACTGATTAACAATTAGTAATGAATCCATGAACACCCGGATATGCTTAACATCTAAGTCTTGGGCTGCAGTTAAACCTGCAATTAGAGCCTCATACTCTGCTTCATTGTTGGTAGCCTTGAAACTGCAACTGATAGATTGTGGTATTACGTCCCCTTGTGGCGATTTTAGTACAACTCCAAGACCTGTACCTCTCATGTTGGAAGCACCGTCCGTGTAGAGAGTCCAAATTTTTAGGATGTCATCATCTTGAAGTTAATGTACTTCTAATTCCACCTCTTGTTGTAGGGTTGGACTGAAATCAGCCACAAAATCAGCCAGGGCTTGGGATTTTATTGCAGTTCTGGGCTCGTACTTGATGTCGTATGTGCTTAATTGTACAGACCATTTCGCCATTCGACCTGACATCTCTGGTTTTCTCATGACATTCTTAATAGGATAGTTAGTGCGTACAATAATAGTATGTGTTTCAAAATAGTGCCTTAATTTAATAGAAGCAGTTATCAAAGCTAAAATTAACTTTTGTAAATGAGAATACCTGGTCTCAGCATCTAAGAGTGTCTTACTTATATAGTAGATGGGTTGCTGATTACCATCTCGTTCTGTCACCAAGACTGCGCTTACAGCGCCTTCGGACACTGCTAGGTAGATGTAAAGATGTTCTTCCATCTGAGGTTTGGCCAATAAGGGAGGTGTCGACAGGTAAGTTTTGAGCTCCTGAAAAGCTTCTTCATGTTGTTCCTCCCATTGGAACTTCTTGTTCTTTCTTAAGATGTCGTAGAAAGGTTTGCATCGATCTGAGGATTTTGAAATGAATCTAGTGAGTGCGGCAATTTTTCCTGTCAATCTTTGGACGTCCTTGACAGATTGAGGTGATGACAGGTTGAGAATAGCGCGTATTTGTTCTGGGGCGGCTTCAATGCCTCTTTTAGTAACCATATAACCCAGAAACTTGTCGGCCTTCATTCCGAAGTTGCATTTAGCTGGATTAAGTTTCATATTGAAACAATCCAAGATGTCAAAAGCTTGAGAGAGGTTGCTTATGTGATCCTCGGCCTTCTTGGATTTTACTACCATGTCGTCGATGTATACCTCCATTGTGTCCCCAATCTGATCCTTAAACATCTTGTTGACGAGCCTTTGATACGTTGCACCTGCATTTTTAGTCCAAAAGGCATGGCAATATAACAATAAATACTGTGGGGGTTATGAAGGCGGTGTCCTCTTGGTCGATGGTTCCATCTGAATTTGTTGAAATCCTGAGAACGCGTCCATGAAAGTGAGGAGTTCGTGACCTGAGGTGGCATCAACTAATGAATCTATGTGCGGCAAAGGGAAAGGATCTTTTGGGCAGGCTTTATTTAAGTCGGTGAAGTCGACGCAAACTCGTCATTTCCCGTTTCTCTTCTCTACCACAACCACATTCGTCAACCATCTTGGATAATCGACCTCCCGTATCATGTTGGCTCTGAGTAAGCGCTCTACCTCCTCCTTGATGATCTGATTTCGGGTTTCGCAAACTTTCTACGTTTACGGTGCACTTTGGTTTAAAGCTAGGATCTACGTTAAGTTTGTGAGTGATGACATCTTTGCTAATGCCTGTCATGTCATCATGTTTCCAAGCGAAACTCTTTATTCTGCTTCTTAATAGGTTCACAAGCTTCTCTTCTATATCTGACGGGATGTCAGTGCCAATAAGTACTTTGATGTCCGGGTTGGAAGGATCTAACAATACTTCTTTCACATCATCCTCCCTAGCTTCCAGGACTTCACGTACTTTCCTCGGTAATTTCTATGCTTGTTTTGGAGATGTAGACGCCTTCATTGAAGTTTTGTAACATTCCTTGGCCACCTGTTGATCACTATAAATCTTAGCGACACCCCAAGGTGTTGGAAACTTCACACACTGATGGTAAGTGGAGGGTACGGCCTTCATTCCGTGAATCCACGGTCTTCCAAGAATGACATTGTAAGATGTTGCGCAATCAATTACGCAAAACCGTTCCATGGTGTTGAGGCCCTTTGAGTATATTGGAAGCTTTATCTCCCCCACCGTTTCTTTAACTTCACCACTGAAGCCTACCAGCACTGAAGACTTTTTGACAATCTCCGATTCTGGGATGTTCATTTCCTTAAGGGTACCCAACATAATAAGATTGACGGAGCTGCCCCATCTACCGTAATACGTCGTATTGTACAGGTTGGCGATCTGCAAGGAAGTAACCAGACCGTCATGATGGGGTTCCAGCAAGTTATCACGATCACTTTCATCAAAGGTAATTGGATCCGGCAAGGTGTCGACATCCCGGGCTGTCTCTACGGCTTTTCCTCTTTTGACTCCTTAGCGTGTCGTTTTGCGGCGAATAGGATGTTCCACATATTTACGAGCCTCCACTGATGAAGTTGATCACCTTTGTTGATGTTGGGGAGAAACCGGCCTTTCGGCCTTCATGAGGAGCTTACTGCATTTTCGGCCTTCTTCTTTCTCGGATCCCAACAACTCCTTAAGATGTCCTTTCGAGAGCAAGTAACTGATCTCCTTTCTTAACGCGATGCGGTCTTGATAACGTGTCCAAAGTCTTCATGGTAAGCGCACCATTTTGATTTGTCACGCCATCTTGTGGTTTTGTCCGTTTTCTTTGGCCATCTGGCTTTGTCTCCTAGGTTGCCCATTGCACAGAGTACACCTGAAATGTCAACAGAAAAACAATAATCGAAATGTTAGGCACATTATCACTATCTTCATCCTCACCGTCTACTGAATTAATTTTGCTAGTGTCAATTCTCGGATAAGGATTGGGACGGTTGTTCTGCGATGGGACGATTCGGTCTTTCTGTCGGGATGGTCATATGTCGACATCTTGGATGACGACTTCGATCTTCGCAGCTCATCTTCCTCCAGTCTTATGAACCTTAATGCCCTGCTCCTGACTTCTTCTAGCCGCTTACAAGGAGTCATTACCAAATCTTGATAATACTGTGAATCTTTCTTCAACCCCATTTTGAATGCTTCGGTGGCTGTCGACATGTCAAGATTGGGAATTTCTAACACCTCCTTATTGAACCGATGGACATAATCCTTCAGAGTCTCATTAGGCCGCTGGGTCACATTGTAGAGATCACTTGTCAACTTTTCAAATTGTCGACTGCATGAGAATTGGTTATAGAACATGTTGATGAGCTGGGCGTATGAACCAATTGAACCTAGGGGTTGCCTAATCAGCCATTTGAGAGCTGGTCCAGACAAGGTGGATCCAAATCCCTGCATAAGCAGGCCTCCCGGTATTGAAGCGGGATATGGATTATGTCCATCTTTTCTTGATAGTGTGCAACATGCTCCTCTGGGTCCGTGGTGCCGTCGTACAACTTCATAGATGGTACGCTGAAACGCTTCGGGATGTCGACATTTGCAATTGCTGGGACAAACCGGGATTGATTGTAACAGTTTTGGGTCACTGGTTGAATTGGAGGAGTTACACCTGGCACGTTCATTATCGGCTCTCGAGATCCTGCATCTGTTTAGCTAGTGGGTTTCCTGCAAAAGGGTCAGCCATAGGAATACGATTGAAATTATTATTATTGAAAAGATTATTTAGCAAACCAGAATCGTCCGTAGTAGTCGTGACAGTAGTGTTGTCTATAAATGGAATGAATGGGGTGAATCCTGCGGAAGATGGCGTCAATGGGGTGTCCCCGGGCAAAGATGTCGACATCATTAAAGATGTCAGCGGAGGAGGACTGCCCATTGGAATGAATTCATTCTGAAATGTAGATCCTCTGGTGTTGTCAAAGTTGAGAATCCTTGCACGCAGCGGTGATATATTCTCAAGCCGAGATGCGATGAGCTGTTGGTCTTTCTGCATCTTAATCATGGAATTGGTCAACACCTTCGAATTTTTATCTTGCTGGTCCAACCTTTGATTCAACCTGGTCAAGATACTTCGGATGTCAGCATCTGCATTGGAAGACGTTGCCCCCTTTTGTGGAGTCTTCGTAGGTTGAGTTGGTTGAGACCCGGTCTGAGGAGGTGGTGGTAACAAGCTGGTTCTACCTCCTGATGTGGGAACAACGGCGGGACCTTTGCCGGCGGTGGACACATTGGGGGGTGCAGACATAGTGAATTTGATTAGGAAATGTTTCAAATAACCGATAAACCACGAGGCCCCTCGATGGGCGCCAAATTGTTTTGGTAGAAAAAACAATAAAGTAGAATCTTAACTATGTTTAGTGTGTGCGTATGAGCATGAATGTGTTTTTCCGTCTCCATTTCCCCTTAAATACAAGTAGATATGAAAGAGTCAATATGGTTCCTATAATCTCGGCATTTTGGTTTATCACTTCAACCTCCGTGAGACCAAGTCGCCCTAGCCGTTTGAAGGTCTGTTGAACGTGCTTGGAGATTGTTCCGCATTCCTCTCTTAATTACTGAAAAATAAGAATAAGAATATTAGGAAATATTGAACAAGTAAATATTAAAACAATACTTACAGTGTAATGACATCTCGATATGCAGGATCAATTGAAGATGTCGCCATGTTGAAAAATGCCCACAACAGGAAGGATGATAAGTCAAGATGGAATTTGTCCCTCGAAAGAGAGATGTTTTGCTTGGGCCCCTCGATGAGTGCTAATGATGAAAGCGTGTGGACACACCCCAATATGATTGGACTATCATTATACTCATGATCGAGAAAGCATTGAACAGATACAAGTTGACAAGGACCATGACTTGTGTTCAATATAAACATCGTGAGACAAAGGGAGAAATGGAAGTGTACCATTGGAAATGTGAACGCTTACGTTATATTATTTGGGTAGACATAATGGCTTGCTAGAGTCCGCTTATGTCTTATGAGGGTCGATATGATTGAGCTCATTGCCAACATAATATAATCCTATTGGGTCACACACAATTAGAATGAATTGGTTAAACCAAGAAAGAATGATTGAGATTCCTGCATATGGCTTTGCTTGGTCGTGCGACTAATCTTGCCATATGATGTTCTGGGTCATGCGACACAACATGCCCATGGGCTGCTTGTGGTCGTGTGACACAATAAAGCCTGAGGCGTTTGACAGACTTTCCTAATACAATTAGGAAACTAATATCAATACTAAGGTAGTATAAATATTAGAGTCTGTAAACCCTAAAGAGAGCTAGCCGAAATTTTCCAAGAAAAATATCACACAAAAAGGTTTCTCAAATTTCTACCAAGGGTTTAAGGATCTTGCAATCCTCAAGAACCGTTCTTGGTTCATTCTTACGTGTGGATACTACTAGAGGTTCTTCACTCGTATGACGATCAAGGCCTAGAGTTCTATTGTTCAAAGCAATATGATGATTCAAGTTTTGAAGATCGAAGTTTGTGATTCAAAATCACATCGATAAATCGTTCGGTAGCTCAAGACCGGAAAGCAATAAAGTTTGGTGAATTCTATCTCATAGGAATTCAATTTAATCGTATAGAACGGATCTTAGGGCTTGGGTTTTGTGTTAATTTTATGCTTAATTCCGCTGTGCATGGACCCATAAAACTCAACAGTGGTATCAGAGCCCCGTTCGTTTGGTTAAGTTTGAATTGGCATGCTAGAATTAAGATATAAATTGTTTATATGCTTATTGCATGTTTTGTATGCGGTAGAATTTTGATTGTTTATGTGAAACAATATGTAAATCGTTATCTGATTATGATGAATTAAATCTGCAAAAAGGTTGTTTTATTGATTTAATTGCTTTGTAATTAGAATTGATTGAATCTGAAAAATTTGCAAACTGGCAACTCGTGTCACGCGACAGAGTTGGTCTCTGTCACACGACAGAGTTGGTCATGGGTTGTCTGATGGCTTCGATGGGTCGTGCAATAGATCAGGACTCTGGAAGTCTCTGTCACGCGACAGAACTAGCCCAATCTGGGCAAAATCAGTTTATTTCATAATCCTGCTAATCTATGAATATGTTTGCAATCTGATATGTTTACGTATTGATCTGGATGCTATAAATTTCTGGAAATTGAGTTTATAGGGCTATGCTAGATTAATTCATTGTTTATGCATGCTTAATTAATTTAAATGTGTTTTTATTAATTGTTGCGATGCATGAATTATGTGTTCTTATGTGATAAGAATTTCGTTAGATGTATAGTTGAAACATTGAATTGTAATTTCCTAAAATGTTTAGTTGAAACATTATGATTTTGGTTTTCTGATTGTTTATGAGAAACAAGTCAGTTTACGCAAAATTTGAAGGATTCTGATTGTTTATGAGAAACAAGTCAGTTTATGAGTCTGATTGTTTGTGAGAAACAAATCAGTATACAAAGTATTGATTATGTTGCATTCAAATTGGTATTCTAGGTTGTGCATGTCTAGGAGAGTTCTGTCGAAGGATGATTTGGTACTTAAGCAGTCCTTGTGGCTCACCTATTTTCTAAGGAACTTACCTGGTGTACATTATGATTATCTTTGTTGATATTCTTATAATCTGCTTTAAAGAACCTTCATTTAACTTTTAAGTTCTTTATGCCAATCCATGATTAAAACACTTGAGACCACTCGGATAGTTTTGGGTGGGCTTGCCATAGCAAGGTGCTTTGATTCTATTCCGTTTACGAGCAAGATGAGGAAATGGTGGTTCCTATACGTTTAAAGTGGATGAACTTAATTGGGTTATCAAAATGGTTTTGGACCCAAGGCATAAGATGAGATTAAAATATGCTTAGACATATGATGTCTTAAATAAATCTCATAAAAGATCTAAGAGTCATATACGATATGATTGATGTTTTCTACCTAATTAATTTAATCTTGAGCGGTGCGCCATAGCGTACTTGAGATTAAATTAAAGTTGGATCTTAGCCCATTAAATGATTATTATGCTTATTTGCATTGGAAGGTGTATGATTTAGTGGGAGTATTTGTAAAATACACTATTTGCTCTTAGAAGATAAATGTGTTGGTATTGATATGTGTTCATATAATTTGTATATTTTGTTGTAGAAGTAGCATTACATAATGATAATTGCGATTCGTCCTTATGAAGGACAAAGTTCGAAAGGAACGATATAAATAATTCTGATTGGATCAGAAGCCTAAAGAATGGTTCTTGGGTAAATGTGTACGTTCTTGACAAATCCGTTCCCACTGAACCCACTGCAAATGTTGCAAAGGGCAAATAAGGAACAATATTAGAAACATGTTGATGATTCTAATAGCATTGCTTGCCTTATACTTGCCACCATGTTTAAAGGCACTTATGAAGAACCTTGAACACATGAAAACTGCTTTTGTTCTAGCACACGGCACAAAGGAAATGTTCCAAGTGCAAGCTAGGCAAAAGATGTATGTTGTGGTGAAGGCTTTTAATGCATGAGATGCAACAAGGAGCAATCCGCAATAGTGTTAATTGTTAACACAAAGAAAAGGGTTCATAAAGGAAACATAAAGTAGGTAAAGCAAAAGTTGCTAAACCTAGGACAAAAGTTGTCAAAGCCGAAGAGGCTAAACCCAAAATGTCTCAAAAGGATGCAGTTTGCTACCATTACAATGGGATTGTTCACTGGAAGCAAAGTTGCTAGGCTTATTAGGAAGGCCTAAAAGGTGAAGAAGGGCAATATGATTGCTACTACTTCAAGTATTTATATGATATATATTTTCTTTTTGAATTCTTGTTCTTGGGTATATGATACCGGATATGAATCCCACATTTGTTTAAATGTGCAAGGAACAATGAATAGAAAGCTACTCAAAGAAGGTAAATCAAACCTATGCGTTGGAATAAAGCAAGAGTTACTACACTGACCATAGGGACTTATGAAGTCACTTTACCTTGTGAAGTAGTACTTGTTTTGAACAAGTATGACTACGTTCTGGATTTGAGTAGGAGTATTATTTCCGTTCCTTAAATGGATGATGAAGGATATAATTTTCTTATTTTCAATAAGAAGTTTTATATTTATTTAATGATATGACTTATTGTAATGCATATTTCATTGAATGGTCTTCATATCCTTGATGTTAAGAAACAAAATAATATTGAAGATATCTAAAATATAAATGGGAATTCTGAACCGAACAATATGAACAACGCGTTCATATGGCATTGCCGGCTTGGTCAGATAAATAAGACACATATATCTAAACTCCATTAACATGGACTTTTAGACTCATATGATGATGAATCATTTGAGGAATGTGGATCTTATTTATTGGGATTATTGACCAAACCACCCTACATTAAGAGTAGTGGGAGGGCTAGTGACTTATTGGTCATTATGCATGAGATGTATGTGGACCATTAAGTAGCATTGCTAGGGGAAGACTTCCGTATTTCATCACATTTCACTAAAGACTTATCTAGATATGACTATGTCTATCTGATGAAGTCCAAAGGTGAATCAATTGAGATGTTTTGAACATTTCAAGATGAAATACAAAACAACTTTGCAAAACTATTAAGTACTTCGATTGGATCGAGGTGGTGAATATTAGAGCCAAGAGATTGACAATCATCTCAAAGCTGTGAAATCGTTTCAAAGTTGACTCCACCCTGAATACCACATTGTATGGTGTGTCTGAAAGGAGGAATTGAACCTTGTAAGACATGGTTCGTTTTATGATGTGTCAATTAGACTTTCATGAAGATTTGGGTTTGCAAAGCTTATAAGAAGAGACTTGTCTCTGATAAGTTAGCACCAAATTTGACAAGGTTATTTTTGGAAATTAATCTTACAACCGTAAAGAGAATAAAATGTTTGTTGCTCTATGTGATTTGTTTCTTGAGAAATAGTTTCTCAATAAAGAATCTAGTGGGAGTAAAATTAATCTTGAAAGAAATTCAAGAACCCGAAAATGATATGGAACCAAGAGTAGAGACGGAACCAAGTTCATAAAGAGTTGTGGAACCGGTTCAAGATGCACAAGTCCATCGTAGATCAGATAGGTTACAATCCGAACTCAAGAAATATTGATTTCTCGTTTCGAAAAGTAATGAAATGGAAGTCATTGAGAATGACAATCCTACTTCCTATCTAGAAGCGATGTCCACTCCTAATTTGGATAAATGGTAAGGAACCATAGAGTCTGAATTGCAATCCATGTTTGATGATCAAGTTTGGAACTTGATTGGGCTACCTAAAGGTGTAAAAGCTAAAGGGTGCAAGTAGGTCTTCAAGACCGACATGGATAGGAAGGTGTATACTTTCATGACTAAGATTTGTAGCAAAGGGATTTAGGCGAATTCATAGTGTTAACTATGTTGAAACCTTTTCGCCAGTTACAATGTCGAAGTCTGTTAGAGTTTCAATTGCCATGATCGCATATTATGACTATGTGATATGACAAATGGATGTCAAACAACTTTCTTAAGGATGTGTATAGTACACAGCCCGAGAGTTTTGTCGATCCAAGAAAATCTAGTAAAGTATGCATGTTGAAAAAATCCATGAGATGGGTTGAAGCAAGCTTCAAGGAATTGGAATCTTCATTTTGATGAATTGGTCAAAGAGTTTGATTTCATCAAGTACAAAGATGAACCTTGTGTATATATGAAATTTAGTGGTAGGGTAGTATTATTTCTATTGTCTTATTACAATGATATCTTACTCATTGGAAAAACTGAGTTCTGACACTTAAGAGTGTTAAGTCTTGGTCAAGGAAAGTTTTCTCAATGAAAGATATGGGTAAAGCCGCTTACATCCTTGGCATCAAGATCTATAGAGATAGATCTAGAAGGATAAATTGGTTTAAGTCAAAGTATTCACATTGACAACGTTCTTAGAAGAGTCTAAGAAGAGTAGCTTGTCAATGGGTCATGGTATTTCTCTTAGCAATACTCATTGTCTTATGACAACTGATGAGCAAAAGGGGAATGGATGAAGTTCTATATGTTTCGGCATTAGGATCTGTCATGTATTCCATGACTTGTACTAGACCCGACGTCTCATATGCTTTGAGCATGATGAGTCGATACCAATCTGATCCTGTTGAGAACCATTGGATGGCAGTCAAGATGATCATTAAATACTTAAGAAGAACTAAGGATACGTTCTTGGTATTTGAAAGATTGGAAGCTTATTTTGTTGTAAGGGTTACATAGATGCTAGCTTCCCAACTAACAAAATTATTTTAAAATCACAATTAGGATTTGTGTTTATGCTTATTAGAGGTGCAGTTTTGATTGGAAGAGTTTCAAGCAGAAATTGTAGCCGATTCTACTTCTAAGGCCGAATTTTAGCAACATATGATGTGGCTAAAAGAGGCAGTTTGGATCAAAAGTTCATTAGTGTTTTGGAAATGTTCCAAGTATCACTAATAGGTGAAACTTTTGTCATGACAATAGTGGTGCCACTTGTGCAAACAATGGAACCAAGGTCACAACAGCGATCCAAACACTCACTTAGATGTTCTTCAAGGAATTCATAAAGAATGAGAAGACATTAAGATATACAAAGTATCAACCGATGATGACATAAGGGATTCACTAACAAAGACACTTGCACAGGCAGAAGCATGATGGTCATGTTAGATCCATGAGTATTCGATACATAAATGGAGCCTAGTGCAAGTGGGAGACTGTTGGTGTAATGCCCTAGGATTTAGTTACGTCTAACTTAAAACCGTTATGTATCATCTTTATCGTTTAAGTTTTATTATTAGATTATTATACATTTTGCATATTTATTGTAATAATCTCCGTCCCTAATTATTAAGAGAATAATTAGTATAATTGTCAATGGATAATCATATGATGATTATATGCATAGATATGCATATTGAAATTATGGGTACTTGTTAGTGAACAAGTGACTGGACTTGACCCATATGAGATTTATGTCATGGTCAAATGTCATAATTAAATCTCATATGGTCACTTTATTTAGTCCCTAGACCTGAGATTATCATGACCTTATATATGATGAAAGTCATGTTTGATTTTAGTCAAACGATATCTAAACACGATATTTATAAAGGCTATCTTTGGCATGATCGGATTCATGATGGGAAGGACGATAAGTCAAGATGGAATTTGTCCCTCGAAAGGGAGATGTTTTGCTTAGGCCCCTCGATGAGTGATAATGATGAAAGCGTGTGGCCACACCCCAATATGATTGGACTATCATTATACTCATGATCGAGAAAGCATTGAACAGATACAAGTTGACAAGGACCATGACTTGTGTTCAATATAAACATCGTGAGACAAAGGGAGAAATGAAAGTGTACCATTGGAAACGTGAACACTTACGTTATATTATTTGGGTAGACATAATGGCTTGCTAGAGTCCGCTTATATCTTATGAGGGTCGATATGATCGAGCTCATTGCCAACATAATATAATCCTATAGGGTCACACACAATTAGAATGAATTGGTTAAACCAAGGAAGAATGATTGAGATTCCTGCACATGGCTTTGCTTGGTCGTGCGACTAATCTTGCCATATGATGTTCTAGGTCGTGCGACACAACATGCCCATGGGCTGCTTGTGGTTGTACGACACATTAAAGCCTGAGGCGTTTGACAGACTTTCCTAATATGATTAGGAAATTAATATCAATACTAAGGTAGTATAAATATTAGAGTCTGTAAACCCTAAAGAGAGCTAGCCGAAATTTTCCAAGAAAAATATCACACAAAAAGGTTTCTCAAATTTCTTCCAAGGGTTTAAGGATCTAGCAATCCTCAAGAACCGTTCTTGGTTCATTCTTATGTGTGGATACTACTAGAGGGTCTTCGCTCGTATGACGATCAAGGCCTAGAGTTCTATTGTTCAAAGCAATATGATGATTCAAGTCTTGAAGATCGAAGTTTGTGATTCAAAATCACATCGATAAATCGTTAGATAGCTCAAGACCGGAAAGTAATAAAGGTTGGTGAATTCTATCTCATAGGAATTCAATTTAATCGTATAGAACGGATCTTAGGGCTTGGGTTTTGTGTTAATTTTATGCTTAATTCCGCTGCGCATGGACCCATAAAACCCAACAGTAAGGGTCCAAAGCTGAGACTAGGCCGGCCAGTCATCTACCGAGCTATTGACGAATACCTGCTCAATTATTTTTTGGAAATTAAGCTAAGCGCGGAACACTTGGTCAACTGGAAGTTTTTTCTTCTAAGCGAGGTATGCCTACTCAGCATTTTCCATTTCCTTCTTCGACATTTATACTTGTAATTTTTCATTCTAACTTTTTATTTCTTTGTGTACCTTGCCATTGTCACGTCCAATGAGGCCATAAGGAGCAAAGCTGCCAACGATCTTGAGCAAAAGCTTGATCGACAAATTGAGAAGAACAAGGCCAACTTGACTATGGCTGTGGAGCTACTAAAGTCCATGGAAGGAGGTTGATGAGCAGAAGGTGGCTAAGGCAGAAGTCGAGAAGGCTGAGAAGATGGCCAAATAGGCCCAGGCAAAAGCCGAGGAGGCCAACAAGGCTGGGCAAGAGGAGATCGAGAGGCTTAGGGCTGAGCTAAGGAGAAATGTTGAGGAGGCTGATGCTCGGTACAAACTGTTGGAGGCCAGCTTGCCTTCTCAGGTAGAAGATGCCATTTCTCAGTACAAGGTCAGCCCGGCCTTCAAGCAGGCCTTGGTAGATAAAACGGCCACCGTGTATTCTAATGGCTATCTTCATTTAGCTAGAAGGGCCTTGGTGGACCCAACTCTGAATGCCGATGTAGGCTTACTTGCCCGTCTTATCTGCTAGGATGCCTATGATGACCTTGCCTGGTCTGGCCACTCCTTAGTGCCGTATTCTGAGAATGCACTTAAGGTTATTTCCGCCAAGATTCCAGGGAAGGTTAAGCTGCATGGATCCCCCCTCAAGTTGATCCTCAAAATATAAATGCCTTGATAGAGAAGATTCAAGATGAGGAGGCTTCTGACGAAGAGGGGGAGGATGTCGAGGGAGATCAAACCAAGGAGATTACCATCCCAGAGGTAGAAGATGAGCAGGATGACTTGGTTAGGGATTAGGGCCAGCCTTGAACTTTTTTCATTGTTTTTTTGTTGATGTAATCTTGAACGTGTTCTTTTGTACATTTTTTGTGAATGACTTAGCCCATTTTTGGGAGGCAATACTTTTTGGCCGGCATACCTTAGCCCGATTTTAGGGAGGTATTGCTCGGTTCTTATCAATGAATGTTTTTTGCTTCAATACTTGTCTCATTTATTTACAGCTCATTATTTGAATTGTTGTATTTGCTTGTATGTTGAATGCTTGTTGATTGCATTTTTGTATAAGCATAAAACTTCTTTATGCCGAGGAGGGTGCCCGACATAGCCAATTTTTCCATAAGTTTGAGACGTCCTACACGGCATTTGCATTTTAGGAAATGATCCCTCTGGGTCAAGGAGGGTTGCTCGACATTTGTACTTTAGAAATTAATTCCTTAAAGTCGAGGAGTGTTGCTCGAGAAAATACTTAAGCAATTTTTAGGAATTGATCCCTTTAATCTGAGGAGGTTGTTCGGCATAACAATTAGGTAATTTATACCCTTTTTCGGTTGGGTTAGGATGCCCGACTTGTTGTTCTTATGGATATGTCGGGGTAGCCCATCGTCTTTGTCACTTATATGTTTCATCCAAGATAAGAGCTAGGTGCTTGACTTTTTACCCTTAGGCATATTTCCTAAGGTGTGAGCAGTAGGCTGCTCGTCATTTTACCCTTAGGCATTTTTGCCTAAGGTACGAGGAGTAGGTTACTCATCTTTTTTACCCTTAGGCATTTTTTCCTAAGGTGCTAGGATTAGGCTCCTCATCTTTTTTACCATTAGGCATTTTGCCTAAGGTGCGAGCAGTAGGCTGCTCATCTTTTTTACCCTTAGGCATTTTTTCCTAAGGTGCGAGTAATAGGCTACTCGTCTTTTTTACCCTTAGGCATTTTGCCTAAGGTGCGAGCAGTAGACTGCTCGTCTTTATTACCCTTATGCATTTTGCCAAACGTGCGAGGAGTAGGCTCCTCATCTTTTTGTACTTTTGTCTTGCTAGTCGTAATCTTATTGATGAAAGTAGAATTCATTGACAGAAAATGATTACATCGAACTACAATCATAGTCTATTTGCAAATGAGAAATGAACTAACTCGACTAATCTACTTGATCAAAATACAAACTTGAAACTAGTGATACTATTTCCGGAGGTGATTAGAATGCCACGGATGGTTCATCTTCTGCCCATCTGGGGTTTTCATTATGTAGGTTCCTTCTCTAATGACTTGAGTGATTATGTAGGGGCCTTACCAGTTTGGGGAGAGCTTGTTCTGGTCAGCTTTTCTGCATGTAGTTTTTATTTTTCTAAGTACCTAGTATGCGACTTGGAATACTCTTTTGTTAACCCTCCTGTCGTGGTAGGCTTTGGTCATTTACTTGCAATTTACCATTCTCATCTGAGCTGCTAGTCTTCTTTCATCTAATAGGTCTAGGTCTATCAGCCTATTGACCTTGTTAATCTGTTCACCATAGTTGGAATTTCTTGTTGTTAGGAAATCCATCTCATGGTGCCATAGGCTCATACACAAAGGTCAGTGCGAATGTTGTTTCACCGTGTTGGGTATGCTTATTATAAACCCCTCATATTACTTGATTTGATTGATATCATCACCTATTTTATTTTACATGGACTTTAGGATCTTATGTATAAAGTTTTATACTTCAAAATTTTAGTTAAGTCCATTTTTTTAGTATAGTTACTTAGGCTTTAAAAGAATAGAATTTCTATTAATTTTGGCTCAAGAAGTACTGAAGATCTGAACCATGCGATCGACCACACGGCTGACCGCACAGCTCAAGACAAGACTCAACTTTTGAACAACTCCATGCGGTCGACCGCAATGACCATGGCTGACCGCACCCTCTCAAGTCCTTAGCCAAATTGAAGATTAAAGATCAGATCTTGGTACAATTGACTCTAACCACAACTCAAATTTAACTCAAAGAATTATATGTTGCAGAGTTCACTCTGAGAATTTCAAAAATGTGACAGATGTTGTCATTCGTACAAAGGACACACCACCTTTCCACTAACTCTGCAACATGAATACAAAAAGGAAATGTGCTCCAATCAGACATCAAAAGCACATTATCCTTTATGCTTAACCAATAAAGAATTCCAACAACTACTTTATTTACAAGGCTATAAATAGACCTTATGATCAAGCCATGAAGATTTGATAGAGACGTTGTTAAAATCCTCAAAGAATTGTTGAAGCTTATACTCAGATTTCCAGAATCATTTGAATTTTCAAACACTTTATCTTCAAGCCTTCAAGGAATATTACTTACCTAGAAACCTCTCAAGCCTTGTAACCACAACAAGAATCATCAAGCTCTAATGCTTGTATTATAAAGAGCTCTTAAATCTTGAACATACACACACCCCTTGAAATCAATCTTGTTGATTTCATTACTTGGTATACACTGGTTATAGTATAAGATTAGCTTCATAGAAAAGATAGTTAGATTGGATATATATTTTCAACTTTGTAATCTTTGTAACAGCTGCTCGAATATCTAAATATACTATCTACCTTAGAAGATCCAATACTAACTATTTTGGTAGAAAAAACAATTTTGTAGAATCTTAACTTTGACAAGTGTATGGATTTAAATAACACGGAGGGGACTATGAAATTCAATTAAATGGAACAAAAATCATGGAAATAAAAGGTGACACAAAGATTTGTTAACGAGGAAAACCTTAGAGATGATAACCTCTTCGGAAAAAACCCCAGGAGTTAGGTCTCCAACCTTAAATGTTTCACTATGATAATTGAGATTACAACTGCGGAAGATGATGGAGAGGATTACAAATGATGTGTGCGTAGTGTGTGAAAAAGAACGTCTATTTTTCAATCTCCATCTCCACTTAAATAAGAACAACTATGAATGGGTAAAAAGTAGTTCCTATAATCTCGGCATCCAAGCTTATCTCCTCAACGTCCACAAGACCAAGTCAACTTTGCCGTTGAAGAGAGGTTAAACGTGCTTGATAGTATCCCGTGTTTATCTCTCTTATTTGCTGTAAAATAATAATAGAAATATTATAAAAAATGAATTAGTAAATATTAAGTAATACTTACAGTGGAATAACATCTTGACATGCAGGAGCAACTGAAGATGTCAACATGCTGGAAAATACCCATAACAATTTGTCCCCAAAAACATTTGTCTACCAAGGAAACTGAAAAGGCAAATGTTTTTTAAATAAATAGCCAACTGCCAGCTTGCATGATTAGATGGGTATAATGATACGTGGAGATAATGGACGGTTGGGGAGTTAATTGAGGGAAAAGTGGTTTTTTGGAAGTAGAGCCCTTTTCAAATTAAATAACCACTTGGAGGTTTTTTAAAAGCTTCTCAAACCTTCCAGTCTGTCCCTTCTTGCTACGGTGTTCTCCTGTAAGGTAAAACTCTCCACTCTCTCTTCCCTTCCTTGACTCCATTAATTTCGCTTCTTGCTTGTTTGTCGACATGGGTAGGACTAGGTGGAGTTCTTCCAAAACCAAGAATGCACCGCTTCCACAATGTCCCGTAGAAATTGATTTTGAATATTTCTCATGTGAAAATCTCCTTGCTAAGCCGGATGAGAAAACATGTGTTTTCAGTGACGCCCAAATCGAGTCGCTTAAACGACAATGTTACTTCCCAAAAGGTGCTATCTTTCACCCTTTTTCTGTCAACCTTAGGTTTGATTTGGTTTCCAACAAATGGGTTTATTTTCTCGAATACCCTTTCCTTCTAGGGTTTAGCTATCCTTTCCCATCATTGGTTTCCGAATTTTTTCAAAAGACCCAACTTGCTTACCCTCAATTGATGCCTATGGCTTGGAGAATTTTTGCCTTTGTTATCAAAGTCAACAGGGAAAATGGTCTAAACCTAGGGCTTCATGAAATAGCTTACTCGTATGATTTTCAACCTTTTGGGTCAAAAAGGTATCTTTTTTAAGAAGAGATCGGGTAGGAATTCCCTAATGAGCACTACATATTCAAGTGATAGGGGATGGAAAAATAGATTTTTCTTTGTTGATAGGGCATCCATTGAAGGAGGGAATGAAATACCAAGCGAGTGGAATAAGGGAGGTACTTTAATTCCTGATTTTGTGATTTTTTAGTTTTGAGATAAACTGAAATCGTAATTGCTCTTACCTTTTTATAGATATTGATTGGGGAGAGCTTTTCCCACCGGCAGAAGATACCTTGGCAAAATTTGAAGAATTCTTCAATCTTCCTTTGAACAAGAGATCTCCTAGAGGTCTGCTGGAATCACCTTTGGTTTTTCAAGAAGACCATAAAGCGTCATCCTCTGTCATCATGTCTACAGGTAAGCATTCTGTCTCCTTATTTTGTTTTCATCAATCTGATGCGTAACATTTTTTGACACTTTTCATATGTTGGTGCAGTTTCCAACCCAGTTGTCTCAGGATCAGACTTCGATCTTGATGACATTGATGCCATGTTCGGAGATTCCCCTCTTAAGGTAGAGATGAAACCACCACCGGTTCCTAAGAAAATCCCTGTATTGGATGAGAGCGTTGGAATTGGCTCTAGGGTGAAAAAGAGGAAGGCAATACAAGAAGAAGTGATTGAGGTTGTTGATGTATTTGAAGGACTGCCTATGGGGGAATTCAAGAAGAAGTGTATGAGCTTTGCAGCTGGGGTAAGATGTTACTAACCAATTTTTGACCGATCATAAGTTTCCATAATATCCTTTGATACTAACTTATTTATGTCACAGGCCATGGGATATGTGGAAGAATTGACGAAGGAACATGAGGTGTTTAAGAAAAAGTCCAAATCAGAGGCAGCATTGGCAAAGAAAGAAAAGATTTTGTTGGAAAACAAGGTGAAGGCACATGAAAAAAATTTGGAACAACAGGCTAAGACGTTGGAGGAGCAGGAGAAGACTGTGAAGGATTTATTGGACAGTTCGGCAAAAAGTGAAGAAGACCATCTTAAGGAGGTTGCTGAAGTAAAAGATTCTTGCAAAATAGCTGCTGGAAAAACTGTTTTTCAGTGTAGGATTAAGATGACAAAGGAGTTCCAAGATGGGAAAGCTCAAAATTGGGATATCAACAAGGAATATGCTCATTTAACCAAACTGACAGGAGAGCCAGTGGATGAGGGTGAGGTGTCATCAAGTCCACATGAAGAAGTCGTGAAGGAAGCAGCAGAGATTGGTAAGGTTACTCCTAAAGCAACATCTGAGGCGGATGCCATCTGAAAAAGGTAAAACAAGTTCATTTCGTTTTTTGCTGGTATTACGGGGGTGAAATCCCAAAGATAATTTTAATTTTGTTGGTTATGTAATAGGTCCATAAGGACCGAAGACAATTTATTTTAAGTGTTGGGTTGGTTCAACACTTCTGCTTTTTAGCTTTAGTAGTTTGGATGTTGGCTTACTGTCTTAACTTTATGGTAGCTTTTTTAGGAAAATTATGGTTTGGTAATTTTCAAGCATGTCAAGGCTTGGTATACTTTTGATGAAGTTTTCTTTGGATGATCACATGTTAAGTTCGTAAGGTGACATGATAGTATGTCAAAACAGCAGATACTTAAGATGACACGATCATGTTATAACCACAAAAATAAAACATAAGATCAATCATTTAACTGAGTGGGAATGGGTAAGCTATATAAGTTTACCCATATAGGCCCACCCCACACCTCAATTAAAGAGATAACTTGCGCTCCAGGCGAAGGTGTGGTAACCTAACATCTCAAGAAAGAGGTAATTAACTCTTTAAACCTTAGAAGGGATTGTGTACCTTTACTTGAGAAGAGATGGCCAGTCTCTGACGGAGGAGAATTCATTGTCCTTTTGACTTTGAGTACTTTCGACATGTCCCCATTCTCGTATGTCAACATCTCGCAAAACAGAGGCACGTTAGAGATGGACGTCAACTATGTTGACGCCCCTCCACAAGTTGTGATAGTGACATCTTAATTTGTAGAGAAGTAAAATGAAAAAAATAGTAAATAGGGAAATGAAAGGTTGCACATAATAAATAGAGGATTTTCCATACCTGGGATGAGGTGAGTTTAAGGAAGGCATTATCTAGATGTAGTACCTTTTAAGGTGAACGGTGTTCCAACTCCGTGGGATCATTTGGCCATCCAAGGTTAACAGGCGATACGCTCCTTTCCCGGCCTGTGCATCAATTAAGTAGGGTCCTTCCCACTTTGGGGCAAGCTTACCTGCATTGATTTCCTTTGTATTTTGGAATGCATTTCGTAGGACTAAGTCTCCTACTTGGAATCTTCTTACCCTTACATTTTTGTTGTAAGACCTGGCTACCCTTTGTTGATAACTGCCATCCAAAATTTGGCCATGTCCCTTAGCTCGTCTACGGTATCCAAGTCATGTGTCAAGATGTCCTTATTATGCTCGAGTGTCAACAAACTGTACCTGTGTAGGTACAAGAACTTCTACTGGAATGACTGATTCTGTCCCAAATACCAGTGAATAGGGAGTCTGACCAGTAGCATTCTTAGATGTCGTCCTGTCAGCCCATAAAACCATTGGTAACTCTTCTGCCCATCTTCCTTTCTTCTGGTCCAGTCTCTTTTTTAAGTTGCTTATGATAATCTTGTTGCTGGATTCTGCCTGTCCATTGGCTTGAGGGTGAACAGGTGAAGATGTCACCATCTTGACTCCCCACCTCTTCAAGAAATCCTGGGTTTTCCTACTAATTAACTGGGAGCCGTTATCACAAATTATCTCTGAAGGTATCCCAAACCTGCTGAATATATTTCTTTTTATGAAAGAGATAACTTCTCTGTCGCGGACTTGCACGTATGCCTCAGCTTATACCCATTTAGAAAAATAGTCTGTCATGGCTAGTAGAAATACTCTTCCTCCTGGGGCCCTGTGTAATTTTCCTACGATGTCCATTCCCCAAATCATAAACGGCCATGGCGACAGGATAGGATGTAGCAATTCGGCTGGTTGATGTAGTATGTCACCATGTCGTTGACAGGAGACACACTTCTTTGCATATTCTGCAGCGTCTCTTCGCATTGTGGGCCAAAAATAGCCCATCCTTAGGGCCTTGGTATACAGACTTCTGCCCCCGGTATGATTTCCACACTGCCCTTCATGCAGCTCATTTAAAACCTGATGGGCTCGGTCTGCTTCTAGACACCTTAAGTAGTGACCTGCAGCAGATTTCCTAAACAAAAGGTTATCAATAAGTAAATATTTAGATACTCTTACCCTGAAGGCTCTAGTATTTTTCTCCTCAGATGGGATCGTATCATCTAAGAGATACTTGATAATAGGAGCTGTCCAAGAAGTTACTGCTGGAGGGGCAGGGATGTTGACATCTAGAACGAACAGCTCAAGATGATCAATTGCTGGGATGTCAACATGTACAATTGGGATACTTGTCTGTGAAATGCTTTTGAAGGCTGAACCTAAGTTTGCCAGGGCATCTGCTTGAGAGTTTTTGTCACGTGGAACTTGCTCCAAAGTAAATGTTTTGAACTTGGCCGCCAGAATTTTAACAATTTCCAAATATGTCGTCATCTTTGCATTTTTTGCTATGTAGGATCCGTTTTAATGGTTAACAATTAGTAAAGAATCCATAAACACCCGGATGTGCTTGACATCTAGGTCATGGGCTGCTGTTAAACCTGTAATTAATGTCTCATATTCTGCTTCATTATTAGTGGCCTTAAAACTGCAACTGATGGATTGTGGTATTATGTCCCTTTGTGGCGATTTTAGTACAACTCCAAGTCATGTGCCTCTCATGTTGGAAGCACCATCTGCGTAAAGTGTCCATATTTTCAGGATGTCATCATCTTGAAGTTGCTGAACTTCCAACTCCACTTCTTGTTGCATGGTTGGACTAAAGTCAGCCACAAAATCAGCTAGAGCTTGAGATTTTATTGTTGCTCTGGGTTCATATTTGATGTCATAAGTGCTCAATTGTACGAACCATTTAGCCATTCGACCTGACATCTCTGGTTTTCTCATAACATTCTTAATAGGATAGTTAGTACGCACAATTATAGTATGTGTTTCAAAATAGTGTCTTAATTTAATAGAAGCAGTTATCAAAGCCAAAATTAACTTCTGTAAATGAGAATACCTAGTCTTCGCATCTAAAAGTGTCTTACTTATATATTAGATGGGTTGCTGACTACCATCTCGTTCTGTCACCAAGACTGCACTTACAGCGCTTTCTGATACTGCTAGGTAGATGTAAAGATGTTCACACTCCTGAGGTTTGGCCAATAATGAAGGTGTTGACAGGTAACTTTTGAGCTCCTGAAAGGCTTGTTCATGCTGGTCTTCCCACTGGAACTTTTTGTTTTTTTTAGGATGTCATAGAAAGGCTTGCATCGATCAGAAGACTTTGAAATGAATCTGGTGAGTGCAGCAATCTTCCCTATCAATCTTTGGACGTCTTTGACAGATTGAGGTGACGACAGGTTGACAATGGCACGAATCTACTCTAGGGCAGCTTCAATTCCCCTTTTAGTTACCATATAGCCTAAAAACTTTCCTGCCTTCATACCAAAATTGCACTTTGCTGGATTAAGTTTCATATTGAAACAATCCAAGATGTCGAAGGCTTGAGATAGGTGACTTATGTGATCTCCAGCTTTCTTTGATATGACTACCATGTCGTCATTATATACCTCCATTGTGTCCCCAATCTGGTCTTTGAACATTTTGTTGACAAGCCTCTGATATGTT
Source organism: Adenophora triphylla var. japonica (assembly GCA_022495995.1). Taxonomy (NCBI): domain Eukaryota; kingdom Viridiplantae; phylum Streptophyta; class Magnoliopsida; order Asterales; family Campanulaceae; genus Adenophora; species Adenophora triphylla. The sequence continues at coordinate 349,427 of JAFEMH010000599.1, read as the reverse complement.
TCACCTGCATTTTTTAGTCTAAAAGGCATAGCAATATAACAATAGATACTTATGGGCGTTATGAAGGCGGTGTCCTCTTGATCAGATGGCTCCATCTGAATTTGTTGGAATCCTGAGGATGCATCCATAAAAGTGAGGAGCTCGTGTCCAGAAGTGGCATCAACCAATGAATCTATGTGAGGCAATGGGAAAGGATATTTGGGACAAGCTTTGTTCAAGTCGGTAAAGTCAACACAAATTCGCCATTTCCCATTCTTCTTCTCGACCAAAACTACGTTTGCTAACCATCTTGGATAATCTACCTCTCGGATCATGTTGGCTTTGAGTAAACGCTCCACTTCTTCCTTAATGATCTGGTTCCTCGTTTCTGCAAACTTCCTACGCTTCTGGTGTACTGGCTTGAAACTAGGATCAATGTTGAGTTTGTGGGTGATGACATCTTTGCTGATGCCGGTCATGTCATCATGTCTCCAAGCAAAACTCTTTGTTCTACTCTTTAACAGGTCCACAAGTTTTTCTTCTATATCTGGTGGGATGTCACTGCCAATAAGTACCTTGATGTCCGGGTTGGAAGGATCTAGTAATACTTCTTTCACATCGTTCTCCCTAGCTTACAGGACTTCACGTACTTTCCTCTGTAATTGCTATGCTTGTTTGGGAGATGTTGACGCCTTCATTGAAGTCTTATAACATTCCTTAGCCACCTGCTGATCACTGTATATTTTAGCGACACCCCAGGGTGTTGGGAACTTCACACACTGATGGTAAGTGGATGGTACAGCCTTCATCCCATGAATCCACGGTCTTCCAAGAATGAAATTGTAGGATGTTGCACAATCAATTACGCAGAACCGCTCCATGGTGTTGAGGCCTTTTGAGTAGATTGGAAGCTTTATTTCTTCCACTGTTTCTTTAACTTTGCCACTGAAGCCTACTAACACTGAGGATTTCTTGACAATCTCCGATTCTGGGATGTTCATCTCCTTGAGGGTGCTCAACATAATGAGATTGACAGAGCTGCCCCCATCGACCAGGATATGCCTGATGGTACAATCGGCGATCTGAAAGGAAATAACTAGGCCATCATGATGGGGTTCCAGCAAATTATCTCGATCACTCTCATCAAAGGTGATTAGCTCCTGGCAAGGTGTCGACATCCTGGGTTGTCTTTCTGGCTTCTCCTCTTTTGACTCCTTAGCATGTCGCTTTGCAGCAGAATAGGATGTGCCACAAATTTCTGAACCTCCACTAATGAAATTGATCACCTTCGTTGATGCTGGGGGAGAGACTAGTCTTTCGACTTCATGTGGAGCTTCTGCATTTTCTGCCTTCTTCTTTCTGGATCCCAGCAAGTCCTTAAGATGTCCCTTTGAGAGCAGGTAGCTGATCTCTTTTCTTAGTGCAATGCAATCTTCTGTAACATTCCCAAAGTCCTCATGGTAAGCACACCATTTCGACTTGTCACGCCATCCCGTGGTCTTATATGTCTTCTTTGGCCATCTGGCTTTGTCCCCCTGGTTCCCCATTGCACAGAGTACACCTGAAATGTCAACGGAAAAACAATAATCAGAAATGTTAGGCACATTATCACTATCTTCATCCTCACCCTCTATTGAATTAATTTTGCTGTTATCAATTCTCGGATAAGGTTTGGAACGGTTATTCCTACGGTGGGATGATTCGGTCTTCCTGTCAGGATTGTCATATGTTGACAACTTGGATGAGGACTTCGATCTTCACAGCTCATCTTCCTCCAATCTTATGAATCTTAGGGCCCTTCTCCTAACTTCTTCCAACCGTTTACAAGGAGTCATCACCAGATCTTGATAGTACTGTGAATCCTTCTTCAGCCCCATTTTGAATGCTTATGTAGCTATTGACATGTCAAGATTGGGGATTTCTAGCACTTCTTTATTGAACCGATGGACATATTCTTTCAGAGTCTCGTTAGGCTGCTGGGTCACATTGTAGAGGTCACTTGTCAGCTTCTCGAATTGTCGACTGCATGAGAACTGGTTATAGAACATGTTGATAAGATGGGCATATGAACCAATTGAACCTAGGGGTAGCCTAATCAGCCATTTGAGAGCTGGTCCAACCAAGGTTGATCCAAATCCTCTGCACAAGCAAGCCTCCCTGAATTGAAGCGGGATATGAACTATGTCCATCTTTTCTTGATAGTGGGCAACATGCTCCTCTGGATCTGTGCTGCCGTCATACAACTTCATGGATGGAACACTGAAACGCTTCAGGATGTCGATATTTGCAATTGTTGGGACAAACCGGGATTGATTGTAGCAGTTCTGAGTCACTGGTTGGATTGGAGGAGTTATGCCTGGCACGTTCATTATCAGCTCCGTGAGATCCTGCATCTGCTTGGGTAATGGGTTTCCTGCAAAAGGGTCAGCCATAGGAATATGATTGAAAGTATTATTATTGAAAAGATTATTTAGCAAACCAGAGTTGTCTGTGGTAGTTGTGACAGTGGTGTTGTCAATGAATGGGATGAACGAGGTAAATCCTGATGAAGGTGGCGTCATTAGGGTGTCCCCAGACAAGGATGTCGACGTCATTAAGGGTGTCAACTGATGAGTCTGAGGTGGAGCACCCATTGGGATAAATTCACTCTGGAGCATAGATCCTTCGGTGTAGTCAAAATTGAGGTTCCTTGAACGTAATGGTGAGATGTTTTCGAGCCGAGAAGCAATGAGCTGTTGATCCCTCTGCATCTTAATCATGGAATTGGCCAACACCTTCGAATTGCTATCTTGCTGATCCAACCTTTGATTCAACTTGGTCAAGATACTCCGGATGTTAGCATCCACATTGGAAGAGGTCGCTTCCTTTTGTGGAGCCTTTGTAGGTTGCATCTGCTGAGGTCCCGACTGAGGAGGTGGCGGAAATAAGGTGGTTCTACCTCCTGATGTTGGAGTTACGGTGGTACCCTTGCCCGCGGCGGACATATTGGGAGGGGTTGACATGACGAACTCTTTTAGGAAATGATCCAATTAATCAATAAACCACGCGGCCCCTCGGTGGGCGCCAAATTGTTTTGGTAGAAAAAACAATTTTGTAGAATCTTAACTTTGACAAGTGTATGGATTTAAATAACACGGAGGGGACTATGGAATTCAATTAAATGGAACAAAAGTCATGGAAATAAAAGGTGACACAAAGATTTGTTAACGAGGAAAACCTTAGAGATGATAACCTCTTCGGAAAAAAACCCAGGAGTTAGGTCTCCAACCTTAAATGTTTCACTATGATAATTGAGATTACAACTGCGGAAGATGATGGAGAGGATTACAAATGATGTGTGCGTAGTGTGTGAAAAAGAACGTCTATTTTTCCGTCTCCATCTCCCCTTAAATAAGAACAACTATGAACGGGTAAGAAGTAGTTCCTATAATCTCGGAATCCAAGCTTATCTCCTCAACGTCCACAAGACCAAGTCCACTTTGTCGTTGAAGAGAGGTCGAACGTGCTTGATAGTATCCCGTGTTTATCTCTCTTATTTGCTGTAAAATAATAATAGAAATATTATAAAAAATGAATTAGTAAATATTAAGTAATACTTACAGTGGAATAACATCTTGACATGCAGGAGCAACTGAAGATGTCACCATGCTGGAAAATACCCATAACACTAACCATCTTGTTAGAGAATGTAGATCATTTACGATTGAATCTCTCCAAATACCTTGTCAAACACTTTCTGCACTTTACATTGTTTGTTCTTAAGTTTTCTTATTGCTTCTTGTGTTTGATCTTTAGTGTTATCCAACCACACTGTGAATTGTGTTTATAGTAGAAATCTGCCTTAGCATATTTTTCAACCTTGCGGTTGACCACACTCATTTTTCACTACGACATTTTTATAATTAGAAACTTCCGCTGTTCATTTTACTATCTAGATAGTTGGTTTTTACTTGACTACACTTTTAACATAGTAAGCCAAGGTTGATTTTTGAAAAGGTTTAGAACAATTTTATACAGCTATTCACCCCCCCTTATAGTTGTTTTTCATAACATTGTTGAACCTTTGGGATCAACAAGTGGTATTAGAGCAAACACCTTTATAAAACTATTCTTTGTTTTTCAAGCTTAACATCTTGGGTGCCGATTCGTCATAGAAACTTCAAAATCTATGTCAACGATTAACTATTCACACATTCCTATGTTGGATGAAGATCACTTCGATATCTAAAAAGCTCGCATGCTGATTCATTTGGAGTCTATAGATGAGATTTTGGTTGATTGCATAACCAATGGACCTTTTGTACCAACGAATGCCAATCCAGATGCAACTACCAATATTATAATTCCTGAACTTAAGAAGCTTAAGTCATACTGGAATGACGAACAAAGAAGATATGTTGTTTTGGATAGCAAAGCCAGACACATCATTTCCCGGACCCTTACAATATCCATCTATCAGAAAGTCATTAAATGTACTACCACAAAGCAAATGTGGGATGTTATTGAGAGCTATCTCGAAGGTAATTATCTGTGAAAGGAAAACAAGAAGTTTGAAGTGGAAAGAAGATATAGCAGCTTTACAAGATGGCCGAATGAAACTCTACGTCAAACCTACGACCGCTATGTTGAGGTTGTAAATGGTTGCTTATCTCTTGGTAAAGTGTTAACTGATAAAGAAATTAACATGACATTCCTTGCTACTTTGGGATCCAAATGGATGCACAAAGAAAATTCTCAAATACTCAAAAGATTTGAATACTTGGACTATGAGTAACTTGTATGCAAATTTTAATTATGAGCTAAAGTTAGAACATATTGTTGAGGTTGAAGGGAAGGGAAAATCACTTTCTATGTCTATTGTTGACCATGTGGAGAAACCCTCAAAGCCTACCTCAGATTCTAGTATTTCAACTTCTTCTCTCATCGATATGGATGACGAGGATTTTGCCATGTTTGTAAAACGTTTTCAAAAATCCTATAAAAATTCAAAATCATTTTCAAAAGGTAAACCTTCAGCTACATCTTCTAGGGGGAGTGCCCAAAGAAAAAGAGTTACCTTGTTTACTACAATTGTAGAAGGCCCCGTCATTTTGCTTCGGAGTGTCCTCAACCCAAATATAAATATTTGAATAAAAAAACTTCTAATTCAAAATTTTCTCGACGAAAGGGGATGGTTGCTGAAGAAGAATAGAATTCAAAAGAACTTACTACTTGGATCGAAACCGATTCTGATGAACAAAGCGATGAGAATACCGAAGAGTTAAATCTTTGCCTTGTTGCTAAAGATGCTTCTAGTGATTAAGAAGATGAAGTTTTTGTTCAGTCAAATAAAAAGAAGAATGAGGTGGTTTCTAAGAAAATCAAGATTGTGGCTAGTGGTGTGTAATATAGCAACTTTGAACTCACTTCAAGCTACAAAATTGGTAATTGCTCATTTTCTCGCCCCATCTTTACACCCAAAAATGAAACTCCTTCAAAAGTTTAGTCTACCCCAAGTGTTTCAAAAAGGGTCAATGAGATTTCTCCCATGAAAGAAGAAGAGATGTTCAAAAAGGCTGAATTGATGATATAAAGGTTTAAAAATGTTAAGAAAGCCCTATCACTATCAACTGATGATCATCTCAAAACGGAGAAAAGTGTGTTAAGTCTTAAATCAAACTTTTTAAGGAAAAAGTCAAAAGCATGACTATTATTGCTGAATTCAATATCACTCTTAAAACTAAAATTGTTGCACTCAAAATTAGAAATGATGACTTGTTTGCTCAATACACCGATGAAAAAAGTGATTGATGAGTGGAAAAATCTCATGTCATTATGGATCAAATACTAGAATCCCAAAAGTCTAGTGGAGATAAAGAAGGCTTGGGATTACAAACTAGTGACAATTTTAAGTGTACCTCTTGCTGTGAAAAGAGTGAAAAAAATTCTGATCAAACTCGTCAAAATCCTAAGGTGAAGCAATCTAATTCAAAGGGTAAAGGACAGGAACCAAAGGATAAATTTAACTTCCATTATTACTACCCCAAAAAATCAAATTGGGAATAATTCTAATATGAAAAAAAGGAAAAAGTCCATAATGTAAATCATCATGTGGTCGACCACACCACTCCTCCGACCACATACCAAGCTTCCACAAGCAAGGCAAGTGCTTATAGCAAATTTGTGGTCAACCACAAAAAGACAATTTTTGTGACAAAGGATTGCATTGCAACTTCACTTCAACGAAATGCTTCATTAAGATGGCACATCCGGAGTCACTTTGCTCAAAGAGATTCGTAAAAGTAATGTTTATATTATCGATTTTAATTTTGCTTGCAACATTAATAATCTTTGTTTTATAACAAAAAGTGTGAGTGAAAATAGTTGGTTGTGGCACAAAAGACTTAGTCACCTGAACTTCATGTATCTATCAAAAATTGGAAGAGAGAGTCTAGTTCGTGGTCTACCAAAAGTAGTTGATCACCACCACAAGAAGTGCACCGCATGTCAACTTGGCAAACAACCTAAGGCATCTTTCTCGGGTAAGACCGTGCCTTTAACTTCAAAATGTTTGCAACTACTCCAAATCGATATTTTTGGACCTGTCACCATCACAAGCATTGCAGGAAGTAGATATACTTTAGTTGTGTTGGGTGACTGCTCAAGATATAGGTAGGTTGAGATGATGACCTCTAAAGATGATTGCTATAACATCTTGACCTCACTCTTTTGACAGCTCCAAACTCAAAAAAAAAAAATGACATCGTTAGTGTTAGATCGAATCATGGAACAGAATTCAAGAACAACGGTTTAGCTCAATACTATGATGACCATGGTATTGACCATAATTTCTCTGCTGCTGGAGTTTCACAACAAAATGGGGTTGTGGAAAAAAAATAATAGAACGTTGATTGAGGCTGGAAAGACAATGCTCACTGAAGCCAAGCTACCACAATATTTTTGGGCTGAAGCAACCAACACATCGTGATTCGCTCAAAATCGATCCCTCATCAACAAGACCTACAACAAAACTCCATATAAACTTTGAAGAGTAAGAACCCCCAATTACTTTTTTCTAGATTTTTGGATACAAATGCCTTATTCTATACGATGTAAGAGAGCATCAAGGTAAATTTGCTGCTAAAGCAGATGAAGGTATCTTTGTTGGGTATGCCAAACATTCTAAAGATTTTCATGTTTTCAATAAAAATAGTTTAAAAATAGTAGAATCTGTCCATATTAATTTTGATTAACATTCTCTCCTTAAGCCACTTTTGGCTCCAAATGTTTCTGATGATTTTGCTGAGCCTAATAAGACAGGTGTTCCCCACACAAACTACAGCTAGATCAGAAAATCACTCAACGCAAGGAAATCCATCAACTTTGACTGCACCAAGTTTTTCAGAACCAACATCAGAAGTTCCTACTAAAGATGTTCATACAGAAGATGATACAGTCGAATCCACTCCCATACATTCCATAGAGTCAATACCTCAACTCACTTACAATGATAGCTCAAATGATGTACCTTTAGAAGACCTTCAAATACAATCAACTCAACCAGACCTACCTCCAGAAATTCTTGACGTTAGAGATCACCCAATCAATAAAATTATTGTAGATTTGTTCTCTGGTGTTCAAACAAGAAGCTCTCACTATGTTGAGCACACTTCACTCTTATCTCAAATTGAACTAAAGAAAGTTGATGAAGCACTCAAAGATTCAAGTTGGGTTGTGTCTATGCAAGAAAAGCTTAACCAATCCGAAAGATTTAAAGTTTGGACTCTAGTTCCAATACCAAAGGATCAAGGGGTGATTGGTACAAAATGGGTGTTTAGAAACAAGATGAATGAGAATGGAAGTTGTTGGGTTTTATGGGTTCATGAACAACGGAATTAAGCATCTAATAACACAAAACCCAAGAGCCTAGGATCCGTTCTATACAATTTAAATTGAATTCTTATGAGATAGAAATAACCAACCTTGAATGCTTTCCGTTCTTGAACTATCGAACAATGTATTCATGTGATTCTGAAAACAAACTTCGAACTCTAGGCCTTGATTGTTATACGAGCGAAGACCCTCTAATAGTATCCACACCTTCGAATGAACCAAGAACGATTTCTTGAAGATTGCTAGATCTTTTAAACCTATGAATAATATTGAGAAACTCTATGTGATATTCTTTTCAGAAATTCACCTAGCTTTAGGGTTTTACAGACATCATATTTATACTACTCTAGTATGGTATTTGTTTCCTAATCAAATTAGGAAACTGTCTGTCAAACCGCCTAAGGCTCATCCTGTCGCGCGACCAGACGAGTCCCTTGGACAAGTTCTGTCGCGCGATGTCTTGCGCCACATCAGAACTTCTCAATCATTCTTTCATTGGTTTAATCAATTCATTCTAATTGTGTGTGGCCCAATAGGATTATATTATGTTGGCAAAGAGTTCGATCATATCGACCCTCATAAGACATAAGCGGACTCTAGCAAGCCATTATGTCTACCCAAATAATATAACGTAAGAGTTCACGTTTCCAATGGTACATTTCCATTTCTCCCTTTGTCTCACGATGTTATATTGAACACAAGTCATGATCCACATCAACTTGTACTTGTTCAATGCTTTCTCGATCTTGAGTATAATGATAATTCCAATCACATTGGTGTATGGTCATACACTTTCATCATTATCACTCATCGAGGGGCCCAAGCAAAACATCTCTCTTTCGAGGGACAAATTCCATCTTGACTTATCATCCTTCCCATCATGAATCCGATCATGCCAAAGATAGCCTTTATAAATATCGTGTTAAGATATTGTTTGACTAAAATCAAACATAACTTTCATCATATGTAAGTTCGTGATAATCTCAGGTCTAGGGACTAAATGAAGTGACCATATGAGATTTATTTATGACATTTGACCATGACATAAATCTCATACGGGTCAAGTCCAGTCACTTGTTCTCTAACAAGTACCCATAAATTTAATGTGCATCTCTATGCATATAATCATATGATTATCCATTAACATTTATACTAATTATTCACTTAATAATTAGGAACGGAGATTATTAAAGATAAATATGTAAAACATATAATAATCAAATAATAAACTTTTCATATAATAATAAATAATGTCAACACATAAGTCTATCAACTATAGGCCTAGGGCATAACACTAACAATCTCCCACTTGCACTAGGCCCAATCTCCCATGTATCGAATACCCATGGACCTAACATGACCATCATGCTTAGCTTGTGGGAGAGCCTTAGTTAATGGGTCCGCCATGTTGTCATCAGTGTCTACTCTGCATATCTTTACGTCTCCCCTTTCGCATATCTCTCGGATAATGTGGAAACGTCGAAGTATGTGTTTGGATCTCTGATGTGACCTTGGTTCCTTTACTTGTGCAATGGCACCATTATTATCACAATAAAGTTCAATAGGATCTTTGATGCTTGGAATGACTTCCAAATCACTAATGAACTTTTTGATCCAAACAGCTTCCTTAGCTGCATCAGATGCCGCTATGTACTCAGCTTCGGTTGTAGAATCAGCGACGGTACTTTGCTTGGAACTTTTCCAACTAACAGTGCCTCCATTTAGCGTAAACAAAAATCCTATCTGCGATCTGAAATCATCTTTGTCGGTTTGGAAGCTAGCATCTGTGTAGCCTTTTACTACAAGATCTTCTTCCATTCCTCCAAAGACCAAGAATACATCCTTAGTTCTTCGTAAGTACTTGAGGATATTCTTGACTGCTATCCAATGTGGTTTGCCGGGATCTGATTGGTACCTACTCGTCATGCTTAGAGCACACGAGACATCGGGTCTAGTACATAACATAGCATACATGATAGACCCAATTGCCGAAGAATATGGAATACCATTCATTCTCTTTCGCTCATCATTAGTCTTAGGACTTTGAGTCTTGCTAAGAGATGCACCATGCAACATTGGCAAGTTTCCTCTTTTAGAATTTTCCATTTGAAATCTTCTAAGAACCTTGTCAATGTAAGTACTTTGACTTAAACCAATCATCCTTTTAGATCTATCTCTATAGATCTTGATACCAAGGATATATGCAGCTTCGCCCATATCTTTCATTGAAAAACACTTTCCCAACCAAGACTTGACAGTCTGTAGTGCAGGAATGTTATTTCCAATGAGTAAGATATCATCGACATACAACACTAGAAATAGTTCTACGCTCCCACTAATTTTCTTATATACACAAGGTTCATCTTCGTTCTTGATAAAGCCAAACTCTTTGATTGCTTCATCAAAACGTAGATTCCAACTCCTAGAAGCTTGCTTCAATCCATAAATGAATTTATGCAACTGAATGTGCGCCCGCCCTCGCGAAATTTTTGGGTTTCACGGTGAAAGAGTAAAAAAGAGAGTCGCCACGCCATGCTTAAGAGGTGCAATTTGAAAAACCTATGAAAAGAGAACGGGTTCGGGGGTCAGTTTACGTGTTGGGAAGAACCGAGAGTTCACCCAACACGCGTCGTTCGTAGACGAGTCTTTCAATTAAACATCCAAGCAAATCCGAAAGTGTGTGCAAATATTGATAATGAACATGTGTGGTAATCATACATTTTATTAATATGAATCGAGACTTACAACTTGTGAACCAATTAATTTAGGGAGGCCACATCCCTACTACAACAATCTAGAACAGATTACAAGGGAAAAAGGTTTCTGCTGACAGGCACGATATGTCGCATGACATATGGCAAAGGTGACCAGATATGTCGCGTGACACAGGATCACCTATGAACAATGTGTCGCGTGACACATAGAGGCCATCTGCAGAAACTTACACAATGAACACCAGAATCAATAATAACTAACACAGATCTAATTAATTGAACAGATTAGATATGAAATACAGAAATAACAACAAATCGACCCTAGGAGTGTGGATATGGGTAGATCCACACCCCCTTAGGGTTTAAACACCAAATTCAAGCAAGTATTCAACAATGAAAGCTCAATTACACAGATTCAACAACTTAAACAGAGAGTTGCGATTGGGATTCAATAATCTAGACAGATAGAGTCTGATTACTGAATCCTAACAGAAATAAACAATAGAATTATGAAGAATTAGGTAGAAGGGAGAGAGAAGAGGGAGTTTGAGATTCGTTACCCTTGTTGCTTCCACGAATTCTGTATCAAGTTAGATACATAACCCTTCAATTAGCTGCTTCTGGTCTTAGGAGCTTGGAAGGATTGATGCAAAGGATCCAAGTGGTTTGGTCTAGGAAATGGGTTTGAATTGGATGGAATTGGGGTATATTGAGGATAGGAGAGAGAGAGAATTGTGTTTGGAGGGCTTTGTTATGACGCAATTCCTGCAGAGTAACAGTAGGCTGAAGTTGGGATCTCTTTCTGAGAAGGGGAGGGTCTTATTTATAGGCTGCAGTTAGTAGCCTCAATGTGTCGCACGACCTTACGTAGCCACTTTCTAAGCCTCGAGTTGTTGAGTGACACAAGGTGGCTCAACTGCTTTTGGCGCCAAAACCATATTCTGGAACATTCAGGGAAAATACCCAAAAAGTCTAAAAGGTTTTATTCCCAAGAGGTCCTTTGGCATGAGTAAGGTACCAAAAGGTACTTCCTTCGCGGGAAACTTATGAAATACTTCTGGAAGTCTTGGGATAGGCTGGGAATTTACCAAAACTCCCCTTAATGCAATTTTATTATGTTAAAATGCATCTAAAAGGGTTGCGAATTGGATTGGCGTACTTATAGAGCCCCTCGGCAACGTCACTTTTGGAAAAAAGTGGGGTTGTCGATAAAATAAGACCCAATCCCAATGAGCATCATGGGATAAGGCAACGGGCTAGAAGGTGAATCTGGGGAATCGGATGGCTGGACCTTTCTGAGAAAGGATTCCTACGTATCCCTTAAAAAGGGAATCAAGCCAAATCGTAGTTTGGAATTACCAAAACTTACTACAAGCAAGAAAGGGGTAGAGATATGTCTTTATACCTTTGCTGTGGTTACCTGTGACTTCTTGAGGGGTCGGTACTACTGCGGTTAGCTAGTAGCTGCCTTTAGTGCCAGGTTGTAGCTGCCGGAGGGTCTCATGCTGCAACTGGTCTTCGTGGATGTCGGAGGGTCTCATACCACTTTGCTGGTGCAGGGTAGCTGCCAGGGGTCTCACGCTAGTATTGTTGACGGGTTGTAGCTGCCGGAGGGACTCATGCTGCAACGGGTCTCTTGTGGATGCCAGAGGGTCTGATACCACTTCTGGTGCAGGGTAGTTGCCGGAGGGTCTCACACTAATGCTGCTTTTCCTTTTCTTTGGGGATAAGTATAGCTGCCAGGGGTCTCACGCTACTGCTTTCCTGCTCTTTGGGGATAAGTATAGCTGCCAGGGGTCTCACGCTACTGCTTTCCTGCACTTTGGGGATAAGTATAGCTGCCAGGGGTCTCACGCTACTGCCTTCCTGCTCTTTGGGGATAAGTATAGCTGCCAGGGGTCTCACGCTACTGCTTTCCCTTTTGTTGTTCTTTTATCGGTTTTGCTGCTGGACGGTCTTTGTTGCTTGTTGATTTTTGTGTCCTGGACTTCTCTTGGTAAGCCGGGGACTCTGCTTTTGTCTGTGCCTCGAGGCTACTGATCTTTGGGATTTTTGCTTGGTAAGCCGGGGACTCTGCTTTCTGGGGAGCTGGCTTTTTGGAATTTTTGCTTGGTAAGCCGGGGACTCTGCTTTCTGGGGAGCTGGCTTTTTGGAATTTTTGCTTGGTAAGCCGGGGACTCTGTGTAACGACCCTAACCCTAGGCACAATTTTAGTATCATATTATATGCTTTTAATATTAATGTTAACTTTATGTGTTTATTTTATGTCTTTATTTTCTTATGTTAAGTTGAGATGGTTAGGAGATGATTATAAAGCCTTGGGATAAAATGAAAGTAAGTTAAAGTATTTGGTTGAATTATAATAATTGAAAATAAAATAAATAATAGGGTGGAGTGATAATAAAATAAACAAATAAAATATTATGAGTTGAAGAGGTGTCCTTGTGTGAAGTAGAGGAATTAAGGGGATTTATTGTATTACTTTAGAACTTGGAGGACCTAGTGGCTTATTTTTGAAAGACATCAATTAATTGGTCATGGGGGGCCATATCCTCCCTTTAATTTCCTCACCCCTCCTCCTCTTAGTCAAGCCCTCCCATACTTCCTCCATCCTCCTCACTTTCACCTCATCATTTTCTTCTTCCTTCTTTCTAAAATTCTCCATGGAAGCTTTACCTTGAAGCCTCACTTCCCAAATTTCTAGCAAGCTCAATTCTTCTCCATTTTCCAATCCAATTGTACTTTTTGTGTTTGGGGCAACTAAGGGAATTTATCAAGCTAAGAAGATCCTCATTTCATCTTATAATTCTAAGGTGAGTTATTATGACTTCCTTTCCTTTAAATGTTCATGAACTATTTAATGTTGTTATTATTGTTATAATGGTTATTTGATGCTTTGGGAAATATTCTTGGAGTTGAGGAATTGGTTAATGTCTTAGAAAATGTTGTTGTTCATGAAAGTGTTAAAAAGTGTAAGAAAATGGGTTGAGTAGATTTAAAGGGGCTAACTTGAAATGTGGTAGTGAAATGGGTTGGAAATCAAGTGGTAAATGATTTGGGTTTATATCATTTTGGGTTTAAAGGATTTAGTATGAGATCTATGAAGTTGGGTATGCCTTTCTAGGTGCTCAAAACAGGGGAAAACCTTGGTTGGGACAAATGGGTATGGTTGCTGTTGGAATTCTGCTTCTGTTCTGATTCTGGGCTCAGGTCACGAGTCATGCCCTGTGGCACGAGTCGTGCCTGAGGGTGGGGACGAGTCGTGACCAAGGTTAAGGGGAAGTCGTGCCTTGCTGGGGACGCCAGATTCTGGTGAAGGTCAAATGGGCACGAGTCGTGCCCTGGGGCACGAGTCGTGCCCCCCTGGCCTGGTGACTTTGGATCAACTTTGGAGCTGTTTAAACCTAATCAAACTAGAACCAAAATGAAATCTCTTTAACCTATATTAAAGTAGAATACTTTGGCTACACAATGACATCTTAAGTGATCAAAATGGAATTGGGGAAGTACTTTAAATATTGCTTGGAAAACGCTTGGTAGACTAGTTTAGCAACTTGACCAATGCGACTCCAACTCGGTATATTTAACTTGGACCTTTATAGAGGCCACGTATTGTTGTATAATGACTATGTAGGGTGGATTGATGATACCTCATTGCCTTACTTGAGTTCATATTCATTGATTATATTATGCATAGTGTGTTAAATAAATGTTGCACTATGATATTGGTTGAACATGAGTATATTTTACCATGTGGCTATCTTGCTTATCCCTTTTGTGGATTATATTTCAAGTAACTATTATGTGCTTGATAATGTGTTAATCAGCTGATGTTGGGGGTATAACATAATACGATTAATTATGGAAGTGTGACCTAATGTGATCAGATTATGTTATATCTGTGACCGTCCCCTCCTGTGGTCACAGGTCGGGGTTATAGCATCTGTATTGAGCCAAAAGCCTTACAGAGTTGCTACTATCTTATATGGTTCCCTGAGAAATGGGTCTTATAAGATGTGAGTATTTCTTAAGCAGCTCACCAAAGATTGGAATATTATATCCAATATTGTACGACTATTGTTCAGACGGGAAAAGGTAAACCGAGGTAATGTAAAGTGTTTACAGCTTTTCCGATGTGTTATATGCAACTTGCTATGTGTTGCATCTTACTTGTCATATTGCTGCATTCATAATAGCTTGCTGAGATTTATTCTCACCCCTCTCCCTTTAATGTTTTTAGATCCCGAGACAGGCGGACCGGCCAAGTAAGGGCGGAGCGGAGTTTGGAAGTGATATTTTGGGTATTGTCGGGGTATGTATAGATTGGCATAGAAAGTGTATTTTGGTATAATTCCTTTATGGAGTTTATATTTATAAACTTTAATTTCTACGTTATAACCGATATCTTTTGTAACTAAAACAGTTTAGTACTTTCAAAGTTGGTCCACTCTTCCTCCAATATGGAGAGTAGTGGAGTTGTTTTGAAATGGTTATGTTAATTGTGTTATGTTTGAAAGTTAAATCAAAGTTTTAAAAGTTTAGGTGATTTGAGTTAGTTTGAGGACGCTCCAGCTTGGGACACGTGTAGGTTCCGGGTTAGGGTCCTCACAGTTAGTATCAGAGCTCGGTTAGAGTTCTCGGGCAGAGTCTAGCTGAGTGAGAGTGTGTGATAACTGACGTCGAGTGTTTAATGCAGGAGTTTGTACTAATGGCGGGTAACGATGGAGATCAGGATCGGGCTTTGGGAAATGTTGGTAATCCGAATACCGAAATGATGGATATGTTCCGAGTGTTTCTTCAGAATATGGCAAATCTGAATCAAGGTAGGGGACAACAACCAGAAGGTAGGCAAGGGCACCATGATTTAGAGAAATTTGTGAAGATGTCTCCTCCTAGCTTCAATGGAGATCCGAATCCGACGAAGGCGAAAAGATGGCTGGAAGCTATGAATAAGATTTTCGCGGCAATGGAGAGCTCGAATGCAGAAAAGGTAAGGTGTGCCATTTTCAAGTTGGAAGGGCCCGCAGAGCACTGGTGGTAGGTAGTGAAGGATGGCTGGGATCGGGATTTGACACCGCAGACTTGGGAAAATTTCACGCGCAAGTTCCGGGATCATTTCATTCCGATGGTTACTAGAGATAAGGAGGAGGTTGAGTTTCTGAAACTGGAGCAAGGGACAATGACTATCGCACAATATTCAGCCAAGTTTACGGAGTTAGCCCGATATTGTCCCCATTTGGTACCAGAGGAAGAGAGGCGGATCTACCGGTTCGTGAAAGGCTTAAGGGTGGAGTTCCGGAAGCAGTTACTGACGCATGACTTCGCCAACTTCCAGGCAGCCGTGAATATGGCGTATCCGATTGAGAATGATATAGAGGAGCATCGTGGTAAATTTGAGGGTGGAAGCAAAAATAGATTCCAAGGTCAAGGTTCCGGGCAGAATAGAGGGTAGCTAAGGACATCTGCTTCAGGAGCAGGTAGAGGAGGAAATGTGGCGGCTCCGGCAAATCGTTCGACTCCAGGTCAGTTTGGTACGTTGTGGATATTGTAAAAAGGTGGGGCATTCGGAGGATAAGTGTTGGAGCAAGCAAGGAAAATGTTTGGAGTGTGGTGCAACGGGCCATTTCCGGAAGAATTGTCCCAAGTGGCAAAAGAAGCAAGCTTCGGGTAGTGGTCAAGGGGGACAAGGTAGTGGTGTGAAGAGAGATATAGACGGGAAGCCCAAAGATAGAGTGCAAGGTCGAGTGTTCGCCTTGGGTAGAGGAGAGGTCGATCCCAATGCCGTCATTAGAGGTATAGTCCCTGTCTCAGGAGTTAAGGCCCGCATTCTTATAGATCCCGGGTCTTCCCATTCATTTGTGGCATCTCATTTTGCATTTTCATTGCATAAATTGCCTGAATCTATGCCTTATGTGTTGGAGGTCTCTACTCCCATGGGAGAGTGCCTCGCATCTTCTTTGATATATCATGGTTGTGATGTGACTATATGTGGGCATGTATTGCCGGTGGATTTGGTCGAGTTACCAATCCGTGACTTTGATGTGATCCTTGGGATGGATTGGTTGAGTCAGTGTCATGCTTTGGTAGACGGTCGTAGAAAGCGAGTCTCATTTTCTATGCCTGATGTGCCTACTTTTATATTTGATGCGGACAAACCTATGTTCGGTTTGCATGTTATTTCTGCTTTAAAGGCTAGAAAGATGCTATCTAAGGGGTGTGCGGGGTACTTGGCTTACGTGGTAGATTCCAATAAGAAGTCCCCTGAGTTAGCTCATGTCCCGGTTGTTAATGAATTTAGTGATGTGTTTTCTAGTGAGTATTCTATGCCTCCGGATCGTGAGGTGGAGTTTTGTATTGACCTAGTGCCCGGTACCGCACCTATCTCTAAAGCACCCTATAGAATGGCTCCGGCCGAGTTAAAAGAGTTGAAGGTCCAATTGCAAGAATTGCTAGACCGGGGTTTTATTCGCCCAAGTGTGTCACCGTGGGGAGCACCGATCATATTTGTTAGGAAGAAGGATGGTACCTTACGATTATGCATTGACTATCGTTTGTTGAACCAAGCCACCATAAAGAATAAATATCCTCTTCCGCATATAGATGATTTGTTTGACCAACTTCAAGGTTCCGTTATGTACTCTAAACTTGATTTGAGAAGCGGATACCATCAGTTGAAGATTAGACCGGATGACATTGCCAAGACAGCTTTCCGAACGAGACATGGTCATTATGAGTTTGTTGTGATGCCTTTCGGGTTGACTAATGCTCCAGCCGTATTCATGGATATGATGAACCGTATTTTCAAGCCTTATCTTGATATCTTTGTGGTGGTATTCATAGATGACATCCTTGTTTATTCTAAGTCCCGGGAGGAGCATGAAAAGCATTTAAGGATTGTCTTGTCAGTTCTTCGTGAGAAGCAGTTGTACGCCAAGTTCAGCAAGTGTGAGTTTTGGCTTGAGCAGATTTCTTTCTTGGGGCATGTAGTGTCGAGTTCGGGAATTTTCGTGGATCCTTCAAAAATTGAAGCCGTGGTTAATTGGAAGCAACCTTCAACTGTGACTGAGGTTCGTAGTTTTCTTGGTTTGGCGGGGTATTATCGAAGGTTCATTGAAGGGTTTTCTCGAATTGCAACTCCGTTGACAAGGTTGACTCGGAAAGATGTATCGTTCATATGGGATTCCAAGTGTGAAGCAAGTTTCAATGAGTTGAAGAAGAGGTTGACAACGGCTCCTATTCTTACCCTTCCGGATGGTTGCGAGAATTTTGTTATCTATAGTGATGCCTCGAAGGCGGGTTTGGGATGTGTATTAATGCAAAATGGGAAAGTGATTGCGTATGCCTCTAGAAAGTTATCACCGGCGGAACAAAATTACCCTACTCATGACATGGAATTGGCGGCGATTGTGTTTGCATTGCATAAGTGGAAGCATTACCTTTATGGGGCGAAATTTGAGATATTCACCGACCATAAGAGTTTGAAATATTTGTTTACCCAAAAGGAGTTGAATAACCGACAAAGGAGATGGCTAGAGTTCTTGAAGGATTTTGATTGTGTAATTTCTTACCATTCGGGGAAGGCCAATGTTGTGGTGGATGCGATTAGCCTAAAGGCTTATGTGACAGCTTTGAGTACCCAAGAGTTGAGGAGTGAAGTATTACTTGCGAATGTGCAAGCCGTTCCTACATTGTATGGAGATTTAAAGGAAGCTCAACAAAGTGATCCGGAGTTAAAGAAAATATTGGGACAAGTGCATGATGGGAAAGCCGGGGAATTTGCGTTGAATAGAGATTGGATTTTAACCTTCCAAGGGAGAATTTGCGTTCCTTCATCACCGGAAATCAAGAGGCGTGTTTTAGAGGATGGTCATAAGTCCAAGTTTGCGATTCATCCGGGTAGTACCAAAATGTATCAAGACTTGAAGCGTAGATATTGGTGGAATGGAATGAAAAGGGAAATTGCGGATTATGTGTCTAAGTGCTTAACTTGTCAACAGATCAAGGCCAAACATCAAAGACCGGTGGGACTACTTCAACCATTGGATATTCTGGAGTGGAAATGGGAAGGGATCTCGATGGATTTTGTTTCGGGTTTGCCTCTTACCGCGAAGAAGATGGATGCTATTTGGGTTATTGTGGATAGATTGACAAAGTCGGCTCATTTTCTTCCGGTATCCACCAAGTTCTCGTTGGAGAAGTTAGCTCAGTTATATATGAAGGAGATTGTGAGACTTCACGGGGTTCCGGTTAGTATTGTTTCCGATAGAGATCCGAGATTTACTTCTAGATTTTGGAGAGCATTGCATGAAGCCTTGGGTTCTAAATTGTGTTTTAGTACGGCGTTTCATCCTCAAACCGACGGTCAGTCCGAGAGAACCATTCAGATACTTGAGGATATGTTACGGGCTTGTGTGATGGATTTCCAATTGTCATGGGAAGATCATCTACAGTTAGTTGAGTTTGCTTACAACAACAGTTATCAATCTAGCATTGAGATGGCTCCGTATGAGACGTTGTATGGTAGGAAGTGTAGATCTCCGATATGTTGGGATGAGGTTGGTGAAGCAAGACTTTGGGGCCCGGATTTGGTTCGAGATTCTACGGAGAAGATCAAGGTGATTCGTGATAGATTGAAGACGGCTCAGAGCAGACAGAAAAGCTACGCCGACAATAGAAGACGGGACTTATCTTTTCAGGTGGGTGACTTCGTGTTCTTGAAGGTCTCTCCGAGGACGGGAATTAAAAGGTTTGGTAATAAGGGTAAATTGGCTCCGAGGTTCATTGGTCCATTTGAGATTCTAGAGAAGATTGGGGATTTGGCTTACCGGTTGGCGTTACCTCCGTCTTTTTCTTTACTTCATGATGTGTTTCATGTTTCTATGTTGAGGAAGTATTGTCATGACCCTTCTCATATTTTGAGCTCTCCCCCCGACGAGATTCAAGCGGATATGTCTTATGTTGAAGAACCGTTGAGAGTCTTAGAGTTCCAATTTAAGGAGTTGAGGACTAAGAGCATTCCGATAGTGAAGATCCTATGGAAAAATCATACTATTGAGGAGGCCACGTGGGAGCTAGAGGCGGAAATGAGACGAAATACCCTTGGTTGTTTGAGCATCCAAGTAAGTCTCTTTAAAATTCGGGGCGAATTTTCTTTAAGGGGGAGTGAGTGTAACGATCCTAACCCTAGGCACAATTTTAGTATCATATTATATGCTTTTAATATTAATATTAACTTTATGTGTTTATTTTATGTCTTTATTTTATTATTTAAGTTGAGATGGTTAGGAGATGATTATAAAGCCTTGGGATAAAACGAAAGTAAGTTAAAGTATTTGGTTGAATTATAATAATTGAAAATAAAATAAATAATAGGGTGGAGTGATAATAAAATAAACAAATAAAATATTATGGGTTGATGAGGTGTCCTTGTGTGAAGTAGAGGAATTAAGGGGATTTATTGTATTACTTTAAAACTTGGAGGACCTAGTGGCTTATTTTTGAAAGACATCAATTAATTGGTCATGGGGGGCCATATCCTCCCCTTAATTTCCTCACCCCTCCTCCTCTTAGTCAAGCCCTCCCATACTTCCTCCATCCTCCTCACTTTCACCTCATCATTTTCTTCTTCCTTCTTTCTAAAATTCTCCATGGAAGCTTTACCTTGAAGCCTCACTTCCCAAATTTCTAGCAAGCTCAATTCTTCTCCATTTTCCAATCCAATTGTACTTTTGTGTTTGGGGCAACTAAGGGAATTTATCAAGCTAAGAAGATCCTCATTTCATCCTATAATTCTAAGGTGAGTTATTATGACTTCCCTTCCTTTAAATGTTCATGAACTATTTAATGTTGTTCTTATTGTTATAATGGTTATTTGATGCTTTGGGAAATCTTCTTGGAGTTGAGGTATTGGTTAATGTCTTAGAAAATGTTGTTGTTCATGAAAGTGTTAAAAAGTGTAAGAAAATGGGTTGAGTAGATTTAAAGGGGTTAACTTGAAATGTGGTAGTGAAATGGGTTGGAAATCAAGAGGTAAATGATTTGGGCTTATATCATTTTGGGTTTAAAGGATTTAGTATTAGATCTATGAAGTTGGGTATGCCTTTCTAGGTGCTCAAAACAAGGGAAAACTTTGGTTGGGACAAATGGGTATGGTTGTTGTTGGAATTCTGCTTCTGTTCTGATTCTGGGCTCAGGTCACGAGTCATGCCCTGTGGCATGAGTCGTGCCTGAGGGTAGGGACAAGTCGTGACCAAGGTTAAATGGAAGTCGTGCCTTGCTGGGGACGCCAGATTCTAGTGGAGGTCAAATGGGCACGAGTCGTACCCTGGGGCACGAGTCGTGCCTTGGGGCACGAGTCGTGCCCTGGCCTGGTGACTTTGGATCAACTTTGGAGCTGTTTAAACCTAATCAAACTAGAACCAAAATGAAATCTCTTTAACCTAGATTAAAGTAGAATACTTTGGCTACACAATGACATCTTAAGTGATCAAAATGGAATTGGGGAAGTACTTTAAATATTGCTTGGAAAACGCTTGGTAGACTAGTTTAGCAACTTGACCAATGCGACTCCAACTCGGTATATTTAGCTTGGACCTTTATAGAAGCCACGTATTGTTGTATAATGACTATGTAGGGTGGATTTATTATACCTCATTGCCTTACTTGAGTTCATATTCATTGTTTATATTATGCATAGTGTGTTAAATAAATGTTGCACTATGATATTGGTTAAACATGAGTATATTTTACCATGTGGCTATATTGCTTATCCCTTTTGTGGATTATATTTCAAGTAACTATTATGTGCTTGATAATGTGTTAATCAGCTGATGTTGGGGGTATAACATAATACGATCAATTATGGAAGTGTGACCTAATGTGATCGGATTATGTTATATCTGTGACCGTCCCCTCCTGTGGCCACAGGTCGGGGTTATAGCATCTGTATTGAGCCAAAAGCCTTACAGAGTTGCTACTATCTTATATGGTTCCCTGAGAAATGGGTCTTATAAGATGTGAGTATTGCTTAAGCAGCTCACCTAAGATTGGAATATTATATCCAATGTTGTACGACTATTGTTCAGACGGGAAAAGGTAAACCGAGGTAATGTAAAGTGTTTACAGCTTTTCCGATGTGTTATATGCAACTTGCTATGTGTTGCATCTTATTTGGCATATTGCTGCATTCATAATAGCTTGCTGAGATTTATTCTCACCCCTCTCCCTTTAATGTTTTTAGATCCCGAGACAGGCGGACCGGCCAAGTAAGGGCGGAGAGGAGTTTGGAAGTGATATTTTGGGTATTGTCGGGGTATGTATAGATTGGCGTAGAAAGTGTATTTTGATATAATTCGTTTATGGAGTTTGTATTTATAAACTTTAATTTCTACGTTATAACCGATATCTTTTGTAACTAAAACAGTTTAGTACTTTCAAAGTTGGTCCACTCTTCCTCCAATGTGGAGAGTAGTGGAGTTGTTTTGAAATGGTTATGTTAATTGTGTTATGTTTGAAAGTTAAATCAAAGTTTTAAAAGTTTAGGTGATTTGAGTTAGTTTGAGGACGCTCCAGCTCGGGACACATGTAGGTTCCGGGTTGGGGTCCTCACACTCTACTTTCTGGGGAGCTGGCTTTTTTGGTGCTTTGGGGCCGCTGATCTTGGAATTTTTGATCTTGGTGTGCTCTGCTTGGGAGGCTAACATAGATACGGACTTTTTGCCTCGGTTTTGTCTGAAGGCCGGTCTTCGAGGTTCGGTGATGCTTAGTTGGCTATTGTACCTGCGAGGGTGGATGTGGCATGTCTAGGGTCTCATGCTACCATTGATTCTGCTGGGAAGGTTGTCGCTGCCGGAGGGACCTCTACCACTTGTCGATGCTTCTTGGGTGACCATTCACGGGATGGTCTTTGCACAATAGGCTTTTGAAGTCGTCGAGACCGGTGAGCATTATCGCTTGGATTCTTGTGGCAGCTGGGCTCTTTTCTTTGACAAGTATTATTTGAGGGCTGAGGCTACCACTTGTTGACGTTTGTTGGGGAGATTGACAGATACGAACTATTTGTCTTGGTTTATCATGTAGAATAGGCTTTTGAAGTCGCCGAGACTGGTGAGCCTTGTTACTTGGATACTGGGGCAGCTGGGGCTCTTTTCCTTGACAATCATTGCTTGGAGACTGGGGCAGCTGGAGCTCTTTCAGATGATCCTGGTGAGATCGGATGGCTGGACCTTTGGAGAAAGGATTCCTACGTATCCCTTAAAAAGGGAATCAATCCAAATCATAGTTCTGGGCCTTATGAAGATAATAAAAGCGGGGTTTGCTACCTGCAGGGTTTGGAATCCCTGTCCAAGATTGTGATTCGAGGGGCAGTCTTCACGATCACATTATGATCACCTGATTATTGTACTCTGCGGGGGGAGACACAACACTCTAAACACTTTGCATTTTATTCAACTCTTTGCTTATGCGTTATTAATCTTTTGTTGCACAAGTCCATCTCAGATGGGGAGAATAGGAAGTGAGGGTTTTGCACGGCTTGGTAAGCAGATATGTATGTAGCCATTATGCTATGAGGGATTGTGTATAGGATGAAAGTGTTTATAATGAGGTGGACCCTCTCCCATGAGTGATTGTGTATGGATGATATGGTGCAGCTTAGGCAAGTCGGGGACGCTCCCGGGAGTACTGGTTGCAGCAAGTCCATTGCTAGTGAGGACCAAGCGTATCGCGCGTCTGAGACAGCAAGCAGCAGAGGGGGACAGAGAGCAATCCCGACTTGGCGAAGCCCCTGTTGATAGTGCAAAGCAACCCTGGAGGGAAATCTGGTAAGGAGAGCCGGAGGGATACCTTAACCAAAGCCCCAGCTTGAGGAGATTCCATGCAGCTTCATTGCGGACAGAGTCATCTTGTAGTCGTGGAGGCAACCCATCATTTCAAACCACAGTCAATCAGTCGCTGGACAAGACTCGGAAAAGTTTACGTGCAGGGGCATATCTTTCGAATGGTGGAAAATGAATCCTGAACTTCTGTATGACATCCTCGCTTTGGGTTTGACTCTTTAGGAGAGTATTAAGTGTCGCAAGGTGTGGAAGAGTGTATGGAAGCCCCTGCTGACCGAAATGGTGTTTAGCTCTATCTTCCTATGATGTAGAAATAGAAGACTTGTCGAGACACTTGAAAACTTGTCTTATTCCTGATGATCACAAAGCTGCTTAAAACCCTTTATTGATGTTCGGGTTATTCAACCACCAAAGCCGATATGAGCAAATGTTTTTATCAATCCTGAGGAGAAAGCCCACTGATATCGAGAATCAAACTTGGAAAGACGAACAGTGTATGGGCATGGTCCTTGAGGAGACCGGATCTTATGAGATCTGTTTGTGATTTCGACCGGACCAATTATGGCTGCCTACATTCCCCTCCTTAAGAGGAGCTCAGGTCGCCGTAGTTCGGGCTTATCCTGAATGAATAGAATGAACGTTGGAATTCCAGGATCTGAGGACCTTTCAGGATTTTGGGAATTTAGAAACATGTCCTCTTGTGGTGTCGATGGGAGACACGGATGTGAAGCCCCAGTGGGACGTCCACGGCAAGTGTTTGCGGAGGAGAAATGAAATATGCTCACATACAAAGTCGAATGAACGGATGGAATTTGCACAATCTTCGCTTGATGATCTTTTGAGCCGGGATGGACTTGGCTCCTCTTCAAGCAATAATCTGTTTTAGATCTCGACGATATTGGAATGAAACTGCTATCCGGTAGGAACTGCGATTGGGCTTCGGGATTTCGATCGGTCTTCGGGTGCTTTACGATATCATGACCTCTTAAAATGAAAGGTCGGCTAGGCCTTTTGCTGGCTGAACCTCTAAAGATGAGAGGTTGGCTCTTGGGTATGTGTTTGCGATTTCTAAGGTGAGGGAATTCATGATTGCATCTTCAATGCCTCTAAGAATGAGAGGTCAGTCTTGGCTTTGGCAAGGTCAAAGGTAAGGGTAACGGTGACGGGAATGTCCTCTAAAATCGAGAGGACGGCTTGGGATTGGCTTTGGAAGGGAATATCCTCTAAAATCGAGAGGATGGTTTGGAATTGGTCAAGGTAGTGGTGAGGGGACATCCGTCCTGTCTCTTTATTCACTCTGAGACTCCTCTTGAGTAACGACCGGATCCTTTGACTTTTGCTTTCGAGAGGATCGCTGGGTACTAGGCTCTCTTTCTTTTCTTCTTCTTCCTTTTTTTGTATTATATATATTTTTTTTGTCTCTCTCTCTTTTTTTTTCAATTTTGTCTTTGAGAGGAGAATTTCAGCTAGTCCCCAGGATGGATCATTGCTTTCCGCAGTTCTTGAGCTTGGAGATGGTCGAAGCTTCTTTTGAATTACGGGAGCCTCAAGGATAGTCCCTCTTCTTCTTGAGATGGTTAAACGGGTTTCAAATATGCCGATCTTGAAATGAAGGGATATTATTTAGTGAGGGTGAGGTTAAGGGGCTTTCCTAAGGGTGGAAGGTTTCAACCGCAGTCCATACCGGATGATCCGAACGAGATCGAGTCTTCATTTGATTTCTTAAGTTTACTTCGAGGAAGATCCGTGCAAATTCTTCGAGCGACGAGGCAGTGAGGACGAAGGAAGATATGTGAGCATATGGGAATCGAGGTGGGGAATTGGTGAGCCCCACTTTGGGAAGGATATCAGTCGATTTTCTCACTCTGATCGATTCAAACATTAGTCATTTCAAAGCCTTGGTCGGTGAGCAGCACAAGTGATCATTTGGAATAAGACCATTTCAATCGAGTGTAACGTGGGTGTGCAAGTAATATCTCGAGTCTAGCAAGAATAGAAACAAAGATTTTTATCACTTCAAAGCAAAATTGGTCCAACTTGGACTTTAACAGACTCATGTCCGACAGTGGACATTCTAGAACCTATGAGAACTGATCGACTGCATCAACTTCGGATGGGAGGAAGAGCATTGTTGCCATCGGTGCGGTGAGGACCCTTCTCAATCTTTCTGTCCTTCTCAAGTTGTCCTCCTTAGCTTTAACAATCTGGGCAAGCAATCGGACCTCTCGCTTTACAAGGAAAAAATGGCTTCAAGGGTAGTCCGCAACTTTTCAATGGGCACACCATTTGCACTCTGCTGACCCATGGGATATGGACTTCCAGGCTGGTGGGCCATAATCTTACCTGCACCGAGCATTTTGGATTTCGAATCAGATGAACGATCACTCGAGCACTTGAATTGCTTCCGCCTCGAGAATATGGACCTATGAACGCCGGGAACGAGAGCACACACCCAACTTGCCGTAGCCTTGGAGCGGAAAGAGCGTGTATAGACGGAGGGTATAGAATTTTGAGGAGGTACGGGAGAGGGAAGAATACGGAAGGAGATGAACTCATGCAACACTTTATTAATCTTCAAGTAGAAATCGGTGGCTTTTAAGTCCTAGGAACAGTTGGGAAAGGCTAACCCTTTATTCACACAATCTAGACATCGGGGGAACCTAAGGACACATCATTCAAAAATACACCAAATATGTTGAGTCAAAACTAATAATAGGCGATAATACCTAAACAAAACCAAAGCATTTATGGGACGGACGAGTAGCCCCAATTTCTGGAGAAATTTGGACAGCATAACGGGTATTCCTGAAGAATTTCAAGGAATAATCCGGCCTGACCTCTCATCGGTGCACATTGACAAAGTGACACGATCTCTCGTTAGAACATGCCGTGGGAACGACATGTCCTTTTGTGAAACCATGTTGCGTTTGGCAACATGCCCACACGTGCTAGGTTTTGGGAATAGGTACGAAAGTCTATTAAAATTTTTGAAGCAATTCATTTTAATGTATCTGAAAATGTCGTGTCAAAAACCAACCGTTTTGGGTGAGGTTTAAATGTGTGGCGCCACCTATAACGCACTAGGGGGTTAGGTTTGATTTCAGGCGCTCAAGCGTAGGCGACATACATCACCATCCGCGATGCCGTCAATCGCACCCGAGGGTTCTAGATCTAAGTGATGTAGTGTGCGGATGACTAATTCTTTTATTTATGAAAACAAAATTTTATTATTTATTTTATTTATTTATTTTGAAAAGAAGGGAGAAACACACACACACCCTCACTGGAAATACAGGGTACAACAATCAACTGAGCCAAATTCGATTCAAGGGACTGCCCTCAAACCAGCCTTCTGAATATCTGTTCAGTGGCCACTCATTGTCACGTGACACAGGACATCAAGGGACGGAGATGTCGCACGACCTGGGTGGTCACTAAACCAGAACCCTGCAAGCATTAAATCAGCCCCTGCCTCTTCATGGCAAGGGACAAAGCAAGAACATATAATAGCACAACAAAATGACCACAAGGCACACAAGGATCACACGTCTCAATTCATATCAACAAAATGCATGAACCACAAATGATTATCAAATATGCACACAAAGACGGATGTATTGGATGTTTAATTTAATGAAAGCTTGACCCACTTAACATTTGAAAAACAGGTTTTCAAAGTGCATATCCCCAGCGGAGTCGCCACTGAATGTGCGCTCGCCCTCGCGAAATTTTTGGGTTTCACGGTGAAAGAGTAAAAAAGAGAGTCGCCACGCCATGCTTAAGAGGTGAACTTTGAAAAACCTATGAAAAGAGAATGGGTTCGGGGGTCAGGTTACGTGTTGGGAAGAATCGAGAGTTCACCCAACACGCCTCGTCCGTAGACGAGACTTTCAATTAAACAACCAAGCAAATCCGAAAGTGTGTGCAAATATTGATAATGAACAAGTGTGGTAATCATGCATTTTATTAATATGAATCGAGACTCACAACTTGTGAACCAATTTATTTAGGGAGGCCACATCCCTACTACAACAATCTAGAACAGATTACAAGGGAAAAAGGTTTCTGCAGACAGGCACGATATGTCGCATGACACATGGCACAGGTGACCAGATATGTCGCGTGACACAGGATCACCTATGAACAATGTGTCACGTGACACATAGAGGCCATCTGTAGAAACTTACACAATGAACACCAGAATCAATAATAACTAACACAGATCTAATTAATTGAACAGATTAGATACGAAATACAGAAATAACAACAAATCGACCCCAGGAGTGTGGATATGGGTAGATCCACACCCCCTTGGGGTTTAAACACCAAATTCAAGCAAGTATTAAACAATGAAAGCTCAATTACACAGATTCAACAACTTAAACAGAGAGATTGCGATTGGGATTCAGTAATCTAGACGGATAGAGTCTGATTACTGAATCCTAACAAAAATAAACACTAGAATTATGAAGAATTAGGTATAAGGGAGAGAAGAGGGAGTTTGAGATTCATTACCCTTGTTGCTTCCACGAATTATGTATCAAGTTAGATACAGAACCCTTCAATTGGCTGCTTCTGGTCTTAGGAGCTTGGAAGGATTGATGCAAAGGATCCAAGTGGTTTGGTCTAGGAGATGGGTTTGAATTGGAGGGAATTGGGGTAGATTGAGGATAGGAGAGAGAGAGAGAATTGTGTTTGGAGGGCTTTGTTACGACGCAATTCCTGCAGAGTAATAGTAGGCTGAAGTTGGGATCCATTTTTGAGAGGGGGATGGTCTTATTTATAGGCTGCAGTTAGTAGCCTCAATGTGTCGCACGACCTTACGTAGCCACTTTCTAGGCCTCGAGTTGTCGCGTGACACAAGGTGGCTCAGCTTCTTTTGGCGCCAAAACCATATTCTGGAACATTCAGGGAAAATACCCAAAAAGTCCAAAAGGTTTTATTCCCAAGAGGTCCTTTGGCATGAGTAAGGTACCAAAAGGTACTTCCTTCGCGGGAAACTTATGAAATGTTTCCGGAAGTCTCGGGATAGGCCGTGAATTTACCAAAACGCCCCTTAATGCAATTTTATTATGTTAAAATGCATCTAAAAGGGTTGCGAATTGGATTGGCGTACTTACAGCAACTTACACACCTTGTTAGAAATTTCTGGACTGACAAAACCTTCAGGTTGTATCATGTATACATCCTCAAGTAACTTCCCATTTAGGAAAGCTGTCTTGACATCCATTTGCCATATTTCATAGTCATAATATGCAGCTATGGCAAATAAAATTCTAATAGACTTAAGCATAGCTACAGGCGAAAAGGTTTCATCATAGTCGATGCCATGAATCTGCCTATATCCCTTAGCTACAAGCCTAGCCTTATAGGTGTGCACCTTCCCATCCATGTCGGTCTTTTTCTTAAAGACCCATTTTCACCCTATGGTTTTTACACCTTCGGGTGGATCAATCAAGTTCCAAACTTGAGTATCAGACATGGATTGTAATTCGGACTCCATGGCCTCTTGCCATTTTTTCGAATAAGGAGAGGACATCGCTTCTTGATAGAAAGTAGGTTCATCATTTTCGATCAATTCCACTTCATCACTTTCCGTAACGAGAAATCCATATCTCTCGGGTTCGGATCGTGACCTACCACTTCGGCGAAGGATTTGTGCATCTTGAACCGGTTCCACAACCACTTGTGAACTTGATTCAGTTTCTACCATTGGTTCTATGTTGTTTTCGGGTTCTCGAATTTCTTCGAGATCTATTTTACTCTCACTGGTTCCTTTGCGAAGAAACTCCTTTTCTAAGAAGGTACCATTTCGAGCAACAAACACTTTGTTCTCATTTCGGTTGTAGAAATAGTATCCTTTAGTTTCCTTAGGATAACCCACGAAAACACATTTATCAGACTTAGGTGCTAGCTTGTCAGAAGTTAGCTTCATGACATATGCATCGCAACCCCAAATCTTCATGAAAGACAAACTAGGTTTTCCTCCATGCCACATCTCATATGGGGTCTTTTGAACCGATTTGGTAGGAACTCTGTTTATAGTGAAAGCAGCAGTTTCTAGTGCATGTCCCCAAATGGATAAAGGAAGCTCAACTTGACTCATCATAGAACGAACCATGTCCAACAAAGTTCTATTCCTCCTTTCAGACACACCATTCCATTGTGGTGTTCCGGGTGGAGAGAGTTCTGAAACGATTCCACAACTCTTAAGATGACTGTCAAATTCTTGGCTCAAATATTCGCCACCTTGATCGGATCGAAGTACCTTAATAGTTTTGCCAAGTTGATTTTGCACCTCATTTTGAAATATTTGAAATATCTCAAACGATTAACTTTTATGTTTCATTAGATAAACATATCCAAATCTACTATAATTATCAGTGAATGTTATGAAGTACTGAAATCCTCCCCTAGCATTGCTACTCATAGGTCCACACACATCGGTATGTATGAGGCCTAATAAGTCGCCCGCCCTTTCACCAGTTTTGGTAAATGGGTCCTTGGTCATCTTGCCAAGTAAACAATATTCGCATGTCTCATATGATTCATAATCATGTGAGTCTAAAAATCCATCTTTGTGGAGTTTAGAAATGTGTTTCTCATTTATATGGCCAAGACGACAATGCCATAAGTAAGTGTGGTTTACATCATTGGGTTTAGATTTCTTGTTAATGTTATAGACATCATTATCACGATTTTCAACATCAAGGATATAAAGGCCATTGAATGAAATAGCAGTACAATAATGGATATCACTCTTGTAAATGGAAAACTTCTTATCACATATTAGAAAATTAAAACCTTCATAATCCAAACATGAAATCGAAATAATATTCATACTTAAAGCTGGAACGTAATAACAATTGTTCAAAACAAGTATTAGTCCACTAGGCAAAGTAACTTCATAAGTTCCTACGGCTAATGCAGCAACTCTTGCTCCATTCCCCACACGTAGGTCCACTTCACAATCCTTAAGCATCCTTCTGTTCTTTAGACCCTGCACATTTAGACAAATGTGAGATCCACATCCGGTATCCATTACCCAAGAACTAGAAGTAGATAGGAATATATCTATAACAAAGATACCTAAAGTCGAAGCAACACCTTTGCTCTTCTTCAGTGCTTCCTTGTATTTTAAGCAGTTTCTCCTCCAATGTCCAATCTCATTGCAATGGAAGCAGACTGCGTCCTCTTGGAACTTGGGCTTAGCCTCTTTGGGTTTGGCACCCTCTTTGGGTTTGGCACCCTCTTTGGGTTTGGCAACATTTGCCTTAGGATTAGCAACTTTTGCCTTTCCTTTACCCTTGAAACCCTTTCCCTTGTTAACCATCAACACTTGATCGATTTTCTTCTTGACAATATTGGTTTCCGCAGTGTTCAACATTTGAACTAACTCGGAAAGGTTCTTATTCATGCCCCCCATGTTATAGTTCATTATGAAATTACTAAAACCTTCGGGCAATGAATTCAATATCATTTCAGTATCTAACTCTTGGCTAATCGGAAAACCGAGCCTCTCAAGATGTTCGATGTGGCCCTTCATCTTAAGATCAAGGGGACCAAAAGCTTGTCCTTCACTCATCTTGCATGAGGTTAGGGCCTTAACTATGTTATACCTTTCTTGCCTTGCTTGAACTTGGAACATTTCCATCATTCGATTGTTTAGATCAACTATCCCCAAGTGCTCAAGATCCTTCTGAAGGCTCTTGCATATGGCGGAGAGCATGAGGCAACCAACATCAGTAGCATCACGCTTATGCTTTAGATATTGATCCTTCACTGCCCTAGTAGCATTGGCAGTAGGTTCAGGTGGAATAGGTTCCTCGAGAACGTACAATTTCTCTTCTTGCCTGAGAACAATTCTCAAGCTACGAATCCAATCCATATAGTTTGTACCATTCTCTTCCAACTTTTCCTTCTCAAGGACAGATCGCAGTGACAGATGATTATTGTTTGATGCCATTTATTCTACAAAAAGATACACATAATATATGAACACATATGGGTAAACATATTATATGAGAAGTATAATGCATTTACATGAAAATAAATGCTCCCACTAAATTATACACCTTCAAATGCAAATAAGTATAATATACATTTAATGGGCTAAGATCCAACTTTAATTTAGTTTCAAGTTTGCTATGGCAAACCGCTCAAAACTAAATTAATTTGGTAGAAACATCAATCATATCACATATATGACTCTTAGATTTTTTTATGAGATTTATTTAAGACATCATATGTCTAAGCATATTTTAATCTCATCTTATGCCTTGGGTCCAAAACCATTTTGATAACCCAATTAAGTTCATTCACTTTAAACGTATAGGAACCACCATTTCCTCATCTTGCTCGCAAACGAATAGAATCAAAGTACCTTTCTATGGCAAGCCCACCCAAAACTATCCGAGTGTTCTCAAGTGTTTTAATCATGAATTGGCATAAAGAACTTAAAAGTTAAATGAAGGTTCTTTAAAGCAGATTATAAGCATATCAGCAAAGATAATCATAATCGCGCACCAGGTAAGTTCCCAGGAAGATAGGTGAGCCACAAGGACTACTTAAGTACCAAATCTCTCCTTCAACAGAACTCTCCTAGACATGCGCAATTAGAAATCACCTCTGATTTGCAACATAATCAATACTTTGTATAAACAATAGTTTCCTTTATATTTTGCGTAAAATGACTTGTTTCTCATAAACAATCAGAAAACCAAAATTTCAATGTTTCAATTTAAACATTCAGGAAATTACAATCTAATGTTTCAACTAAACATCTAACAAAGTTCTTAACACATAAGAACACATAATTCATGCATCGCAACAATTAATAAAATCATATTTTAATTAACTAAGCATGCATAAACAATGAATTAATCTAGCATAGCCCTATAAACTTAATTTCCAGAAATTTATAGCATCCAGATTAAGACATAAACATATCAGATTGCAAACACATTCACAGATTAGCAGGATTATGTAACAAACTGATTCTGCCCAGATTGGGCAAGTTTTATCGCGTGACAGAGGCAAGTTTTGTCGCGTGACACAAGCATGTTCTGTCGCGTGACACAGTCAACCATTGTCGCGTGACACAATCAAGCTATGTCGCGTGACACATGGTTACCAGATTTGCAGATTTCAGATTCAATCAATTCTTAATCACAGAGCAAATAAATCATATAAACAACTTTTAACAAATTTAATTCGATGTGAATAAAACATGATTTAGGCATATTGTTTAAAAAACAATCAAACTATCGCATACAAAACATGCAAAAACCATATAAACAATTTATATCAATTTTTCTTAGCATGTTAATGAACATACCCCGATCCGCATGCCGCAAAACGCATGGGAAGTTTGAAAAAGGTTTTAATTGATTATTTTGAAAAGGAACGGGAATACGAACACGGCTTTAATAAAATGGGAGTCGCTACTCCGTTTTAAGGAAAACGTTGAGAAACCATAAACACTTACTTAGGTCCGGGGGTCAAGTTACGACGTGGGAAGAGAATATAGAGCTCACCCACTGTAAGTACCCAAATTTGGATCGTAAAAATCCGTCAGAAAGTTAACCGAAATCCGTTAACTGGCCCGCTCCAGGTTAACCGGAACTCTTTAACTCCCCGTTGCCATGCCAGCGAGACGTCCCGAGACTGCCCCGTACATCCCGACGTTGAAACGTACTTAACACACGTCATCGCACGTGAAAGTATGGCTTTTCCTGAAAAACGCACTTTCCGGCACTTTCCGGGGGCGTTTCGGACATTTTCCGGACTGTTATTTTAAAAAATGGACAAAATTGGGACCCGGGAACGAACTCCTACATGGCTGGTGGCTCATGGGATGCGTGGCAAGCATGCCACCTCCCTCTAGTCACCTTTCAATCAAAAATTTAGGCCAAAAGACTAAAATACCCCTGGTATACAGTCTCAGTTCGGCCGGACTTCCTTTGCAGACTTCAGAAATTGCCAGCAAGTCCCTCAAATTTCCAAAGTACCACAACAAAAATTCACCCCTTTCACCAAGAAACTCACGGCCTAAACTGGTTCTCCCCCTTCCCGAGCCCGGTTTTACCTCGTTTTGCGTGAAAACTCCATATTCCGATCAAATACGCTCTCCTCCACTCCGAAACACCATTCCAAACTACTTTCCGTATCCCGTATGCACCCCTCGAGCCAAAGGAGTAGACCCTAGCCATAGGTATAACTCCCTCTCTCTAATCTCTCGTTTCGTCTCGGTTTACGTGCTTGTCGCTACAACAGTTTCGAACAACGTTATTGAAATGTAGACGCCTCCATCTAACGGGGTCCGATACGTTTTAGCCCCTCGATCCTCTTCTCTTCCCGTAAGAGAAGTAATCACGGTTTAAAACGGCGTTCCGACCCCGTTCCGTTTACTTTTTTGTCATTTACAACTCCGGATCGATCGATCCGTCGATCGTCATTTACTTTTATGTCATTTACAATTCCGGACCGTTTGATCCGTCGAACGTCCTTTACATTTCATGCAACTTTACCACTCCAAGCCGTTTTGGCTCGTCGATCGTCATTTACAATTCCGAGTCGTTTGGCTCGTCGATCGTCATTTACTATTCCGGATCGTTCGATTCCGTCAATACCGCATTTAAATACTGTCATTTACAAGTCTGACCCGTTTGGATCGTGATATTATTTACTTTTCAAAGTCCGAGTCGCAACCCGATTCGTCGATTGCATGTCATTTAATACGCTTTTTTCCCGTAAAAATCGTTAACAATGTAATGCCCGGTTCAAAACCGGAGTTCGACCTTCGAACTCTCTTTCAAAATGCGGGAAATGACGTTTGGCATCCAAATGCTCATCTTCAAACTAAAAGCCGACTTTTGACATTCAAAAACATTTAATACATTTTTTTCCGTAAAAATCATTAACAATGACTCGCCCGGTTCAAAAACCGGAGTTCGACCTTCAAACTCCTTTTCAAAAAACTCAAAATCGACGTTTGCCACGCAAACGCTCATTTCAAACTCAAAACCGACGTTTGTCATTCAAACGCTCGTCTTTTCAAACAAAGTCACATAATCAACGTTTGACATTCAAACCAAGATTAAGCTTGTCATTCAAGGCCCCATTTCAAAACACACACACACACACACACACGATTTCGAGAAAGGTAGAAAGACTCGTCATACGAGGCGTTTCGGGTGATCTCGTAATACTCTTCCCGAAACGTAATGTGACCTCCGAACCTAACAATCTCTGGTACTCAAAAAAGCTTTTTACTCATTTTTGCTACCAATAAAAATGATCCCCTGTTTTCAAAGCCTTTTCCTAAGTTTTTGCTACCAATAAAAACGACACCATTTTCACTAAAGCCGTTTCTCAACGTTTGGGCTCAAAATACAAAACCGCGTGGCGACTCCTCATTTCCTTCCCATAAAGCGAGGTCTCAGACACCAACCCTCCGCGAAAGACAATCGCGTTTCGCGTCCGCGCGAAATCCCAGGTAATTTCAGTTGGCGACTCCGCTGGGGACGTGGATACTTTTTCAAAACTACCGTTGTTTTCTAAAAAGCCTTCCGTGGGTCAAACTTTCGTTTACCCTTCCTCATTTTTCGTGTGCGTGTGTTACTTTAAACCTCGAACGGTTTTTTCAAGGGCATTACTTTGTCGACTTTTCAAAATCATACCATGTTTGTGCATCCCCATTCATGTTTGATTTTCATTGCTGTCTTTTGAACTGCGCATCATAATTCTTTAAGACACATTCTGAAAAATCTCTGTTTTACTTAGAAAAAGAATTTTAGTGACCGCACACTACTCGCACTTGCTGCCTCGGTACACCGCACTTCACGTGCACTTGCTGCCTCGGTACACTGCACACTACGACCCGTAACCCGGGATGGCCTTATCAGTTGCACCTCGGTTGGTCTGCCAGACACCTTTCGAGGGCGCACGGGGTCATCCCAAACAGCCCATCCTAGCCCGTGTAAGCCATGCACTCTTTGTGTCACACTTTGTCTAAGACCCCGGTTGGTTTTTGGCTTAGTTCGTGTCATAAAGCCTAAGTGTATATTTTTTACGCCGGGTTCTGCCTCGAGTCAAGCTCAAGAAGTTGAGACCGAAGGTCGTTCCCGACCCGAAGTCTTGAGCTTTTCAGCCTTGACTTTGACTCGGAGCTCTGCCGAAAAATATACCCGAAGGTTCAATGTGACGCCGTGTCACCAAACCTCACCGTATGTACCGTGCCAGCCACAACTTGGCCAACGCCAAAAGCTAAGGTCCCTCGCACAAGCGAGTCAGGAGAGGTCATGCCGAAATTTTGGCACGATCCCCGCCTTAACTTAAGGACGTTGACTTCGACTGTGGCCCGTGCGTCACATACGTTGGAAGTTTGCGTGATCAGCTAGCCTTAAGTTCACTTTTTCCTTTGTCGGTGGAACTCGCTTGCCTTATAGGACCTCGCTCGGGATAGTCCGTCCCGAGAAAGATGATCTACAAATGGAAACGAGGGGCTTATAAGCGTAGTGACGAGATCCACTGATTAGAGCTCTAGGATTAGTTGCGAAAAAGAAGACTTGCTCTTTTCCAACCAATTAGGACTCTAAGAAAACGCGCTTTAAGTAAACATTAATCGGTAACTGCACATTGCACAAGCCCGAAACCTTGATCCAAATCCCCCTTTTCCGAAGCCTAAACCTTGCCTTTCGTTCCCTGCAGCGAGCAGAAAGTGGTTCTGATTTTCGGGTCAAAGCCTCGCCAGAATCACCGTTACGGCAGCGTCAGACAGTTCTTCGGTTCCCTCAGTTCCCTCAGCCAGAATTTCCGAAATTCTAGCTCACCGAGAAATCGTGACGGGGAAGGACCCTCGCCACCGGTAACAGATATGACATTAGAAGAAGCCATCCGGGCTTGTGAGGTTCACAAGAGGCAGAAAGAAGATCAGCAGAATTTTGTGGTACAGCTTCTGAATGAGCGAGGTATAGCAGCTATCCCCCAGTCAGACGGTACTTTTGTCCTGGTCAAGGATGACGATTCCCCGAAACCAGTTCCTCAAACCTTCAACCAGGTTCCTCTCCCGCCAACTTACGGGATTCCTTCGAACCAAGGAAACAGCCGACCTAGGCTTCACGTTGCCACCTCCCAGGGCAACCCTGTCATATTTGGCCAGGCCAGTGCTACTCCCATCACTCAATACCACCAGCGCACCGCTGGACCATCTCAGACAGATGCCAATATTCTTCAATACCCTCCCGGGTTCGTCCCGTTGCCTATACACGAATCCCAAAACACCGGGGACAAACCCCGATACAGTTCAGAAAAGGCCCCCATATATTCTCATATATCAAGCCTTCCACCTCCAATCACTACCGCTCACGTGGTAGCACCCGGCGCCGAGCCTCACAGTCCACCACTGGACCCAACCTTAGCCTGGATGGTCGAACAGATGAAAGACCTGAAAGCCACCATGAGCAGCTCAAAGCAGGAAACGCTCAAATCCACAGATCCGGGAATGGTCACGCCTCTCCCTGCCAAGTTCAGAATGCCGGAGATGGACCGATTCGACGGAACCGAATGTCCTCAAACACACGTCGACACCTACATTCTCGGCATGAGAGCAAAAGGAGCAACCCTCCAGCAAATGGCCGACCACTTCCAGCATACGCTCAAAAGTTCAGCATTACGATGGTTTTTGAGGGTCAAGCCTGCGGATCGCCACACCTGGGATCAGATCGGTAACATCTTCTGGAAGTACCGATCCAACTTAGAGTGGGAAACGAGTCGCGAGGACTTAATCACCCTGAGCGAAAAGCGGATGAAAGCGTCGGAGAATTCTACAAGAGGTGGAGTTGGAAACTCTCAGAGATCATGGAGCCACTCTCCAAGGATGAGCAGATGCGGATCTTCAAGTCTGCAAGACCGTCCATCGGAACTCTCATCGGTCATCATTTCTTCCCGGATCTCCGTGCCATGGTCAATGCCGGCTCACGGTTCGAGAAGGATCTCAAGGAAAAGTTGGCTCTTTGTGACCATACGAGATACCGATCGCAGAAGTTGCATTCAATCCGCACCGGCCCCGGCAAAGGGAAAGATACGTCATCAACTACATCCATCGGGGATAGCGGTCGGGCAACGGTAACCCGATCCCGCAAAGCAACAACTCCACTTCGAAGCGATGCCGTGCACTTCGACAAGTTGGATATGCCACTAAGCAAGATCTTTGGAAGGGTTAATCAAGGAAGGTCTCCTTAAACCCGTTGCAAATTACAAACCCAAGAATCCCGTAGTCAACGGCGACAAGGGCAAATCTTGCGCCTTCCATCGGTATCACGGCCATACCACCGACAAGCTGCGTGGGGTTACGATACGAAATCCAGAACTTAATAGAGGAAGGAAAGTTGGAGCGCCCCGTGGGCCCAATACGATCGGAAACCCTTTTCCGAACAACAACAACTTGAGTGTGAATTCCATTGAGTGGGTGCCCAAGAAATTGCCGCGAGCCGGTCCCTCCGCCTCTTCCATCCAGGGTCCTCATCAAGTGTCCACATCGGCTATGATGTTTGTGGCCTCACTTTGCACAGAGTACGAGTCACAAGATGTGGTCAGGAGCAATCCTCAGAAGAAACGAGAAGAAGAAGTCCTCTCAACGGCAAGCGAGAGAAAGATATGAAGGCTGGAGACACCGGTGTGGGTACACTCGGAGAGCCATCAGGGAAGTTCGAATACTACGTACTCTACTCCGGCCAGTCCTCCCTTCCTCCGGGCCGTACGGCTTTAGAGCGAGACGGGGGTGGGAAAGCCGAAAAGTCCCGCTGACACCAGAGTTCAGACCTTGGGACACCAGAATACCTCAGATCTTGGTAATCTCACTACCAGTCAGAAGCCTAACCCCCCGCAGGATCAGCTAAGATTCAACTTGTCCAGCTTCTGAGCTCGGACCGACAAAGGAAGATCAAAATCAACTTGGCACTCGTACTCGATCAACGTGCTAACCAAGGGCGGCAACCGCCACAAACGGCCTCAACACAATCCCGAGGCTCCAGCAAAGGCTTTACCTCGCAAGAGGAAGACAGGAAACGGATGGATTGATGACTCTCCTTCTCCAGATAGAGACCAGATCTATGATTCCCGACTGTATGGCAGTATGATCACGTTCTGTGATGAAGACCTACCGAGAGATGCCTCGGGGCACAATGAAGCTCTGTACATCACTCTCAAGCTCAACACCATAACACTCCCTGGAGTATTGGTAGACAACGGGTCAGCCGTTAACGTTCTCCCTCTCAGCATGATGCGAGCCCTGCGCATCAACGAAAGCCATCTGATTCCGTCTACTCAAACTATCAAGGCCTACGACAGCACGTCTCGTCCCATCCTGGGGACGGTGACTCTGGAACTCTGGTTTGAAACCCAAATGGTGCCAGCAAAATTCCACGTGATGGACATTCCATCCGAATTCACAGCTCTGTTGGGATGCCCTTGGCTACATCACATGAAAGCCATAGCTTCCACTCTCCATCAGTGCGTTAAGTTCATTAACCGGCGGGGAGATCTTGAAGTCATCGAGAGGGGACGGTTTCCTCATAGGGAAACGAAGCCGAGAACAGCCGGCCAAGTGTGCCCAGCGAGCACCGGGGCTACCTCCTCCAAACCGACCGAGGGACTATCGGGGAAAATCTCATCGAGAATCCCTCGGAGTCCAGAGATGCTAACTATGTCAACGTACTCGAGCGGGCGGACCACAGAGCGATCCGATACATCAAGTTCAAGCTGTCGTTTCCAACATTTGGAGGCGGGTGGAAAGAAACCACGAGCATCGCCGCGTGATGCGGGCACGTAAACCCTCTTTCTCCAATCGGAGATTCGTCAGCATCCTTCAAACCAACTCTCTGGCCCCGCCAGGCGAAGAGATTTTTGTGATAAAAGTCAACAAGCACCGTCACACTCGTGATGAATGCATGGAAGTCGTATGGGATATCCTCCATGAGGAACTACCCGCTGCACCCCTCTTCTCCAGTGAAGGGCATGATATTTTTCTAGCAGATCCAGCAACGCACCCGGACGCAATACGTCCCTACGTTTGGGTTGAGCCATCAGACAACGACGAGTCAGGACTCTTCGGAGTCGAGGATGCGGCAGACCTGTGGGCAGACCTCTGCATTCACATGCTCAGTTTTGAGGACAGCACCCATTCCGATCAGGTCACCTATGACCAAGGCTCCAACACTATGGAAATTGTCAAGCTCAACGTCCAGTACATGCGGCTATCTGACAATTGGAAGCAACTGGTTGACACGACAAAGAATCCCTTCGATCAAGTGACTGACGACGACTTCGTCAACATCATCTATTCCAGATATCCTGATGATACCAAGGATCCGGTCCTTATTGTCAGATTCTAGAATGCCAAAGTTACCCTCGATGACTGCCTGCTCATGGTAAACGAGGCCCTGGCTAACCGAGCTCAGAGCTCATCATCACTTCCGAGTACCAGCCCCAGTGGCAACCGGCCCATGCCGTCAATCAAGCTTAAAGCCACAAGCGCCGTCAAGGCCAAGGGCAACAGCGAAGGAGGCCAAGCTCCTCACCCTGTCACGAATCAGATCAACCTCGGGAACGCTTCCGGCAGCCACCCCGAAAACATCTGTAAAGGTCTTCCCCGCAAGACAGAGTCAGCTTCCAACGCGGGAAATGACCACCTCAGCATCAACATGCTCCGGTTCGATTCTGCTCCCGGTCGTCACGGTCACGGATTCGGACATCCCGCCGGAGATCGCTAGCTCGATAGACTTGGCGATCGAGAGATCACGAGGCTGTCAACATTGCAGAATTCAACACTCCCGTGTGTTCAATCAAGCAGATATGGGCGAATTTCTTGGTAACCGAGATCAAGGAAGGCCGCATGGAATGTCCCAGTCCGACTTCCTTCGTCAACATCATCCAAGTGTTTCCGCCATTCGGAGATTTGGATGTGATCACAGTTCTGGACACTAGCCAGACGGTGCGTACCTACGGAGACTGTTTAGCTCTCGCAAGGAAGGCCCTCATGGAACTAGCCGCTTAAGAAAACTGTCTCTGGGATGAAAACCAAGCTCAAAAGACTTACAGGGACCGAGCCCTTAAAGTGTCACAAGCAGCTTTAGACAGAAAGCTAGAGGCCACTCTAGACCAGTTCGACCTCAAGGGTTTTGCTCACGGCAACTTCATCGACTACCGTCTGTTCTCATCCAACCCCCTCTGCCAGGCGAGGGTGGTCAACAGTCTCGATGACCTAGGAGATGGAATGGCACGGCAGAACAAATCTCAGCGCTTACCTCCCCGAGGAAAGCAAGTTCTCTGTGAAAGCGACAACGAAGACGATAAAACCATTCTCTTCCAAGCCGGGCATGAGGTCAACAAAACTGGAATCCCAAGGGTCCTGGGAGGATGGAGACGGATCATTTCCGCACTCAAACTTAAAGGCCAACTTAGGGAGGAAGGTCTATTCAAAAAACAAGAGGAAGATGGAAATTCGTCTCGAGCAACTACTCAGGGAAATTCCACAGACTGCGGCATTCGTTTACAAAAACAATCAACTGGGACAGCAACCAGTTACATGGGCAGATGTTCGGGAAGCCGTGTACTCACCTTCCGACATACCCGCCACTCAAATAAAACAGAAGGGAAAACACTCCCCGATGGAGGTTTACCTAGACTATCGCACGCAGTTCAAAGAAGCGCCGGCCATTCTCACATGGGAAGAAACGCAGGCACTAACTCTCGACGCAGGCTCTGCTACAAGAAAGTTGATCTGGGCCAAGAGCGGAGGAAAATTAGCAAACCATGAGTATCGCCAGACCCAACTCCAGAATGCCCTGAGTATGCTCAGCAAGAAGGAAAGGAACGCAATATACCGTGAAGAGATCAAGGAGACCGTTCGCTTGAGCCAGGAACTCTCCAAACTCCCCCGGAGGGTCAACACACGGTTCGGTTCGGGTAACTACTGCCAGGTAATCGACGTTCGAACAGCTGCGGCAATCTGTAAACTACCTCCCAGCGGAGGCACCCAAGCCAGTATCCTAGGACAGAATCCGTCAAGCTGCCGAAGCTCCCGGGAATACGTCTACAGTCAATGAGTTGAGGGAAGACATATGGCCCTATGCTACGAGGAATCCTCCTCTAACTATGGCTCAACTCAGAGCGGCCTGTTCAGAAGGAACCAAGCCTGATGTTAGCGTTCTAACCCAATCGGGTCAAATCCATGCATTACCACCTAAGGCCACTAAAAAGCCTGCGGAGCCAGAACCGCAACCCAGTCTGCCCGAAGACACAAGTTCCGTGAAAGAGGACCCGATCCTCACTCAGCTCAAGCAGACCCAGGCGAACATTTCCCTTTGGTCCCTGCTCACATCCTCTTATCCTCACAAGCTCAAGCTAGAGGAAAGCCTGGCCCGTACCATGGTCCCCGTGGATGCAACCCCAGACAAAGTCATTCAGATGATCGGCAACATCCACTACGGCAACATTATCACCTTCACAGATTTGGACCTTCCAAAATTTGGGGCTGATCACAATGAGCCGCTCTATATCACTGTCCAGCTGGACGAGCGCCGCCTTCCCCGCTGTAAGTACGCCAATCCAATTCGCAACCTTTTTGATGCATTTTAATATAATAAAATTGCATTTAGGGGCGTTTTGGTAACTTCCCGGCCTATCCCGAGACTTCCGGAAACGTTCCATGAGTTTCCCGCGAAGGAAGTACCTTTTGGTACATTATTCATGCCAAAGGACCTCTTGGGAATAAAACCTGTTGGACCTTTTGGGTATTTTCCCGAATGTTCCGTAAACCGGTTTTGGCGCCAAAAGCGGTTGAGCCACCTTGTGTCACGCGACTTGAGGCATGGAAAGAGGACGCGTAAGGTCGTGCGACACACTAAGGCAGCCCAACTGCGGCCTATAAATAAGACCCTCCCCTCTCATAAAAGGATCCCAACTTTAGCCTACGTTACTCTGCGGGATTTGCGGCGTAACGAACCTCTCCAAACACAAACCTCTCTCTCTCCTACCTTCAACCTACCCACTTCCTCCCTTCCAAACCCAATTCTCAAGCCACACCAATTGAGCCCCTTGCCTTAATCCTTCCGCATCGAGGTGAAGAATTGAAGGGTTCTATATCTAACTAGATATAGAATTCGTGGAAGCAACAAGGGTAACGATTCCCTAAACTCAATCTCTCTCTCTCTCTTGCTTAATTTCTATTAATTCTAGCATTTGATTTTGTTTGGATTCAGTAATCAGATCCTAGATATCTGGATTACTGAATCCCAATCGCAATCTCTCTGTTTAATCTGAATAATCAGTGCAATTGAGCTTATATTGTTGATCATTTGATTGGATTTGGTGTTTGAACCCCAAGGGGGTGTGGATCTACTCATATCCACACTCCCTGGGTTGATTTAGTGTTGTTTCTGTTTTCCATTCGTAATTCAGCTAATTGATTAGATCTGTATAGCTTTCTGTTGATTCTGTGTTCGTATTGTTAAGTTTCTGCAGATGGCTCATATGTGTCACGCGACAACTTCGTCTCCAAGTGATCCTGTGTCACGCGACACATGTGGTCACTGGTGCGATATGTCATGCGACATATATGACCCATCTGCAGAGACCCTTTTTCCTTTGTAATCTGTTTTAGATTGTTTGTATCAGGGATGTGGCCTCCCTAAATAATGGGCTCACAATATGTAATTCTCGTTCCATAATTAGTAAGATGCATTTTATCACACTTTGTTTATTATCAATATTTGCACACACTTTGGATTTACTTGGATGTTTCTGATTGAAAGACTCGTCTATGGAAGAGGCGTGTTGGGTGAACTCTCGGTTCTTCCCAACACGTAACCTGACCTCCGAACTCATGTTTTCTCTCTAAACAAAAGGTTTTCAATGTTTCCTCTTAAAACGGCGTGGCGACTCCTTCTTTTCATTTAAACCGGAAACCAATTTCGGGCGAGCGCACATTCAGTGGCGACTCCGCTGGGGATGTCACTTGAAAACCTGTTTTTCAAGTGTTGAGTGGGTCAAGCTTTTGTTTAGTCAAAACGTCCAATACATCCATTTTGTGTGCATTATTTGATAATCATTTGTGATTCATACATCTTGTTGATTATGAAACTTGTGAGCCCTTTTGTGCTTGTGGTCACTTTTTGTGCATTAGTCTTCTCTTTGTGTTGCTCTGGCTATGGTAAAACAGG
Organism: Adenophora triphylla var. japonica; assembly: GCA_022495995.1. Taxonomy (NCBI): domain Eukaryota; kingdom Viridiplantae; phylum Streptophyta; class Magnoliopsida; order Asterales; family Campanulaceae; genus Adenophora; species Adenophora triphylla. Next base: position 305,804 of record JAFEMH010000599.1, on the reverse strand, counting down.
GGCTGATTTGATGATTGAAGAGCTGCTGGTTCAATGACCACCCAGGTCGTGCGACACCTTTGTCTCTGGATGTCCTGTGTCACGCGACAAAAGGTGGCCACTGAACAGAACATCAGAAGACTGGTTTGAGGGCAGTCCCTTGGATCAAGCAGGACTCATTTGATTGTTGTTCCCTGTATATCCTGTGTGAGGGTGTGTGTTGTCTTTTCTTTCTTTAAAATAAAAATTAAAAAAAAATCATTTTTCGCAAAATAAAAGAACATAGTCATCCGCACACTACATCACTTAGATTTAGAACCCTCGGGTGCGATTGACGGCATCGCGGACGGCCATGAAATTCGCCTACGCTTGAGCGCCTGAAATCAAACCTAAACCCCTAGTGTGTTATAGGTGGCACCACACTAAACCTTACCCACGGTTGGTTTTTGACACAATGTTTTAATTACAACAAAATGAATTGTTTTTGAAAAATAGTATAGGTCCTTATACCTTCTCCCGAAACCTCACACCTTGTGGGCATGTTGCCAAATGCAACATGATTTCACGTGGGGACATGTCACTCCCGTGGCGTGTTCTAAACGAGAGATCATGCCACATTGCCAACATGTACCGACGAGAGGTCATGCCGGATTTTTTTTCGAAATTCTTCGAAAAGACCCGTTATGCTGCCAAATTTCCTTAGAAATTTGGACGAACCTTTTCGTTCCATAAAGATGTTAGGGTTTGGTTAGGTATCATTACCTATTATATGTTTCAAAACAAAGCATTTGGTGTAATTCGAACGTTGCGTCATTAGGTTCCCCGAGGTATAGTTAGCATGAATAAAGGCTTATCCTTTTCCAACCATCTCTAGGACTTAAAACACCGATTTCTACTTGAAGATTAATAAGTGTTGCACGAGTCCGTCTCCTTCCGTATTCTTCCCTCTCCCGTACCTCCTCAAAATTCTCTACCCCCCTCTTTATACACGCTCTCTCCTCTCCAGATAAGGCAAGTTGGGTGCGCGATTCGATTCCCAGTGTTCGTTTAGTTCGCGTCTTGAGGCAGCTGCAGTTTCAGCAGATTTCGTACCCGATTCAATTTCAAAGATGTCTAGTGCAGAGAAGAGTATGACCACTCAATATGAGGATTCATCTGCCGCGGATCAACAAGTCATGCATAGTCTGTCTATGGAAGAGATGAGGGCTAATTTGGAAGCCGCTCTAGCTAGAGAGCGTGAGACTCAATTACTCGCTCAAGCCAGGGAAGAGGCAGCACATTCTAAGTTCGTGGATGCAATGAGAAGCCGTGGTATCATTGTGATCCGACGCGCTGATGGAACTTATGAAGAGATTACCAAGGTTAATGACACTGATCTAGGAGCCGGGAATGTTTCTCTCCTTTTTCAACCTCAGACCCAGGGTGCACAGTTCAGTTATGCTCAGAATCAGGGGCTGTCGGTGAACTCTCAAGTTGGTTTTGGTGGACCACAGTCGGCCTCCCATGATTTGACCTCCTCACCCTTTCCCAATACTTCCATGCCTCTAAGCCAATTGGGGTCCCGGTTCCGAACAATCAAGGTCTGTGGTTTCCTGTGTTCTCGGTATCGGCAAGGTCGGGCCTCATGGTCCTCACTTCCAGAGTAACGCCCAAGATCCGAATCGCATCCTAACTCCGGAATCGGTTCACTGTGATGGATCTATGCAGCTTCCTACTAGACGGCCTCGCCAAGAATACATGTCTCAGCCTTCAATGGATTTAGCTTTTGGATTTGGCTCATCATCTATGCAACATCCGGGGTCAATTCCTTACATGCTGCCCGGTGCTTTTCCGTAATCGAATTTCCCAACCGGTCAATTTAATCATTTGCCATCTCCAAAGCATCCGGGTTAGCTCACTGCCTCTCTTCCAACCAGCCGCTTTGAGCCTTCTTCAACTATTGCTCCCGCTCTTCCTCGCCTTCCCGGGATGACTCCGGAGGTAATTGCACCGTTGAAGCAAATGCAAAGAAGAAATTGACAAGTTGACGGCAGGATCAAGTGGATTTAAGGTTGTTGACCCAAAGCAAGTAGAGCCTCTTCCTTACAAGTTCAAAATGCCCAAAATACAATTTGATGGCTCGGCATGCCCGAAAACTCATGTGGACACATACGTGATGACTATGGGGGCAATGGGTTGTACTCCCGAGTTTATGGCTCAAAGCACTTTCATCTCACACTCAAAGGACCCGCCTTGACATGGTTTCTAACCCTTAAGTCGAAGCTCGAGCTACTTGGAGTCGACTACCGAGGCCTTTCTTGAAAAGTACCGTGGAAACCTTGAATGGCGCACAACCAAGGATGATTTGCCTGGTACAATTCCCGTAAAACAGGATGAGTCAATCACCGAGTTCTACAAGAGATGGAACGCTAAGGCTGAATGAACTCTACGAGTCAATCCCGCTGCAGATCAAAGGACATCTTTCTATCGTGTGTGAAGCCAGTTCTCTATGAAGCTATCGGAAGTGGTTGGTATCCTGACTTGAGGGAAATGGTAGGCATGGGAGCCCGCAGCGAAAATCGACTCTTTAACCTTGCATCAAACACCAATGTTGGCAATAATGGTGGATTTCGACACGTAGCGGCAAGTCCAAAGTGATCCCTAAAGCAAAAGAGATGACTATCGACAACGGTGTCGGCAATCTACGTGCAGGGGACCAGAGAAAGCACCACCCCGTAAGCGAAATCAGTTTGATGATCTCGGAATGACAACCGAAGAGGCCTTCAGAGGATTGGTTCAACAGGGAATGATCAGGCCACTTGATAACTACAACCCCACCAAACCCAATCCGGACTTTGATCATAGCAAATATTGCCAATATCACCAGTATTCGGGCCACATCACCAATGATTGCATCCCCTTGAAGAAGGTTATTCAAAGACTTGTTGATGATGGAAAGGTTGAGAAGGCTCGCCCCAATGTTGTCCCCGATCTTCTTCAGTGATATCAGCAGAAGCCCAGAGGTTATCTCACCCGTAGACAACGAAGTCAATCAGTCAGCGTCGTAAGTTCTAGAGTATCTTTTATGTGGTCGCGAGTCTGTCAAGTCCATGTTATGAGTCTTTTATTTGCAATAATAAAATATTTGCTTCTATTCCTGCTAGACTCGAGACATTACTTGCATACCCGTGTTGCACTCTATTGAATTGGTCTTATTCTAAATGATCACTTGTGCTGCTCACCGACCAACGCTTTGAAATGACTAATATTTAAATTGATCGGAGTGAGAAAATTGACTGATATCCTTCCCAGAGTGGGGCTTAAGAACTCCCCACCTCGATTCCCATATGCTCACATATCTTCCTTCGTCCTCGCTATCTCGTTGCTCGATGAATTTGCATGGATCTTCCGCGAAGTAAGCGTAAGAAAGCAATGGAAGCTCAATCTCGTTCAGACTATCCGGTAGGGACTGCGGTTGAAACCTCTCACCCTTAGGAAAACCATCACCTTACCCTCACTAAACAATATCCCTTCATTTCAAGATCGGCATATTTGAAACCCGTTTAGCCATCACCCGAAGAAGAGGGACTATCCTTGAGGCTCCCGCGATGCAAAAGAAGATCGACCTGGTCCAAGCTGAGATACGACGGAAAGCAATGATCCATCCTGGGGACTAGCTGAAATCCTCCTCTCAAAAAAAAAAAGAGAGAGACAAAAATACAAAAAAAAAAGAGAAAAGACAAGAAAGAGAGCCTAGTCCCCAGTGATCCTCTCAGAAGCGAAAGTCAGAAGATTCGGTTGTTACTCAAAGGGAGTCTCAGAGTGAATAAAGAGATAGCACGGATGTCCCTCACCACTACCTCAACCAATTCCGGCCGTCCTCTCGATTTTAGAGGACATTCCCATCCCATTACCCTTACCTTGCCTTTAGCCAAAGCCAAGATTGTCCTCTCATTCTTAGAGGCATTGAAGATGAAATCATGGATCCCCTCACCTTAGAAATCTCAAACACCTACCCAAGAGCCAACCTCTCATCTTTAGAGGTACAGTCAGCAAAGGGCCCAGCCGACCTCTCATTTTAAGAGGTTATGATATCCCAAATCACCCGAAGACCGATCGAAACCCCGAAACCCAGTCGCAGTTCCGACCGGATGGAAGTTTCATTCCATTATCGTTGAGATCTAAAACAAATTATCTCTTAAAGAGGAGCCAAGTCTATCCCGGCTCAAAAGATTATCAAGCGAAGATTGTGCAAATTCCATCTGTCCATTCAACGTTGCATGTGAGCATATTTCGTTTCTACTCCGCAAACACCTGCCGTGGACGTCCCCAGGGCTTCGCATACGTGTCTCCCATCGACACTCTAAGAGGACATATTTTTCAATTCTTAAAATCTTCGAAGGTCCTCACATCCCCGAACTTCATCGTTCATTCTCTTCATTCGGGATAAGCCGAACTACGGTGACCTGAGCTCCTCCTATGGAGGGGAACGTAGGCAACCATAATTGGTCCGGTCGAAATCACAAACAAATCTCAGAAAATCTGGTCTCCTCAAGGACCATGCCCATACACCTTCCATCCTTCCGAATTTGATCTCGATATCAGTGGGTTTCTCCTCAGGATTGATATAAAATATTTGCTCATATCAGCTTTGGCGGTTGACTAACCCGAACATCAATAAAGGGTTTTAAGAAGCTTTGTGATCATCACGAATAAGACAGGTTTTCAAGTGTCTCGACAAGTCTTCTCTTGCTACATCATAGGAAGATAGAGCTAAACACCGTTTCGGTCAGCAGGGGCTTCCATACACTTTCCACACCTTGTGATGCTTATACTCTCTCAAAAGAGTCAAACCCAAAGCGAGAGTGTCATAAACAGAAATTCGGGATTCATTTCCCACCATTCAAAAAGATGTGCCCTCGCATGCAAATTTCTTGAGTCTTGTCTGCCGTCTCGACCGACCGAAATCAAAGGATCAATCTCGCATCGGGCCGCATAAGGATATGTATGAAGCCGGGGCTTGGCCGTAAGACGATGTACATTTTGTGTGTGATTGTCGGGCCGGGCATATCATGATAGCAATGCTTGAAAATGGATCCCCTAGCAAGAAGCTCGCTCTTCGATGAGCCTACTGAATTCCACACCCTGAGTAAGAAGAGTAATTATGGGAAGCAATGAAGAAGTCCATGCCTGAAGGATTGCCAACTTGGTTTGAAATGTCACGCTGACAGAATGTTCCCTGGTTACTTAGAGTCGTGCGACATAGTGAGTCCAACATCAGACATCAGCAAGCTGCAAATCTGACCTTTACCAAGGCACGCCCCGACTTGTCCCAAGCTGCAAACAACTAGACATCCTGCAAATATCATGGGGGAAGGAATTTCTTTCAAAGCAACATACACATTTACCACTCTCATATACAAACCCAAAATTATATAAACCATTCATAATCTTTCAAAAGCCATTTACCCCCATTCATCTCTATCCTTCCCAAAATATAGACTCGCACAAGCAAGCTAATAACTAATAATGTACTAGGTGCAATACAAAAAAAGAAAAGAGAGTGTTTGTTTTCTTTCCCCAAAAACAGGGTACAACAACCAAAAAAGAGGGTCACAAATCAATCCGAGGGCTACTCCGAACCATCGTCTCCGGAAATATAAGTATCATCATCGGCAGAACTACTATCATCATCTTCAGCCTCCTCGTTGTCTTCTCCATCGGCATCACCCTCCTCAGATCCGGCCACAGCTAGCCTCATGATAAGCAATGGGATCATCTCGGAAGAGCTCATGCATAACAGAATGGGGAAAGTATCAAGTTCATGAGGATCTCGGGAAGAATCACCGTCGTAGCCGGGAGGATTAGGAGGACGACAACGAACAGTTTTGGTCCTGGGCAAATGCGTACCCTCAGCAAACATGACAGTGCGAGCCCTCTTCCTACCGGGCAAGCTAAGAGTGGAATCACTGTCATCAGAACTACCATAACTCTGAACCGCAAGCTTCTCCCTCAAATACTGATTGCTCCTCATCAATTGATCAACCATGTCCATAGCCCCGTATAACGGCAAGCAAAACCTCGGTAGATGTCCGCCGGATACCGGGTACAAGCAAATGAAAGAGAATCGAAATCAGATCGTAACAAAGGAATTAAAGGATGTTCGCGCTTAAAGCCACTTACGTATTGAGTGCTCCTCAGGGAGATGAAAGTATGGAAAAATCCGACTAGTATCAAGAGTGGCCCGCCTCATGACATCCCCATCCTGAAAAGCAACGAAAGGAGGTGGTAGAGGAGGATCTGTAACATGTCCATCAGAAGGTCTCGCAGCTCGAGTATCATTAATACTGTGTCTCGGAGCAACTGCGGTGACCTCGCCTCGTAGCCACATAAGTGTCATAATCCCCATCATCATCCGTATAATTGAAGGTAGGCTCTCCCTGGATCAAAGCGGCTACATTCTCTAATTTCCGGGGAAACCACATCTCAGCAGGAGGATCATATGGAACTCTGGCCATGCTACCGGGACCATGTTGCCTACAAACCCGTCTCACCCAAATACAATGCATCCCTGCACAAACCCACCAACAATTTGCGACACTCAAGAAGATGAAGTGGCATGCTCCGATGGACCCCAGCATATCGATTAGCCCAAGGAAATAAAGTCAAACTCCCAGGAACTCCCCGCAAGCAAGCCATAGTATCAGCCTGAGAAGCAGTCATCCGTCCTTTAGTATCAGCTGTCCGAATCTTCTGCCTTGCATCCTTCACCCAACGCTTCATAGCAGGAAATGTGGTAACCGGATAAGCCTCCCCTACCCGCCAGGAATAACAACCAATGATCTCATAAGCCCAAACCTGAAAAGAAAAGACAAAGCAGAGGCAGTTAAAAAGAAGAGGGATGGAAGAAGCGGTATTCAAAAATGAGAATCAAATCAAGAAATACCTCAAAAGCAAAGTGGCAGCAGTTGAAGGACTTAGCCTTCCCCCGACTGATATCATCTAAAGCCAGATATAACTCAGCCAAACCTGCCTCTCCCCAAGACAGCGATCCAACATTAGCCCAATCCCTCAGGAGCTCCAACAAAGAAAGCAAAGCCGTGGACGTAGCATTGATAAACAACATATCCGAGAAGCCAACCCAAACAAACGCCCTAGCCAACCTCTCAGCCCTCAACTCCGTCCTCATCGCATCCGCCATCTCACTGAAAACCAAGGTGCTTTGCTCAACCATCTCGGCTATGGAGATCCCCCAACTCATAACCATTCCCCTTCTTGTCCCGGGGAACGAAGCCGATCAACTCCATGAAGTAAGCCTCTGGGGCCGCGGGTCGCAATCGAAACAGTGCTCCTCCTGCATACAAAGGGCTCATCGCAAAAGGCGTGCACCGCAATGCAAAATCATATGGCGTGACGGCCGCCTTGCCCCAAGAGAAATGAAAAGAATGGGTAGTCTCCTACCGTAATTCTCCGAATGCCTTTACCAACCCAATACTCCTCTCGTGTGCCTCCAACAACCTTAGCCATCTCAAAGAACTCGCCCTAACCCCAAAGATATACCAAGCCTTTTCGGCGAGTGAGTAAGCTCCCCGACTACCGGGTAGCAAATCCCACAACCGGCCAACGACCTCCGGAGAGCCCCGGTACGCAAATCCTACGAGGTAAACACAAATACAGTATGAATATCCCAAATTTACTTGTCGAATCAATTGCATGTTTCAATTCCAAGCAAAACTAGGGTTTGAATATTTTAAGCATACATTTCACAATTGATAAAGAAAACTCGAGCATGCAATAATTTTGAGCCCAAACAGAGAAAGCAAAATCAATCATTTTCTCGAAAAAAAAAAGTAATTTTCCTCATCGCACCAAAAGCGAGGGTTACAAAGTTTACCTTCATTTTATTCCCGGTGCCGAAGTATGTTCTTTCAGATGAGGGTAGAAGTCTCCCCTAACAGTTTGAGGGACAAAAGGCCTTTGATTCCTCAAGGCATTCTTTCGCCGTGCGGCTAACTGAGTTTGAGTCGGAGCATTTTTGGTGGGTCGGCGCCTAGGGGGCATTTTGATGAATCAAAGATTGAAATCAAGCCCTAAAAACAGTCAACAATGATTGAAAGCGAGCGAAATGGTGTTCTTCCCTCACCAGACCGTCCACCTCCCTCCAACAGCGTATTTCGAAATGAGGACTATTCACCCTTTTAAAAGACTGATCAATGACCTTAAATGGTCGTGCGACATAACATTCCTCCAAAGCCAAAAAGCCAAAAATGCCCCTGTACTCTGATGATTTACCAATTTTGACCCCGTTTGGCATATGTTGTTTTACCCCCGCAGGTACAATAATCAATTGAATCCCGAAGACTGGCCCTCCGACTAAACTGGAGAAGAAAGGAAAAAGCAAAGAGGCATATGTATCCTTGACAGCCCCCAAGAAGAGCTCAACAAAACAAACAGCCCCACGAAAAGAAACCAATTCCACGGAAAACAGAATTCCCGAATTGACGAACAAATTTCCAGAAACCAATAGCCTCGAGGCACAAGAAAGAAGCATGAGTCCCCAGATGCCCAAGAAAAGCTAAGGACACCAAAGAAAAGCGGCAATCAAGCAAAGACCGTCCAACAGAAAAAAACAGTAACAAAGAATTAGCATGAGACCCTCGGGCGCCTACATTCATCAACAACAAAAGCGTAAGGTAAGTGGTATGAGTCCCTTTGGCATCCACAAAGATCAGCAAAGAACAGAAAAACGGAGATAGCGTGAGTCCTCGGCAGCCTATACTTATCGTAACAATGTAAAGTGGAGATAGCGTGAGTCCCCTGGCAGCTATACTTAGCAGCAACAAAAAGCAGAGCAGAAGAAGTAGCGTGCGACCCTTTGTAGCTACATGTATCCCCAACAGAGCAGAAAAGAGATAGCGTGAGACCCCCTGCCAGCCTATACTCATCCCCAAAGAAAGAAGAAAGAGAAGTGGTATGAGTCCCTCCCGCATCCACGAAGAGAAGCAAGCAGTAGTGTGAGACCCTCCGGCAACTACCCCGCAAGAAAGAGAAGTGGTATGAGTCCTCCTAAGCATCCACGAAGAGAAGCAAGCAGAGGTGTGAGACCCTCCGGCAACTACCCCGCAAGAAAGAGAAGTGGTATGAGTCCCTCCCAAGCATCCACGAAGAGAAGCAAAGCAGCAGTGTGAGACCCTCCGCAACTATCCCGCATGAGAGAAATGGTATGAGACCTCCGGCATCCACGTAAGACCCGTTGCAAAGCATGAGACCCTCCCAGCCTACAACTCGTCAACACAACGATAGCGTAATACCCCTGCAGCCTACTCGCAAAAGTACCAGCTTGCAAAGATGAGACCCTCCCAGCCTACAACCTGGTGAGAAAGAAAGCAACTATCCGACTACGTAATATCGACCCCGTAGGAAACCACAGGTAAGCACAGCAAAGGTATGAAGATACGTCTCTACCCCTTTCTGGCTTATGATTTTAATTTTGGTATTTCCGAACTACGATTTGGCTTGATTCCCTTGTTCAAGGGATACGTAGGAATCCTTTCTCAGAAAGGTCCAGCCATCTTTCCCCTTTTTTACCCTTCTAGCCCTTCACCTTATCCCTTGATGCTCATTGGGATTGGGTCTTATTTTATCGACAACCCCACTTTTTCCAAAAGTGACATTGCCGAGGGGCTCAGTAAGTATGCCAATCCAATTCGTAACCTTTTAGACGCATTTTAATATAATAAAATTGCATTTAGGGGCGTTTTGGTAAATTCCCGGCCTATCCCGAGACTTCCGGAAATGTTCCATGAGTTTCCCGCGAAGGAAGTACCTTTTGGTACATTATTCATGCCAAAGGACCTCTTGGGAATAAAACCTCGCTGGACCTTTCGGGTATTTTCCTAATGTTCCGTAAACCGGTTTTTGGCACCAAAAGCGGTTGAGCCACCTTGTGTCACGCGAAAGCTTGAGGCATGGAAAGAGGACGCGTAAGGTCGTGCGACACACTAAGGCAAACCTAACCGCAGCCTATAAATAAGACCCTCCCCCTCTCATAAAAGGATCCCAACTTAGCCTACTGTTACTCGCAGGATTTGCAACGTAACGAACCTCTCCAAACACAAACCTCTCTCTCCTACCTTCAACCTACCCAATTCCTCCCTTCCAAACCCAATTCTCAAGCCACACCAATGGAGCCCCTTGCCTTAATCCTTCCGGATCAGAGGTGAAGAATTGAAGGGTTCTATATCTAACTAGATATAGAATTCGTGGAAGCAACAAGGGTAACGATTCCCTAAACTCAATCTCTCTCTCTCGTGTTTAATTTCTATTAATTCTAGCATTTGATTTTGTTTGAATTCGCATCCCAGCATCCGGATCCTAGCTATCTCGGATTACCGAATCCCAATCGCAATCTCTCGTTTAATCAATAATCGCAATTGAGCTTATATTGTTGATCATTTGATTGGATTTGGTGTTTGAACCCCAAGGGGGTGTGGATCTACTCATATCCACACTCCCGGGTCGATTTAGTGTTGTTTCGTTTTCCATTCGTAATTCACCTAATTGATTAGATCTCGTATAGCTTCGTTGATTCTGTGTTCGTATCTGTTAAGTTTCGCAGATGGCTCATATGTGTCACGCGACAACTTCGTCTCCAAGTGATCCCGTGTCACGCGACACATGTGGTCACCGGTGCGATATGTCATGCGACATACATGACCCATCTCGCAGACCCTTTTTCCTTGTAATTTGTTTTAGATTGTTTGTATCGTGGATGTGGCCTCCCTAAATAATGGGCTCACAATATGTAATTCTCGTTCCATAATTAGTAAGATGCATTTTATCACACTTTGTTTATTATCAATATTTGCACACACTTTGGATTTACTTGGATGTTTCTGATTGAAAGACTAGTCTATGGACGAGGCGTGTTGGGTGAACTCTCGGTTCTTCCCAACACGTAACCTGACCTCCGAACTCATGTTTTCTCTCTAAACAAAAGGTTTTCAATGTTTCCTCTTAAAACGGCGTGGCGACTCCTTCTTTTCATTTAAACCGGAAACCAATTTCGGGCGAGCGCGCATTCACCCGCGTGTTGGTAGACGGAGGTTCTGGAATGAATGTTTTGCCCGCCAAGATGATGGACCTGCTTGACATCAAGCCCACAGATCTGAAGCCTTCAGTCCACACTGTCAAGGCCTATGACTCTACTTCCCGTACTGTTCTCGGGGTTGCTACTCTTAATATTTGGTTCGGCAAGCGGATGATCCCCACCGAATTCCAAGTGTTGGACATTCCAATCACCTTCACAGCCATCCTGGGGCGTCCCTGGCTGCATCAAATCAATGGCGTGGCATCCACCCTTCATCAGTGCCTCAAGTTCATGCAAGGCAACGAACTAACCACGGTCTACGGGCAACTGGCCACCACCGAGGGGACCAAAGCACTCAACGACATTCCAGTGTTAGAAATCAAGCATAATGACGACATGGCATTAACTGGATTCACTCTGGAGACCTCCAAGATCCAAATATGCAACGTGGACCTTCCACTGTCTCACGACAAGATCCCTCCTGCCATGAAGATGATGAAACTCATGAACTTCATCTCAGATCGGCTCGGCAAAAGGTTATAGGGCCAACATCAAGTTATCGAAGTCAAGGACCACACCACGGTCCAGGGGCTTGGCTATGTGCCAACACCAGCTGACATCAAGGAAAACAAAAGGCTCGCCCGCACCAAGGCAGCAGCCCGCAAAAGGGGAACCTCCGACGGCACACCCAACCTCCGACCTTAGCTTTCAACCTCGCTCATTACTTCACCAAGGGAACCAATAGCAGTAACCGAGGGGACCGAGAGCGAAACCGAAGTGGCGTAACCGAGGGGACCGACAGCTGAACTCGATGAAGATGAGAAAGAAGCAGGGATAGTTAGCACCGAGACTACAGAAAGGATGGAACAGCTAGCACGGGACCTCAAGCGCTTTAGAGGACTCAAAGCTAATCTGATAAGGGGAGCATTCCTCGACATCACAACTCTACCTGGACCAACCGCCACCACACCCAAAGACGAGTACACATTCAAGGGAATCCCAAACTTGGAGGAGCAAATCAGTGGTACTCTCTATGGGAAACAGATTGTTCTGGATCACCGCCGAGGCCACATTCGAGACAAGAACTCCAAAGCGTAAGGAACCAGTAATTCATAGAAGACGCTCTCAAAGGGACCAAACTCTACAGTCTTTTTGAAGAAGTCATGGAGGTGCCGAACCTGATTGACCTGGGCTCCGAACACAGCATGATCGCCATGATTGGGATAGCAGACGCCAAACCTCTCGATCCCCGCACCCTCATCAAGCATCTAGCAATGCCACTGAAGAATTGGGTAACTTTCATCGGACCAAGGGCAAGCCAGGAAGAACTGGAAGACAAGTTGGGTCCGCACCCACATCTCCCTAAACCTGGTCTCAAACCCTTCCGAGTCGCCCTTGTAAAAGTCCAGTCCTCTGAGTCATCCAATGGCCTTACGCCGGAGGACTATGATAATGTAGCCAACCATGTATTTCCATTCTTGTTCAATGAAAAGTCTGACCTTTCGGAGTATCCTCTCATTGCCACTTTAACAACTGATAAGTTAACAAATAACTTAAAAGACGTTAATAACTCAATTGATAAAGAAGCAGACACATTAAACGAACAATACATTAGAGAAGTTCTCGAGCGTGTAGTTGACTCAAGAGTACAACCGGCCCAAGCCGCCGAAGAGGTTATGACCAAAGTGAACCCGGGGTCAGCGCAAGAGCCTAAAGAGACACAAGGGGCGCTTCTTCGCCGATGCAAAAAGAAGCCCCGATAGACCTCCTCCGGAGTATGTTGACGTGTTCGCCCGGTCATACCAGACATGCCAGACTCGATCCCTCGATCGTGGAGCTACGTAATTCCCCGGATCCCGAATCCAAGCCTGTCAAATCGTAAGCCGCGCAAGATCAAGCCAGAGTGGTCCTTGCAAGTTAAAGAAGAGATTGATAAAATGCTCCGAGTTGGTTTCATCGTAGTGATTGAGTACCCTACTTGGCTCTCCAACATCGTGAAGGTCACCAAGGCCAATGGAAAGGTCGATGCCGTGTGGATTTCCGGATCTCAACAAGGCCAGCCCTAAAGATGATTTCTCGCCGCCTAACATCGACATGCCGGTCGACACCACGGCAAATTTCGAAGTAAAGTCCTTCGTGGACGGGTTCGCCGGATACAACCATCAAAATGTCCGAGGAGGATCAAGCCAAGATCGCTTCACACTCGTGGGGACATATTGCTACACGGCCATGCCGTTCGGCCTCGAAGAACGCCGGGCTACTTACTCAATGGGCCGCAAATGTGCCTCTCTTCCATGACATGATTCACAAGGAAATCGAAGTATATGTCGACGACATGATCATCCACTCCAGAGGATCGACATGTAAAGACATGACAGATCCGAGAAAGTTCTTCAACAGACTCGTAAAACACTCCATGAGATTGAACCTCGCGAAGTGCACCTTCGGCGCCAAGCGCGGCAAGGTACCGGGGTACATGGTTACGTAAAAGGGGTATCGAAGCCGATCCCAAGAAAATCAAGGCCATCATCGACATGAAGCCGCCTCAAACCCCGACGTAAGTGAAGAGTTTCATGGGAAGACTTCAAGACATCGCCGCTTCATCAACCGCTGACATCTTCTCGCGAGCCAATGTTCAAACCGATGAAGAAGAATGCCGACATCAACCGGGACGCCGAGTGCATGCCTTTCGAGAAAATCAAGACCTACTTGGTGAATCCCCCAATTCTCGTGCTCCGCCACATGAAGACAAGCCACTACTCCTATATCTCGACAAGAATGTACACGTCAATTGGAGCAATGCCGGCACAAGAACAAAAAGATTCCAAGGTTGAGCATGCAATCTACTTCGTAGTTTCCAAGCTTCAAGGAAGTGAACTCGCCTACTCAAGATTAGAGAAAACTTATACCGCCTTGTATGGGTAGTCGGGAAACCGAAACACTACATGCAGTCACATTCTGCTCCCGGTCTCCAAAATGGACCCCGTCCGATATCTCTTTGACAAGCCATCCCCGTCAATGCGACTAGCCAAGTGGTCATTCTTCCCGGCCGAGTTCGACATCAAGTACATGGTCGAAAATCAACAAAGGGCGTAGTCATGGCGCATCACCCGGCACTTCCCAAGCAAAGTGAACCTAAGGGTCCCGATCCGCACTGGACAATGGAAATCTTTTCACTCGATAGCGCAAAACCGCCGGCAACTCTTATTTGATGGGGCAGCCAACAAGAAGGGGAATGGTATTGGAATGCTCCTTGTCGATCCCAAGGACGAGCACACTCCCATAGCCATCAAGTTGAATTTTGAAACAACCAACAATGCAGCCAGTAATACGAAGCTCGTGCAGCAGTCCGGAAGCCGCCTCGAGCGCAACATTTAACCGGATGTGTACGGAGACTCAAAGCATTGATCATCAATCAAGTGTCCAACAAATGGAAGACGGTAGATTCTCGCCTCCAAAAGTACCACACGTACATGGAGGAGCTCATTGCTCGCCCAAGGACATCTCTTTTCATTATTTGCCAAGAGACAGAACCGCTTCGCGTACGCCCGGCAACCTCGCCTCTCTTGTCGAAATTCCCGATGGAAAAGCAAAGAAACCCCTCGGACAGGCAGACGGGAAACACCCGCCTATTGCTGTGAGATCGAAATAAAAAAAGAAACGATCGACAAACCCTGGTACAATCAAATTTACCAATACCTCCAAAACGGAGAAGCTTCCTTCACAAATGAAGATGGAAAATACAAAGAAGGAAGTGGATCAAAGCCAAAAACATGATGGCATTAAAACGCCCGGCATCCCATTTTGTCATTCCGGGGGTATATTGTACAAGAAGCGCCACCAAGGGCCACTCCTTGGTGTGTAAACAAAGAAAAAGCCGAGCTAATGAACGAAGTTCACAACGGAACCCGCGGTCCGCACATGAACGCCCGAGCATTGACACAGATCATTCTCTGTATGGGATACTATTAGATATCGATGGAAACAGACTGCATCCAGTTCGTCCGAAGCTGCGAAGAATGTCAACGGTTCTCCAACCTCAACATATCCCTCCTCACGAACTCTATTGCATGACTACACCATGACCTTTCGCCACATGGGGAATCGACGTCATCGGCAAGATCACTCCACCAGGGAGCAATGGTCACGAGTTCATTTTAGTCGCAGTCGACTACTTCACCAAATGGGTAGAAGCCAGATCGTACAAGGTACCGAATTCTAAGAAGCGTGGCCGAGTTCATCCGAGAGAACATCATGTGCCGATACCTGAGTGCCCAACGAGATCATATCCGACAATGGGACCCACTTCGAAGGAGATTGTGACCAACTTCGACCGAATTCGTAGTCACACGTCACAAATCTTCTCCTTACGTACCACAAACCAATGGTGCAAGAGAGGCAAACCCAACAAGACTCTCGCCATGATAATCGTGAAGATGACCACTCGCAGGTCGGGACCGGCCCGAAAAGCTACATCTAGCCCTCCGGGGATACCGAACATCAGCCGTAACCGCCACAGGGAGACTCCGTTCGCACTTACCTACGGAATGGAAGCAATGTTACCCGTGGAATTGGAAATTCCATCCCTCCGAGTCCTCTTGGAAAATGGGATCAATGAAGTCGAATGGCTACAAAGCCGTCACGACGAACTTGCTCTACTCGACGAGCGCAGATTGAAAGCCATGGAACACACTCGAGCCTACTGCAGCGTAATGGCCCGAGCATTCGACAAGAAATTCAAGATCCGAGACATCGAGAAGGCGACTTGGTGCTAAAGGAAAAGCCTCCTACGCACCAATCCCCTGAAAGTGGGAGCCTACCTCGGATAGGACCGTTCGTGGTACAAAGAATCTTCTCCGGAGGAGCCATGAAGTTAGCAGACTTGGATGGGAACCCTTTCGTTAACCCCGTGCACGGAAGCAAGCTCCACAGATACTTCGTTTGAGGAAGAGCACGAGTCAACTCTCCTTCCCCATACACCACCCCTCAGTAAAATTAAAGTGCTAAAAGAGTAATACCCAACTGGATACATTCCCGCTAATGATCCAGGTAAAAACAGGGTCACACTTCTTTTGTCTTCGTTTTTCTCAAATTCACCTAAAAGTGTCGAACTACGGTGACCTGAGCCCCTTAGTCCAATTGTAAAAGGGGAACGTAGGCAGCCATCACTGGTTCGGTCTAAAAAACAAAAAAAATACAATAAGCATAAATTGCTTGTGTTTCAAAAAACTCTTTTCAATTAACCTACAAATTCATTACGGTTAAAACAATCTTTGATGAGTTCAAGCACGGTCAACTCTTGACTCGCTACACGCTAGCAAAACTACAATAAAACATTAATCGCTTAATGTGTCTCGCAATGACAATGGGTGGATACTCGGGACAAAGAAGGTCAACCTAGTTTCCCGTACTTGGTCCTTCATCCTTCTTCCCCTTCCCTTTCCCACTCGCGAGTGTTCTTCACCTTCACAGGGAATATTCCGTAGTCCTTCTACCCGGCTCAGTGGACCCTTCCCGACGCCTCCGTCAAGCCCGTAGCCGTCAACGCAGCCCTCTCCCTAGCTCTATCTCGAGCCGCCTCACTTCGAGCCATCATGACCGTGCTTGATTGGCCTCCCGATCGCATTTGCCTCATAGTCAGCCCATGTCGTTCCTGCACGATTTATTCCCTGTGGTTAGCTCCCGCTTCGCCCTCCTCAAGGTCGAGCCGTCAAGGTGGCCAGCACTCCAACAACTCATCCATCTCCACAAAATAGACATCTCGTGTCTCCCCTATACACTCTTCGTACTCGCCCGTATATCAAGCTGACGTAACAAATGCTGCCCCCTCTCCGGTGAAAGAGAACCCCGGGCAGAAAGGACGTGTATTGCCACCACCGTGTGAGCAAAGAATAGCGCCGAAGGATCTTCCATCGCCAGAGATCCCACCTCGAAGGTAGCAAAGATGAACTAAACCCGTCAATGGCACCTCGCTCCCACTGCATCGTCGCAGACCAACGATGGAATATAGAAAGACGTCCGAGACAGCCCCGACACTCGACAACCAAGTGACCCTCCCGAGCGGTCCGACAAGTCTCAGAATCTCCACTGGGGAACCCACCATCGCAAATGATGTGTGCAAAGTCTCGGCCATCCGTAGCTCCAGCCCTCGATCGCCCCCTATCACCGCAGGACGCCGAGAGAAGGACCAAGCGTCACAAGACATTGGCACCTCGTGCATCATCTCGCAGCCTCTCCTTAACCATACGGTAAGCATAGCGGGACTCCCTCCCCACATGTATCGGCCACCGGCCGCCATCCGACCTATGCGCCAGAACGTCTCGCCCAAGACCAATGACACGATGTCTCCCCGCTCCGACATCGCTTCTCACCAAGTCCAAGACACCGTGATGGCACACACCTGTGGACGTGAACGTGAACAGAGCGGCGATCGCGCACAGAGCAAACGCGTCCCACACAAAGATGCTCCTCGCCTCCGGCAAATCTATCTGGCGCCTCGAAATGTCAACATAATCGCATTCGCACGCATCCCGTATGCTTCTCCAAATGAGATACCAAGCAAAGACACTAGCTTCTCAACAAAGGGCCATGCCACCAACATATGGAAGAACTAGCCGCTCCATCTCAGTCCTCCTGCACGGCCCTAAAATCTTCAAACGTAGGAGTGATTTCGTTGTACGAGAAGTTGTACACATTCCTCCGTACATCCTGCAAACGAGCCGCCGCTCTCAAAAGATCCCAACTGGAATGAGCTCCTTCAAAGCCCAAAAAGATTTCATTCCGTAATGCCTTTCGAAAACCCTTTGTTTCCGCCTCGTGTGGTTCCGTACCCACGACTGAAAATTTTCCAGGTATCGCTCTTGCATCCGAGACGATAGCTTAGGAAAGGGAGCCATGACAGAAAGTGAAGAAAACCTTAAGAAGTGGAAAGAAATTCAGCTAACTGATCAGAGGTGAATGCGCAGTTCTTAACAAATTGCAAAGCTGAAACTGCAATTTAAAAGACTCTGAAAACTCACCCTCAGTCCGGCCGGAACTCCCTTTGTAGTTGACTTGGTCAACTCTGCAAATACCGCTCCTAAATTGGAAGCAATTCCAAACAACACCCCGTTCATGCCTTATGAATCTGCGTGCCGCCCGGTTTCATTAAACCAATGTCAATATCCCTTCCGCCCCGGGCTCGTGCAACAGTGCAATTAATTAAAAATCAGTGCATATATGCTTAATTTTTGACCCGTTCAATTTTTTATGCATGTTTCATATTATTTATTTTTGATTAACCTACTTCCTTATTTGCCGAAAATAATGTAAGGTGATCACGTAATAAATGTGCCAAGAACAGGTTCCGCCCCACGGGCGCCTTTTCAAATTCAGTTCAAGTCAAATCATTCCGGACGATACATACATTTTGTCTAAAAAAAAAAGAAAGCAGTAAAGGAGGACTACTCCGTGTCCTGCTCATCATCCGAGCACTCGATGCACTGCTCCGCAGCTGTCGGATCCGTCGCAAACAGATAATCCCCGAATTCCTCCAGGCGGGAATATGCGAAAGGCCTCCGGCGTCCGCGAACTCGAGGACTCTCCCCTCTCGTGCCCCGAGTTCGAAGAGGGATGAGCTCCAAACCCACTGTTCCGCCCCGCGAACCGGCCAAATCCCCGTACAAAGTCCTCCCCACTCACCAGTGGGAGCAGTAACCTCTCGGCCTAGACGGCCTTGGCTCACGGACATCCACGCTCCTCCGGGAACTGCACCTCATGAACGCCACAAGCCTCCTAGCGTAGGCAGCCCACCCGTCCACCAGTCTCATAGCCTCATTGTACGTACGGCCGTACACTGCGAACCAGAAAGTCATCAAAAGGACAAGCAGTAGTACAGATGCAACATTTGCGTAATGCTACTATCAAATGCAGAAAACCAAAAAAAGTGCTCACCGAAGTGTTGGGGTCAACCCTGTTCCGTGATCTCGGCTCATCCGGGAGCGGGATCACCAGCCGCCTGTGTGAACCGTCCAGCCCCTCGTACGTCAGCCTAGTTTGTGGGAGCGGGAGATCTCAGGGATATCCAGGGGCCCTCGCCCTCCCCTGTGGCCTGCACCCATGGGCTCCTCACCCTCATCCTCAAGAAAGTCTCATAGTCGGCCCCCGCTACGATGTACTCAGATAGAACACGCCCGTCTATACCTCTCCAACTCATCCATCGGCATCAACAGAGGATACTGTATGTGCATAGGAGGATCCATTGGCACCATCGGAAGTGACCCCGGTCCATGCTGACGGGTCACCCTCTCCCCCAGATACATAGCGTCGCAATGAAGTCCCACCAGAGCTTCCGCCGCCGCGTAACCTCGCTAGCAACCCGAACCGCGACGCGTGGAATCGACTCCACTGTGTCACTGGATCCTCTCAGAGAACTCCTGCCAGTGGCCTCGGGACACCTCCTCGCACGAGCGCCGAGTGCCCACCCTCGACGAGACCGCCTTCTTCGCCCTCTTCTTCCAAACCAAAGATGGCAGTGGAACAGGGGTCTATACGCCTCCCTAATGTCCCACCGCTGCGGACCGAACACCTCATAAAGCACCCAGACTGCCAAGCAAATGGAAAGTTATGTCCGCCACAGAGCAAATACATTCGAGTGCATAAAAGAGACAAGGAAGAGAAAAAGACGTGAACTTACATCTAGAGAGCAAGCGAGAAACAAATTTCGGGAGTTCTCATCTCCCCGCGAGAATCAGTCCAGTGGAATGGTAGAGCTCGGCTACCCAGCCTCCCCCTACGCATACCCCTCACGGCATCCAAGTCTGCTGCCGACCCGAGCAGAGGGAAGTGACAGGATGTGTCGAAAGTCGGGAACAAAGTCGCTGACAACGCGAACCAAATGAACCCTCGAGCCAGGCGCCCGCGGTCATCCTCAAAGATCCACCAAATAATCTGTGATACCCGCCTCCCGTAGATGCCTCTCCATCGGCTCCGTACCGAATGCCTAAGCCTCGGCATCGCAATATCAAAACCCGCAGCCCGACAACCGACTCTGGGTATAACCATCCACCCACACCCGCCGTGTTGCCATAGGTCGGCAACCCGTGATAGCAAAGAAAATCGCTGGGAGTCACCGTCGCCTCCCCATCTCGAAATGAAAAGTGTGGGTCGTATCCCACCGCACTCACTCAAAGCCACGTACATGGACTCCGGCCCTCTGCGTCGCAACTATCGCAGCTACCGCACTGATGAATCCATCCAATCCGGAGTCAAGCACCAGCTGCCGTGGACTCCTCTCTCCCTCTCGAGCATCGTCCGGGAATACCTCCCACAACGCTCTCACTGCCTCAAAGGCTCCCCGACTCTTCTGATTGTGGACGTCAACTATCCCTCGCCCCTGCAGGTGAACAAAGCAAGGATACGTTGCTAATGTAAGCAACGTCAACAGAATGCACGAACGCATGTCAAAAGGATGCAATGCAGATACGGTTCTCATTCATTTCCTAACACATATTTCCATCATTTCGAAAACTCCGTCGAAACCGGAACTTTCAAAGCATTTCGAAAACTCCATCGAATCCGGAACTTTCAAAACATTCTGAAAACTCCGTCGAAATCGGAACTTTCAAAGCATTTCGAAAACTCCGTCGAATCCGGAACTTTCAAAACACTTTGAAAACTCCGTCGAATCCGGAACTTTCAAAACATTTCAAAAACTCCGTCGAATCCGGAACTTTCAAAGCATTTCGAAAACTCCGTCGAAACCGAAACTTTCAAAGCATTTCGAAAACTCCGTCGAATCCGGAACTTTCAAAGCAATCCAAAAACTCCATCGAAACCGGAACTTTCAAAGCATTTCAAAAACTCTGTTGAATCTGGAACTTTCAAAGCACTCCGAAAACTCCGTCGAAGTCGGAACTTTCAAATTCTTTCGAACATTTCGAAAATTTACTCCGTCCCGAATTAAAGCTACTTTAATTTTGGAAAATGCATCTAGACATGGAATTTTGCAACCAAAATTTTTATGTCATCTACCCATAGTGTCAATTGAACTACATCCTAGTCAATTTCGACAAAGGTTCATAGAAAAGTCGAAAGCCCCAATCCGGGCACCAAAATCCCTAACTCATTCCTAGTCAAATTTCTAACATTTGAAGAATGCACATTCTTAAAATTAATGGAATTTGAGGGAAGGTTACTTGTCTCTCTGTTAGTGTAATCTGCAGGTGATATCGTAGATGATTTCCCAAGTGATATCGCAGATGATATCCTGGACTGAAAATTATATAGTTGTATATTTCTTGTTTGTTATTTAATGGACTAACGTGCTAATATGGTCTGTATAGTCTATGGTTTATGGTTGTATTTCAGGGTGCAATAGCATCAAAGAAGGAGCTAGACACGTGTGGAAATTGGAAGAAAAGAATTAATACATTTTATGTATTAATTGCACTTTGGCATTCAACAACAACATGTATGTGGACTTTGTCAAAGGTTGTTGCTGAATTATAAAAGAGGTACAAGGATGATAAAGCAAGGGAGTACAAGGCGTGGAAGCATGGCTTGAGGATTCAACAACTCGGTTGCTACAAATTAGGAAGTGGGAGCTAGAATTGTGGAAACAAATTAACCCACTCTCCCTACACTTCCTCCACGTGCAAGACCAGCCCCAAGGCTGTTATTGGAGTAGCCTTCAAGTATTTGAAGACTATAAATAAGCTTGGAAGGTTTATTTGAAGATATGCCAATTACATCATCACATTCACACCTTCGAAAAGCTTAGAGATAGAGTTCTTTGTTTGGTTCTTTTTAATCCTTTCTACCTTGTAATTTCGCACTTGATTACTTTGGTATCAAGGTGTGTGAAGGCTAGGATAGGATTCCGTTCTTTATCTCTTGTTCCATAGAGCTCAAAATAGATATAGCTATAGGGAACTTTCGGCTTTGTAAATTCATTTATAGTGATTATAAAGTCTTGCCTAAGAGGCACTCTCAAGTTATATTTATATAACTTGAGAAAAACAATTTTGGTGTTTTATTCCGCTGCAAACTCTTTTACAAAATTGTTTTATTTTCGAAGTGTGTGTGTGTGCCATCCCAAGTGCTATCGTTGGTGCTGTTATCACCTTGGATATCACTTGTGATCCAGGCCGTGACAATTTCAATTGGTATCAGAGCCTCTCACTTGACGATACTAAGTGTTTGGTCCTTTTTGTCATGGCTTTTGATCCTGCAAATCCAAATCAAAAACGTCTTCCTGTTTTAGATGGTTCGAATTATGCATATTGGAAAATTCGCCTTCGCTCGCATATCAAATCAATTGATCTTCGAGCATGGCGATCTATATTTCATGGGTACTCTCTTCCACTATTACCTCCTGATGAGGATGGTGATGTTCAGGTTAAACCTGAAGGTGAGTGGACTAATGAAGAGATCACCCTAGCTAACTATAATGAGAAAGCTCTTAATGCTATCTTTGAGTGGGTTGACATGCATATTTTTAAACTTATTCAAAATAGTTCCACAAATTTCAAGAAGCTTGGGATATTTTACAAAGGTTTTGTGAAGGAGATTCTAGTGTGCGTGAAAACAAACTTAGAGGTCTTACTGGCAAATTTGAAAGGTTGAGAATGGGTGAAAGTGATACTATCTCCTCTTATTTTGAAAAACTATTTGACATTGCTAATGAGTGTCAACTTTTAGGTGAACCTTTTACAAACAAACAATTGGTTTCAAAGGCTATTAGAACTCTCCCTGAGCGTTTTAATATAAAAGTTTCATCTATAGAAGAGGCTCACAATCTTTCTACAATGGATATCAATTCCTTAATGAGCATTTTAAAAAATTTTGAGTCAAACCTTGCCGAGCAAAGTGAAGCTTTCAAAGGCAAGAGTGTTGCTTTAAAAGTTCATTCCTCTAGTGGTTCAACTAATGAGGATGACGAAATTTTTGAGGAATTAGGTGAAGATGCCAGTGTTGCCTTACTTGCTAGGAAATATAACTCAATGGTGAGAAAGTTTAACAAAGAAAATGTGCGGTGTAAAGGCTAAAGAGCAACAAGCCAAGGTGTACAATTCAATGCCCAAGAGGACATTTCCATCTACTCGTAAAGGTGGTCCCATAAGGAGAGCATCATCGGATCAATCCAGATCCGATCCAAAATACCTTGAATCAATCCAATGTCATGCTTGCTCTGGATGGGGTCATTACTCAAAATGAGTGTGCTAACACTCTAAGGAAGATGGGAAAGAACCTATGGGTTTCTCTCAGACAATGAGGATGAGGAGACCAATCAATGCGAAGATTCAGGATCAAACAAAGAATGGTGGTCACAAATCGTGACTCGGATTCGTCAGTGATACCCCAGTGATATCCAAAATAGGATAGCACCCGAGATATCATCCAACAGGTATACTGCATTTAAATTTGATAAATGCCGTTTATTTTGTGGGTTCGTTAACATGGATGCGTGTTGTTCACAAGATGAGAAGGAGTTCAAGAAGGATGAACTCATTTGTGGTCTTAAGAACCTTTGCAAAGAATTGGTGGATGAATGGAAGAAAGAGAACAAGAAGGTGATCTCTCTGTCCAAAGAGGTTCAAGACCTAACTGATGGCTTGACTAGATTGGAAGTTCAACTCACAAAGAAGGATGTGGAGCCGGACAAAGTCAAGAGCAAACTTACTCTTGCCGAGACAACATTCAAGAAACTCAATACGAGTTCTACCAAATTAGATGCAATTCTTGGGTTGTCCAAACCACTCAAGGCAGTGTATGGGTTTTCAAGAGTCTTTAAATGCTATTGCATCTACTTTGTCTAATACGTAAGATAAGTTAATTTTTGTTAAAGAAAGAGATCATGTTGAACCAATATCTTCGATAAGTCTTCTGACAAGGTAAAAAATATGTAACTACTCGTTACTCTACCTTTGGACATTTGAAAAATGATTGCAAAACTCTCTTAAAGAAACAGTCCAGTTCTGTGTGATACCCGAAGTTGCTACCTAGCATGTCAGATATCACTGTCAGTCAGAAGAAAAATTATCAAAGTAGGAAAGTCTGGAAACCTAAGTCTAATCTGATATGTGATGTTGTTTGCACTGCCTTAAAAACTAATGTTGAAGGTTCATGGTATTTTGATAGTGGTTGTTCTCGTCATATGACTGGAACAAAAATATTTTTAAAGGAATATGAACCTATTCAAGGTGGTAGTGTAACATATGGTGGTGGTGGCAAGAGTAATATAGTAGGAAAAGGCGTTTTAAGTGTACCTGGATTTCCTGCTCTGAAAAATGTTTTACATGTTGATGGACTTGTCACTAATTTAATTAGTATTAGCCAACTTTGTGATGACAACCTTGAAGTGAAATTTAACAAAGACACTTGTAAAGTTTTTGATTGTACCAATAACTGTGTTATGTCTGGTCATGGAACGGAGTTTGATAATTCATTGTTCTTTACTTTTTGTGAATTAAAAGGAATTAAACATGAGTTTTCTGCTCCTAAAACACCTCAACAAAATGGGGTGACTGAAAGGAAAAATAGGACCTTACTTGAGATGGCACGTGTGATGTTGTTTTCAAAAAGAATTTCAAAAAGATTTTGGGCTGAGGCCATAAACACAGCTTGTCACACGGCCAATAGGGTTTTTCTAAGACCTGGTACTAGAATGACACCTTATGAAATTTTGAATGGTAGGATACCAAAGGTTCATTATTTTCATACATTTGGGTGTGTGTGTTATGTTCTAAATGATCGGGATTACTTAGCTAAATTTGACTCTAAAAGTGATAAGGCTATATTTCTTGGGTATGCTCAGATGGACAGCTTTAGCATATAGGGTTTACAACCTTAGGTTGAAAACCATTCAGAATCAATTAACGTTGTTTTTGATGATTTAGCAAGTGTTACGTGATGGAGTGCAGAATCTCCATTAATATTGCCTGGAAGAACAGGAGAATCAAAATCAAGTAAATGATACCCTGTGCTAACCCAAGTGATGCCACCGAAGGGATAGCATCTCCGGTATCACCCAAGACCAATCCAAAGAATCGAAAAGGATGAACAGTCAGATGATGATGATGTGCATGAAGATTTGAGAAGGGATCCACCAGCTAGGATCAGAAGAGACCATCCCTCCTCTCAAATTATTGGAGAAGCTAGTGAGGGGGTACAAACAAGGAACAAAGGACATTTTAGTGACCGTGAAATGGCAAGGTATGTGTGTATGTCCACCACATACCACAAGGTAAAATATTCCTGTTTTGTCTCTTCTTTAGAACCCAAAAATATTTCTGAAGCTTTAAAAGATAATTTTTGGATACAAGCCATGCAAGAGGAACTTGACCAATTTGCTCGTAATGAAGTTTGGTGTTTAGTACCACGTCCTAGTAATACAAATGTTATTGGTACTAAATGGATTTTCAAAAACAAATCAGATGAGCAAGGAAATATTGTTAGGAACAAAGCTCGTCTCATAGCACAAGGTTACACCCAAATTGAAGGTGTTGACTTTGATGAGACCTTTGCTCCCGTTGCTAGAATAGAATCCATAAGACTCCTCTTGGCTATAGCTTGTTTTCTAAAAATTACTTTGTTTCAAATGGATGTTAAAGCCGCCTTTTTAAATGGTTATTTAAAAGAAGAAGTTTTTGTTGAACAACCAAAAGGATTTGAAGATCCTAATCTACCAAACCATGTATATAGACTTGATAAAGCTTTATATGGCTTGAAACAAGCTCCACGTGCATGGTATGGTCGCTTAACCTCTTTCTTACTTGAATATGGATTCACAAGAGGTGAAGCAGATAGGACCTTATTTATCCTAAGGCATGGCAAAGAAATAGTCATTGTTCAAATCTATGTTGATGACATAGTCTATGGCTCTACTTCTCAAACGTGTTTAAAAGATTTTGTAGAGGCTATGACATCAACATTTGAAATGAGCATGATTGGAGAGTTAACATTCTTTCTAGGCTTGCAGGTGAAACAATCAAATGAAGGAATATTCATTTCACAAAGCAAGTATGCAAAGAGCCTAGTAAAAAGGTTTGGGTTGGAAGGAGCAAAAAGTTCAAAATCCCCATGTGTTCTTCTCTCAAACTTGGTAGAGATCAAGTAGGTGAGGATGTTGATCCTACTCTTTATCGTTCAATGATAGGTAGCCTTCTCTATCTCACTTCTAGTCGTCCTGATATCATGTTCAGCGTGTGTGTTTGTGCACGTTATCAAGCCAATCCTAAAGTCTCTCACCTTAATTCTCGTCAAAAAGATAATTAAATATGTTTCAGAACAAGTGAATTAGGGATTTGGTTTAGTAAGGATACTAATACCAATTTGGTTGGCTTTAGTGACTCGGATTGGGCAGGGATATGGATGATAGGAAGAGTACTAGTGGGGGTGTTTTTACTTGGGCAACAATTTAGTTTCATGGTATAGTCGTAAACAAAATTGTGTTTCTCTCTCCACAAACTGAGTCCGAGTATGTGGTACTGGTAGTTGTTGTTCACAACTTATTTGGCTAAAACATATGTTAGATGACTATGGCCTAGAGAGTAATTCTTTGACTATGTACCGTGATAACCCGAGTGCTATCAACATTTCAAAAACCCAGTTCAACATTCCCGTACTAAACACATTGACATACGTCATCATTTTCTTAGAGATATGGTAGATAAAGGCCTAATTAATATTGATCATATTGATACTAAGTATCAACTCGGCCGACATCTTTACTAAGGCCTTAGACCACGAGAGATTTTCTAGTTTGAAAAGATCTCTTGGTCTTTGTAATCTCTCGAGTCCGTCTGCTCGTGCTACCCTGTGTGATGTTATCACTGTGGTAACACTTGTATATTAGTGTATTTTTTTTCTTTGGTTATTTACTTAAAAAAAAAAAAATACTTTATTATTTGTTTATTCTAGCTAGGTTAGTTCTAACAAAGGGCACATGCCGACCTTTTGTTATGGTAGGTTATTATTTAGGTTAGCACGTCCGATATCATTCCCCTTCATATGCTTAAAGTGACAAAGTCACTAATATTTTCTTTTTTTGATAAATAAAAGACAAAGGCATTTGTCCATACTTTTCTCTCGAGCTCGGGCACGGTGTTCGCCGCAACGATGTACTCTTGCCAATGAGAAGGTATGAGGTGATTTATGCTAAGTATTAGGGACATGGAGTTCGCACTACAAAGGTACCCTACTTGAAAGGCATAGATCACTTGGTCTCTACACTTGAAATATAACTTGAAGCACCTGAGCTCGTTACTACGTTGCTTTCTTGTTTAAAGAAGTGTATTGAGACGTGTTTAACAAGCAATGTACTTAAAAATTATATATAGGCATATAATGCCTAAAGTGCATGAAAAATGCTCCTTGTTATGCCTCAAGTGTTTGAAACCGAAAAAAATATTTATCAAGGGGTTTTATATCATATGTGTTATCCTACGTGTTACCATCATTGCCTTAACACATTAGTGTGTGCTATATTAGTTTTTTATTTTTTATTTTCGAAATATTGTTGATTAATTTCTCAAAATCTGAAAGTCTTTTTAAAGAGTTTACGATTTTGAAAACGTCTTCAACAAGTTTCCTTTATTTTTGGTAAACTTAATTAAGTAACTAACCCTTATTTATTTAATTTGTGCATATAATGTTTTGGACTTAGTTACAAATTATTTAGTTTACTTATTTTTTTTTATTCTTTACGTTTTTACTTAAAAAAAAAAAAAAATTTATTTTTTTAAATGTTGCAACCGTGTTGTTTTTATTTAAAAAGAATTGAGGTTTAAAAGGGAGTGGTTAGGTTTAATTCGGTTTGTGTGGATAGGGATTAGTTTGAGAATAAATAGGGGTAGATTAGATAAGCTTTTAAATGTCAAATCAAATTAAGAGTTTGTTCCCATTTAATCTTTTATTTCCTATTTTCTCTCAACCTCCTCCGTCTCTCTCTCTATACGTTACCCTCTCCTCTCTCTAAAACCCTCCTTCCAAATGGCCTTCTTCTCTCCCAAAATTCTAGGTCAAAAATACGTTCCAAAAAATTCCCTCAAAACTCCATGGCATCTCCATCCAAAGCTAGTACCGAACCTTCCCACACGGACCAAATGGACATCTCACTTAGCATTGCTCCTTCCGTGGCATCTCGCGTGGCCATGGAAACTTCCCCAATGATCACTCCAAGCTCTTCTCCACCAACAATGGCGATTGTTCCTACCTCTGGCCCCATTACCTCATTTGATCAAGGCATTCCTAAGGTGACTCTCATCCCTACCGAGCCAAAAAGGAAGAGGAAAGCCCCAACTGCCAAACTGTCTCCCCAAATCGCAAAAGGAGGTCTTCCAACCGCATTAGATCAATCAGTCCAAGGCAACTTCAAATACCTCAATTGATCCAGCTTGAAGTCTCGTAAAGCTCTATTGATGTGTACTCACCCCATGTGAGTGATGAGAACTTTGAAGCAAACAAGGAAAAGGAGCCTTCTGTGGACTCATTTGATGCTTGGGTAGATGGTGATGAAGAGGAGACTCTCTCTGATTATCAGAAAAAGAAGGCCAAGGGCAACCGTGAGTGCTACCGTAAGTGCTAGCAAGAAGAGGATATCATCTCGAGGTAACACTTGCCCCCTCTTCGTTCCTAAACATTCCTCTAGTGATAATTCCGGTGATGAGGTTACTCAAACCGAAGAGGATAAAGCTTTTCCAAAACCTTTTCTTACTTTGGAGTATTCTAAAAAGGAAAATATGGAACTTTGGTTGAATAGTCTAAGTAAGAGAATTTTAAAAGAGAAGCACATTGATGAGGGTCCGTTGGAAAAGGAAGGAGTGGTTCAGCTTTTTAAAGGACAGAATTTTATTAATGCTAATAATCATGCATCTTTTTGTTGAGAGTGTTATTCGCAATTTCTTTGCCAATTTGCATGCTCATTCGGATGATGAAGGGTCTCGCTAAATATGGAAAAGTGTTTGTTAGGGGAAGAGTCTATTCTTTTACTCCCGCCCGATTAACAAAGTTTTAGGCCTCCCTAATGTAGATGATGAGAGCATTAGGGTCAATAGAGATGAAATGGTAAAATTGCTCACTCACAACAAACTCAGCCTTGGCCTTTGAAAGAGAAACTTCATGCTTCTAGATTATCTTCTCTCTATTCGTACTACACAAACCGTGCATCTTCAATTGGCTTCCTACAACTAATGAACCTATTGTGACTTTGGAGCATGCGAATGTGTTGTAGAGAGGGGGTAAAAATTTAAGGATTAACTTTGGAAGAGTAGTGTTTAAACACTTAGCTTCATGGGGTAGAAAAAAGGAAGTGAACATTAGCTTTTTCCCTATCCTTCTCTAATCTTCAAAGTTTTGGTATTTCAATCCTTGCCCATTGAAGCCTCTCGATGTTTTTACCACCGAACCCGAGTACTATACCGTTGATCAACAACTCGAAAAAGGGTAAAAGGTATACAAAAGATCTTCCTTGGAACAAATCTCGATGAAACAACCCCCGCTCCTCCCAAAGGCTATCTCACGTGATACCCCAAGTGCTTCCCTGTGTGTTGCCCCTCATACTTTTGCAGAACCGATGCCGCAAGTATTCTCGAACAACATGATGAATCTTTGGGCAACTCTGGACCATCAATCCCAAAGGCTACAGCTTCTCAACTTCCCGCACAAACACCAAGTGCAATAGGAGAACTTGCCGAGGGATGGGCTAAGCTTAAGCAGTAATGTATGCTTTTATTTATGAAATTTCTTCCCAAACAAGGGAGGATCTCGCCGTCGGAACTTCGGAGCCGGTGCTACCGCAGGTGCTACCACCGGCCGGCCCAAGTGATGGTGGAAGTGATAGGGAAGGAGATCAGAGGAAGAAGAAGAGTTTGAAGAAGAAGAAAGCCGAACCTTAAGGTTGATAAACCTGAAGGTTTATGTTGCCGCTATCATATGGGTGACTATTTTTGTGGTGGTCCTACAAACAATGTTTTTATTTTGGTGATGTGGTGGTTCTTTAAACAATTTACTTTTATTTTGTTTATTTTTGCTAAAACACTTTAGTTGGTTTGTTAATAACTTAAACTTGCTAGGTTATTTTTTGCTAAGTTTTTGGATGATATTTTGCTACAATGGTTATGGTTTTTAATGGTTACTTAGTTTATTTCGAAAACTTTTTAAAGTTTGAAATAAATTAGTTTATTATGATAAATCATTGTTTAGGATTAGCTCCTTGATTAAGGGGAGTTAATTTTTGTGGAGATATTATTCTATGGTCTATGCTCAGTACATTTGTATATAGACTTATCCTACAGATGACAGAAGACATTAAGTTTGGAAAGAAATATCCAACTAAGGGGAGATTGTTAGTGTAATCTGCAGTGATATCGTAGATGATTTCCCAAGTGATATCGCAGATGATATCCTGGACTCGAAAATTATATAGTTGTATATTTCTTGTTTGTTATTTAATGGACTAACGTGCTAATATGGTCTGTATAGTCTATGGTTTATGGTTGTATTTCAGGGTGCAATAGCATCAAAGAAGGAGCTAGACACGTGTGGAAATTGGAAGAAAAGAATTAATACATTTTATGTATTAATTCGTAACTTTGGCATTCAACAACAACATGTATGTGGACTTTGTCAAAGGTTGTTGCTGAATTATAAAAGAGGTACAAGGATGATAAAGCAAGGGAGTACAAGGCGTGGAAGCATGGCTTGAGGATTCAACAACTCGGTTGCTACAAATTAGGAAGTGGGAGCTAGAATTGTGGAAACAAATTAACCCACTCTCCCTACACTTCCTCCACGTGCAAGACCAGCCCCAAGGTACATTATTGGAGTAGCCTTCAAGTATTTGAAGACTATAAATAAGCTTGGAAGGTTTATTTGAAGATATGCCAATTACATCATCACATTCACACCTTCGAAAAGCTTAGAGATAGAGTTCTTTGTTTGGTTCTTTTTAATCCTTTCTACCTTGTAATTTCGCACTTGATTACTTTGGTATCAAGGTGTGTGAAGGCTAGGATAGGATTCCGTTCTTTATCTCTTGTTCCATAGAGCTCAAAATAGATATAGCTATAGGGAACTTTCGGCTTTGTAAATTCATTTATAGTGATTATAAAGTCTTGCCTAAGAGGCACTCTCAAGTTATATTTATATAACTTGAGAAAAACAATTTTGGTGTTTTATTCCGCTGCAAACTCTTTTACAAAATTGTTTTATTTTCGAAGTGTGTGTGTGTGCCATCCCAAGTGCTATCGTTGGTGCTGTTATCACCTTGGATATCACTTGTGATCCAGGCCGTGACAATTTCACTCTCGATCCCTCCTTTGGAGTTGTGTTTGTCCCTAGCCTGGTAGAACTCCGCCGGATTCAATGGATGAATGTTGGTTCGAATGGTCCGAACCAACCGCGTTCTTTCGTCATCGGTCCTTCCATGACGAGTCATTGGTTCCCAATCACCTTCCATAGCAATTTTCCTTCACAAATCTGAGCAAATCTCACAATTTGGGGTGAAAACTCTCTCCTCCTTTCTCTCTTGCTCATCGGAAATGATGGTGGAAATGGTTTGGTTTGCGTCGGACTTGGAGCTGATTTGAATGCTGTCAAACTGGGTCCCAAGTCCGGCCGGACTCTTAGTGCAATTTAAAAGATTCCTTCCAATTCAGCCCCTCAACTTTGGGCAGTTCCAATTTTACCCCTTTTGGCCTCCAAAAGTGTAAAATTTCCCCCAGTTAGACATTTCTAACACCCCATCCCCCGAGGATAAATCCCCAGTTAGTTTTCACTAACGCTCGTCTCCAGACGTTAAATTCCCAGTTAGTTTTCACTAACGCTCGTCTCTAGACGTTAAATTCCCAGTTAGTTTTCACTAACGCTCGTCTCCAGACGTTAAATTCCCAGTTAGTTTTCACTAACGCTCGTCTCCAGACGTTAAATTCCCAGTTAGTTTTCACTAACGCTCGTCTCCAGACGTTAAATTCCCAGTCGACGTTTGACATTCAAACGCTCGCGTCCGTCTCCAGACGTTAAATCCCCAGTTGACGTTTGACATTCAAACGCTCAATCATGTCCCCTGACATTCCAGTTACAATTCCGTCTCCCGACGTCAAAAATTTTATTGGTTTTCACCAATGTTCACTCTCCCCGGCCGCCAGTCGTAAGCCCGATCGTTCCACCTCAGCGGCCATCATGGTAAGCCCGCACAACAATCCCTCTTCGGCCATCAAGGTAAGCCCGAATGCTCATCCCCAGCAGGATTCTAAAGAAGAAACGTCGATCCTTCCGAGTTGTTAATAACGCCAGTTTAACACAACCGTTCCCATCATTTGCCACCCTATCCCCAGCAGGATAAACCTGGCAGTCAACGTAAGCCCAGCATCCAAGGCACGAACGCCTTCTTCTTAGGATAAATGTATCCTCGTAACTCCGGTTTGAGGCGCCACACACCCTCGTATGCTTCACCAACTCCAGTTTGAGGCGCCACACGCCCTCGTATGCTTCACCAACTCCGGTTTGAGGCGCCACACGCCCTCGTATGCTTCACCAACTCCGGTTTGAGGTGCCACACGCCCTAATAAGTATCAGCAACTCCGGTTTGAGGCGCCACACGCCCTCAAAGGTTTCAGAAGTCCCAGGTTCAGACGCCTCACAATAGTCTCCATTCAGGTTCCGGTACCTCGCAATGGTCTCATTCAGGTTTAGACGCCTCCCAACAGTCTCGCTCAGGTCAAGGTCCCCACGCGCGGCTCCTTGCACCTACGAACTACGATCGGCTTGATTCCCGCTCGGGATACGTAGGAATCCTTTCGCTAAGGGTCCAGCCAGCTGACCGCCCAGGTCTCTTCCAAAGTAAGGCATCCCGATTTGGATCCTTATCTTTTTTCAACGACCCCACCTCCTTCGGAGGAGACGTCGCTGAGGGGCTAACTGTAAGTACCCAAATCCGGATCGTCAAAATCCGTCAGAAAGTTAACCGAAATCCGTTAACTGGCCCGCTCCAGGTTAACCGGAACTCGTTAACTCCCCGTTGCCATGCCAACGAGACGTCCCGGGACTGCCCCGTGCATCCCGACGTCAAAACGTACTTAACACACGTCATCGCACGTGAAAGTACGGCTTTTCCTGAAAAACGCACTTTCCGGCACTTTTCGGGGGCATTTCGGACATTTTCCGGATCGTTATTTTAAAAACGGACAAAACCGGACCCGGAACGAACTCCCACATGGGCCGGTGACTCATGGGATGCGTGGAACTCTCAGGAACTCTCCAAACTCCCGAGGGTCGAACCTACAGTTCAGCCAGTAACTACTGCTGGTGCAGCGACGTTCGAACAACAAGGCGGCAATCCGTAAACTACCTCCCCGCGGAGGCACCCAAGCCAGTATCCTGGGACAAAATCCGTCAAGATGCCGAAGCTCCCGGGAATACGTCTACAGTCAATGAGTTGAGGGAAGACATATGGCCCTATGCTACGAGGAATCCTCCTCTAACTATGGCTCAACTCGTGAGCGGCTACTGCTCGTAAGGAACCAAGCCTGATGTTAGCGTTATAACCCAATCGGGTCAAATCCATGCATTACCACCTAAGGCCACTAAAAAGCCTGCGGAGCCAGAACCACAACCCAGTCTGCCCGAAGACACAAGTTCCGTGAAAGAGGACCCGATCCTCACTCGGCTCAAGCACCTGTGCGAACATTTCCCTTTGGTCCCCTGGCTCACATCCTCTTATCCTCACAAGCTCAAGCTAGAGGAAAGCCTCGGCCCGTACCATGGTCCCCGTGGATGCAACCCTGCATAAAGTCATTCGATGATCGGCAACATCCACTACGACAACATTATCACCTTCACAGATTTGGACCTTCCAAAATTTGGGGCTGATCACAATGAGCCGCTCTATATCACTGTCCAGCTGGACGAGCGTCGCCTTCCCCGCTGTAAGTACGCCAATCCAATTCGCAACCTTTTTGATGCATTTTAATATAATAAAATTGCATTTAGGGGCGTTTTGGTAACTTCCCGGCCTATCCCGAGACTTCCTAAACGTTCCATGAGTTTCGCGAAGGAAGTACCTTTTGGTACATTATTCATGCCAAAGGACCTCTTGGGAATAAAACCCGTTGGACCTTTTGGGTATTTTCCGAATGTTCCGTAAATCGGTTTTTGGCGCCAAAAGCGGTTGAGCCACCTTGTGTCACGCGACACTCGAGGCATGGAAAGAGGACGCGTAAGGTCGTGCGACACACTAAGGCAGCCTAACCGCAGCCTCTATAAATAAGACCCTCCCCTCTCATA
The DNA here is from genome assembly GCA_022495995.1 of Adenophora triphylla var. japonica. Classification (NCBI taxonomy): domain Eukaryota; kingdom Viridiplantae; phylum Streptophyta; class Magnoliopsida; order Asterales; family Campanulaceae; genus Adenophora; species Adenophora triphylla. The sequence goes on along the minus strand of JAFEMH010000599.1, from coordinate 271,495 downwards.
AAAGGATCCCAACTTTAGCCTACTCGTTACTCTTCAAGCAGATTTGTAGCGTAACGAACCTCTCCAAACATAAACCTCTCTCTCTCCTACCTTCAACCTACCCAATTCCTCCCTTCCAAACCCAATTCTCACGCCACACCAATTGAGCCCCTTGCCTTAATCCTTCCAGATCAGAGGTGAAGAATTGAAGGGTTCTATATCTAACTAGATATAGAATTCGTGGAAGCAACAAGGGTAACGATTCCCTAAACTCAATCTCTCTCTCTCTCTCTCTGCTTAATTTCTATTAATTCTAGCATTTGATTTTGTTTGGATTCGTAATCGATCCTAGATATCTCGGATTATCAATCCCAATCGCAATCTCTCTCGTTTAATCGAATAATCGGTGCAATTGAGCTTATATTGTTGATCATTTGATTGGATTTGGTGTTTGAACCCCAAGGGGTGTGGATCTACTCATATCCACACTCCCGGTCGATTTAGTGTTGTTTCGTTTTCCATTCGTAATTCGGCTAATTGATTAGATCTCGTATAGCTTCGTTGATTCCCGTGTTCGTATTGTTAAGTTTCGCAGATGGCTCATATGTGTCACGCGACAACTTCGTCTCCAAGTGATCCTGTGTCACGCGACACATGTGGTCACTGGTGCGATATGTCATGCGACATACATGACCCATCTGCAGAGACCCTTTTTCCTTTGTAATCTGTTTTAGATTGTTTGTATCAGGGATGTGGCCTCCCTAAATAATGGTCTCACAATATGTAATTCTCGTTCCATAATTAGTAAGATGCATTTTATCACACTTTGTTTATTATCAATATTTGCACACACTTTGGATTTACTTGGATGTTTCTGATTGAAAGACTCGTCTATGGACGAGGCGTGTTGGGTGAACTCTCGGTTCTTCCCAACACGTAACCTGACCTCCGAACTCATATTTTCTCTCTAAACAAAAGGTTTTCAATGTTTCCTCTTAAAACGGCGTGGCGACTCCTTCTTTTCATTTAAACCGGAAACCAATTTCGGGCGAGCGCACATTCAGTGGCGACTCCGCTGGGGATGTCACTTGAAAACCTGTTTTTCAAGTGTTGAGTGGGTCAAGCTTTTGTTTAGTCAAAACGTCCAATACATCCATTTTGTGTGCATTATTTGATAATCATTTGTGATTCATACATCTTGTTGATTATGAAACTTGTGAGCCCTTTGTGCTTGTGGTCACTTTTTGTGCATTAGTCTTCTCTTTGTGTTGCTCTTGCTATGGTAAAACAGGGGCTGATTTGATGATTGAAGAGAGTTTCTTTGGTTCAATGACCACCTGTGTCGTGCGACACCTTTGTCTCTCGGGATGTCCCGTGTCACGCGACAAAAGGTGGCCACCGAATGTAACATCGAAGACCGGGTTTGAGGGCGCCCTTGGATCAAGCAGACTCATTTGATTGTTGTTCCCCGTATATCCCGTGTGAGGGTGTGTGTTGTCTTTTCTTTCTTTAAAATAAAAAAAAAAAATCATTTTTCGCAAAATAAAAGAACATAGTCATCCGCACACTACATCACTTAGATTTAGAACCCTCGGGTGCGATTGACGGCATCGCGGACGGCCATGAAATTCGCCTACGCTTGAGCACCTGAAATCAAACCTAAACCCCTAGTGTGTTATAGGTGGCACCACACTAAACCTTACCCACGGTTGGTTTTTGACACAATGTTTTAATTACAACAAAATGAATTGTTTTTGAAAAATAGTATAGGTCCTTATACCTTCTCCCGAAACCTCACACCTTGTGGGCATGTTGCCAAATGCAACATGATTTCACGTGGGGACATGTCACTCCCGTGGCGTGTTCTAAACGAGAGATCATGCCGCATTGCCAACATGTACCGACGAGAGGTCATGCCGGATTTTTCTTCAAAATTCTTCGAAAAGACCCGTTATGCTGCCAAATTTCCTTAGAAATTTGGACGAACCTTTTCGTTCCATAAAGATGTTAGGGTTTGGTTAGGTATCATTACATATTATATGTTTCAAAACAAAGCATTTGGTGTAATTCGAACGTTGCGTCATTAGGTTCCCCGAGGTATAGTTAGCATGAATAAAGGCTTATCCTTTTCCAACCGTCTCTAGGACTTAAAACACCGATTTCTACTTGAAGATTAATAAGTGTTGCACGAGTCCGTCTCCTTCCGTATTCTTCCCTCTCCCGTACCTCCTCAAAATTCTCTACCCCCTCTTTATACACGCTCTCTCCTCTCCAGATAAGGCAAGTTGGGTGCGCGATTCGATTCCCAGTGTTCGTTTAGTTCGCGTCTTGAGGAAGCTGCAGTTTCAGCAGATTTCGCACCCGATTCAATTTCAGAGATGTCTAGTGCAGAGAAGAGTATGACCACTCAATATGAGGATTCATCTGCCGCGGATCAACAAGTCATGCATAGTCTGTCTATGGAAGAGATGAGGGCTAATTTGGAAGCCGCTCTAGCTAGAGAGCGTGAGACTCAATTACTCGCTCAAGCCAGTGGAAGAGGCAAAGACATTCTAAGTTCGTGGATGCAATGAGAAGCCGTGGTATCATTGTGATCCGACGCGCTGATGGGACTTATGAAGAGATTACCAAGGGTAATGACACTGATCTAGGAGCCGGGAATGTTTCTATCCTTTTTCAACCTCAGACCCAGTGGTGCATGGGTTCGGCTTATGCTCGTAATCGTGGGGTCAGTTGAACTCTCAAGTTGGTTTTGGTGGACCACGCCGGCCTCCCATGATTTGACCTCCTCACCTTTTCCCAATACTTCCATGCCTCTAAGCCAATTGGGGTCCCAGCTTCCGAACAATCAAGGTCTGTGGTTTCCGTGTTCTCGCATCGCAAGGCCGGGCCTCATGGTCCTCACTTCCGCAGTAACGCCCAAGATCCGAATCGCATCCTAACTCCGGAATCGCTCACTGGATGGATCTATGCAGCTTCCTACTAGACGGCCTCGGTTTCAAGAATACATGTCTCGGCCTTCAATGGATTTAGCTTTTGGATTTGGCTCATCATCTATGCAACATCCGGGGTCAATTCCTTACAGCCCGCTGCTTTTCCGCGTAATCGAATTTCCCAACCGGTCAATTTAATCATTTGCCATCTCCAAAGATCCGGTTAGCTCACTGCCTCTCTTCCAACCAGCCGCTTTGAGCCTTCTTCAACTATTGCTCCCGCTCTTCCTCGCCTTCCCGGATGACTCCTGAGGTAATTGCACTCGTTGAAGCAAATGCAAGAAGAAATTGACAAGTTGACGGCAGGATCAAGTGGATTTAAGGTTGTTGACCCAAAGCAAGTAGAGCCTCTTCCTTACAAGTTCAAAATGCCCAAAATACAATTTGATGGCTCGGCATGCCCGAAAACTCATGTGGACACATACGTGATGACTATGGGGGCAATGGGTTGTACTCCCGAGTTTATGGCTCAAAGACTTTCATCTCACACTCAAAGGACCCGCCTTGACATGGTTTCTAACCCTTAAGTCGAAGCTCGAGCTACTTGGAGTCGACTACCGAGGCCTTTCTTGAAAAGTACCGTGGAAACCTTGAATGGCGCACAACCAAGGATGATTTGCCTGCATACAATTCAAAACAGGATGAGTCAATCACCGAAGTTCTACAAGAGATGGAACGCTAAGCCGAATGAACTCTCTCGAGTCAATCCCGCCGCAGATCAAAAGGACATCTTTCTATCGTGTGTGAAGCCGCCGCTATGAAGCTATCGGAAGTGGTTGGTATCCCGACTTGAGGGAAATGGTAGGCATGGGAGCCCGCAGCGAAAATGACTCTTTAACCTTGCATCAAACACCAATGTTGGCAATAATGGTGGATTTCGACACGTAGCGGCAAGTCCAGTGATCCCTAAAGCAAAAGAGATGACTATCGACAACAAAGTGTCGCAAGAATCTACAAAAGGGGGACCAGAGAAAGCACCACCCCGTAGCGTGACGCTTGATGATCTCGAATGACAACCGAAGAGGCCTTCGTGAGGATTGGTTCAACAGGGAATGATCGTGCCACTTGATAACTACAACCCCACCAAACCCAATCCGGACTTTGATCATAGCAAATATTGCCAATATCACCAAGCATTCGCCACATCACCAATGATTGCATCCCCTCAAGAAGGTTATTCAAAGACTTGTTGATGATGGAAAGGTTGAGAAGGCTCGCCCCAATGTTGTCCCCGATCTTCTTCAAGATATCAGTAAGCCCGCAGGTTATCTCACCCGTAGACAACGAAGTCAATCCGCCCGGCGTCGTAAGTTCTAGAGTATCTTTTATGTGGTCGCGAGTCCGTCAAGTCCATGTTATGAGTCTTTTATTTGCAATAATAAAATATTTGCTTCTATTCCTGCTAGACTCGAGACATTACTTGCATACCCGTGTTGCACTCTATTGAATTGGTCTTATTCTAAATGATCACTTGTGCTGCTCACCGACCAACGCTTTGAAATGACTAATATTTAAATTGATCGAGTGAGAAAATTGATCGATATCCTTCCCAGAGCGGGGCTTAAGAACTCCCCACCTCGATTCCCATATGCTCACATATCTTCCTTCGTCCTCGCTATCTCGTTGCTCGATGAATTTGCATGGATCTTCCGCGAAGTAAGCGTAAGAAAGCAATGGAAGCTCAATCTCGCTCGTACTATCCGGTAGGGACTGCGGTTGAAACCTCTCACCCTTAGGAAAACCATCACCTTACCCTCACTAAACAATATCCCTTCATTTCAAGATCGGCATATTTGAAACCCGTTTAGCCATCACCCGAAGAAGAGGGACTATCCTTGAGGCTCCCGCGATGCAAAAGAAGATCGACCTGGTCCAAGCTCAAAAACGACGGAAAGCAATGATCCATCCTGGGGACTAGCTGAAATCCTCCTCTCAAAAAAAAAGAGAGAGACAAAAATACAAAAAAAAAAGAGAAAAGACAAGAAAGAGAGCCTAGTCCCCAGTGATCCTCTCAGAAGCGAAAGTCAGAAGATTCGGTTGTTACTCAAAGGGAGTCTCAGAGTGAATAAAGAGATAGCACGGATGTCCCTCACCACTACCTCAACCAATTCCGGCCGTCCTCTCGATTTTAGAGGACATTCCCATCCCATTACCCTTACCTTGCCTTTAGCCAAAGCCAAGATTGTCCTCTCATTCTTAGAGGCATTGAAGATGAAATCATGGATCCCCTCACCTTAGAAATCTCAAACACCTACCCAAGAGCCAACCTCTCATCTTTAGAGGTACAGTCAGCAAAGGGCCCAGCCGACCTCTCATTTTAAGAGGTTATGATATCCCAAATCACCCGAAGACCGATCGAAACCCCGAAACCCTGGCCATAGCTCCGACCGGATGGCAGTTTCATTCCATTATCGTTGAGATCTAAAACAAATTATCTCTTAAAGAGGAGCCAAGTCTATCCCGGCTCAAAAGATTATCAAGCGAAGATTGTGCAAATTCCATCTGTCCATTCGACGTTGCATGTGAGCATATTTCGTTTCTACTCCGCAAACACCTGCCGTGGACGTCCCACTGGGGCTTCGCATCTGTGTCTCCCATCGACACTCTAAGAGGACATATTTTTCAATTCTTAAAATCTTCGAAGGTCCTCACATCCCCGAACTTCATCGTTCATTCTCTTCATTCGGGATAAGCCGAACTACGGTGACCTGAGCTCCTCCTATGGAGGGGAACGTAGGCAACCATAATTGGTCCGGTCGAAATCACAAACAAATCTCAGAAAATCTGGTCTCCTCAAGGACCATGCCCATACACCTTCCATCCTTCCGAATTTGATCTCGATATCAGTGGGTTTCTCCTCAGGATTGATATAAAATATTTGCTCATATCAGCTTTGGCGGTTGACTAACCCGAACATCAATAAAGGGTTTTAAGAAGCTTTGTGATCATCACGAATAAGACAGGTTTTCAAGTGTCTCGACAAGTCTTCTCTTGCTACATCATAGGAAGATAGAGCTAAACACCGTTTCGGTCAGCAGGGGCTTCCATACACTTTCCACACCTTGTGATGCTTATACTCTCTCAAAAGAGTCAAACCCAAAGCGAGAGTGTCATAAACAGAAATTCGGGATTCATTTCCCACCATTCAAAAGATGTGCCCCTGCATGCAAATTTCTTGAGTCTTGTCTCGCCGTCGACCGATCGAAATCAAAGGATCAATCTCGCATCGGGCCGCATAAGGATATGTATGAAGCTGGGGCTTGGCCAGAAGACGATGTACATTTTGTGTGTGATTGCCGGGGCTGTTATCATGATAGCAATGCTTGAAAATGGATCCCCTAGCAAGAAGCTCGCTCTTCGATGAGCCTACTGAATTCCACACCCTGAGTAAGAAGAGTAATTATGGGAAGCAATGAAGAAGTCCATGCCTGAAGGATTGCCAACTTGGTTTGAAATGTCACGCGACAGAATGTTCCCTGGTTACTTAGAGTCGTGCGACATAGTGAGTCCAACATCAGACATCAGCAAGCTGCAAATCTGACCTTTACCAAGGCACGCCCCGACTTGTCCCAAGCTGCAAACAACTAGACATCCTGCAAATATCATGGGGGAAGGAATTTCTTTCAAAGCAACATACACATTTACCACTCTCATATACAAACCCAAAATTATATAAACCATTCATAATCTTTCAAAAGCCATTTACCCCCATTCATCTCTATCCTTCCCAAAATATAGACTCGCACAAGCAAGCTAATAACTAATAATGTACTAGGTGCAATACAAAAAAAGAAAAGAGAGTGTTTGTTTTCTTTCCCCAAAAACAGGGTACAACAACCAAAAAAGAGGGTCACAAATCAATCCGAGGGCTACTCCGAACCATCGTCTCCGGAAATATAAGTATCATCATCGGCAGAACTACTATCATCATCTTCAGCCTCCTCGTTGTCTTCTCCATCGGCATCACCCTCCTCAGGATCCGGGCCAGCAGCAGTCTCATGATAAGCAATGGGATCATCTCGGAAGAGCTCATGCATAACAGGAATGGGGAAAGTATCAAGTTCATGAGGATCTCGGGAAGAATCACTGTCAGAGCTGGGAGGATTAGGAGGACGACAACGAACAGTTTTGGTCCTGGGCAAATGCGTACCCTCAGCAAACATGACAGTGCGAGCCCTCTTCCTACCGGGCAAGCTAAGAGTGGAATCACTGTCATCAGAACTACCATAACTCTGAACCGCAAGCTTCTCCCTCAAATACTGATTGCTCCTCATCAATTGATCAACCATGTCCATAGCCCCAGTATAACGGCAAGCAAAACCTCGGTAGATGTCAGCGGATACCTGGTACAAGCAAATGTAAGAGAATCGAAATCGATCGTAACAAAGGAATTAAAGGATGTTCACAGTTTAAAGCCACTTACAGATTGAGTGCCCTCAGGGAGATGAAAGTATGGAAAAATCCGACTAGTATCAAGAGTGGCCCGCCTCATGACATCCCCATCCTGAAAATCAACGAAAGGAGGTGGTAGAGGAGGATCTGTAACATGTCCATCAGAAGGTCTCGCAGCCTGAGTATCAGGTCTCGGAGCAACCTGCGGTGACCTCAGCCTCGTAGCCACATAAGTGTCATAATCCCCATCATCATCCGTATAATTGAAGGTAGGCTCTCCCTGGATCAAAGCGGCTACATTCTCTAATTTCCGGGGAAACCACATCTCAGCAGGAGGATCATATGGAACTCTGGCCATGCTACCGTGACCATGTTGCCTACAAACCCGCTCACCCAAATACAATGCATCCCCAGACAAACCCACCAACAATTTGCGACACTCAGTAAGATGAAGGGCATGCTCCAGATGGACCCCAGCATATCGATCAGCCCAAGGAAATAAAGTCAAACTCCCAGGAACTCCCCGCAAGCAAGCCATAGTATCAGCTGAGAAGCAAGCCATCCGTCCTTTAGTATCACCGTCCGAATCTTCTCGCCTTGCATCCTTCACCCAACGCTTCATAGCAGAAATGTGGTAACCGGATAAGCCTCCCTACCCGCCAGGAATAACACCCAATGATCTCATAAGCCCAAACCTGAAAAGAAAAGACAAAGCAGAGGCAGTTAAAAAGAAGAGGGATGGAAGAAGCGGTATTCAAAAATGAGAATCAAATCAAGAAATACCTCAAAAGCAAAGTGGCAGCAGTTGAAGGACTTAGCCTTCCCCCGACTGATATCATCTAAAGCCAGATATAACTCAGCCAAACCTGCCTCTCCCCAAGACAGCGATCCAACATTAGCCCAATCCCTCAGGAGCTCCAACAAAGAAAGCAAAGCCGTGGACGTAGCATTGATAAACAACATATCCGAGAAGCCAACCCAAAAAAACGCCCTAGCCAACCTCTCAGCCCTCAACCTGTCCTCATCCGCATCCGCCATCTCGAATTTGGAAAACCAGTGCTTTGCTCAACCATCTGGCTATGGAGATCCCCCAACTCATAACCATTCCCCTTCTTGGCCTGGGGAACGAAGCCGATCAACTCCATGAAGTAAGCCTCAGTGGGGGGCGGGTCACAATCGAATGTGCTCCTCCGCATACAAGGGCTCATCAAGTAAAAGGCGCACTAATAACGGCAAAATCATATGGCGTGACGGTCGCCTTGCCCCAAGAGAAATGAAAAGAATGGGTAGTCTCCCACCGTAATTCTCTGAATGCCTTTACCGGCCCAATACTCCTCTCGTGTGCCTCCAACAACCTTAGCCATCTCAAAGAACCGCCCTAACCCAAAGAAGATATACCAAGCCTTTCGGCGAGTGAGTAAGCTCCTGACTACCGGGTAGCAAATCCCACAACCGGCCAACGACCTCCGGAGAGCCCCGGGTACGCAAATCCTACAGGTAAACACAGCGCAGGTATGAATATCCCAAATTTACTTGTCGAATCAATTGCATGTTTCAATTCCAAGCAAAACTAGGGTTTGAATATTTTAAGCATACATTTACAATTGATAAGAAAACTCAGAGCATGCAATAATTTTGAGCCCAAACAGAGAAAGCAAAATCAGTCATTTTCCGAAAAAATATAACTTTTCTCATCGCATCAAAAAGCAAGGGTTACAAAGTTTACCTTCATTTTATTCCCCGGTGCCGAAGTATGTTCTTTCAGATGAGGGTAGAAGTCTCCCCTAACAGTTTGAGGGACAAAAGGCCTTTGATTCCTCAAGGCATTCTTTCGCCGTGCGGCTAACTGAGCTTGAGTCGGAGCATTTTTGGTGGGTCGGCGCCTAGGGGGCATTTTGATGAATCAAAGATTGAAATCAAGCCCTAAAAACAGTCAACAATGATTGAAAGCGAGCGAAATGGTGTTCTTCCCTCACCAGACCGTCCACCTCCCTCCAACAGCGTATTTCGAAATGAGGACTATTCACCCTTTTAAAAGACTGATCAATGACCTTAAATGGTCGTGCGACATAACATTCCTCCAAAGCCAAAAAGCCAAAAATGCCCCTGTACTCTGATGATTTACCAATTTTGACCCCGTTTGGCATATGTTGTTTTACCCCCGCAGGTACAATAATCAATTGAATCCCGAAGACTGGCCCTCCGACTAAACTGGAGAAGAAAGGAAAAAGCAAAGAGGCATATGTATCCTTGACAGCCCCCAAGAAGAGCTCAACAAAACAAACAGCCCCACGAAAAGAAACCAATTCCACGGAAAACAGAATTCCCGAATTGACGAACAAATTTCCAGAAACCAATAGCCTCGAGGCACAAGAAAGAAGCATGAGTCCCCAGATGCCCAAGAAAAGCTAAGGACACCAAAGAAAAGCGGCAATCAAGCAAAGACCGTCCAACAGAAAAAAACAGTAACAAAGAATTAGCATGAGACCCCTTGGCAGCTACATTCATCAACAACAAAAGCAGAAGCAGAAGTGGTATGAGTCCCTTTGGCATCCACAAAGATCAGCAAAGAACAGAAAAACGGAGATAGCGTGAGTCCCCTGGCAGCTATACTTATCAGAACAGAACAGAAAGTGGAGATAGCGTGAGTCCCCTGGCAGCTATACTTAGCAGCAACAAAAAGCAGAGCAGAAGAAGTAGCGTGAGACCCTTTGTAGCTACATGTATCCCCAACAGAGCAGAAAAGAGATAGCGTGAGACCCCCGGCAGCTATACTCATCCCCAGCAAAGAAGAAAGAGAAGTGGTATGAGTCCCTCCGGCATCCACGAAGAGAAGCAGCAGTAGTGTGAGACCCTCCGGCAACTACCCTGCAAGAAAGAGAAGTGGTATGAGTCCCTCCGGCATCCACGAAGAGAAGCAGCAGTAGTGTGAGACCCTCCGGCAACTACCCTGCAAGAAAGAGAAGTGGTATGAGTCCCTCCGGCATCCACGAAGAGAAGCAGCAGTAGTGTGAGACCCTCCGGCAACTACCCTGCATGAGAGAAATGGTCTGAGACCTCTGGCATCCACAGAAGACCCGTTGCAGCATGAGACCCTCCGGCAGCTACAACTCGTCAACACAACGATAGCGTAATACCCCCTGCAGCTACTCGCAAAAGTACCAGTTGCAGCATGAGACCCTCCGGCAGCTACAACCTGGTGAGAAAGAAAGCAACTATCCAACCGCAGTAATATCGACCCCGTAGGAAACCACAGGTAAGCACAGCAAAGGTATGAAGATACGTCTCTACCCCTTTCTGGCTTATGATTTTAATTTTGGTATTTCCGAACTACGATTTGGCTTGATTCCCTTGTTCAAGGGATACGTAGGAATCCTTTCTCAGAAAGGTCCAGCCATCTTTCCCCTTTTTTACCCTTCTAGCCCTTCACCTTATCCCTTGATGCTCATTGGGATTGGGTCTTATTTTATCGACAACCCCACTTTTTCCAAAAGTGACGTTGCCGAGGGGCTCTGTAAGTATGCCAATCCAATTCGCAACCTTTTAGACGCATTTTAATATAATAAAATTGCATTTAGGGGCGTTTTGGTAAATTCCCGGCCTATCCCGAGACTTCCGGAAATGTTCCATGAGTTTCCCGCGAAGGAAGTACCTTTTGGTACATTATTCATGCCAAAGGACCTCTTGGGAATAAAACCTGTTGGACCTTTTGGGTATTTTCCCGGAATGTTCCAGAAACTGGTTTTTGGCACCAAAAGCGGTTGAGCCACCTTGTGTCACGCGAAAGCTTGAGGCATGGAAAGAGGACGTGTAAGGTCGTGCGACACACTAAGGCAGCCAACTGCAGCCTATAAATAAGACCCTCCCCCTCTCATAAAAGGATCCCAACTTTAGCCTACTGTTACTCTGCAGGATTTGCAGCGTAACGAACCTCTCCAAACACAAACCTCTCTCTCTCCTACCTTCAACCTACCCAATTCCTCCCTTCCAAACCCAATTCTCAAGCCACACCAATTGAGCCCCTTGCCTTAATCCTTCCAGATCAGAGGTGAAGAATTGAAGGGTTCTATATCTAACTAGATATAGAATTCGTGGAAGCAACAAGGGTAACGATTCCCTAAACTCAATCTCTCTCTCTCTTGCTTAATTTCTATTAATTCTAGCATTTGATTTTGTTTGGATTCAGTAATCAGATCCTAGCTATCTGGATTACAGAATCCCAATCGCAATCTCTCTGTTTAATCTGAATAATCAGTGCAATTGAGCTTATATTGTTGATCATTTGATTGGATTTGGTGTTTGAACCCCAAGGGGGTGTGGATCTACTCATATCCACACTCCCGGGGTCGATTTAGTGTTGTTTCTGTTTTCCATTCGTAATTCAGCTAATTGATTAGATCTGTATAGCTTCTGTTGATTCTGTGTTCGTATTGTTAAGTTTCTGCAGATGGCTCATATGTGTCACGCGACAACTTCGTCTCCAAGTGATCCTGTGTCACGCGACACATGTGGTCACTGGTGCGATATGTCATGCGACATACATGACCCATCTGCAGAGACCCTTTTTCCTTTGTAATCTGTTTTAGATTGTTTGTATCAGGGATGTGGCCTCCCTAAATAATGGGCTCACAATATGTAATTCTCGTTCCATAATTAGTAAGATGCATTTTATCACACTTTGTTTATTATCAATATTTGCACACACTTTGGATTTACTTGGATGTTTCTGATTGAAAGACTAGTCTATGGACGAGGCGTGTTGGGTGAACTCTCGGTTCTTCCCAACACGTAACCTGACCTCCGAACTCATGTTTTCTCTCTAAACAAAAGGTTTTCAATGTTTCCTCTTAAAACGGCGTGGCGACTCCTTCTTTTCATTTAAACCGGAAACCAATTTCGGGCGAGCGCACATTCACCCGCGTGTTGGTAGACGGAGGTTCTGGAATGAATGTTTTGCCCGCCAAGATGATGGACCTGCTTGACATCAAGCCCACAGATCTGAAGCCTTCAGTCCACACTGTCAAGGCCTATGACTCTACTTCCCGTACTGTTCTCGGGGTTGCTACTCTTAATATTTGGTTCGGTAAGCGGATGATCCCCACCGAATTCCAAGTGTTGGACATTCCAATCACCTTCACAGCCATCCTGGGGCGTCCCTGGCTGCATCAAATCAATGGCGTGGCATCCACCCTTCATCAGTGCCTCAAGTTCATGCAAGGCAACGAACTAACCACAGTCTATGGCAACAGCGTCACCACCGAGGGGACCAGCACCAACGACATTCCAGTGTTAGAAATCAAGCATAATGACGACATGGCATTAACTGGATTCACTCTGGAGACCTCCAAGATCCAAATATGCAACGTGGACCTTCCACTGTCTCACGACAAGATCCCTCCTGCCATGAAGATGATGAAACTCATGAACTTCATCCCAGGACTGGGGCTCGGCAAAAGGTTACAGGGCCAACATCAAGTCATCGAAGTCAAGGACCACACCACGGTCCAGGGGCTTGGCTATGTGCCAACACCAGCTGACATCAAGGAAAACAAAAGGCTCGCCCGCACCAAGGCAGCAGCCCGCAAAAGGGGAACCTCCGACGGCACACCCAACCTCCGACCTTACAGTTTCAACCTCGCTCATTACTTCACCAAGGGAACCAACAGCAGAACTGAGGGGACCGACAGCGGAACCGACAGCAGAACTGAGGGGACCGACAGTGGAACTGATGAAGATGAGAAAGAAGCAGGGATAGTCAGCACCGAGACTACAGAAAGGATGGAACAGCTAGCACGGGACCTCAAGCGCTTTAGAGGACTCAAAGCTAATCTGATAAGGGGAGCATTCCTCGACATCACAACTCTACCTGGACCAACTGCCACCACAGTCCAGCACGAGTACACATTCAAGGGAATCCCAAACTTGGAGGAGCAGCTCAGGGTACTCTCTATGGGAAACAGATTGTTCGGATCAGCCGCTGAGGCCACATTCGAGATAGTAACTCCAAAGCAGAAGGAACCAGAATTCATAGAAGACGCTCTCAGTGGACCAGCTCTACAGAGTCTTTTTGAAGAAGTCATGGAGGTGCCGAACCTGATTGACCTGGGCTCCGAACACAGCATGATCGCCATGATTGGGATAGCAGACGCCAAGCCTCTCGATCCCCGCACCCTCATCAAGCATCTAGCAATGCCACTGAAGAATTGGGTAACTTTCACCGGACCAAGGGCAAGCCAGGAAGAACTGGAAGACAAGTTGGGTCCGCACCCACATCTCCCTAAACCTGGTCTCAAACCCTCTGAGTCAGTCTTTGTAAAAGTCCAGTCCTCTGAGTCATCCAATGGCCTTACGCCGGAGGACTATGATAATGTAGCCAACCATGTATTTCCATTCTTGTTCAATGAAAAGTCTGACCTTTCGGAGTATCCTCTCATTGCCACTTTAACAACTGATAAGTTAACAAATAACTTAAAAGACGTTAATAACTCAATTGATAAAGAAGCAGACACATTAAACGAACAATACATTAGAGAAGTTCTCGAGCGTGTAGTTGACCAAGAGGACAACCGGGCCCAAGCTGCCGAAGAGGTTATGACCAAAGTGAACCTGGGGTCAGTGCAAGAGCCTAAAGAGACACAGGTGGGCAGTTTCTTCGCCGATGCAGAAAAAGAAGCCCTGATAGACCTCCTCCGGGAGTATGTTGACGTGTTCGCCTGGTCATACCAGGACATGCCAGGACTCGATCCCTCGATCGTGGAGCACAGAATTCCCCTGGATCCCGAATCCAAGCCTGTCAAACAGAAGCTGCGCAAGATCAAGCCAGAGTGGTCCTTGCAAGTTAAAGAAGAGATTGAGAAAATGCTCCGAGTTGGTTTCATCAGAGTGATTGAATACCCGACTTGGCTCTCCAACATCGTGACGGTCACCAAGGCCAATGGAAAGGTCAGATGCTGTGTGGATTTCCGGGATCTCAACAAGGCCAGCCCTAAAGATGATTTCCCGCTGCCTAACATCGACATGCTGGTCGACACCACGGCAAATTTCGAAGTAAAGTCCTTCGTGGACGGGTTCGCTGGATACAACCAGATCAAAATGTCCGAGGAGGATCAAGCCAAGACTGCCTTCACCACTCCGTGGGGGACATATTGCTACACGGTCATGCCGTTCGGTCTGAAGAATCGGGGTTACTTACCGGCGGCCGCAATGACCCTCTTCCATGACATGATTCATAAGGAAATTGAAGTATATGTCGACGACATGATCATCCACTCAGAGGATCAGTACATGTAACACATGACAGATCCGAGAAAGTTCTTCAACAGACTCGTAAAACACTCCATGAGATTGAACCCTGCGAAGTGCACCTTCGGCATCAAGCGCGACAAGGTACTGGGGTACATGGTTACCGAGAGGGGTATCGAAGCCGATCCCAAGAAAATCAAGGCCATCATCGACATGAAGCCGCCTCAAACCCTGACAGAAGTGAAAAGTTTCATGGGAAGACTTCAAGACATCGCCGCTTCATCAACCAGTTGACATCTCTCTGCGAGCCAATGTTCAAACTGATGAAGAAGAATGCCGACATCAACTGGGACACCGAGTGTCAGACAGCTTTCGAGAAAATCAAGACCTACTTGGTGAATCCCCAATCTCGTGCCCGCCACATGAAGACAAGCCACTACTCCTATATCTCGACAAGAATGACACGTCAATTGGAGCAATGCTGGCACAAGAACAAAAAGATTCCAAGGTTGAGCATGCAATCTACTTCGTAAGCCGGAAGCTTCAAGGAAGTGAACTCAGCTACTCAGCATTAGAGAAAACTTATACCGCCTTGGTATGGGTAGTCGGGAAACTGAAACACTACATGCAGTCACATTCAGTGCTCCTGGTCTCCAAAATGGACCCCGTCCGATATCTCTTTGACAAGCCATCCCTGTCAATGCGACTAGCTAAGTGGTCATTCTTCCTGGCTGAGTTCGACATCAAGTACATGGTCAGAAAATCAACAAAGGGCAGAATCATGGCAGATCAGCTGGCAGACTTCCCAAGCAGTGAACCTAAGGGTCTTGATCCGCAATTTCTGGACAATGAAATCTTTTCACTCGATAGCGCAAACCGCTGGCAACCCTTCTTTGATGGGGCAGCCAACAAGAAGGGGAATAGTATTGGAATGCTCCTTGTCGATCCCAAGGACGAGCACACTCCCATAGCCATCAAGTTGAATTTTGAAACAACCAACAATGCAGCAGAGTCTGGAAGCCGCCCTCGAGCGCAACATTTCAGAACTGGATGTGTACGGAGACTCAGCATTGATCATCAATCAAGTGTCCAACAAATGGAAGACGGTAGATTCTGGCCTCCAAAAGTACCACCCGTACATGGAGGAGTTCATTGCTCAGTTCAAGGACATCTCTTTTCATTATTTGCCAAGAGACAGGAACCGCTTCGCAGACGCCCTGGCAACCCTCGCCTCTCTTGTCGAAATTCCCGATGGAAAAGCAGTAAAATCCCTCAGAATAGGCAGACGGGAAACACCCGCCTATTGCTGTGAGATCGAAATAAAAAAAGAAACGATCGACGAACCCTGGTACAATCAAATTTACCAATACCTCCAAAACGGAGAAGCTTCCTTCACAAATGAAGATGGAAAATACAAAGAAGGGAAGGGATCAAAGCCAAAAACATGATGGCATTAAAACGCCTAGCATCCCATTTCGTCATTCTGGGGGGTATATTGTACAAGAAGCGCCACCAAGGGCCACTCCTTCGGTGTGTAAACAAAGAAAAAGCCAGCGAGCTAATGAACGAAGTTCACAACGGAACCTGCGGTCCGCACATGAACGTCCGAGCATTGACACAGATCATTCTCCATATGGGATACTATTGGATATCGATGGAAACAGACTGCATCCAGTTCGTCCGAAGCTGCGACAAATGTCAACGGTTCTCCAACCTCAATCACATCCCTCCTCACGAACTCTATTGCATGTGGGACCCACTTCTAAGGAGATTGTGACCAACTTCTGACCGAATTCAGAGTCACACGTCACAAATCTTCTCCTTACAGACCACAAACCAATGGTGCAGTAGAGGCAGCCAACAAGACTCTCGCCATGATAATCAGGAAGATGACCACCAGAGGTCGGGACTGGCCCGAAAAGCTACATCTAGCCCTCTGGGGATACCGAACATCAGTCAGAACCGCCACAGGGGAGACTCCGTTCGCACTTACCTACGGAATGGAAGCAATGTTACCCGTGGAATTGGAAATTCCATCCCTTCGAGTCCTCTTGGAAAATGGGATCAATGAAGTCGAATGGCTACAAAGCTGTCACGACG
Source organism: Adenophora triphylla var. japonica (assembly GCA_022495995.1). Taxonomy (NCBI): domain Eukaryota; kingdom Viridiplantae; phylum Streptophyta; class Magnoliopsida; order Asterales; family Campanulaceae; genus Adenophora; species Adenophora triphylla. The sequence goes on along the minus strand of JAFEMH010000599.1, from coordinate 254,789 downwards.
AACTTGCTCTACTCGACGAGCGCAGATTGAAAGCCATGGAACACACTCGAGCCTACCAGAGCAGAATGGACTGAGCATTCCACAAGAAAGTCAAGATCCGAGACATCAGAGAAGGCGACTTGGTGCTAAAGGAAAAGCCTCCTACGCAGACCAATCACCTCGGAAAGTGGGAGCCTACCTGGATAGGACCGTTCGTGGTACAAAGAATCTTCTCCGAAGGAGCCATGAAGTTAGCAGACTTGGACGGGAACCCTTTCGTTAACCCCGTGAACGGAAGCAAGCTCCGCAGATACTTCGTTTGAGGAAGAGCACGAGTCAACTCTCCTTCCCCATACACCACCCCTCAGTAAAATTAAAGTGCTAAAAGAGTAATACCCAACTGGATACATTCTGGCTAATGATCCAGGTAAAAAACAGGGTCGCACTTCTTTTGTCTTCGTTTTTCTCAAATTCACCTAAAGTGTCGAACTACGGTGACCTGAGCCCCTTAGTCCAATTGTAAAAGGGGAACGTAGGCAGCCATCATTGGTTCGGTCTAAAAAAACAAAAAAAATACAATAAGCGTCAATTGCTTGTGTTTCGAAAAATTCTTTTCAATTAACCTACAAATTCATTATGGTTAAAACAATCTTTGATGAGTTCAAGCACGGTCAACTCTTGACTCGCTACACGCTAGCAAAACAACAATAAACATTAATCAGTTAATGTGTCTGCAATGACAATGGGTGGATACTCTGGACAGCAAGGTCAACCTAGTTTCCCGTACTTGGTCCTTCATCCTTCATCCTTCTTCCCCTTCCCTTTCCCACGGCGAGTGTTCTTCACCTTCACAGGGAATATTCCGGTAGTCCTTCTACCTGGCTCAGGGACCCTTCCCGACGCCTCCGTCAAGCCTGTGGCTGTCAACGCAGCCCTCTCCCTAGCTCTGTCTTGAGCTGCCTCACTTCGAGCCATCATGACCGTGCTTTGATTGGCCTCCCGATCAGCATTGACCTCATAGTCAGCCATATCGTTCCCTCACGATTCCTGTGGTTAGCTCCGCTTCGGTCCTCCTCAAGGTCGAGCCGTCAAGGTGGCCGCACCCAACAGCTCATCCCGTCTCCACAAAATAGACATCCGTGTCTCCCCTATACACTCTTCGTACCGGTTCGTATATCGCGTCGACAATGTGCCCCCTCTCCGGTGAAAGAGAACCCTGGCAGGAAAGGACGTGTATTACCACCATCGTGTGAGCAGCAATAGCGTCGAAGGATCTTTCATCAGCAGAGATCCCACCTCGAAGGTAGCAGCATGAACTAAACCCGTCAATGGCACCTGCTCCAGCCCGTACTATCGCAGCACCAACGATGGAATATAGAAAGACGTCTGAGACAGCCCCGACACTCTGACAACCAAGTGACCCTCCTGAGCGGTCCGACAAGTGTGTAACTTCCAGTGGGGAACCCACCATCGCAAATGATGTGTGCGGAGTCTGGCCATCCAGAGCTCCAGCTCAGCCTGATCGCCCCCTATCACCAGAGGACGTCGAGAGAAGGACCAAGCGTCACAAGACATTGGCACCTCAGGCATCATCTGCAGTCTCTCCCTTAGCCACATGGTAAGCATAGCGGGACTCCCTCCCCACATGTATCGGCTACCGGTCGCCATCCGACCTATGCCCAGGAACGTCTCACCCAAGACCAATGACACGATGTCTCCCCCGCTCCGACACTGCCTCACCAAGTCCAGTACACTTTGATGGCACACACCCAGGGACGTGAACGTGAACAGAGTGGCGATCGCGCACAGAGCAAACGCGTCCCACACAAAGATGCTCCCCTCAGCTCCGGCAAATCTATCGGGCAGTCTCGAAATGTCAACATAATCAGTATTCAGTATCAGCATCCCGTATGCTTCTCCAGCCGAGATACCAAGCAAAGACACTAGCTTCTCAACAGTGGCCATGCCACCAACATACGGAAGAACTAGCTGTTCCGTCTCAGGTCCTCCCAGAATGGCCCAGAAATCTTTGAACGTAGGAGTGATTTCGTTGTACGAGAAGTTGTACACATTCCTCCGTACATCCCAGAAACGAGTCGCTGCTCTTAAAAGATCCCAATCTGGCATGAGCTCCTTCAAAGCCCAAAAAGATTTCATTCCGTAACAGCCTTCGAAAAACCCTTTGTTCTGCCTCGTGTGGTTCCGTACCCACGACTGAAAATTTTCCAGGTATCGCTCTTGCATCCGAGACGATAGCTTAGGAAAGGGAGCCATGACAGAAAGTGAAGAAAACCTTAAGAAGTGGAAAGAAATTCAGCCAACTGATCAAAGCAATGCGCAGTTTCTTACAAATTGCAAAGCTGAAACTGCAATTTAAAAGACTCTGGAAATTCACTCTCAGTCCGGCCGGACTCCCCTTGTAGTTGACTTGGTCAACTCTGCAGCCAGCTGCTCCTAAATTGGAAGCAATTCCAAACAACACCCTGTTCATGCCTTATGAATCTGCGTGTTGCCCCTGGTTTCATTAAACCAATGTCAATATCCCTCCGCCCCGGGCTCGTGCAACAGTGCAATTAATTAAATATCAGTGCATATAGGCTTAATTTTTGACCCGTTCAATTTTTTATGCATGTTTCATATTATTTATTTTTGATTAACCTACTTCCTTATTTGCCGAAAATAACAGAAGGTGATCACAGAATAAATGTGCGAAGAACAGGTTCCGCTCCACGGGCGCCTTTTCAAATACAGTTCAAGTCAAATCGTTCCAGACGATACATACATTTTGTCTAAAAAAAAAGAAGGCAGTAAAGGAGGACTACTCCGAGTCCTGCTCGTCATCCGAGCACTCGATGCACTGCTCCGCAGCTACCGGATCCGTTGTAAACAGATAATCCCCGAATTCCTCCAGGCGGGAATATGCAAAAGGCCTCCTCGGCGTCCGCGAACTCGAGGACTCTCCCCTCTCGTGCCCCGAGTTCGAAGAGGGATGAGCTCCAAACCCTGCCGTTCCGCCCGCGAACTGGCCAAATCCCTGTACAAAGTCCTCCCCACCAGCCGTGGGAGCAGGCGAACCTCTCGGCCTAGACGGCCTTGGCTCACGGACATCCACGCTCCTCCGGGAACTGCACCTCATGAACGCCACAAGCCTCCTAGCGTAGGCAGCCCACCCGTCCACCAGTCTCATAGCCTCATTGTACGTACGGCCAGACACCTGCGAACCAGGAAAGTCATCAAAAGGACAAGCAGAAAGTACAGATGCAACATTTGCAGAATGCTACTATCAAATGCAGAAAACCAAAAAAAGTGCTCACCGAAGTGTTGGGGTCAACCCTGTTCCGTGATCTCGGCTCATCCGGGAGCGGGATCACCAGCCGCCTGCGTGAACCGTCCAGCCCCTCGTACGTCAGCCTAGTTTGTGGGAGCGGGAGATCTCAGGGATATCCAGGGCCCTCGCCCTCCCTGTGCTGCACCTGTGGGCTCCTCAGCCTCATCCTCAAGAAAGTCTCATAGTCGGCCCCCGCTACGATGTACTCGGTATAGAACACGCCCTGTCTATACCTCTCCAACTCATCCATCGGCATCAACAGAGGATACTGTATGTGCATAGGAGGATCCATTGGCACCATCGGAAGTGACCCCGGTCCATGCTGACGGGTCACCCTCTCCCCCAGATACATAGCGTCGCAATGAAGTCCCACCAGGAGCTTCCGCCGCCGCGTAACCTCGCTAGCAACCTGAACCGCGACAGCGTGGAATCGACTCCACCAGGTCAGCTGGATCCTCTCAGAGAACTCCCGGTTCAGGGCCTGGGACACCTCCTCGTACGACAGTCGAGTGCCCACCCTCGACGAGACCGCCTTCTTCGCCCTCTTCTGCCAAACCAGCATGGCAGGGAACAGGGGTCTATACGCCTCCCTAATGTCCCACTGCTGCGGACTGAACACCTCATAGCACCAGACCTGTCAAGCAAATGGAAAGTTATGTCAGCTACAGAGCAGATACATACGAGTACATAAAAGAGACAAGGAAGAGAAAAAGACGTGAACTTACATCTAGAGCAAGCGAGAAACAGCTCAGGGAGTTCTCCTCTCCCCGCGAGAATCTGTCCAGGGAATGGTAGAGCTCGGCCAGTCCAGCCTCCCCCCATGCATACCCCCTCACAGCATCCAAGTCTGTCAGCGACCCGAGCAGAGGGAAGTGACAGGATGTGTCAGAAGTCGGGAACAAAGTCGCTGACAACGCGAACCAAATGAACCCTCGAGCCAGGCGCTCCGCGGTCATCCTCAAAGATCCAGCCAAATAATCTGTGATACCCGCCTCCAGATGCCTCTCGATCGGCCTGTACCGAATGCCTAAGCCCCTGGCATCAGTAATATCAAAACCCAGCAGCTCCGACAACTGCCCCGGGGTATAACCATCCACCCACACCAGTGTGTTGCCATAGGTCGGCAACCCGGTGATAGCAGCAAAATCAGTGGGAGTCACCGTCGCCTCCCCCCATCTGAAATGAAAAGTGTGGGTCGTATCCCACCAGTACTCGCTCAAAGCCACGTACATGGACCTGGCCCTCTGCGTCGCAACTATCGCAGCTACCGCACTGATGAATCCATCCAATCCGGAGTCAAGCACCAGCTGCCGTGGACTCCTCTCTCCCTCTCGAGCATCGTCCGGGAATACCTCCCACAACGCTCTCACTGCCTCAAAGGCTCCCTGACTCTTCTGATTGTGGACGTCAACTATCCCTCGCCCCTGCAGGTGAACAAAGCAAGGATACGTTAAGCACAGAAGCAACGTCAACAGAATGCACGAGCGCATGTCAAAAGGATGCAATGCAGATACGGTTCTCATTCATTTCCTAACACATATTTCCATCATTTCGAAAACTCCGTCGAAACCGGAACTTTCAAAGCATTTCGAAAACTCCATCGAATCCGGAACTTTCAAAACATTCCGAAAACTCCGTCGAAATCGGAACTTTCAAAGCATTTCGAAAACTCCGTCGAATCCGGAACTTTCAAAACACTTTGAAAACTCCGTCGAATCCGGAACTTTCAAAACATTTCGAAAACTCCGTCGAATCCGGAACTTTCAAAGCATTTCGAAAACTCCGTCGAAACCGAAACTTTCAAAGCATTTCGAAAACTCCGTCGAATCCGGAACTTTCAAAGCAATCCGAAAACTCCATCGAAACCGGAACTTTCAAAGCATTTCAAAAACTCTGTTGAATCTGGAACTTTCAAAGCACTCCGAAAACTCCGTCGAAGTCGGAACTTTCAAATTCTTTCGAACATTTCGAAAATTTACTCCGTCCCGAATTAAAGCTACTTTAATTTTGGAAAATGCATCTAGACATGGAATTTTGCAACCAAAATTTTTATGTCATCTACCCATAGTGTCAATTGAACTACATCCTAGTCAATTTCGACAAAGGTTCATAGAAAAGTCGAAAGCCCCAATCCGGGCACCAAAATCCCTAACTCATTCCTAGTCAAATTTCTAACATTTGAAGAATGCACATTCTTAAAATTAATGGAATTTGAGGGAAGGTTACTTGTCTCTCGATCCCTCCTTTGGAGTTGTGTTTGTCCCTAGCCGGGTAGAACTCCGCCGGATTCAATGGATGAATGTTGGTTCGAATGGTCCGAACCAACCGCGTTCTTTCGTCATCGGTCCTTCCATGACGAGTCATTGGTTCCCAATCACCTTCCATAGCAATTTTCCTTCACAAATCTGAGCAAATCTCACAATTTGGGGTGAAAACTCTCTCCTCCTTTCTCTCTTGCTCATCGGAAATGATGGTGGAAATGGTTTGGTTTGCGTCGGACTTGGAGCTGATTTGAATCTGGTCAAACTCAGTCCAAGTCCGGCCGGACTCTTAGTGCAATTTAAAAGATTCCTTCCAATTCAGCCCCTCAACTTTGGGCAGTTCCAATTTTACCCCTTTTGGCCTCCAAAAGTGTAAAATTTCCCCCAGTTAGACATTTCTAACACCCCATCCCCCGAGGATAAATCCCTAGTTAGTTTTCACTAACGCCCATCTCCAGACGATAAATTCCCAGTTAGTTTTCACTAACGCTCGTCTCTAGACGTTAAATTCCCAGTTAGTTTTCACTAACGCTCGTCTCCAGACGTTAAATTCCCAGTTAGTTTTCACTAACGTTCGTCTCCAGACGTTAAATTCCCAGTTAGTTTTCACTAACGCTCGTCTCCAGACGTTAAATTCCCAGTCGACGTTTGACATTCAAACGCTCGCGTCCGTCTCCAGACGTTAAATCCCCAGTTGACGTTTGACATTCAAACGCTCAATCATGTCCCCCGACATTCCAGTTACAATTCCGTCTCCCAACGTCAAAAATTTTATTGGTTTTCACCAATGTTTACTCTCCCCGGCCGCCAGTCGTAAGCCCGATCGTTCCACCTCAGCGGCCATCATGGTAAGCCCGCACAACAATCCCTCTTCGGCCATCAAGGTAAGACCGAATGCTCATCCCCAGCAGGATTCTAAAGAATAAACGTCGATCCTTCCGAGTTGTTAATAACGCCAGTTTAACACAACCGTTCCCATCATTTGCCACCCTATCCCCAGCAGGATAAACCTGGCAGTCAACGTAAGCCCAGCATCCAAGGCACGAACGCCTTCGTCTCAGGATAAACGTATCCTCGTAACTCCGGTTTGAGGCGCCACACGCCCTCGTATGCTTCACCAACTCCGGTTTGAGGCGCCACACGCCCTCGTATGCTTCACCAACTCCGGTTTGAGGCGCCACACGCCCTCGTATGCTTCACCAACTCCGGTTTGAGGTGCCACACGCCCTAATAAGTATCAGCAACTCCGATTTGAGGCGCCACACGCCCTCAAAGGTTTCAGAAGTCCCAGGTTCAGATGCCTCACAATAGTCTCCATTCAGGTTCCGGTACCTCGCAATGGTCTCATTCAGGTTTAGACGCCTCCCAACAGTCTCGCTCAGGTCAAGGTCCCCACGCGCGGCTCCTTGCACCTTTGAACTACGATCGGCTTGATTCCCGCTCGGGATACGTAGGAATCCTTTCGCTAAGGGTCCAGCCAGCTGACCGCCCAGGTCTCTTCCAAAGTAAGGCATCCCGATTTGGATCCTTATCTTTTTTCAACGACCCCACCTCCTTCGGAGCTGAGGGGCTAACTGTAAGTACCCAAATCCGGATCGTCAAAATCCGTCAGAAAGTTAACCGAAATCTGTTAACTGGCCCGCTCCAGGTTAACCGGAACTCGTTAACTCCACGTTGCCATGCCAACGAAACGTCCCGGGACTGCCCCATGCATCCCGACATCAAAACGTACTTAACACACGTCATCGCACGTGAAAGTACGGCTTTTCCTGAAAAACGCACTTTCCGGCACTTTCCGGGGGCATTTCGGACATTTTCCGGACTGTTATTTTAAAAAACGGACAAAACCGGGACCCGGGAACGAACTCCCACATGGCTGGTGACTCATGGGACGCGTGGCAAGCATGCCACCTCCCTCTAGTCACCTTTCAATCAAAAATCAAGGCCAAAAGACTAAAATACCCCTGGTATACAGTCTCAGTCCGGCCGGACTTCCTTTGCAGACTTCAGAAATTGCCAGCAAGTCCCTCAAATTTCCAAAGTACCACAAAACCCCCTGGATTTCAGTCTAAGTCCGGCCGGACTCCTACTGAAATTTCACCTATAAATAGAGAGGCTGTCAAAGCCATTTGTAACAACAAAAATTCACCCCTTTCACCAAGAAACTCACGGCCTAAACTGGTTCTCCCCCTTCCCGAGCCCGGTTTTACCTCGTTTTGCGTGAAAACTCCGTATTCCGATCAAATACGCCCTCCTCCACTCCGAAACACCGTTCCAAACTACTTTTCGTATCCCGTATACACCCCTCGAGCCAAAGGAGTCGACCCTAGCGATAGGTATAACTCCCTCTCTCTAATCTCTCATTTCGTCTCGGTTTACGCACCAGTCGCTACAACCGTTTCGAACAACGTTATTGAAATGTAGACGCCTCCGTCTAATGGGGTCCGATACGTTTTAGCCCCTCGATCCTCTTCTCTTCCCGTAAGAGAAGTAATCACGGTTTAAAACGGCGTTCCGACCCCGTTCCGTTTACTTTTTGTCATTTACAACTCCGGATCGATCGATCTGTCGATCGTCATTTACTTTTCTGTCATTTACAATTCCGGACCGTTTGATCCATCGAACGTCCTTTACATTTCATGCAACTTTACCACTCCGAGCCATTTTGGCTCGTCGATCGTCATTTACAATTCCGAGTCGTTTGGCTCGTCGATCGTCATTTACGATTCCGGATCGTTCGATTCCGTCGATACCGCCTTTAAATACTGTCATTTACAAGTCCGACCCGTTTGGATCGTGATAGTATTTACTTTTCAAAGTCCGAGTCGCAACCCGATTCGTCGATTGCATGTCATTTAATACGCTTTTTCCCGTAAAAATCGTTAACAATGTAATGCCCGGTTCAAAACCGGAGTTCGACCTTCGAACTCTCTTTCAAAATGCGCGAAATGACGTTTGGCATCCAAACGCTCATCTTCAAACTAAAAGCCGACTTTTGACATTCAAAAACATTTAATACGCTATTTCCCGTAAAAATCGTTAATAATGACTCGCCCGGTTCAAAAACCGGAGTTCGACCTTCGAACTCCTTTTCAAAAAACTCAAAATCGACGTTTGCCACGCAAACGCTCATTTCAAACTCAAAACCGACGTTTGTCATTTAAACGCTCGTCTTTTCAAACAAAGTCACCTAATCAACGTTTGACATTCAAACCAAGATTAAGCTTGTCATTCAAGCCCCCATTTCAAAACACACACACACACACACACGATTTCGAGAAAGGTAGAAAGCTCGTCATACGAGGCGTTTCGGGTGATCTCGTAATACTCTTCACGAAACGTAACGTGACCTCCGAACCTAACAATCTCTGGTACTCAAAAAAGCTTTTTACTCGTTTTTTCTACCAATAAAAATGATCCCCTGTTTTCAAAGCCTTTTCCTAAATTTTTGCTACCAATAAAAACGACACCATTTTCACTAAAGCCGTTTCTCAACATTTGGGCTCAAAATACAAAACCGCATGGCGACTCCTCATTTCCTTTCCATGAAGCGAGGTCTCAGACCCCAACCCTCCGCGAAAGACAACCGCGTTTCGCGTCCGCGCGAAATCCCGGGTAATTTCACCCACGTCGCCTCTTTCGAGACTTTCAATCAAGCAAGGACAATATAAGTGTGTGCAAATCGTGTCAACAATCAATACATATATATTGGATTTTATTAATGATAATAAAAACGAAATACAACTTGTGAGCCATTGAAATGGGGGTCACACCCTTACAATTGACTAACTTGAATTACAAGGAAAGGATGAGACAGTCTGTCCAGGGCCATGGATGTCATACGACACAGGACTACTCAGGGCCTTGGGTGTCATACGACACAGGATTACCCAGGAGCGTGGATTTTGTATGACACAGGATGCCCTAGTCAGAATATCTCTTACAAAGGGGGTGGATATGCCACCAATACTACTCTAACACTGAAAGAAGTAAAGCATTACATCAAATAAGGCTTGAAACCATAAAGGGAATCAATCTGGGTTTGACTGAAGTCACTGAAGTCAAAATGACTTTCTGGGATCCTTATGTCGTATGACACATGACACCTTAGGGTTGTCCTGTGTCGGACGACATACACGTCCTCTATCAGTGGGCTTCATCAGATTGATCCCACACTGCTCAGATCATGAAACTAGGCTATAATACTAACTGAAAACAGTGGAATAACAGTAACAAATGAATATTGTGGCAGGATCATATGGCTTTGATGGCCAAATGTGAATAATCACATATTTTTGGCCATGATCATGGGGCCATCACCTCCTAACTCAAACAAATAGGATCAAGATTCAAACTTTAATGAAGCTAATAGTACTAAATGATCAGATCTGAGATGAGGAGATGTGAATATTGATGATTCACATCTCCACCACCTTGATCATACAAGAAATCCCAAATAAATCACATATTATCAAATAGAATGAACATGCATGGCTATGATTGAACAAATAAGATAAAAAGAGGTAGGAGGGGTTTAGGATCTACCTATTGTAGTCCATAAGACAAAAGCACCAATAGTATGGTGTTTGCCCCTTCAAAACTCCAACAAACTGATCACCCTTGGATGTGTGTGTGTTTTAGGAGGGAGGTGAGTGTGTGTGTTTCTCTCTCTTCTCTCAAATTTGGCAGAGTGACCTTACTTCAGAAAATCCCCCTTTAAAATGATCAGCAAAGCCCTGTATTTATAGGCTGCTGATGGGGAGCTTCCATGTCGTACGACATGGAGCTTTAACCGCCTTAGGGTCGTCCTGTGTCGGACGACATCGGTCATTCCATAGGCAGAATGGGCCGAAGGGAGGCAGGCCCAAAACTAAATGAATATAAATAATTAGTTTTGGGCAAGCCCAAAACTAAGAAATATAAATAATTTGGCAAGCCCAAAACTAAATGTATATAAATAAATAAGTAAGCCCAAAAACCAAGGCAGGCCTTTTGCAATTTAAGGAAAACAGGCCCAAAAACACGAGTTCGGGTCGGGGTACTCACAGTTAATTCAAACTTAATCATACGAACGGGGCTCTGATACCACTTTTGGGTTTTATGGGTCCATGCGCAGCGAAATTAAGCATCTAATAACACAAAACCCAAGAGCCTAGGATCTGTTCTATACAATTTAAATTGAATTCCTATGAGATAGAAATAACCATCCTAGAACGCTTTCCGTTCTTGAGCTATTGAACAATGTATTGATGTGATTCTGAATACAAACTTCGAACCCTAGGCCTTGATCGTTGTATGAGCGAAGACCCTCTAATAGTATCCACACCTTCGAATGAACCAAGAACGATTTCTTGAAGATTGCTTGATCTTTTAAACCTATGAAGAATATTGAGAAACTCTATGTGATTTTCTTTTCAGAAATTCGGCTAGCTTTAGGGTTTTACAGACATCATATTTATACTACTCTAGTATGGTATTTGTTTCCTAATCAAATTAGGAAACTGTCTGTCAAACCGCCTTAGGCTCATCCTGTCGCGCGACCAGATGAGTCCCTTGGACAAGTTCTGTGGCGCGAAGTCTTATGCCACATCAGAACTTCTCAATCATTCTTTCATTGGTTTAATTAATTCATTCTAATTGTGTGACCCAATAGGATTATACTATGTTGGCAATGAGTTCGATCATATCTACCCTCATAAGACATAAGCGGACTCTAGCAAGCCATTATGTCTACCCAAATAATATAACATAAGAGTTCACGTTTCCAATGGTACACTTCCATTTCTCCCTTAGTCTCACGATGTTATATTGAACACAAGTCATGGTCCACGTTAACTTGTACTTGTTCAATGCTTTCTCGATCTTGAGTATAATGATAATTCCAATCACATTGGGGTATGGCCATACACTTTCATCATTATCACTCATCGAGGGGCCCAAGCAAAATATCTCTCTTTCGAGGGAAAAATTCCATCTTGACTTATCATCCTTCCCATCATGAATCTGATCATGCCAATGATAGCCTTTATAAATATCGTGTTAAGATATCGTTTGACTAAAATCAAACATAACTTTCATCATATGTAAGGTCATGATAATCTCAGGTCTAGGGACTAAATGAAGTGACCATATGAGATTTATTTATGACATTTGACCATGACATAAATCTCATACGAGTCAAGTCCAGTCACTTGTTCTCTAACAAGTACCCATAAATTTAATGTGCATATCTATGCATATAATCATATGATTATCCATTAACATTTATACTAATTATTCACTTAATAATTAGGTACGGAGATTATTACAGATAAATATGCAAAACATATAATAATCAAATAATAAACTTTTCATATAATAATAAATAATGTCAACACATAAGTCTATCAACTATAGGCCTAGGGCATAACACTAACAGAAGCATCACAAGAAACAAAGCAAGGTTGGTTGCACAAGGATATAGACGATGAAACTTTTGCCCCCGTTGCAAGACTTGAAGCTATAAGAATTTTCTTAGCTTATGCCTCTTTCAAAAGATTCAAGCTTTATCAAATGTATATGAAGATCACATTTCTCAACGGTGAACTTTAAGAAATAGTCTATGTTGCATAACCCCCTGGATTTGAAGACAACAAACTTCCTGATCATGTCTACAATCTCAAAAAAACTTTTTATGTACTCAAACAAGCTCCAAGAGTATGGTATGATACTCTATCTAAATTTATTTTAGGAAAGGGCTTCAAACGAGGTAAAATTGACACAACTCTTTTTATTGCCAAATATAATGATCATTCTTCACTTGTTCAAATATATGTCGATCATATCATTTTTGCCTCTACTAATGAAATCTTATGTAAGCGTTTTTAGAATCTCATGAAAAGCAAGTTTGAGATGAGCATGATGGGAGAACATATATTCTTCCTTGATGTCTAAATCAAACAATGTAATGAAGGTATCTTCCTTAGCCAAGTAAAATACACCAAAGATCTAATCAAGAAATTTGGACTTGAAAATTTAAAAGCATACGATACTCATATATCCCTAGTAACAAGCTATACAATGACTTGAATGGTAAAAAAGTTGATCAAACTTTGTATCGAGGTATGATTGGCCCCTTACTATATTTAACTGCTGGTATGCCAGATATCATGTTTAGTGTTTGTGCTCGATATCAACCAGATCCTAGAGAAGCACATCTTATAGTTGTAAAACGTATTATTCGTTATCTATCTGGGACTATTAACCTTGGAATTTGGTATTCCAAAGAACCTTCTTTTGATCTTATAGGTTACTCAGATGAAGACTATGCAGATTGCACAATTGACAGGAAAAGCACTAGTGAAACTTGTCATTTCCTTGGAAATCGACTTTGACGTGCCCCGAACCGTGGTCCTACTTGGCCCCACGCCCGGGACGCGCTCGAAAGACGCCTTTGTTTTTAAAAACTTTTCGAAATGTCCTTTCTAAAATTTGTCAATTACAAAACCTGTTTAACTTAAAGAAAATTTTATAAACATTCCATTAAAGGTAACAACATTAACTTGAAAATCCAACTTAAGGCTTTACAAACCAATATACAACTCCTTTACAAACCAAGGAACATAGTTCCAAAATACAAAATATTTACAATCATTAAAGAGTTGCAAAATAGTGACAACATATCACTCAAGTCTTGGGTATACTAAACCCTTGGTTCTACATTTGTATAATGTAACCAACAACAAAATACCTTTCCCCAAAATACAACCCCACTCGGCGTCCTCTCCGTGATCAACGTGGCCTATGCCCTGGCTCGCCTCTATCTAAGAAAGCAATAAAAGGACAGGGTGAGAAAAATTTCAGCAAGCTATTATATACTCCCTCCGTCCCACGTGAATAGACACTTATTTCCTTTTTGGGACGTCCCACGTGAATAGACACTGCCCAAAATGGAAAAGAATTTATTATTTTATATTCATCCTACCCCACCCACTCATTCTCTCTCTTCATTTCCTACCACACAATTTATTCAACCAACTCCACTCATTCTCTCTCTTCATTTCCTACCACACATTTTCATTATTATATTCATTTTCCTTAGTTATTGTGCCAAGATTTTTGGTGTCTATTCACGTGGGACGGAGGGAGTATGTAACAATATACTATGCAATCACATTACGAAAGCATATAACATCAACTCCTCATATATATATCACAATCTTGTCAACACAAAGAGGGATATATACAATAACACATAAGTTCAATAATATAACACTTAGAAAGATACTGAGCCAAGGTTTCATCCCAAAAGGATATCTCAATGTGAGCAGCATCAACAGATGAAGAAGCGGTTCTGAAACCCATTAACAATATCAACAATACGGGTGAAAATGACACAAAGTCATACCCCAATGTGCAACTAGAATTTACCCACAAAGGGGAGCTAGCCCACAACCCAAACCATGGCCAATGGTAGGGAAAAAGGGACCCAGTGTATGAATTATAATGAATTCGGCTCGGGTGCCATTATAATCCCATACCACTGCCCAACAATCAAGTACCAGCTGGATTTTAAGTAAAATCACAGTAATACATACTTGCTTTAAACAATCACTATATGATTCCAAAGTAGGGAACCATACCTATATAGCATATCAAAATGATAGCAAGATGATAACAAGTATCCATCATAAGTAGCACAAAGGCTAAGCAATCCTTGAACCAATTCAATTCAACTTAGGATTCCAAAGTAGGGAACCCTAACAAGCACACCATAAAAGATGTCAAACAAGTCCAAAATGTGCAACACATAAGGTCTACACACTTACTATAATCATTCAAGGATGTAACATCAACCATATAAGGATATCAAGCAAGTTAGGTTTCATGGAAATCAAGTATTCCAACCTACTTTAACCAAGTATTTAACTATCTTCCAAATATCACAATTGATAAGTAAAGACATCCTTTTGTAGCTTATATGTTGAACTTGGATTATAGTATTCAATTGGTTACAATATATGTTATCTAGTTGGACATACATGGCTTAAAAATTGGTTCAGCAAAACAGGGCAGGGCACGACTCGTGCCCCATGGCACGACTCGTCCACTTTTTCCTGCAGCATGATACACTCGTCCCCCAGGGCACAACTTGTCAGGACAGGCATGGCATGACTCGTGACATAGGGCACGAGTCGTACCCCTTACAGAATTCAGCACATCAGCTGATACTTCAGGAACCTCATTTGAAACATTTACAAGTCCATTTTCCAACTCAAACAAGAACACCAAAATTCCAACTTCAGTTCAAAACACCCAACATTACCTCAAACCATTTCCAACCAAGCCAAAGCCATTTTTACCATTTCCAAACTCAATAAAATTGGTACAAAACAACATGCAACAATACATTCCATGATTTTAACTTCAAACAATAAAATGAGCATACATAGATGGGAAAATATAATAACTTACTTGAAAATAATGTTAAAGCTTGAAAACTTCAATTGGATGAAAATGATCCCCTTCTTCACTCGAACATTTAAACACCAACAGATCGAAGAACAGATTTTTCTTGAATAATTGGGAGATTTTTAAAATGGAATACTAGGTTGAGCTTCTTGGAACCAAGGGAAAGAAAATGGCTGAGGGTTTACTTTATGAAAACATGAAGCTTCTTCATTAAACAAACAAGGAGATATACATTAAACACATTTACACTTAGGCTCCTTCAATCAATTAAATTGTTGACTTAAATAACTTAAGTTCTAACTTCTACTCTAAAGCACCTCAAGGATTATAATAAGTTTCAAATAATTTTCAACAATTATCATTTTAACTACACACTCCTAATATTTTCAATAATACATTAAATAATTATATTTAATTTTAAAATATCATATAAGTTTTTAAAAATGTTAAACTACAACATAATTGCCACAACAAAATGCGAAGCATATAAATAAAAATCAACGCACGCCATAAATACGAATTCAAGCATATATCAAATAATGCCTAGGATTAGGGTCGTGACAATCACTCTCCCTAAAAGAAAATTTGACCCGAATTTTAGGTTTACTTACCAAAAATATCAAACAACCAAGGATATTTCTGCTCCATCTCTTCCCGGAGCTCCCAAGCAGATTCTTCCACGTCATGATTCCTCCAAATGAATATAACGAGGGAAATACTCTTATTCCTCAACTCTTGAACCTTAGTATTAATCACTTGAACCGGTTGCTCTACATAAGACATATCCGGTTCAATATCCTTGGGTATTCTCAGCAACACATGAGAAGGATCATACACATCTTGCGAAGCATTGAAACATGAAACAAACTATGCATCTTCCCAAGAGATGAAGGCAACGCAAGACGATAAGCCAGATTCCCGACTCTTTCCAAAATCTCAAAAGGTCCAACGTACCTTGGAGCCAACTTACCCTTCTTACCATACCTCTTAATTCCCACCTTTGGCGAAACCCTCAAAAATACAAAGTCGCCTCTTTGGAACTCAAGGTCTCACCTTCTCTTATTGGCATAGCTCTTGTGTCTACTCTGGGCCGTCTTCAATCGATTTCGAATAATCTTGGCTTTATCAACTGAATCCCAAATCATATCAATACCCCAAAGCTTAGCTTCCCCGACTTCATCCCAACAAATCGGAGATCTACATTTCCTCCCATACAAAGCTTCATAAGGTGCCATCTCAATACTCGACTGATAGCTATTATTGTAAGAAAACTCAACAAGAGGTAAATGAATGTCCCAAGAATTCGTGAAGTCAACAGAACAAGCTCGCAACATATCTTCAAGAATCTGAATTATTCTCTTAGACTGGCCATCAGCTTGAGGATGGAATGCCGTGCTAAATCTCAATTCTGAACCCAAAGCCTTTTGTAACGCCTGCCAAAATCTGGAAGTAAATCTAGGATCACGGTCTGACACTATACCAACACGAACCCCGTGCAATCTCACTATCTCGTGAATATACAACTTCGCAAGCCTCTCCATCGAATAGCTAATGTCAATAGGTAGGAAATGAGCAAACTTGGTCAATCTATCCACAATCACCCAAATTGCATCATGCTTTCTACTAGTACGAGGCAATCCCGTGACAAAATCCATCATGATATGCTCCCACTTCCATTCCGGAATCTCTTACGGCTGAAGAACCCCGGCGGGTCTTTGATGCTTGGCTTTAACTTGTTGACATGTCAAACACTTTGATACATAATCTGCTATTTCTCTCTTCATATTATTCCACCAAAAATGTTGCTTCAAATTCTGGTACATCTTGGTACTCCCGAGGTGAATAGTATACTTGGACTTGTGGCCATCATCAAGAACTTGGCGCTTCACCTCATCAAGGTTAGGTACACACAACCGACCTCTAAATGTCAATGCTCTATCAGAACTAAGAGAGAATTCCTTGAATTTTCCATCTATAGTCTTATCCATGATTTTCTTCAATTCGGAATCATTCTTTTGAGCATCCTTTATTTGTTGAATCAAGATTGGCAAAGCACTGATATTCGTAAATATAGCTCCATGTCTCGACTCTCGGGGACACCAATATTGAGCATCCTCTAACATCTTCCATTCCCGAACCATCATTGAGGCCACATAAGACTTCCGACTAATAGCATCCGCCACCACATTTGCTTTGCCCGAGTGATAAGAAATGGTACAATCATAATCCTTCAAAGGTTACATCCATCTACGCTGCCTGTTGTTAACTCCTTCTGTGAGAAAAGATACTTCAACCTTTTATGATCCGTGAAAATCTCAAACTTTGCTCCATAAAGGTAATGCTTCCATTTGTGCAATGCAAAGACAATCGCTGCAAGATCCATGTCATGAGTCGGATAGTTCTGTTCACAAGAAGTTAACTTCCTTGACGCATAAGCAATGACCTTCACATTTTGCATCAAAACACACCCCAAACCTTCCTTCGAAGTATCACAATATATCACCAACCCATCATTCCCATTTGGCAAAACAAGAATAGGTGCCGAAGTCAATCTCTTCTTCAGTTCTTCAAAACTAGCTTGACACTTATCATTCCACACAAACAGTACATTCTTTCGAGTCAACTGAGTCAAAGGTGTAGCAATCTTCAAAAACCCTTTTATGAATCTTCGATAATACCCGGCTAAACCCAGAAAACTCTGAATCTCGGTGACTGTTTCTGGCCTCTTCCAACTAACCACGACTTCAATCTTGGAAGGATCAACGGCAATTCCCTTCTTTGACACAACATGGCCTAGGAAAGAAACCTCCTCAAGCCAAAACTCAAACTAACTAAACTTGGCAAACAACTTCTTCTCTCGGGGCACCACCAAAACCATTCGTAAATGTTGTTCATGCTCCTCCCGAGATTTAGAATAGACAAGGATATCATCAATAAACACAACCACAAAAGTATCAAGATAGGGCTTGAAAACCCGGTTCATCAAATCCATAAAAATGGCTGGAGCATTTGTTAAACCAATAGGCATGACCAGAAATTCAAAATGACCATACCGGATACGAAAGGCAATCTTGGAAACATCATCCGAACGAACCTTCAACTGATGATACTCACTTCTCAAGTCAAGCTTCGAGAAGACTGTCGCACCTTGAAGTTGATCAAATAAATCATCAATATGAGGCAAAGGATATTTTTTCTTCACCGTCACTTGGTTCAACTGGCGATAGTGGATGCAAAGTCTCAAGGATCCATCTTTCTTCCTCACAAACAACACTGGAGCTCACCACGGTGAAATACTAGGTCGAATGAATCCCCGATCAAGTAACTCTTGCAACTGAGCCTTCAACTCTTTCAATTCAGCCGGAGCCATTCTATAAGGTGCCTTGGATATCGGAGTTGTACCTGGAAGCAAGTCAATCCCAAACTCTATCTCCCTATTCGGAGGCATCACATACTCAGAAGAGAAGACATTCGGAAATTCTTTAACTACCGGTACATCCCCAAACTCTGACAACTCTTTAGTATTATCAAGAACCCTAGCCAAGAATCTGGTACAACCACGAAGCAATAATTTTCTAGCTTTCACATAAGAAATAACACGAATAGTCCCAACCGAAGGAATAGCCTCAAAAACAAACTTAGGCATATTCGGGACTGAAAAGGTAACAACCTTTTTACGACAATCAACTAAAGCATGATATTTTCTTAGCCAATCCATACCCAAAATAACATCAAAATCATGTATAGGTAACACTACCAAATCAGCAGGTAACACATGATCACATATATGCACATCACAGGCACGTAACACTTCATCGGTTACCAAACACTCTCCTATAGGAGTTGATACTTCTAGCACATAAGGCATAGACTCAACAGAAACATGCAATTATGATGCAAAATGCATGGACACATAAGAATGCGATGAGCCAGGGTCTATAAGTGCGCGTGCTCTCAAACTTGCTATAAAAATAGTACCTCCTATGACGGTAGAGGAATCTGCCGCTTGTTTTTGATTCATAGAAATGACCCATCCCTGAACCTTAGGCCTCCCTGAAGCATCCCTCTTCTTCCCTTGAGAAGTCCCGGCGCCACTCCCGGATGGTTGCTTCCTTGGCTTTGGACAATCCTTTTGAAAATGCCCCAACTGCCCACAATTCAAATATTTACCTTGCTTCTTCCAACATTGATCCTCTAAGTGCCCCTCTTTCTGACAATGAGTACAAACTTTCTTTGGTTGATTCCCCATAATATACCCTTGCCTTTTCACACTTGACGAACCCTGCGGCTGTCCTCAAAACTGTGATGGCATTCCTTGACATCCTCGACTGTCTCAGCCTTGTGGTTGTCTCCCTTGTCCTCCTTGACTTTCGATACTCAACCCTTCCATATTCCTCTTATGTTCATCAATATCATGCTCAACATGGTAAGCACGATCCACCGCATCTTGAAAATTTTGAAACTTGTGGGACACTAGCTGCGTTTGGATCCCTGTCTTCAATCCCCGAACAAATCTCATGGGTTTTCTCTCCTCAGTTGCAACTAGATGAGTGCAATACCTAGATAACTCGATGAACTTGGCCACATACTGAGCCACTATCATAAAATTCTGCTCCAAGTTATGAAACTCCATCTCCTTTTTATCTTGATCTACAGCCGGGATGAAATGCTCCCTGAGCTTCCTTAGAAAATTCTCCCAAATATATGGAACATGAGCCTCATCCCAACTTACCTTTAAAGTTCTCCACCAATGCTCCGCTGTACCAGAAAACTTGTAGGCAGCGAATCTGACTCGTTCCTCCTCGGTACATCTCAACACATCAAATATTTTCTCCATAGCTTCAATCCATCTCTCAGCCTTTGAAACATCCGGCTCACCATCATAACCAATGGGTTTCAACTTCAAAAATTGATCCAGTCTAACCCTTGGAGTTGCCTGCTCTCCTCTCTGCCTTTGATCATTCATAGCCTTCATGGCTGCCTCCAACATGCCTTGAAACATATCCCGGGTCTCCTCTCTTACATTACCATGGCCTAAAGGTACAGTCGGATCACCTTCAGCTCCTGCCATAACCAATGAGCACCTGCATAAAATATTTAACGTCACTCACTCAATCCATACTACCCTCATTGGTTACGTAGTCACTCAAAACTATCTAAACCTAAGGCTCTGATACCAACTGACGTGCCCCGAACCATGGTCCTACTTGGCCCCACACCCGGGACGCGCTCGGAAGACGCCTTTATTTTTAAAAACTTTTCAAAATGTCCTTTCTAAAAATTTTCAATTACAAAACCTGTTTAACTTAAAGAAACTTTTATAAACATTCCATTAAAGGTAACAACATTAACTTGAAAATCCAACTTAAGGCTTTACAAACCAATATACAACTCCTTTACAAACCAAGGAACATAGTTCCAAAATACAAAATTTACAATCATTAAAGAGTTGCAAAATAGTGACAACATATCACTCAAGTCTTGGGTATACTATACCCTTGGTTCTACATTTATATAATGTAACCAACAACAAAATACCTTTCCCCAAAATACAACCCCACTTAGCGTCCTCTCCGTGATCAACGTGGCCTATGCCCTGGCTCGCCTCTATCTAAGAAAGCAATAAAAGGACGGGGTGAGAAAAATCTCAGCAAGCTATTATATATGCAACAATATGCTATGCAATCACATTACGAAAGCATATAACATCAACTCCTCATATATATATCACAATCTTGTCAACACAAAGAGGGATATATACAATAACACATAAGTTCAATAATATAACACTTAGAAGGATACTGAGCCAAGGTTTTATCACAAAAGGATATCTCAATCTGAGCAGCATCAACAACTGAAGAAGCGGTTCCAGAACCCATTAACAACATCAACAATATGGGTGAAAATGATACAAAGTCATACCCCAATGTGCAACTAGACTTTACCCACAAAGGGGAGCTATCCCACAACCCAAACCATGGTCAATGGCAGGTAAAAAGGGACCCAGTGTATGAATTATAATGAACTCAGCTCGGGTGCCATTATAATCCCATACCACTGCCCAACAATCAAGTACCAGCTGGATTTAAAGTAAAAGCACAGTAATACATACTTGCTTTAAAAAATCACTATATGATTCCAAAGTAGGGAACCATACAAATATAGCATATCAAAATGATAGCAAGGTTGTAACAAGTATCCATCATAAGTAGCACAAAGGCTAAGCAATCCTTGAACCAATTCAATTCAACTTAAGTTTCCAAAGTAGGGAACCCTAAAAAGCACACCATAAAAGATGTCAAACAAGTCCAAAATGTGCAAAACATAAGGTCTACACACTTACTATAATCATTCAAGGATGTATCATCAACCATATAAGGATATCAAGCAAGTTAGGTTTCATGGAAATCAAGTATTCCAACCTACTTTAACCAAGTATTTAACTATCTTCCAAATATCACAATTTATAAGTAAAGACATCCTTTTGTAGCTCATTTGTTGTACTTGGATTATAGTGTTCAATTGGTTACAATATATGTTATCTAGTTGGACATACATGGCTTAAAAATTGGTTCAGCAAAACAGGGCAGGGCACGACTCGTGCCCCATGGCACGACTCATCCCCTTTTTCCTGCAGACTGATACACTCGTCCCCCAGGGCACGACTTGTCACGACAGGCATGGCACGACTCGTGACATAGGGCACGAGTCGTGCCCCTTACAGAATTCAGCACATCAGCTGAAACTTCAGCAACCTCATTTTAAACATTTACAAGTGCATTTTCCAACTCAAACAACAACACCAAAATTCCAACTTCACTTCAACACACCCAACATTACCTCAAACCATTTCCAACCAAGCCAAAGCCATTTTTACCATTTCCAAACTCAAGAAAATTGGTACAAAACAACATGCAACAATATATTCCATGATTTTAACTTCAAACAATCAAATGAGCATACATAGAAGGGAAAATATAAGAACTTACTTGAAAATAATATTAAAGCTTGAAAAATTCAATCGGATGAAAATGATCCCCTTCTTCTCCCAAACATTTAAACACCAACGGATTGAAGAACGGATTTTTCTTGAATAATTGGGAGATTTTTAAAATGGAATACTAGGTTGAGCTTCTTGGAACCAAGGGAAAGAAAATGGCTGAGGGTTTACTTTATGAAAACATGAAGCTTCTTCATTAAACAAACAAGGAGATATACATTAAACACATTTACACTTAGGCTCCTTCAATCCATTAAATTGTTGACTTAAATAACTTAAGTTCTAACTTCAACTCTAAAGCACCTCAAGGATTATTATAAGTTTCTAATAATTTTCAACAATTATCATTTTAACTACACACTCCTAATATTTTCAATAAGACATTAAATAATTATATTTAATTTTAAAATATCATATAAGTTATTAAAATGTTAAACTACCACATAATTGCCACAATAAAATGTGAAGCATATAAATGAAAATCAACGCACGCCATAAATACGAATTCAAGCATATATCAAATAATGCCTAGGATTAGGGTCGTGATAGACTTGTTGCATGGGCCAGCAAGAAACAAGATTCAATTTCTGTCTCAACAATGGATGTTGAGTATATTGCTGTTGGGAGTTGTTGTTGTCAGATACTGTGCATGAAGCAACAACAAGTTGACTTTGGTATCCATGAAGGAAATTGTTCAATCTATTGTGGCAATACATCAACCATTGCAGCATCAAATAGCCCTTTCATGCATTCCAAAACCAAGTACATTGATATCAAGTATCATTTTCTCAAGGATCATGTTGAAAAAGGTAACATTCATTTAGAGCATGTGGGTACTGATAATCAAATTGCAGATATTTTCACGAAGGCACTAGACTACAAGAGATTCATGTACTTAAAAGGAGAAATGGGTATGCTTGAACTTATATAAACTTGTCCATATTCTTTGTGTCTGATGAATGTGGTTTTACCCATCCAAAAGATATGTTCCCAAGCTTATTTTCTGTTCGAAGCCTTGGGAATTTAATGTATATTTTAGTGTTTTGATAATTCAGGGACTGAAGTGAAACAATGCTGAAAATAGAAGATTTGAACCTACTTTGAAAGTTTTGGGACCAAAATGCAATTCTGAAAAGCGGAGGACTAAACTGAAATTATGAAGTTCAAGGGCCAAAATGTAAATTGTGGAAATTCAGGGACCAAACTGCAATTATGGAAATTAGAAGAAAAATTGGTTAAATAAAGTCCGGGGCCAAAGTGAAAATATGAAAGTTCAAGGTCCAAGGTGCAAAAGAAATTTTTATAGTGACCAAAGTTTGACTGCGCAATTGCGAGAAGAAACGAATTCAAAAATGGGACAAAATAAAAAACCAAGGCAGAATTGCTGGAAAATGGGGCCACGGCCAAAGCAAATGAAATGAGGCCAAGGCATTGTGTGGCCGGCCAAAGCATGTTGCTGGCCTAGGAATGCAGTGGCCCAAGAAAAGCATGGCATGGCCGAGGCATCAGGGGCAGTTTTGGGCGGTCGTTGAAGCCCCATGGGCGGCCGCCGAAGATCAAGCTTGGATAGACCGTGAACCTTCTGTTCTCGTGGGCGACCGCTGGGCACACTTGGGCGACCGCCCTTGCGACGGATCGGAGGCGGATTTGGGCCTTGTCTTGGGCCTAATTTGGCTGCTGAATTACACGGCTGTTACACAAGTACAACCTAGGTATATTAGTATATAAAAAAAGGAGGTTTTTGAAAAAAAAAAAAAAAAAAAAAAAAGGGAGGAAGAAGCTACTGTTCCGTGGAGAAATAAGAACACCATTGTATATTATTATTATTTTTTTCAGGTTTTGTTTTCTTTCTTTTAATTTTGTAATTTCGATTTTAATTATGAGTAGCTAAGTTTCTATTTCATGGATTGGATGTAGTGGTTGTTGAACTTCTATGCTAAATGCATTTTTAATTCTTCCAAACTTTCTCGTTCTTATTTGGTGAATTATTTATCATTCAATTGATGTGTTTTAGATTGTTGCACTACCGTGGACAATTTATTTAAAGAACATTAATTCATCGATTAGGTTTAATTGTTGACCTACCGGAATACAAGAAAACCTAGATTCAATTTTTCTTATTTGCTTAATGAGTTTCTTGAGTATTGTTTTGACCTACCGAAATTAAAATACGATAGAAATATTAGGGTTGCAATTCGAACACCAAATGTCCCAACCCTTAATCAAGTGAAAGAATCTTTGAACGAGACTGTTATTTTTATTATCGATTAAACCCTAGCATAGAAGGGATACAACTACGAAATCCAATCCGTGAATTTCTTTAATCTGGTTAAACCCTATTGTCTTGTTTATTTGTTTTCTCCAATTCATTATTTTTAGTTTCTTACTTTAGTAGTTTAATTAATAAATCAAAACGAAAACCCCCTGGTTACTTTACACTAATTAAATCAACTTGCTAATTCACTTAAGTCTCTGTGGATTCGACCCTTGCTTGTACATACTACTACAATGGTACCTAGTACACTTGCTAGGTATTTTATTACAAGAGGATTTTTATCCATCAAATTTTTTGCGCCGTTGCCGGGGACTTGTTGTGAGTTACGAGTTAATTTTGATTAGTGTATTGTAAATAATTTTCTTTTCTTATTTTTTGGGTGTAAATAGTTTTCTTTAATTATCTTCTCATTTTATTTATTTTTTATTTTTATTATTAAAAAAAATCTAATGGACTCAAGGATGTATAACTATGACATCTATGAGTCATGTGGAAATTGTGGATTATACTCTCATGGTTCTTATGAGTGCCCTTCGGGGACATATTCTTTTGATTATTATCCACAAGAGGGGAGTCCGTTCCATTCACAAAATCAAGGATGGAACAGTTATGAGCCACATTACTATGAGCCTTCTCATCCTCAACTTAAAAAGCAACCATGGGAGGAAGCTATAGAAAGATATAAAGCGGAGAAACGACAACGGGATAGTCGAATAGAGGCAACCATGAGTAACATATCGGCACAATTGGACAAATTGATAGAGGCAGTGAGGAATCAAAATTCGACCATATTCCATGCACAACCCAAAGAACAACTATTGGAGGACACATTGGGGAACTTTGTCTATAAAGACTCCGATGAAGAACTTGAGAACGAACTACAACAAGAGCCACTTTTGGAAAATAAAACGGAGGATTTTGTCTATGAAACTTCCCATGAAAATTCTAGTAAAGTGCAATTGTATGACAGTTCGGGTTATATGGAGACGGAAGAAATTATAGAAAAAGCATGGCATGAGCAAGTTGATGAAATTGAGCTTTCTCTTTATGGTGAGATGTGGGGCAATGAATTTCAAGAAGATATGGTCACTCTCGCCAAGATCGACAAGCCATGTTTGAATGAACACCAACCTCTACTCATGGAAAATGCCGATGACGAATCCTCCATGATTTTGGTGATCCCTCCCATCTTTGAAGACGGAGAAAGTGGCAAGGACTCCCGAGAGAAGATGCCCAAGAAACTTAAAAGTCTAAAATTTCCTTGGGCACTAAATGGTCATATATCAAAGGAATATTTATGGGGCATGAACTGAAGATTAAGACCCGCGAGACAGTGAAGTGGGCCAAAGGACGGAAGGTGAAGTCCAAACGGGAGCAACGGTCGGGCTAACGAACTTAACCAAAGGCGCTAATTGGGAGGCAACCCAAGTAGGTATATTTTTATTTGCTCTATTTATTTTCTTTGTTGTGTCATATCGTCCTTTAAACCCGAGACATGTTTTTGTTCTCTTTGCTATGAGGACATAGCATGTTTTGAATTTGGGGGTAGATATCTCTCCGAGTTTGTGGGTTTATAGGGGAGTGTATATAGTGTCACCCTCCAAAAAAATAGAAAAAATTTAAAAAAAAAAATTCTCATTATATGTTAGGAAGTTGGCCAATTTCCATGATGATTTGAGGGTTTTTGATTGATTTTTGCTAAGTTTGTGCCAATTTGAATTTGTTTATTAGAATTGCATTAGAACATGTAAAACACAATTGCACCACCATTCACTTTCATCATATTTCTTGATCATGGTCATTAATTTAGGTGTCTTTTATGGGTTCACTTTGACATTCTTGGGGGTCCTAGAACATGGTTGCACGCTTGTCAATAACACATCATTAGATTACTTGATATTTATGGCTTATATTTCTTTGTTAACCCTCTTGTGAGCCTTCGACTTTCTCGTCACTGTCTATATATGAATTGTCACTTGATCCCTTTTTGAGCCTGTTTAGAAAGAATGGAACATCTAGATCACCATTCGCCTTCATTTGACGCCTACTCCCTAACCCTTGACACCTAGAATAGGTTTATCCTACCTTTGCAAGAATGTGGAACTAGAAACGATAAGTTTGGGGGTTACATTGGAAATTTAAGGGAATGTGTGAGGAAGTTCAAAAGTTGGGAATATGATGTATATTGTATAAAAGGGGGTAAGGAAAAAAAATCAAGTTAAAAAGAAAAAGAAAAAAAAGGGAAAAAAAAAGAAAAAAAAAGTTTGCCCCCTAATTCTGTGAAGTATGATTGATCAGTGACATGTATTGAGTGAGGGAATGCTTTCACCCCAAAGTGTATAAAGTATGAACAAAGTTCTAGTTTGGGGGTTGAAGTATTGGGGAAACAAAGGTGAGCGGGAAAGCTGAAATTTTGGAAGGAGTAATATGCAATGGAAGGCTTTTAGTTTCACATTCTTGTGTTTGTATATCCATTCCTTCGTTTGCACCCGCGAACCTAGCCCCACAATTGTTGTGGGTTTAACCCTAAAGCCATAATTATTGTTCAATATTGAGTAATCGGGTTGACAAGTGCGTAATCGTGCATATGAGTATCCTTGTAAATTGCATTGTTATCTGTGATGTAGGTCATGTTTTAGTGAACCCATAAACAATCTTATCTTGTTGATCATGATCTCCCATATTTCATTCATTATTCAGGCCGAGGTGGAAAATTGTGGGTTAGATGCATTAATGTAATTGTAATTGCATATTCTTATTGGCACTCGTTTAGCATATTTTGTGAGAATCTGAGACTTGTTTGGCCGACAACCTTGTATGTAGTGAGAACATATCAAAAATATTTTTTGTTGATTGTTTTTATTTGTTAGAGTAGTTTTGTTTTTCTTTAGTTTTGTTTTACTCGAGGACGAGCAAAAGGTAAGTTTGGGGGTATTTGATGGATGTGGTTTTACCCATCCAAAAGATATGTTCCCAAGCTTATTTTCTGTTTGAAACCTTGGGAATTTAATGTATATTTTAGTGTTTTGATAGTTCAGGGACTGAAGTGAAACAATGCTAAAAATAGAAGATTTGAACCTACTTTGGAAGTTTTGGGACCAAAATGCAATTCTGAAAAGCGGAGGACTAAACTTAAATTATGCAGTTCAAGGGCCAAAATGTAAATTGTGGAAATTTAGGAACCAAACTGCAATTATGGAAATTAGAAGAAAAATTGGTAAAATAAAGTTCGGGGTCAAAGTGAAAATATGAAAGTTCAAGGTCCAAGGTGCAAAAGAAATTTTTATAGTGACCAAAGTTCGATTGCGCAATTGCGAGACAAAACGAATTCAAAAATGGGACAAAATAAAAAACCAAGGCAGAATTGCTGGAAAATGGGGCCACGGCCAAAGCAAATGAAATGAGGCCAAGGCATTGTGTGGCCGGCCAAAGCATGTTGCTGGCCTAGGAATGCAGTGGCCCAAGAAAAGCATGGCATGGTCCAGGCATCAGAGGCAGTTTTGGGCGGTCGCTGAAGCCCCATGGGCGGCCGTCGAAGATCAAGCTTGGATAGACCGTGAACCTTCTGTTCTTGTGGGCGACCGCTGGGCACACTTGGGCGACCGCCCTTGCGACGGATCGGAGGCAGATTTGGGCCTTATCTTGGGCCTGATTTGGCTGTTGAATTACACGGCTGTTACACAAGTACAACCTAGGTATATTAGTATATAAAAAAAGGAGGTTTTGGAAAAAAAAATAAAAAAGGGAGGAAGAAGCTACTGTTTCGTGGAGAAATAAGTACACCATTGTATATTATTATTATTTTTCTAGGTTTTGTTTTCTTTCTTTTAATTTTGTAATTTCGATTTTAATTATGAATAGCTAAGTTTCTATTTCATGGAATGGATGTAGTGGTTGTTGAACTTCTATGCTAAATGCATTTTTAATTCTTCCAAACTTTCTCGTTCTTATTTGGTGAATTATTTATCATTCAATTGATGTGTTTTAGATTGTTGCACTACCGTGGACAATTTATTTAAAGAACATTAATTCATCGATTAGGTTTAATTGTTGACCTACCGGAATACAAGAAAACCTAGATTCAATTATTTCTTATTTGCTTAATGAGTTTCTTGAGTATTGTTTTGACCTACCGGAATTAAAATACGATAGAAATATTAGGGTTGCAATTCGAACACCAAATGTCCCAACCCTTAATCAAGTGAAAGAATCTTTGAACGAGACTGTTATTTTTATTATCGATTAAACCCTAGCATAGAAGGGATACAACTACGAAATCCAATCCGTGAATTTCTTTAATCTGGTTAAACCCTATTGTCTTGTTTATTTGTTTTCTCCAATTCATTATTTTTAGTTTCTTGCTTTAGTAGTTTAATTAATAAATCAAAACAAAAACCCCCTGGTTACTTTACACTAATTAAATCAACTTGCTAATTCACTCAAGTCTCTGTGGATTCGACCCTTGCTTGTGCATACTACTACAACGGTAGCTAGTACACTTGCTAGGTATTTTATTACAAGAGGATTTTTATCCATCAGTGTCTAACAAACATTGTGTGTTTTGGGTTCATGATTTAAGCATAGGTCAAAGAATGGCCCATTCGATTCAACACGGTCGACCGCACCAAGTCTATCAAAAGCACGATTGACCGTATTGGTCATTTAGCATACATGTGCCTCATATCTATCTCAAAGTGGACCTCATGTATCAACTTGGTCTGCATGAGCCTATAAAATATCATTTCTTGGCTTTGTTGAAGCCTTTAAATACGGCCAACCATTTGTCTCTAAAAGGCTTGCTCAACCATATCCTTGAAGACATCAGGTAAGTATTCTAACTCTTATTGATGTTTGGAACTTGTCCTTTTTAGGACAAGATAATTGCACAAGGGTACTTTTTCAATTATTTTTCCCTCGTTTTTCATAAATTCAAATCATTTAAAAGGAGAATATTTTTTGTCTTAAAAAACACATCCTCCAACACTTGTTCAGCCGTCATTGGCTGCCAAGGTGTAGACAAAAGTACTATCCCTTACACAAAGGACATTACTGTGCACTATTCCCTCCACCATAACCTCTCCCTCCACTACTCCACTTCTTCATTTCCCATAATCACATGCACAACAACCCTCTGCTGTCCTTGCTCTTTGTCTTCTTCTCTCTCTCTCTCTCTACTTTCTCTCACTAAATCTACTAGTATAAAATGGCTCCTTCAAAGAAGCATTCAACAAAGAAAATTTCTGAGAAATCAAGCATTGATTACTCTCTTTTGAAACTCGTAGTCATGGTATGAAACTTTTATCTCTAGACTTCGGATTCAAATTTTGAAATATTTATTCATGTGTCTACATGAAAAAGGGAAACCCCAGTTGCTTTGAAATCTCATGTTTAATGTTGTTTGCTATGAAATTTCTCTACATTGATGCTCGGATTATCATTCTGTAACTTATTATGATATTTAATTCAAGTTTACTTGGTATTTTGATGCTTCAATGGACAAATTTTCATAAACTAGGTTTCAAGTTTTTCAAATATTCAAAACTGATTTCTACAACTTTCTGTGTTTAATTCATGTTTTTGATGATGTTTTGTTGAAATTCTTGCTGAAAATCTGTTCTTGATGTGTTCATCATATATTCATCCAAATTTTTCAAATTTTCTTTATATTTTGGCTTTTGATTCATTTTTTATCATGTTTGAATTTTTTGATCTGAAAATATGCCTACAGTAATTTGTTTATGTTTTTCCTAACTTCTTCTCTCTGTGTATACGGTCGACCGCATCTCAATGCCGACCGTACGGTCGATCGCTCATGACTCTATCAATGTTACAACACTTATAATCTTTTTCACATTGATATTTTTATTTTCAGAATATAAGTCACTTCATCCATGGATGGGTGATAAATAGAAAAGATCTTGCTCAGGATGCTCTTGGTAGGGTGATGCTAAAAGCTTTCAAGGAAAGTGGAGTCCTTCCATTTTTCAACATGAAGCAATCATTCCACATTCCAATTTTGGTAGACCAATTTTTCCATTATAAAAGAGAAGTTAAGGTGAAAGATGACAGTGGTAGAACAATCAAGCTTATCAGAACCAAGATTCAAGTAGTACCTCTTGACATTGACTACATTGACATTGCCATAGTCCTTGTCCTCCCCATCATAAAGACAGACCAAATGGAACTTGAGCAAACAGACTTAGATGTTCTAGATCAATCTTTAATAGGAAGCAAGTCAGTAACCACTACCCCAAGGAAAATTTTTGATAAGCTAACGTACCACATAGGCCATCTAGTGGGACACTGCTTTTTTGCAAAATTGGAAACCAAGAAAACTTCAACAATGACCAGTGGGAGATCTCTGCTACAATCTTCCAAGGCTCCAGACTGCATTGACCAAAGATAATCTATCAGAGGCTGCTGGCAAGCATATTTGAGTACCAGAAGAATGAGACTGCTAGGCAAAACAAGTACAGGACCCATACAAGACTATTATCACTACTTCTTACCCAAACCATGAAAATAAGCAAAATTGTGGACATACATAGAGAACTGCATGAGGAGGAGATTCTTAGGTCAAAAATCTTCACCGGAAAGACAATGCTAGTGTTTAGGAACAAATTTGATGATGAGTTGTACAGACAGATCTGGGAAAAGGATCCCATTGAAAAGTATATTCCCCCAAAGAACCAGAAGAAAGTTGAGAAGGAACCAGTTGATGAAGAAGAAGAAGAGATTGAGAAAGAGGACCCAATGGAAGTGGCCAGGAGAGCTGTTCGGTCGAAACCTAACGGTTTATTTAAAATTCGCAAGCGCATGGGCTATTGTAATATAGCGGGTGCAAGTACGGGATCCCACAGAGACAGGATTTACTTTAGAATGAATTTGCTTTTACTATAATTTTATAAAGATAATTGGGGGGAAGTAAAGATTTGTTTTGGAAAGAGAAAGAAGCATACACAGAAAATACTTTAAATAAAACTTTATAAATGAAGCATTCCCGGGATTGGAAATCATATACATAATTTGTTCATCAAATAGTCATTGTCTTAGGAAATATAGGTATTCATAAAAATCAAGGATGGTACGTTAAGCTTACACTACCGCTCACGGTCAATACATTAGCGTTGTATTTTTCACTAATTATGTCCTAACTGTTTGAGATTTCCGTTTATGGTACTCCCGCCCTGTCATAAACGGGCATTCCGGCTTATCTCTAGCTGACCATAATTAGTAAGAATCCATTAAGAACGAGAGTCAGCATACTTTCCATTAAAGGAACATCCTTAGGCCGTTGAACTACTTTCGTGATCAATGGAACCCAGTTTCTTTATATGGTTTCGTCAATCGAGATTCTCCGCTGGGTCCTTCTCTAGATCGACTGAATCATACAAGTTGGACGTCTCCAAAATGTAAGTCATTTAGAGATTGATATAAAGTTTAGATGAAGATAGAAGACAAGACTTTCATATTTTAAGATGATGAACGATCTATGCTTTGAGTTTACAACTCCAAGAACAAGGGGGATTACTCGCTAGCCATGTAAAGTAAATAAGCAATAATATAAAGGATAAAGTAAGAGAAACTTATGATGAAATGAGAGACAAATGGCTGGAATAAAACTTCAACTTTTATTGCTTCTTTTCCTAGGTACTTCAAGAACAAATGTAGACTTCAATCTTCAAAGATCTTTGGAATTTTAATGTATAAAGTACTTGTAACTTTTCTATACAAATCTCTAACAATTTCTGATGAAAATTCGATATCTAAGACTGATTATAAGGGGTATATTTATAATGGGGAGGAAACTCTTCAAGAAGGTGCCTTTTAAATCTGCAGTCACGACTTGCACGGTCGAGTCAAGGGTATTGCACGGCCGTGCCTCCTTGGCGCCAGTTTTGGATTTGAATTTGGGTAACTTGCACGGCCGCTCCACATTTGCTGCACGGCTGCTCTGAAGGCTAACACGGCCAAGCAATTTCCAAGACACGGCCACTCTACGTTTTGGGGCCAAAAATGGCCTGTCATGGCCATTTGCACGGCCGTTCTCTCTTGGCTGCACGGCCGCTCCATCTGAATTTTGGCTTGTGTGTTTGATTTGTTTGTTGCTCTTCCATGACTTTGCACCAAGATGTCCAAGCATCCTTTTGATCATAGAATAGACTCCAAAAACCTATCTTAAAATGTATAATGTACACCAAAAGCGTAAAATCTAATATATATTAAAAAGAAACTAAAATAGATTAAAATGAGATTTAAATGACAATTAAACTAAGGAAATAGATGTAAGAACTTAGGATAAATGACTATATAATAGTCACTTATCAAGAGCCAAGGGAAAGGGAATTGCTATGGAACAACCAAAGAAGAAGGCTAGGTTCATTGATTCTCCTAGGAAGCCAGGAGGAATCAAGTTCAAGGAACACAATTTGTCTAATTCTTCATCATCTCCCAGCCCGACCTCACAAGCACGGTCAACCGCACCCCTCAGATCAAAAACCTCTAAGCCAAATGTTCCATCCTCCAAACCTTCAACTCTACATCCTCCCATACCTGCCAAGCCTTCCACTCAAGCTAAACCAATTGTTAAATCCTCAAAGCCAAAATCTCCAATTCCTCAGAAACATACCCTCAATGATGTTGAGCAGGAAAGGCTCATATATGCTCAACTGTTTGATGCCCCAACTCAGGGGGAGAAGAGAAAGAATGATGATGAGCAAACTTCTCCTAATAAGAGGCCAAATCTTGTGAGTGTTATAAATGTTGTTGATGACTTAGGTCTGGGAAATAGTGATGATGATTTATCTGATGATCATGTTGATTCAATTTCTCCATTTCCACCTGTTGAACCATTAAAGAGGAAATATAAGCTTATTGTACTAGATGATGATACCAGTGCATGGCTAGATGAACCTTTTGAATAGGAGCCTAGAGATGAGGCTAAGATTGAAGCAAATTAAGAAGCTGATGATGTTAATGCTGAGGAAATTGAACAAGTCAATGTTAGTGGCCATGATAGCCTTAATAAAGTTGCTTATGAAGCTGAGATTGCCAAGTCTAGCTCCAACCGTACGCCTGACCGCATTGAGCCAGAAGTGATGTCAAACACTCCAACTCCTCCTCACCAAAGCCCAAACATTCTCCCAAGCCAAATCATAGCACCACTCTTGACTAACTCCTCCAAACTATTGAGACATTAACTTCCATTCATATGGACACTCAGAGTCAAATTGCCCAACTAGTGGCAAATCAATCTACTGTTCCTGCCTCACACAAACACCTTCAGGCCCAAGTGAACTTTCTGCCCTCCCTATTGATTGACACCATTAAAGGGGAGAGTATCCCAATAACAAAGGTTGTGAAGGACATCATTTATGGACAAACATGAACAAGATCTCAACTGGCTGCTGCTTCCACACCCATTGCTCCTCCACCTCCAACATATGAAAACTCTATTTCTCAAGAGTTTCTTAAGGAAGCAATGAGGGTGATGACCCAAACACTTCAACACAGATTTTCCATTGAGATGAAACATGCAGGAGAGGAGATGTCTAGAGCTATGGGCTTAGACAAGGCTGAGGTCGTTGAAAGAATTAAAAAAAATAAGATTCAGTTGATGCATCCATCAAGGGAGCTCTAACTGCAATATGAGAGAGATTCAGGAGTGTAAAGGAGAACATGATCATCCATACTACAAGTATTGACTATCAAAAAACAAGGGTTGAAGAGCTCACCAATCTATCAGCAGGTGCCTTTCAAAGCATTGAGAATAGGTTGGCTGCGGTCGAAACTGCAACAAATGGTGAAGCTGCTAAACTTCGAAGAGTGTTGTAAGAAGTTGGTGCTGAAGCTTCTGCATTTCGCATGCCTAAAGACCTTCCTCCAGCCCCAGCTCCATAAGCCAACCCTGCGGTCAACAACTTCATCAACATCAGAGATCGTGATAGCTTTGACCTACCTCCTCCTCCTCCTCCTCGTCATTGAAGACTGTTGATTTTTTTTTTGAAGTATGAAGACTGTGAAGCTTGAAGACCCTGAAGATTGAATATTATGGAAGCTTTTGATTTTTCCGCTTCCTCATTTTGTTAAGATGAAACTTATTGTAAGATACAATTTTAAAAATTTCTCTATGAATGAATGCATCATTATCTTTTGAAAACTTTATTAATTCAAACTACTTGTTTGTAGAATAATGAGTGCATTATTTTTTAACTCATCCATATAGCTTAAAATGCATTTCTCATACTTATGCATGATGCTCATACATTTAGTCTAAATGCATTTCTATATTTCATGATAAACATCTTTAAATGAACTAAGTGTTTTATTTCTTACTTCTATTATGTAATTTCTTTTCATTTTATAGAAAGTTAGAAATCTATTACTTAGACTTAGTGTGTGCATTGACATGGGACATGAGTTAGCATACTTAAACTTTTGGATATGTTTTTACCAAGTATAATTAATTAGCCTTTGTTATTTAGATAATGGTCTCAATCAAATAGGGGGAGATTGTTGGGTATTCTTATTATAAACACGTCATATTACTTGATTTGATTGATACCATCACCTATTTTATTTTACATGGACTTTAGGATCTTATGTATGAAGTTTTATAATTCAAAATTTTAGTTAAGTCCATTTTATAGTATAATTACATAGGCTTTAGAAGAATAGAATTTCTAATTATTTTGGCTCAAGAAAGACTGAAGATCTTAACCATGCGGTCGACCGCAATGACCATGGGTGACCGCACCCTCTCAAGTGCTTAGCCAAATTGAATATTGAAGATCAGATCTTAGTACAATTGACTCTGACCACAACTCAGAGTTAACTAAAAGAATTATACCGTTGCAGAGTTCAAAAAGGAAATGTGCTCCAATCAGACATCAACACCACATTGTCCTTGATGCTTATCCAATAAGTAATTCCAATGGCTACTTTATTTCCAAGGCTATAAATAGACCTTGTGATCAAGCCATGAAGATTTGCTAGAGACGTTGTTAAAATATTCAAAGAAGTGATGAAGCTCATACACAGATTTCCAAAATCATTTGAATCTTCAAACACTTCATATTCAAGCCTTCAAGGAATATTACTTACCCAGAAATCTCTCAAGCCTTGTAACCACAACAAGAATCATCAAGCTCTAATACTTCTATTATAAAGAGCTCTTTAATCCTGAACACACACGCATCCCTTGAAATCAATCTTGTTGATTTCATTACTTGGGATACACTGGTTATAATATAGGATTAGCTTCATAGAAAAGATAGTTAGATTTGAGATTGATTCTCAACTTTGTAATCTTTGTAATAGCTCCTCGAATATCTTAATATATTATTTCCCTTAGAAAATCCAAGACTAGCCATCTTGATAGAGGACGTAGATCATTTACGATTGAAACTCTCCAAATAACTTGTCAAACACTTTCTGCATTTACATTGTTTGTTCATAAGTTTTCTTATTGCTTCTTGTATTTTGCTATTCAGTGTTATCCAACCACACTGTGAATTGTGTTTATAGTAGAAATCTGCCTTAACATATTTTTCAACCTTTCGGTCGACCACAATTTCTCATTTGCGATCGTCCACACTCATTTTTCACTACTACTTTTTTATAATTAGAAAATTTCGATATGCATTTTTCTATCTTGAAAGTTGGTTTTTACTTGACCACACTTTTATTATAGTAAGCCTAGGTTGATTTTTGAAAAGGGTTAGAAAACATTTATATAGCTATTCACCTCCCCCCCCCCTTCTAGATATTTTTATAGCCTTATTGCACCTTTGGGACCAACAAGTGATATTAGAGCAAACACCTTTATAAAACTATTCTTTGTTTTTCAAGCTTAACAGCTTGGGTGCCAATTTGTCATGTCAACTTCAAAAACTATGGCAACAATTAACTATTCACACATTCCTATGTTGGACGAAGATCACTTCGATATCTGGAAAGCTTGCATGCTGATTCATTTGGAGTCTATAATGAGATGCTGGTTGATTACGTAAACAATGGACCTTTTGTAACAACGAAGGCCAATCTAGATGCAACTATCAATACTGAAATTCCTGACGTTAAGAAGCTTAAATCAGAATGGACTGACGAAGAAAGAAGATATGTTACATTGGATAGCAAAGTCAGACACATCATTTCCGGAACCCTTACAGTATCCACCTATCAGAAAGTCATTAATGTAATACCGCAAAGCAAATGTGGGATGCTAATGAGAGCTATCTCAAAGGTGATAATCTATGCAAGGAAAGCAAGAAGTTTCAAGTGGAAAGAATATATTGTAGCTTTACAAGACGGTCGAATGAAACTCTAAGTCAAACCTACGACTTCTATGTTGAGGTAGTAAATGGTTTCTTATTCCTCTTTCAAAATATTCAATCTTTATCAAATGGATGTGAACAGCGTATTTCTCAATGGTGAACTTTAGGAAAAAGTCTATGTTGCACAACCCCCTGGATTTGAAGACAACAAATATCCTGATCATATCTACAAACTCCAAAAAGCCTTTATGGACTCAAACAAGCTCCAATATCATGGTATGATACTCTATCTAAATTTCTTTTAGAAAAGGGCTTCAAACGAGGTAAAATTGATACAACTCTTTTCATTGCCAAATATAATGATCATTCTTTAATTGTTCAAATATATGTCGATTATATCATTTTTGGCTCTACTAATGAAATCTTGTGTAAGCGTTTTGAGAAGCTAATGAAAAGAAAGTTTGAGATGAGCATGATGGGAGAACTTACATTCTTCCTTGGTCTCCAAATCAAACAATGTAATAAAGGTATCTTCCTTTGCCAAGTAAAATACCAAACATCTAATCAAGAAATTTGGACTTGAAAATGCAAAAGCATATGACACTCCTATGGCCACTGGTAACAAGATAGACAAAGACTTAAAAGGTAAGAAAGTTTATTAGACTTTGAATCGATGTATGATTGGCTCCTTACTATATTTAAATGCTAGTAGGTCAGATATCATGTTTAGTGTTTGTATTTGTGCTCGATATCAACCAGATCCTATAGAAGCACATCTTATAGCTGTAAAATGTATTATTCGTTATCTATCTTGGACTATTAACCTTGGACTTTGGTATTCCAAAGAACCATCTTTTGATCTTATAGGTTACTTAGATGCAGACTATGCAGCTTGCACAATTGACAGGAAAAACACTAGTGGAACTTATCATTTACTTGGAAATCGACTTGTTGTATGGGCCAGCAAGAAACAAGCTTCAGTTTCTGTATCAACAACGCAGGCTGAATATATTGCAGCTGGGAGTTGTTTTTGTCAGATAATGTGGATGAAGCAACAACTAGTTGACTATGGTATCCATGAAGGAAATTGTCCAATCTATTGTGACAATACATCAACCATTGCAGTATCAAACAACCCTGTCATGCATTCCAAAACCAAGCACATTGATATCAAGTATCATTTTCTAAAGGATAATGTTGAAAAAGGTAACATTCATTTAGATCATGTGGGTACTAATAATCAAATTTCAGATATTCTCACCAAGGCTCTAGACTACAAGAGATTTGTGTACTTAAAAGGAGAAATGGGTATGCTTGAACTTATATAAACTTGTCCATATTCTTTGTGTCTAACAAACATTGTGTGTTTTGTGTTCATGATTTAAGTTTAGGTCAAATAATGGCCCATTCCATTCAACACGGTCGACCGCACCAAGCCTATCATAATTACGGTCGACCGCATTGGCCATTTAGCATACATGTGCCTCAAATCTATCTCAAAGTGCACCGCATGTATCAACTTGGACCGCATGAGCCTATAAAATATCATTTCTAGACTTTGTAAAAGCCTTTAAATACGGTCAACCATTTGTCTCTAAAAGGCCTGCTCAACCGTATACTTGAAGACATCAGGTAAGTATTCGAACTCTTATTGATGTTTGGAACTTGTCCTTTTTAGGACAAGATAATTGCACAGGGGTACTTTTGCAATTATTTTTCCCTCATTTTTCATAAATTCAAATCATTTGTGAGGAGAATATTTTTTGTCTTAAATAACACATCCTCCAACACTTTTTCAGCCGTCATTGGCTGTCAAGGTTGTAAGTATCCCAATCTGGATCACTCTCTTTCGAACGCACGGGAAACACCGCAGACTCACACTTACGCAGTCTCGAGCACCTGTAGCCCTCAAAAACCCAAAAAACCATCAACCAAACCAAGGGGGGCCTTTCTGGGACAAAAAAGCACAAAAGGCCTTTTTAGGAATTTCGAAAAATTTGGAAAATCATGGAAGGTCCGTACGGACCTCTTTGCACAAGACATAATTATTACGAAATCCTCTTAAAGTCCACATTATTCCCTCAAATCTGGGAAAACTAAATTTTTAGATTTCATGGAAGGTCCGAGGTATTCTGAGGCCCCTTGTGGAACTCTGAAGCCTTGCCAGGTCTATCCCGAGGCGTCCCGGCCCTTTCTGAGCCAAACCAACGATCCCGACGCACGCCGAAACTCTGCCCGAACGCAACTGACGATCCCGACGCACGCCGAAACTCTGCCTGAACGCAACCTACGATCCCAACGCACAACGAACCTCTGCCCGAATCCAGTCAACGATCCCTGCGATCCCAACGCACGCCAAAACTCTGCCCGAGTACACACCTGACAATCCCGAGGCACGCCGAAGCTCTGTCCGCAGACAACCGGCACATCCCGAAGCAATCCCGGTCTATCCCGAAACACTATTCCATCCTCAAATACTATTCCCCTGCGAAAGACAGACACGAACCAACATTGGTAAGGCTTCCTTCCTACACTATTTCAATACATTTCAATACGTAGTGTACAATGTAGACATCCGATACAGCATGCATTTTTAAAAGCATATACATACACACACACAACATTTAAAGAAAAAAGGGGAACCGAAAGACTCATTTTTACGAGGCGACTCGGGTGAGCTCTAATATTCTAATATTCTCTTCCCGAGGAGTAACCTGACCTCCGAACTCAAAAATCTCATCACACAACAACAGTTTTTAAACTGATACCTTTTCTCAATGTTTTGGGCTAAATCAAAACGGTGTGACGACTCTACAAAGCAAAAACACAGCGAGACACCTCCTCCCGACAATGCGAGATGCCGGGGCTCCGCGCGCGAGCCAGATCCGGGTAATTTCAAAGGTGAAGACAAAAGGACTATCCCTTACACAAAGAACATTATTATGCACTATTCCCTCCTCCATAACCTCTCCCTCCACTATTCCACTTCTTTACTTCCCACAATCACCTGCACAACAACCCTCTACTATCCTTGCTCTTTGTATTTTCCTTCTCTCTCTCTCTACTTTCTCTCACTAAATCTACTAGTATAAAATGGCTCGTTCAAAGAAGCATTCAACCAAGAAAATTTATGAGAAATCAAGCACTGACTCCTCTTTTTTGAAACTCGTAGTCATTGTATGAGAATTCAAATGTTGAAATACTTGTTCGTGTGTTTACATGAAAAGGGGAAACCCATTTGCTTTGAAATCTCATATTTAATGTTGTTTGCTATGAAATTTCTCTACATTGATGCTTGGATTATCATTCTGTAGTTGATTATGTTATTTATTTCATGTTTACTTGGTATTTTGATGCTTCAATGGACAATTTTTCATAAATTAGGTTTCAAGTTTTTCAAATATTCAAAAATTATTTCTGCAACTTTCTATGTTTGATTCATATTTTTGATGATGTTTTGTTGAAATTCTTGCTATTAGAAACATTAAGATATGAATTTTACTTAGTTTTGTTCATTTCTGGAAATCTGTTCTTGATGTGTTCATCATATATTCATCCAAATTTTTCAAAACTTCTTTATATTTTGGCTTTTGATTCATTTTTTATCATGTTTGTACTTTTTGATCTGAAAAATATGCCTACAGTAATTTGTTTATGTTTTGCCTAACTTCTTCTTTGTGTGTATATGGTCAATCGCATCTCAATGTCGACCGTACGGTCGACCGCATTACTCTATCAATGGTACAACACTTATATTCTTTTTCACATTGATATTTTATTTGCATAATACAAGTCACTTTATGCATGGATGGGTGATAGATATAAAAGATCTTGCTCAGGATGCTCTTAGTAGGGTGATGCTAAAAGCTTTCAAGGAAAGTGGAGTCCTTCCATTTTTCAACATGAAGCAATCATTCCACATTACAGCTTTGGTGGAACAGTTTTTCCATTATCTAAGAGAAGTTAAGGTGAAAGATGACAGAGGTAGAACAATCAAGCTTATCAGAACCAAGATTCAAGGAGTACCTCTTGACATGAGACATTGCCACAGTCCTTGGCCTCCCTATCATAAAGACAGACCTAATGGTACTTGACCAAATAGACTTGGACGTTCTAGCTCAATCTTTAATAGGAAGCAAGTCAGTAACCACTACCCCAAGGAAATTTTTGATGAGCTAGCGTACCACATAGGACATCTAGTGGGACTCTGCTTTTTTTGCAAAATTGGAAACCAAGAAAACTTCAACAATGACCAGTGGAAGATCTCTGCTGCAATCTTCCAAGGCTCCAAACAGCATTGGCCCAAGATAATCTATCAGAGGCTGCTGGAAAGCATATTTGAGTACCAGAAGAATGAGGCTACTGGGCAAAACAATTACAAGACACATACAAAACTGACATCCCTACTTCTTACCCAAACCATGAAAATAAGCAAAATTGTGGACATACACAGAGAACTGCATGAGGAGGAGATTCCTAGGTCAAAAATCTTCACCGGAAAGACAATACTAGTGTATAGGAACAAATTTGATGATGAGTTGTATAGACAGTTCTGGGAAAAGGATCCCATTGAAAAGTATATTCCCCCAAAGAACCAGAAGAAAGTTGAGAAGGTACCAGTTCATGAAGAAGAAGAAGCGATTGAGAAAAAGGACCCAATAGAAGTGGCCATGAGAGCCAAGGGAAAGGGAATTGCTATGGAACAACTAAAGAAGAAGGCTAGGTTCATTGATTCTCCTAGGAAGCCAGGAGGAATCAAGTTTAAGGAACACAATTTGTCTAATTATTCATCATCTCCCAGCTCGACCTCACAAGCACGGTCAATCGCACCCCTCAGATCAAAAATCTCTAAGTCAAATGTTCCATCCTCCAAACCTTCAACTCTACATCCTCCCAGGTCTGCCAAGCCTTCCACTCAAGCAAAACCATCTGCTAAATACTCCAAGCCAAAATCTCCCATTCCTCAAAAACAAACCCTCAATGCTGCTGAGCAGTAAAGACTCATATATGCTCAACTGTTTGATGCTCCAACTCAGGGGGAGAAGAGAAAGAAAGATGATGAGCAAACTTCTCATAAGAAGAGGCCAAAGCTTGTGAGTGTTAGAAAATTTGTTGATGACTTAGGTCTAGGAAACAGTGATGATGATTTATCTGATGATATTGTTGATTCAATTCCTCCATCTCCACATGTTGAACGATTAAAGAGGATATATAAGCTTATTGTAACAAATGATGATGCCAGTGCATTGTTAGATGAACCTTTTAAAGGATAGACTAGAGATGAGGCAATGATTGAAGAAAATGAAGAAGTTGATGATGTTAATGCTGAGGAAATTGAACAAGTCAATGTTGGTAGCCATGATGGCCTTGATAATGCTGCTTATGATGCTGAGATTGCCAAGTCTGGCTCCAACCGTGCGGCTGACCGTACTAAGCCAGAAGTGATGTCCAACACTCCAACTCCTCCTCACTAAAGCCCAAACATTTCTCCTAATCCAAATCAGAGTATCACTCTTGACCAACTCCTCCAAACTGTTGAGACATTAACTTTTGTTCATCTGGACACTCAGAGCCAAATTGCCCAACTAGTAGCAAATCAATCTGCTCTTACTGCCTCAAATAAACACCTTCATGCCCAAGTGAACTCTCTGCCCTCCCTATTGATTTTGAAACCATTAAGGGGGAGAACATCCTAATAACAAAAGATGTGAAGGACATCATTTATGGACAAACAGGCACAAGCTCTCAACTGGCTGCTGCTTC
The DNA here is from genome assembly GCA_022495995.1 of Adenophora triphylla var. japonica. NCBI lineage: Eukaryota > Viridiplantae > Streptophyta > Magnoliopsida > Asterales > Campanulaceae > Adenophora > Adenophora triphylla. The sequence goes on along the minus strand of JAFEMH010000599.1, from coordinate 212,458 downwards.
CACACCCATTGCTCCTCCAGTTCCAACATCTGAAAACTTTATTTATCAAGAGTTTCTAAAGGAAGCAATGAGGGTGATGATCCAAACACTTCAACAAAACTTTTCCATTAAGATGAAACATGCAGGAGAGGAGATGTCTAGAGCCATGGGCTTAGACAAGGCTGAGGTGGTTGAAAGAATTAAGATTATTGAAGATTCAGTTGATGCATCCATCAAGGGAGCTCCAACTGCAATATGAGAGATTCGGGAGTGTAAAGGATAACATGATTATCTATACTACAAGTATTGACTATCAAACAACAAGGGTTGAAGAGCTCACCAATCTATCAGCAGGTGCCTTTCAAAGCATTGAGAATAGACTGGTTGCGGTCGAAACTGCAACAAATGGTGATGCTGCTGAACTTTGAAGAGTGCTGTAAGTAGTTGGTGCTGAATCTTCTGCATTCCATATGCCTGATCACCTTCCTCCAGCCCCAGCTCTATAAGCTAACCCTGTGGTCAAAATCTACATCAACATCAGAGACCGTGATAGCTTTGACCTACCTCTTCCTCCTCGTCGTCATTGAAGATTTTTGATTTTTTTTGAAGTATGAAGACTGTGAAACTTGAAGACCCTGAAGACTGAATATTATGGAAGCTTTTGTTTTTACTACTTCCTCATTTTGTTAAGATGAAACTTATTGTAAGCTACAATTTTTAAAATTTCTCTATTAATGAATGCATCATTATCTTTTGAAAACTTCATTAATTCAAACTACTTATTTGTAGAATAATGAGTGCATTATTTTCTAACTCATCCATATAGATTAAAATGCATTTCTCATGCTTATTCATGATGTTCATACATTTAGTCTAAATGCATTTCTATATTTCCTGATAAACATCTTTAAATGCACTAAGTGTTTTATTTCTTACTTCTATTATATAATTTATTTTCATTTTATAGGAAGTTAGAAATCTATTACTTAGGCTTAGTGTGTACATTGACTTGGGACATGAGTTACCATACTTAAACTTTTGGACATGTTTTTTCCAAATACAATTAATTAGCCTTTGTTATAGTAGGTAATTGTCTCGGTCAAATAGGGGGAGATATTTGGGTATGCTTATTATAAACCACTCTTATTACTTGATTTGATTGATACATACACCTATTTTATTTTAAATGGAATTTAGGATCTTATGTATAAAGTTTTATAATTCAAAATTTTAGTTAATTCCATTTTATAGTATAGTTACTTAGGCTTTAGAATAATATGATTTCTAAGTATTTTGGCTCAAGAATGACTGAAAATCTTAACCATGCGGTCGATCACACGGCTGACTGCACAGCTCAAGACAAGCCTCAGCTTTTGAACAACTTCATGCGGTCCACCACAATGACCATTGCTGGTCGCACCCTCTCAAGTCATTAGCCAAATTGAAGATTGAAGATTAGATCTTAGTACAATTGAATCTGACCACAACTCAGAGTTAACTCAAAGAATTATACCGTTGCAGAATTCACTCAGATAATTTCAAAAAGGTGACAGATGTTGTCATTTGTACAAAGGACACCCCACCTTTCCACTAACTCTACAACATTAAGACAAAAAGGAAATGTGCTTCAATCATACATCAACACCACATTGTCCTTGATGCATATCTAATAAGGAATTCCAACGGCTAATTTATTTCAAAGGCTATAAATAGACCTTGTGATCAAGCCATGAAGATTTGCTAGAGATGTTGTTAAAATCCTCAAAGAAGTGTTGAAGCTCATACTCAGATTTCCAGAATCATTTGAATCTTCAAACACTTCATCTTCAACCCTTCAAGGAATATTACTTACCCAGAAATCTCTTAAGCCTTGTAACGACAACAAGATTCATCAAGCTCTAATACTTCTATTATAAAGAGCTCTTGAATCTTGAACACACACACACCCATTAAAATCAATCTTGTTGATTGCATTACTTGGGATTCACTGGTTATAGTCTTGGATTAGCTTCATAGAAAAGATATTTAAATTTGAGATTGATTCTCAACTTTGTAATCTTTGTAACAGCTGCTCGAATTGTTGGTGTAATGCCCTAGGCATTTAGTTATGTTTGACTTATAACTTAATACCGTTATGTAATCGTCTTTACCATTTATTATGGAACATTTTTATTTGGTTTATTATATGTTTTTTGCATGTTTATTATAATAACCTGCGTTCCTAGTTATTGTGAATAACTAGTATGAGTTCGTAATGGATAATCATAGAGATAATTATATGTATGGGATGTACATTACACTTATGGGTACTTGTTAGAGAACAAGGTACTGGACATGACCTACCTATGAGATTTATGACATGGTCTATGGTCATATATGTCATGATTAAATCTCATGATAATTGTGTCATTAGAATCCTTTGTACCTGAGATTATCATCGTCTTCCACATGATGAAAGTTGTGTTTGATGTAGTCTAACACTATCTTTAATAGGATAGAAATAAGGGCTATGTTGGCACGATTGGTTTCATGTAGGTAAGAATGATAATTCAAGATGGAATTTGTCCCTCTCGTTGAGAGAGAGATGTTTGCTTGGGCCCGTCGATGAATGTTGTTGATGAAATGTGTGTCCACACTCAAGAGATTTGATAGAGATCAAATGGACTTGGATTATCAACATATTCGGAATCGAGAAAGCATTAAACAATGTAAGTTGACGTGGACCATGACTTATGTTCAATATGACATCGTGTGACAAAGGTATTGTGACATTGATCTATCAAGGAATCAAGCTTTGATGTTATATTTAATTGGGTGGACATAATGACTTGCTAGATATCACTTGTGTCTTGTGAGGTTGATGTTTCAACTCACTACCAACATAAAAAATAATTCCTAAAGGGTCACACACAAAGAATGGATTGAAAAATGGCTCAAATGTGAATTTTGGGGTCACGGGATGACTCATCCCCAAATGCACTAACTATTCCCCATAAGGGGGACGAGTGTATAAGGACTCTGGCAATAGGGGACGACTCGTCCCGACTGTGCTGGAAGGCCATTTTTGAGTTGGAAAATTAGGGTTTCTTCCTAAAAGTTAGGAATATATATAAAGTATAAATAGACCTTTTATCCTTGGTCAAAACACACGAAAATTAGGGTTTAAGAAACACTAATTGATTGATTTTGATTATGAATCAAAGATCAAAAACTCCATATATTCATTCCATAATAGCCATTGATTGTTGAAAAGAGTTTCAACAATAGAGGATCATCTAGCAATACAACAAGATATAGATCTTGGTTCATTCGCGTGTAGATTACCAATAGAGGGTGATTGCTTTATCACCAAAGCTTGAAGATCTACCATTGTTGATTCATCACCAAGGAAGAACAAGGAGAAGATCAAAATTTTGTCAACGGTTCAAAGATTCGATTTTGAAGATTCGTTTTGAGCAACAAAATTAAGGTAAGTAAATCTATTTCATAAGTTTGAATCTATTCGTGTTAACGGATTCAAGGCTAGGGTTTTTTGTGTTATTTGATAAAGACTTCGCTGCGTTTGTAATCCCAAAACCCAACAGTGGTATTAGAGCCGCGTTTTATCATGATTAGGTTAAAATTGGCATGCTAGATTTAATTTGATTAAATGCTTTACATGCTATATGAAATAGATATATGATTTTATGTTTGTTGTTTTGAGAAAACAATTATATGATATATAACATGATTATGATTAATGGTTGATTAATATGATTAATCTTCTACATGGGTATTGATCTGTTTAATTTGATTAATTAAGATAAATAAATTCTCAGATTTGAAACAAATTGTTTGTTTATGATATTTTGTGAAGTCCTATGTTCATGATTATGTACACATAAGTTTCATGATACAAGTTAGGTGCATCGTTTTGTGTCTCATACGTTTGAAAGAGGTTTTAATTTAATTGGTGCTTTCAAATGAGATTTGACCCAAGGCATAGATGATATTAAAAGATGTATTGACATATGATGTCTAGGAATCTCATAAAAAGATCTAAGAGTCATATATGATATGATTGATGTTATCTACCTAAATAGCTTAATTTCGGGCATTGACTCAGTTAAACCAAAATTAAGTGAAATATGGATCTTAGCCCATTATGATTATATGATACATGCTTGTATTTGAAGGTGTATAATTTAGTGGGAGTATTTATGAAATACATTATTTGCTCTTAGATGGTAAATGTGTTGATACTATATGTTCTATTATTTGTATATCTTCTTGTAGTAATGGCACCTCACAATAATTAACCCCTGTCACTGCGATCCCTCCTTGAGAAGGACAAGCTCAAAGAGAACGGTACAAACTATTCTGATTGGATCAGAAGCCTAAGAATTGTTCTTAGGCAAGAGAAGAAACTGTACATTCTTGACGAACCCATTCCACCTCCACCTGCTGCCAATGATGTAAGGGCAGATAAGGATGCACATAAGAAACATGTTGATGATTCTAATGATGTTGCATGCCTTATGCTTGCCACCATGTGTAAGGCTCTTTAGAAGGACCTTGAACACATGGAAGCTGATTTTGATCTAGCTGAGCGATTAAAGGAAATGTTCCAAGTGCAAGCTAGGCAAGAAAGGCATGATGTGGTGAAAGCCCTGAATGCATGCAAGATGCAAGAGGGGAAGTCGGTTGGTGCTCATGTCCTTAATATGTTAGGACATATTAAGCGTCTAGAAAGGCTTGGAAATCCTATGAGTTTGGAACTTGCTACGGATATGATATTGAATTCATTGCCTGAAAGTTAAGGTCATTTCATTATGCACTATCACATGAGTGGCATGGATAAGAATCTGTCAGAATTGCATGCGATGCTTAAGACTGCAGAGAAGAATATCAAGAAGCCTGGTACGGCAAATGTGTTAATGGTTAACAAGGGAAAAGGATTCAAAAAGGAAGGCAAAAGTAAATCAATTATTGCTAAACCTAAGGCAAAAGTTGCCAATGCCAGAGAGGCAACACCCAAAGTGTTTCAAAAGGATGCGATTTGCTATCATTGCCAAGAAGTTGTTCATTAGAAGCGTAATTGCAAGGCTTATAAGGAAGGCCTAAAGGCGAAGAAGGGCAATGTGGTTGCTACTGATTCAGGTATATATGTGATAGATATTTTCCTTTCTATTTCTAGTTCATGGTTATTAGATGCCGGATGTGGATCTCACATTTATTTAAATGTGCAAGGACTAAGGAATAGGAAGCTACTCAAAGAAGGTGAAGTGGACCTACGTGTGTGTAAGTACCCAAATCTGGCTCATGCCTTCCGGTTAAATTTCCCGGCGATTCCCCGAACTTTCATAAAGTTCAAGGGCGATTCGGGAACTTTTCCAAGCTTTCCAAGTAAGGAAGGACCTGCTAGGAATTAAAATTCCACGCAGGACCTCACTGGAAAAGGGCATTCTAGAATCTGCCACCTTGCAGGCTTCTAGAAGGAAAATGGATAAGGCTTGTAAGGTCGTGCGACACAACTTGCCATGACAAATTCCAATCTGCCACCTTGCAGGCTTCTAGAAGGAAAACGGTTATGGCTTGTTCAGCCGTGCGACACAACAAGCCACTCCCATGCAGCTATAAATAGAGGCCTATATCTCTCATTTTAAGGACCCTTTTTCCACTCCTTGGCGTCACTCTGCCAAAATACTCTCAGAAACTAATATCTCTCCTCATATACCCCCCTAAAACACACACTAAGTCACACAATACACTCACCATTCAATCAATCCTACACCCATTTCATACGTCCACATAGAACCAACGATTCTCATTGAATCAAGGCTTGATATCAGTTCCAGAGGCTGATGTTTGAAGGTTCCTATATCTAACTTGATATAGGAGTCGTGGATCTTCAAGGGTAACGCTCTCTTCCTCTCTCTCTCTCTCTCTCTCTCTCTCTCTCTCTCTCTCTCTCTCTCTCTTTTGAACATGCATGGTTTAATCAACTAAATAGTCTTAAAACGGCTGAGATCTAATCATTGCCTATCTATTTTAGTCTCAGATCTCATAGATCAGTTGTTGTTTTTCATACCATCAAATGTAATCGAATCATTTTGACATAGTTTTGCATAAACACTAGAGATGAGTGTGGATCCCACATATCCATGCCCTCTCAAAGTGTTCATTATTGACATGCATGCTCTTTGAGATCTATTTGTGATACAACTTGACTATATTATTGCCTTTTTGTGTCTGTAAATCTCAGTTGTAAAAGTCTCTGCAAATGGCTATGTGTGTCACGCGACACAACTTGCCATGCAAGTCTTGTGTCACGCGACAGAACAAGCCAGTATGCAGAGACTTCATCCTTTTCAGTTGTAATCTGATTTTAATCTTTTCCAAGTTGTAATCTCATATTAATCTGCACTTTAAATATTGTTTCCCCCCCCACACATGGCATTCATGGAGGATCCATCCCAAGGATGAACAATAAGACCTTAAATGGCTTGTTCTAGGGTGGATCTCTCACATGATGATGTGACAATAGCATCCTTTGCACATAAAAAATGTCATCTTTTACATTAAAAATGTCATCTTTACTTTAGAAATGCATTTCCCATGTCCCTCATGGTTGGATCTCTCTCCAAGGATTGCCTAGTGACCTTCTTAAGGCACAAATAAGGCATAGGACGAGCATAAAGATCCAATCTTTATACCCCTCCCTTAGTCCCCTTTGGTACTTGGAGCATCTCTTGGAGTATAATGGTGTAAAGGTCCTATCTTTACATCATTTCCTCCTCATAAAGATGCCATAGGCGGATTCTCCTTTAGAAAAGGATGAACTTGAGCTCCACATCTCCGATCATCACTTGAGACGAGCATAAATATCTCGACAAAGCTCAAATCGTCTCAAGGTGTAGGATTGATGGGCAAAGGTCATTCCTTTCTAAAGAGTCTCATCCTTGGGCTATAAAAAAGGTGTCCCTATCTCGATCACATGTGACCCAAGGTCTCATAATGATGATCATAAGTCCAAGATGAGAACGGGATCAAAGTCCCTAACACATCAAAATCCAAGGAATCCCGACCGATAACCAACTCATGGTTTATACGTCCGGAAGATACCTTGGCACATTCCCTCCTTTCCAAAAAATACATCCCACACACGAAAACACTAAGGCAAGCATGAAAATCGGATCTTGGAAGACTTGCTTCGGCAAGGCTCCTTGGGTGAACGACGATCCGTTCTTCCCAAGGGGTAACTTAACCTCCGGACCCAAATCCTTTTTTTCAAAGTTTTGAGGAAATCAAAATGGCGTGGCGACTCCGTTTTTCAATTTAAACCGGATGTTTCCAAACCGATGTGAGGCGGTGATCCCCCTTACACGAGAAAGCGGTTCCAAATAAAAAAAAAATAGGAAAGTCGCGATCTTGGGCACCACATTCACAGTTTGGCGACTCCGCTGGGGACTATAACCAAAAAAAGGCTTTCATTTTTAAAATAAAAAAATATGATACTTGGTATATAGGTGGAAACCATTAAGCTTCCCGTTATCGCCTCCTAACACAAGTCTGGGATAAACTATGGTCTAACAATCCCACGTACCGGTATCTCTTTTCGAAAAAAAAAAAAAAGCTTTTTTTTAGTGGGTTAGCCTTCCGCCGCGGATCCGATTCTCATGATTGCCTTCTTTTCTTGCATTGCATTGCATGCATCATTGGTTCTTGGGAATTGTACATATTCTGAATGCTGAACACGAAGCTTGCTGGAAGCTGAAAAAGGTGCCAAAAAGGCCGGGGAAACAACCTGCAGATGAAAGGAAATGGAACCTGGAAAATTGATTGATGCGCACTGCACGGCTTGATTCTCCTTGAATCCTAGCCGGGCGGCTTCATTGGCAATTCCACCAGGACAAAAATTGAGGTTAATCTGGCAGCCTTGGCAGCTTGGGGCTATTCAGTTCCAAGACTGGCCGGGGCTCCCAGAAAATTTACGTGCTTATTTGCTGCATTTCCCCCGTCCCGAAAAAATCATTCCTTTAAAACACATTTCTGAAAATTTCTGTTTTAACTCAAAAAGGAACATTTTTAGGAGGCCGCACACTACACGCACCTTATATATCCTGTACACTTTGCACGCATGTCCTTTTAACCCGGGATGGTTGTTCTGCTGCAGTCACGGACAGCATTACGATGCTCCCGGGCGCGCACGGAATCATCCCAAACTCCCCATGGTAGCCAGTGTTGACCAATGCACAGTCCGTATCACACATTTTAAAACCGTGACTTTTGGTTGGTTTTTGGTCTAGACCGTGTCATATAGCCTAATTGCATACCCCCGTAAAAGGTCAAACCTTAGCCCATGACAGAAGTCGAGATCCTTCGCGCAAGCGAAACTCTGCCGAAATTTCTCCAAGGAAAATTGGCAGAATCTTGACTCCGGCATTGACTTTGACTTTGACCCGCACGGGATACGTAAAAGTCGAGCCCGAGTCCGTGCCAAAAAATCCAAAGATCTTTCGCGCAAGCGGAGCTCTGCCGAAATTCCGACAAGGAAAAATTTGCAAGATTTTGACCCGGCATTGACTGTGACTTTGACTCACGTAACGTAACGTATGCAATGAAGTTCAATGTGACACTGTGTCATCCATATTTTACCGCCCGAGCCATGCCTATTTTCTTCTTGGACAATGCCAAAAAGTCAAAACGTCAATCGCGCAAGCGAAACTCTGTCGAAATTCCGTTAAGGCTGAAAGACGAGACTTTCCCGGCATTGCCTTGACTATAATCCACATCGCTCGCGCGTTAAAAGTTCCTATGACCCACTAGACCCATTAGGAGCGTTCTTCTCTCTCGGTCGGTGGGATCCGCGTGCCCTATAGGACCCTCGCCCAGGGATACAGGTGGAATACGAGGGGCTTATAGACGTAGTGACGGAACCCGCTGATCCAGGATCTAGAGTAGTTGTGAAAAAGAAGGGCAACCCCTTTTCCAACCAAATAGAAATAAATAAAAGACACTGTTTTAAGTAAACTTGAACAATTAATGGAATCATAATTGCATGGTCCTGTTTCTCAAATTTCTAATCGAGACCCTCCACGGTCCGATCTCCGATCTTCAATCCTGACCTTTCATGGTCAAATCGAGACCCTCCACGGTCCGATCTCCGATCTTCAATCCTGACCTTTCATGGTCAAATTTCCTATCGCGACCTCCACGGTCCGATCTCCGATTTTCGATCCTGACCTTTCACAGTCAAATTTCCAATCTTGACCTTTCACGGTCAAGTTTCCAATCGCGACCCCCACGGTCCAATCTCCGATCTTCGATCTCGACCTTTCACGGTCAAATTTCCCTTGCCAAGGACTACTCCTCTTCAGTCCTTTCCAACATCCCAGTCCATCAGGGCTCCATCGCCCTCAGCTCCCCAGAACGGATTGGGCCTCATCACCCCTGTTTCTCAGTTTCAGCGGTACCTGCCAATTCATGCTCTTGCTTCATATAATCAGTTCGAGCCATGTGGCTATGTTCTGGTACCCCTATACCCACCTGAATGCAATCATGAGTGGCTAAAAGAAAATCCGGATGCCTCAAGTTTTCAGTTGTCACCTATCAGACTTAGTGAATTAACCCGTCAGTTTCACCAGTCTGCGGCTGTGGTTCCCTCTACTGATAAGAGTCTTGTTGCGAGTTCCAGTAACTCGAGAGTCCCCGTTGAGCCCCATGTGGCAATATTGACGGAGCAAGTGAAACTAATATAGGAAAAGCTTGATATCATGATAAGTACTAGCACTCCCTTGACCCAAGATGTCGAACCAGGCAAAGAAGTGACTCAGTCGTGCAAAATCCAAGTGCCGGAAGTGAGAGAAGTTGACAGGATAACCAGTTCTAAGCTTGAGAAAAGTCCGAAGACACAACCAGCCAGTACTACCCCTTTCACTCAAAACATCCAGCGCAGCGCTGAATCCTCCCAAATAGATCCCAATATCCCTCAAAGTCCTCCCAGGTTCACTTCCTTCCATCAATATGCTCAGTCAACAAAGTTCACCCCCGTGACTTTTCTGGCCCGTTTCTTTGGACACCTTGTACTTGCTTCAGCTGCTCCATGGCCTCAAGTCCCTCCACTTCCACCAGTATCATAGGCACGTAACTGATCACTGCCTTGGTCTGCGGTAATGGAATCCAGAAGTCAACAGAAAATAGAAAGCTCGAGTGTCCTGGCAGTCCAACCAGCGAAGAGTAGCTAGGCTAGGGTTTACCTGTCCTTAAGATTAAAATAATAAAATAGTCTCTCAGTCAACTTTTGTAGGTTCTAGTACTTTCCTCTTTCAATCAAGTCCTCCTCGGACATTGTAATTAATCTTCAATCTTCTATAAAAGAGTCTTCTTCTTTTCTTGCTAGACTTAAGACATTATTTGCACACCTACATTACATTTAATGAAATGGTTTTATTTTATATGATCACTCGCATTGCTCAACAAATAATCCCTCGAAATAATTCACGTTCTAATTAATCAGTGTGAGAAAGTCAACTAATGCCTTCCCCATACACTTTCCTTACCTCACAAAAATCCTTCATCAAGCCATACGCCTCCCAAATCATTTTCTCACCATCACCTTGACCAAGTCAACGACGGCGGCAACGTCAAGGGACAACAAAAGGCCACTCAGCTTCGAAAGATTGACCCCACATCGACAACAACCTAGTAGCTTGCCTTAGACCTCAAGGGTATCAAGACAGTTCAAGCAGGGGCTCGCCTTGGCCCTCATGTGCTTAAAAAAAAAAAGTGCAAAAAAGAGTAATACCCAGCTAGGCTAAAAACCTTGTAAAGGGTTGTCTAGGCAAAAAAAAACAGGGGTGGCCGTAAAAAAAAAAAAAAAAGAAGGAAAATATAGTGCAAAAAGAGTAATACCCAGCTAGGCTGAAAACCCTGAAAGGGACAGTCTAGGCAAAAAACAGGGTTGCACATAAAAAAAAATGAGGCCAAGGACCCAGCACCGCCAATCAAAATCTTGACGGATAGGCAAAATCAAAGATCGAAGAACCGATGCTGTCGATAACAATGAAGCGGTCAAAGCAAAGCCTTTAGGGATATGCAAATTATTTCTCCCTCAATGAAAGGTGAAAATCAGGAATCATTGAAGCAGCCGTCCAAGAATGACTTGGTCAAGGAATCATCCCGAGACCCACGCCTCAACATCCAACCTTCTCATCCGAGCCTTTCCACTAAAGGAACCACAAATTCCATTTCCCCAAAGCTAGACACAGTTCAGCCGAAGCAGAACTACGGTGACCTGAGCTCCTCACAATGAGGGGAACGTAGGCAACCAGAAATAGTCCGGTCATAAGCATATTCAAATTTCAGAAAAATCCGGTCCCATCGAATGACCTCTCCCATAGACATATCCAAAATCCAGAAAACCCGGTCTCATCAATGACCTCCCTATGCACAGACCTTTCTTTCACACATAGTCAATCTTGATCCGCGATATTGGTTGACTTTCTCCTCATGATTAATCAAAATGTTTGTTCATATCGAGATTAGTGGTTGAATAACCCGAACATTAATAAAGGGTTTTATGCAATTTTGTGATCATTGTAAATAAAACAAGTTTTCAGATGTCTTGACAAGTCTTCTTTTTCTACATCTTAGGAAAAATAGTGCTAAACATTGATTTTCTGTCAGCAGGGGCTTTCATACACTTTTACCAACCTTTCTACGCTTATACTCTCTCAAAAGAGTCAAACCCAAAGCGAGTTCTCGTGCCTACGTCGAATAAGGCCCTTGAAATAACACAAAATCGGGATCTATTCCCACCTTTCGAAAAATATGCCCCTGCATGTATAAATTTCTAAAATTCCCTTCTTCCACATCTTCTTGCGGCTGACTGAGTGACTAAAGAAAATAAGAGAGCAAGTATAAAAGGATAGGTTTTTCCCTCTCCGGCTACAATTCGCATTAGGACTGCCTTGAAACTCTTCAAGGTTGGGTCTTTGCCAAGCCATTTCTTTAGACTGTGGCTTCTTTAGTCATTTTTGGGGTCCGCATCGGGTTCCTCACCATGTCACAAGATGGATTCAGTCTTGGTCAGATTAACCTCAGGATCACTTTTGTAGTACCAATCATATTGGGATTTTTGCTAGGTCATCAGATTGGGGCTTCACCAAGTCACTTCTTCGTAACCTAAAACTTCGTCTACTCAGTCCATCCAATCGGGGCTTTGCCAATGAAAGGATCTTTCCTTGCTTTAATAAGACATGGGGCTTTGCAGAAATTTTTCCTCAGATCGGGGCTTCGATAAGTCACATCCACCCTCAGAAGAGAGGTTTTATCACTTTGACAATTGCTTTAGTCTTTGGTTCTAAAATCCTGTCGGCATCAGCTTCAAGTGTTTGAGAAGGGAATTTTAGTCAATACCCAAGGTTTAAACCCAATCTCAGCCCAAGAAGGAATTCTGGCCCACGTTGACAACATCTCGGCAACAACAACAGTTCAGTCCACAGCTAAGGGATACAACCCCACCTTCTCAAAGCCTGCGTAAAAGTCATCCTCCAAACACATTTCATATATACATCCTGGCCCAATTTCCGCCATGTTTCCACAAAAAAATCACCCCTAGGCTCAAGTAACGTGCCAATTAATAATGATAACATTTTCTCCCAAAGCGCCTCTGTTACTTCCGTTATAACGGAATAACGCCAGGCGACAGCCTCCTAATTGTCAAGTTTTTCAAACTTAAGCTACCTCTATCTCTGATTCAAAAGAGATTGTGAAGTACGCTCAAGTTTTTCCAAACTTCAGCTACCTCTATCTCTGATTCGAAAGAGATTGTGAAGTACGCTCAAGTTTTCCAAACTTCAGCTACCTCTATCTCTGATTCGAAAGAGATTGTGAAGTACGCTCAAGTTTTTCCAACTTAAGCTACCTCTATCTCTGGTTCGAAAGAGATAGTGAAGTACGCTTCAGTTTCTCCAAAATTTAGCTACCTCTATCTCATAGATAGTGAAGTATGCTTAAGTTTCTCCAAACTTTAGCTACCTCTATCTCATAGATAGTGAAGTACGTCTAAGTTTTCCAACTTTAGCTACCTCTATCTCATAGATAGTGAAGTACGCTCAAGTTTTCCCAACTTTAGATACCTCTATCTCATAGATAGTGAAGTACGCTTAAGTTTTCCCAAACTTTAGTTGCCTCTATCTCTGTTCAAAATAGGTAGTGACATAAGCTTTAGTTTCATCAGGTGACAACCTCCATTAATTGTCAAAATCTCAAGGATCTTAGACATGTTCCTAGCTATCTAGTGATACTTGAACTACGACCAAGGCTTGATTCCCCCGGGATACGTAGGTAGCCTTTCATAAAGGTCCAGCCATCCGACCACATTGGTCACCCTTTTCATTCATCACTCCTTAGTGGTGCATGACCCTTTCATAGAGATCCACCCATCCAACCGCAGTGGTCACCCCTTTCATTCACCGTTCCTCAATGGTTCGTAAAACTTTTATAAAAGTCTAGCCATCCGACCACATTGGTCGCTCCCTTCATCACTCCTCAGTGGTGAAGTAGCCCCTCATAAAGGTCCAGATATCCGACCACATTGGTCACTCCCTTCACTTGGCACATTCCCAGCAGGATCAGCCATTTGACCTCCTAGGTCACCTCTTTTCCATCTTCATAGCAAGGAACCATTTTCTCTTCGCCATTCCCCGGTAAGGATCAGGAATGCGACCTCTTTGGTTACTCAATTCCAATCCTTGACAGCAATTCCAGTCCAATTCCAAAGGTTTTGCAAAAAACAGTTCAGGCTATCTATGTCACGCGACAAAACTAGCCACATGGCCTGCTAAGTCGTGCAACACAACTGTCCCAACATCAGACATCAGTGACCTGCATTCAGTTCCCACCAGGGTAATCCTCGACTTGTCATTTGCTGCAAACATCAGTCAACTACTTTGCAAACAACATGGGAGAGGGTTCATTCACCCCATGTACACCCATGCATTCATCCACCTGGTACATATACAAGCCAGAAATCCATTCAAGCCATCTACCATACCATCATCATTTCATAGACTCGTGCAACAAAAAGAGCTAACAATGTACATACAAAATATGAAATAACTAAGTCTGATCTTGTACAAAAGATGTGCATAGCAAAATAGCATGATTAGGGTGCGTGTTTTCCCAAAAAGGTACAATAATCAAAAGTCATAATGATCTAGGGGGGCTAATCTGAACCATCTTCATCATCCTCTGAACCATCTCCATCATCATCCGAATCATCATCTTCATCCTCGCCATCATCCTCAGCCTCCTCAGGCTCATCATCAGGGTCATCAGAGGGTGCCTCATAGTCTACAGTCCCCATGCTATAATAGTCATCAGGCTCGGTAATAACAGCAGAGTCAAGCTCATAGTTCGCGGCGATCTCGGCCTCATCATCATCATCATTGTCATCATCATCATCACCATCCCTCTCGATGGGTCTACGAAGAGGTACATTTGCAGTCTTTGTCTGAGGCCTCGGTCCGCTAATGCCTCCACTGGTGCCCACATCATCAAAGAGGCCCTTCTTATTTCTCGGTTGGCCAGGCGGGGAAATATTGATCGAATTATGTGACCGGCACTGGTTCTTCCAAAAGCTCACACCTTTCTGGAGCTTGCCAATCATGCCCACAGCGCCAGTAAAAGCCCTAGTCAAATGCCTGTAAGCCTGGGCTGACACCTGTTACATGCAGACATAATAAATATCAGAATGCATTGATAGCAGAAAGGGATGCAAGCAATTCAAAAGATGCAAAGGGCAGTACTTACTGATCTAGAACCTCGCGGGAGCAACAGACGAGGATGAGTCTGTGACATGTCAATATGAGCTCGCCGCATACGGCCGCCGCCCTAGTAATCAATGTAAGTCGGGGGCAAAGGAGGTCTGGCCACATGACCAGTCGAGGGTCCTGCACCCTGAGCATCATAGCCAACTCTGACATGTGGGGACTGAAGCTTCCTAGCCACATACAAGGTGTAATCTCCATCCCGTGCAAAGAGATGGGCTGCCAGGCCTACAATCAAAGTATCTACATTCGCCAGCTGGCGAGGCAGCCACATCCTAGCTGGAGGATCATCAGGGATTCGAGCATGCATATGGGGCCCATGCTGTCTGTACACCCTCTCTGCTAAGTATAGGGTATCTCCGGTCAGACCCACCAAAAGCTTGCGGCACCCGGTCAAGTGAATCACGAAGTCCAGATCCTCATCCTGATACCTCTCAGCCCAGGGGAATAAAGCAAGGTTGTAGGGAGCCCCCCTCAGAAGTGGCATCGTGTCAACGTACGAGGAAGTAACCCTACCCCTTGACCCAGATTCTCGAGTCTGCTGTCTGGCATTTTTAGTCCAGCGTTTGAGCGTAGGATATGTATCAGCAGGAAACTCATCCCTGACCCTCCAAGGATAGCAGCCGAACACCTCATATGCCCAGGCCTGCATGAGACAAATCAGACAAAGTCAGAAATCAAAGATAATGGCTATAAATACAGATGTGTGTGCAAAGATAAGTAAGGGTAAAGAGTTACCTCAAAGGCCATCTGACAGCAATCAAAAGACTTAGCCTCTCCCCGGCTTATGTCATCTAGAGCCAAATACAGCTCAGCCAACCCGGCTTCTCCCCAAGACAAGTTACCAACAGCTCCCCAATCCCTCAAAAGCTCCAAGAGGGCAGTCAAAGCAGTGGATGCCCCATTGGGAAACAGCATATCAGAAAAGCCTGCCCAGACAAAGGCCCTAGCCAGCCTCTCAGCCCTAAGCTGACTATCCTCAGAACCATCAAAAATGGGAAGGTATGCCCAGCTCTGAGCCTCAATATCTCCATGAATCTCCCCTAACTCATATCCGTTGCCCTTCTTATCCCAGAGAGCAAACCCAACCAGCTCCATCATCTCACCATTACCCAGGGGCTCGGGCTCAGCAATAGGCTCAATAGCAAAGATAGGCTGATCAGTGAATGGCAACCCTGTGATGACTGCAAAGTCATAAGGGGTGACTGTGGCCTCACCCCATGTAAAGTGAAAGGTGTGGGTGGTCTCCCACCAGAACTCGCGAAAAGCCTTCAAAAGCTCTACACTCCTCTTGGTGCCACCAATGGCCTCCGCCATCTCAAAAAACTGTCCAAGCCCAGCTGCGTATACCAAGCCTTTCGGCGAGTGCACCTCAGCCGCTGAGCCAGGCAAGCTCCTCCAAAGTTGCCCAATCACCTCAGACGACCCCCGTGTGCGTAGCCCCTGCAGGTAAACACAGCACAGGTATCGGAATTATCTCAGTCAATTACATATCATCATATTTTGAATGCAATTCATTGTTCTCTCTAGGTCCGTCCCAAATGTTCAAAATACTTGGGTCCATCCCAATTTTTTGGCAAAATACTTGGGTCCATCCCAATCTTTTCAAAATACTTGGGTCCATCCCAATTTTTTTCACAAAATACTTGGGTCCATCCCAATCTTTTCAAAATACTTGGGTCCGTCCTAACCTTTTCACAAAAGCCGTTATCTTTGGGTCCGTCCCATGTTTTCTTTACAAAAATTAGATTCAATTCAGCAGTACAAGCATTGCAATTTCATTTTTTCTAAAAAACAGTCATCCCAAGCATGCAATTTTTGAAATAAATCAAAGAAATAACGAGTTTTGCAAGAATCTTACCTCGGTTCTCCTACCGACTAAGGTATGTTTATCCTCCTACGGGTAGAAATGTCCCCGCGGGGCTTGAGGAACAAACGGCCTGTGATTTCTTTTGCTTTTCTTCCCTCGCTCAGCCAACTCCGCTTGTTGCTCCGCCTTCTTTGTAAGGTATAAACGGGGAGGCATTGTTGCAGACGATTTCAATGTTGATTGGATGGAGTTTGAAGCAAAAACCCTAGCTTTTCTCTTCTTTCTCCGCCCCTTTTCTCGGCGTCTTTTAGGTATTGTGTTTCAAAATGGCGAACTGGCTCGCATTTATTAAAACATATCCGCTTGGCCTGTTGAGCCGTGCGACGTAACATGCCCATATGGCTAGTTTTTACAATTTTGCCCCTGTAGGCCCAATTTCTAAGCCCAATTTCACAAACTCCTGCCCCCATAGGCCTGTTTTACCCTTTGTGCCCCTGGCATTTTCAATTATATTTCTTAAATAAATCAAATTTTTCTAGTGGCATGTGGCCTATTTTACAAATTTACCCCTGTGGCTCGTTTTATTATTTTTCCCCTAGCATTTTCAATCTTATCTCTCAAATAATTAGAAAAAATCATCGGGTCCTTCCCACTTCTTTACAAAACCCATTGGGCCCTTCCCATTCTCCATCCAAAGATCTCCGTTATTCCCGAAGGAAGGAATAACATTTCGACCTTTCTCGCGATCTCCGTTATTCCCGAATGAAGGAATAACATTTCGCTATCTCTTTCGATCTCCGTTATTCCCGAAGGAAGGAATAACATTTCGACCTCTCTCGCGATCTCTGTTATTCCCGAATGAAGGAATAACATTTTGCTATCTCTCGCGATCTCCGTTATTCCTGAATGAAGGAATAACATTTCGCTATCTCTTTCGATCTCCGTTATTCCCGAAGGAAGAAATAACATTTCGACCTCTCTCGCGATCTCCGTTATTCCCGAATTAAGGAATAACATTTCGCTATCTCGCGATCTCCGTTATTCCCGAATGAAGAAATAACATTTCGCTATCTCTCTCGCGATCTCCGTTATTCCCGAATGAAGGAATAACATTTCGCTATCTCTTTCGATCTCCGTTATTCCCGAAGGAAGGAATAACATTTTGACCTCTCTCGCGATCTCCATTATTCCCGAATGAAGGAATAACATTTCGCTATCTCTTTTCGATCTCCGTTATTCCTAAATGAAGGAATAACATTTCGACCAAGTAAATGTTCAAACTACGATCTGGCTTGATTCCTCCGGGATACGTAGGTAGCCTACCTTAGGTTCAGCCAATTCGTCACATATGACACCCCCTTCCCCAGCGGATCTTTTTCCGAACTACGATCATGGCTTGATTCCTCCGAGATACATAGGTAGCCTTCCAAAGGTTCAGCCACTCGACCACCTTGGTCACCCAATCCGTCTCGGCAGTTAGCCAGATTGGATCCTTTTTTTATCGACAACCCCACTCGCCCTACAAGTAACGTTGCCGAGGGGCTTCTGTAAGTACCCAAATCTGGCTCATGCCTTCCGGTTAAATTTCCCGATGATTCCCCGAACTTTCATAAAGTTCAAGGGCAATTCGGGAACTTTTCCAAGCTTTCCAAGTAAGGAAGGACCTGCTAGAAATTAAAATTCCATGCAGGACCTCGCTGGAAAAGGGCATTCTAGAATCTGCCACCTTGCAGGCTTCTAGAAGGAAAATGGATAAGGCTTGTAAGGTCGTGCGACACAAATTGCCATGACAAATTTCAATCTGCCACCTTGCAAGCTTCTAGAAGGAAAACGGTTATGGCTTGTTCAGCCGTGTGACACAACAAGCCACTCCCATGCAGCTATAAATAGAGGCCTACACCTCTCATTTTAAGCACCCTTTTTCCACTCCTTGGCATCACTCTGCCAAAATACTCTCAGAAACTAATCTCTCTCCTCATATACCCCCCTAAAACACACACTAAGTCACACAATACACTCACCATTCAATCAATCCTACACCCATTTCATATGTCCACATAGAACCAATGATTCTCATTGAATCAAGGCTTGATATCAGTTCCAGAGGCTGATGTTTGAAGGCTCCTATATCTAACTTGATATAGGAGTCGTGGATCTTCAAGGGTAACGCTCTCTTCCTCTCTCTCTCTCTCTCTCTTTTGAACATGCATGGTTTAATCAACTAAATAGTCTTAAAAGTGATGTAATGGCTGAGATCTAATCATTGCCTATCTATTTTAGTCTCAGATCTCATAGATCAGTTGTTGTTTTTCATACCATCAAATGTAATCGAATCATTTTGACATAGTTTTGCATAAACACTAGAGATGAGTATGGATCCCACATATCCATGCCCTCTCAAAGTGTTCATTATTGACATGCATGCTCTCTGAGATCTATTTGTGATACAACTTGACTATATTATTGCCTTGTTGTGTCTGTAAATCTCAGTTGTAAAAGTCTCTGCAAATGGCTATGTGTGTCACGCGACACAACTTGCCATGCAAGTCCTGTGTCACGCGACAGAACAAGCCAATATGCAGAGACTTCATCCTTTTCAGCTGTAATCTGATTTTAATCTTTTCCAAGTTGTAATCTCATATCAATCTGCACTTTAAATATTGTTTCCCCCCCCCCACACATGGGATTCATGGAGGATCCATCCCAAGGATGAACAATAAGACCTCAAATGGCTTGTTCTAGGGTGGATCTCTCACATGATGATGTGACAATAGCATCCTTTGCACATAAAAAATGTCATCTTTTACATTAAAAGTGTCATCTTTACTTTAGAAATGCATTTCCCATGTCCCTCATGGTTGGATCTCTCTCCAAGGATTGCCTAGTGACCTTCTTAAGGCACAAATAAGGCATAGGATGAGCATAAAGATCCAATCTTTATACCCCTCCCTTAGTCCCCTTTGGTACTTGGAGCATCTCTTGGAGTATAATGGTGTAAAGGTCCTATCTTTACATCATTTCCTCCTCATAAAGATGCCATAGACGGATTCTCCTTTAGAAAAGGATGAACTTGAGCCCCACATCTCCGATCATCACTTGAGACGAGCATAAATATCCCGACAAAGCTCAAATCGTCTCAAGGTGTAGGATTGATAGGCAAAGGTCATTCCTTTCTAAAGAGTCTCATCCTTGGGCTATAAAAAAGGTGTCCCTATCTTAATCACATGTGATCCAAGGTCTCATAATGATGATCATAAGTCCAAGATGAGAACTGGATCAAAGTCCCTAACACATCAAAATCCAAGGAATCCCGAGCGATAACCAACTCATGGTTTATACATCCGGAAGATACCTTGGCACATTCCCTCCTTTCCAAAAAACACATCCCACACACGAAAACACTAAGGCAAGCATGAAAATCGGATCTTGGAAGACTTGCTTCGGCAAGGCTCCTTGGGTGAACGACGATCCGTTCTTCCCAAGGGGTAATGTGAGCACCCCAACCCGGGACCTAACGCGTGTCCCGAGCTTGAGGAGCTCATACTAAGAAATCCCATCTTAGATTTTTAAAAACATTTTATTTCACTTTAAAAGAAAACTACTTCTCCAACTTCCAAAATAAACTCAACTGATAATATCTCCACTTGGAGGAATTTAAATAATATTCCAATAAACCATAACTTGATTAATTACATTGAAAACCCGGATTAACATTGTTTAACAAAAGAGTTTTCCATACAACTTATAAAAGAGTAATACTTAAAGAGGACTCCCTATAACCTACTCATATACCTATCCTAACAAGTCCCAAAAGCAAGAGTCCACACTCCTATCCCCGGCCTCACTGGTTCAGGTCACCTGTCTCAGCACAATCTAAAACAGTAAAAGGGAAGGGGTGAGAATAAATCTCAATAAGCTATTATGAATGCAGCAAGATGCCAAACAAGATGCAACATATAGCATGGTAGCACGTAACACATTATGAAAGCGGTAAACACCTTACGTTACCTCATTTTACCTTTCCCGTCTGAACAATAAGTCGTACAACGTGGGAGTAAAAATCCGCTCTTTGGTGAATTGCCCCCATGCACATTCACCGCTTATAGGACTCATACCCCAGAGATCCATATAAGAAAATAGGATACTTATATGACCCTTATTCAGAGTATCATATAATATCAGCGCTATTGTAAAGCTTTTGGCTTCATACAGAGCATTCCACCAAATCACCAAATTGCAGCGGTCTGTAAGGCTTCTGGCTCAATACAGTCGCTAGCACATCCCACTCTGTGGCCACAGAGGGGCCGGTCACAGGTATAATGAACCTTCAATCACTTATAGAACAAATCAATAATTGATTGAATTCCATTATACCCCCGAATATCAACACGTTCAAGCACATCATAGATACTTGAAATAACATCCACAAAGGGGATAATAATATAACAACATGGTAAAACATACTCATGTTAAATCAATACTGTAGTGCAACATTCATTTAATACACTAAGCATAATACCATCAATGAATATGAATTCAATTAAGGCAACAATATAACCACATAATCCACACCGGGATACAATATAATCAACGTGCCAGATAATCCACAACTGGGATACAATACAACCATATATCAAATAATCCATACTTGGGATACAACATATCAATACCAAATAATCCCCACTTGGGATACAATGCCATATACACATTTCCAATTAGCTCAATAGTGAAATCTATAGTTTCTACACTATTTCAAACTAATCACCAAAGGTATGGAAGCAAGTAAGGTCACCATGTAACCTAAACCATTTCTACTAAGTCATTATGCAACCTTGAAATATCTTAATAAATGTTTAAGATCAAATTCCCAAGTTTGAACCCCTTCGAAGAATTTACGAATCAAGCTTATCATCCGTTTTCCGAACAATATTTAAACTACTTTCACAATTCCATTTTGATCAATTAAGATGTCATCGTATAGCCAAAATATTCTACTTTAATCTAGGTTAAAGAGTTTTCATTTTGGTTCTAGTTTGATTAGGTTTACATAGCTCCAAAGACAGTTCAATGTCACCAGGCCAGGGCACGACTCGTGCCCATTTGACCTTCCCCAGATTCCAGCGTCCCCAACTAAGCACGACTTCCCTTTAATCTTGGTCACGACTCGTCCCCAACCCAGGCACGACTCGTGCCACAGGGCACGACTCGTGCCCTGAACCCAGAATTCAGAACTGGCCTAAAATCCTTCAGCCACCCAAACCAAATTGTTCCAAACTAAATTTCCCTTGATTTATGAATCTAAAAGGCTTACTAAACTCCATACTTTTCATACCAAATCATTTAAACCCCAAGATGACATAAACCTAAGTCATTTACAATTTGATTTCCCACCCCATTCACTACCACAATTCAAGTTGAACTCTCTTAATCTAACCAAACACATTTTCTTACACTCTTGATCATCTTCTAAGAACAACAATATCATTCTATGACATTAACCAAATTCTTCAACTTCAAAAAGGTTTCCAAAGCATCAAATACCGTTATAACCACATAACCACATTAAATAGTTCATGAACATTCAAAGGAAAGGAAGTCATAATAACTCACATCATTAAAAGTATACCAAGTCCTTTTCTACTTCTTTCTACCCAAATTAAATAAAATCATAATCTTTCCCAAATCAAAGTAAGATGTATATAATCACATACACTAACTCCATTAAGGTCATAAACATCCTACACTCATTATACCCTCATTCTTCCAACATAAACCCCCATTTCCTACTAAAATCAATTCATCCTTAATTAACCCATTTTACTCAAATAACCTTATTTAAAAATACAACATCCTTTTTCTTTTCACAAAACATTCATTAACACATAAAATGTGCAATATTTAGAAAGAAGTCATAATAACTTACTTAGCAAATATGGGATGGAATGAAGATTTTCTTAGCTTGATGTGCTCCCCTCTTCACCCCGAACACGGAAGTACAATTGGATTGCCAAATGGAGAGGAATTGCTTGCTCTAGGAACTTGGAAAGGAAAGCTTCCATGTAAGAGTTTCCATGGGATTTTAGGAAGAAGGAAGGAAGAGGAAATGATGAGGGGAATATGGAGGAGTATGGGGAAGATAGAGAAGTATGGGGCTTTTGTTGACTAAGGAGGGTAGGAGGTGAGGGAAATAAGGAGAGAAAACATGGCCCCCCATGCCATTTAATTAAAGGCTTTCCACATTTTAAAATAAAGCCCCTAAATGCTCAAGAAATGAAATGAACCCCTTACTTCCTTTCTCCTACACAAAGAAGCCTAACTATCCACATATTATTTATTTATCCATTTCTATTATTATACTTCTCCCAAGAACATTATTTTATTTCCAAATCATTTCATCCTAATATAAGAAATCAAGGATATAAAATGAACACATAATTTTAACAAAAATTTTAAAAGCACATAAAGTCAACAATTAATATAAAAGGTATATAATATGATACTAAAATAGGTGCCTAGGGTTAGGGTCGTTACAGGTAACTTAACCTCCGGACCCAAATCCTTTTTTTCAAAGTTTTGAGGAAATCAAAATGGCGTGGCGATTCCGTTTTTCAATTTAAATCGGATATTTCCAAACCGATGTGAGGCGGTGATCCCCCTTACACGAGAAAGCGGTTCCAAATAAAAAAATAGGAAAGCCGCGATCTTGGGCACCACATTCACAGTGTGGGAAATGGAGCAAGAGTTGCTATATTAGCCGTAGGAATATATGATGTAACTTTACCTAGCGGACTAGTACTTGTTTTGAACAATTGTTATTACGTTCCAGATTTGAGTAGGAATATTATTTCTGTTTCTTGCTTGGATAATGAAGGATTTAGGTTTCTTATTGAGAATAAGAAATTTTCTATTTATTTAAATGATATTCTCTATTGTATTGCAAATTCATTTAATGGCCTATATATTCTTGATGTTGAGAAACGAAATGATGTTGAAGATATTTATCATGTAAACAAGAAATCTAAACCGAATGATGTGAACAACACGTTCATATGGCATTGACGGCTTGGTCATATAAATGAGAAACGCATATCTAAACTCCATAAGGATGGACTTTTAGACTCACATGATTATGAATCATATGAGGTATGCGAATCTTGCTTATTGGGAAAAATGACAAAACCACCCTACACTAAGAGTAGTGAAAGGGCTAGTGACTTATTAGCCCTAGTACATACAGATGTATGTGGACCATTAACCAGCATTGCTAGGGAAGGATTTTGATATTTCATTACATTCACTGATGACTTATCTAGATATGGCTATGTCTATCTGATGAAGTCCAAAAGTGAATCGTTTGAGATGTTTAGAACATTTCAAAATGAAGTACAAAATCAACTTGGCAAAACTATTAAAGCACTTCGATTCGATCGTGGTGGTGAATATTTAAGCCAAGAGTTTGAAAATCATTTCATAAACTGTGGAATTGTTTTAGAGTTGACTCCACCCGGAATATCACAATGGAATGGTGTGTCCGAGAGGAGGAATAGAACCTTGTTAGACATGGTTCGTTCGATGATGAGTCAAGTTAACCTTCCTGTTTCCTTTTGGGGACATGCATTAGAGACTGTTGCGTTCACACTGAACAGAGTCCCTGCTAAATCGGCTCCTAAGACACCACATGAGATGTGGCATGGAAGAAAACCTAATTTATCTTTCATGAAAATTTGGGGTTGCTAAGCTTATGTGAAGAGACTTGTCTCTGATATAAGTTAGCCCCTAAATCTGACAAAGTTATATTCGTTGGTTATCCTAAGGAAACCAAAGGATATTACTTTTACAACCGCAATGAGAACAAAGTGTTTGTTGCTCAATATGGTACTTTTCTTGAGAAACAGTTTCTCAATAAAGCATCTAGCGGGAGTAAAATTGATCTTGAAGAAATTCAAAAAACCGAAAATAACATGGAACCAATAGTAGAGACGGAACCAAGTTCACAAGAAATTGTAGAACCGGTTCAAGATCCACAAGTCCATCGTAGATCGGATAGGTTACGATCTGAACCCGAGAGATGTGGATTTCTCATTTCGGAAAGTAATGAAGTGGAAGTCATTGTGAATGAAGAACCTACTTTCTATCAAGAGGCGATGTCCACTCCTGATTCGGATAAATGGTTGGAAGCCATGGAATCCGAATTACAATCCATGTCGGATAATCAAGTTTGGAACTTGATTGAGCCGCCTGAAGGTGTAAAAACCATAGGGTGCAAATGGGTCTTCAAGAAGAAGACTGACATGTATGGGAAGGTGCATCCTTTCAATGTTAGGCTTGTAGCAAAGGGATTTAGGCAAGTTCATGGTATTGACTATGATGAAACCTTTTCGCCTGTTGCAATGCTGAAGTCTATTAGAATTTTAATTGTCATAGCCGCGTATTATGACTACGAGATATGGCAAATGGATGTCAAAACAGCTTTCCTAAATGGGAAGTTACTTTAGGATGTGTATATGACACAACCCGAAGGTTTTGTCGATCCAAGAAATTATAATAAAGTATGCAAGTGTCAAAGATCCATATATGGGTTGAAGCAAGCTTCTAGGAGTTGGAATCTTCATTTTGATGAATCGATCAAAGAGTTTGGCTTCATCAAGAACGAAGATGAACCTTGTGTATACATGAAATTCAGTGGGAGCACAGTAATATTTCTAATATTGTATGTCGATGATATCTTACTCATTGCTAACGACATTCCTGCACTTCAGACTGTCAAGTCTTGGTTAGGAAAATGTTTCTCAATGAAAGATATGGGTGAAGCCGCCTACATCCTTGGCATCAAGATCTATAGAGATAGATCTAAAAGGATAATTGGTTTGAGTCAAAGTACTTACATTGACAAGGTTCTTAGAAGATTCAAGATGGAAAATTCTAAGAGAGGTAACTTGCCAATGGGTCATGGTGTTACTCTTAGCAAGACTCAGTGTCCTAAGAAAACTGGTGAGCAAAAGAGGATGAATGAGGTTCCATACGCTTCGGCTATTGGATCTATCATGTACGCCATGATTTGTACTAGACCTGACGTCTTCTATGCTCTAAGCATGACGAGTCGATACCAATCTGATCTTGGTGAAAATCATTGGATGGCAGTTAAGACGATCCTTAAGTACTTAAGAAGGGCTAAGGATGCATTATTGGTCTTTGGAGGAATGGAAGATGATCTAGTTGTAAGAGGTTACACAGATTCAAGCTTCCAAACCGACAAAGATGATTTCCGATCGCAGTTGGGATTTGTGTTTATGCTTAACGGAGTGCGATATGTTGAAAGAGTTTCAAGCAGAGTACTATAGCCGATTCTACAACTGAGGCCGAATATATAGCGACATCCGATGCAGCTAAGGAGGCAATTTGGATCAAGAAGTTCATTAGTGATCTGGAACTTTATTGTGACAATAATGGTGTCATTGCAGTCGGGATTTGTGTTTATGCTTAACGGAGTGCGATATGACTAATCCGGTGGAACTTTATTGTGACAATAATGGTGTCATTGTGCAAGCAAAGGAACCAAGGTCACATCAGCGATCCAAACACATACTTAGACGTTTCCACCTCATTCGAGAATTCATAGAAAGAGGAGACGTTAAGATATACAAAGTATCAACCGATGATAAGATAGGGGATCCGCTTAATAAGCCCCTCGCACAAGCAAAGCATGATGGTCATGTTAGGTCCATGGGTATACGATACATAAGTGATGGAGCCTAGTGCAAGTGGGAGATTGTTGGTGTAATGCCCTAGGAGTTTAGTTATGTTTGACTTATAACTTAATACCGTTACGTAATCATCTTTACCGTTTATTATGGAGCATGTTTATTTGGTTTATTATATGTTTTTTGCATGTTTATTATAATAATTTGCGTCCCTAGTTATTGTGAATAACTAGTATGAGTTCGTAATGGATAATCATAGAGATGATTATATGCATGGGATGCACATTACACTTATGGGTACTTGTTAGAGAACAAGGTACTGGACATGACCTACCTATGAGATTTATGACATGGTCTATGGTCATATATGTCATGATTAAATCTCATGATAGTCGTGCATTAGAATCCTTTGTACCTGAGATTATCATCATCTTCCACATGATGAACGTTGTGTTTGATGTAGTCTAACACTATCTTTAATATGATAGCAATAAGGGCTATGTTGGCACAATTGGATTGATGTAGGGAAGAATGATAATGTTTGCTTGGGCCCCTCGATGAATGTTGTTGATGAAATGTGTGGCCACACTCAAGAGATTTGATAGAGATCAAATGGACTTGGATTATCAACATATTCGAAATTGAGAAAGCATTGAACAATGTAAGTTGACATGGACCATGACTTATGTTCAATATGACATCGTGTGACAAAGGGATTGTGACATTGATCTATCAAGGAATCAAGCTTTGATGTTATATTTAATTGGGTGGACATAATGACTTGCTAGAGATCACTTGTGTCTTGTGAGGTTGATGTTTCAACTCACTACCAACTTAAAATATAATTCCTAAATGGTCACACACAAAGAATGGATTGAAAAATGGCTCAAATGTGAAATCTGGGATCACGGGATGACTCGTCCCCAAATGCACTAACTATTCCCCATAAGGGGGACGAGTGTATCAAGATGCTGGCAATAGGGGACGACTCGTCCCGACTGTGCTGGAAGGCCATTTTTGACTTGGAAAATTAGGGTTTCTTTCTAAAAGTTAGGAATATTTATAAAGTATAAATAGACCCTTTGTCCTTGGTCAAAACACATGAAAATTAGGATTTTAGAAACACTAATTGATTGATTTTGATTACGAATCAAAGATCAAAAACTCCATAGATTCATTCCATAACAGCCATTGATTGTTGAAAGGATTCAACAATAGAGGATCATCTAGCAATCCAACAAGATATAGATCTTGGTTCGTTCGCGTGTGGATTACCAATAGAGGGTGATTGTTTATCACCTAAAGCTTGAAGATCTACCATTGTTGATTCATCACCAAGGAAGAACAAGGAGAAGATCAAAGTTTCGTCAACGGTTCAAAGATTTGATTTTGAAGATTCGTTTTGAGCAACAAAATTTCTATTAAGGTATGTAAATCTATTTCATAAGTTTTAATCTATTCGTGTTAAACGGATTCAAGGCTAGGGTTTTTGTGTTATTTGATAACGACTTCCGCTGCTTTTGTAACCCCAAAACCCAACATGAATATCTAAATATACTATCTCCCTTAAAAAATCCACGACTAACCATCTTGTTAGAGGACTTAGATCATTTACGATTTAACCTCTCCAAATACCTTGTCAAACACTTTTTGCATTTTACATTGTTAATTCTCAAGTTTTCTTATTGCTTCTTGTGTTTGATCTTCAGTGTTATCTAACCACACTGTGAATTGTGTTTATAATAGAAATCTGCCTTAGCATATTATTCAACCTTTCGGTCGACCACACTTTCTCATTTATGGTCGACCACACTCATTTTTCACTACTACATTTTTATAATTAGAAACTTCAGCAGTGCATTTTACTATCTTGATCGTTGGTTTTTACTTAACCACACTTTTAGCATAGTAAGCCAAGGTTGATTTTTGAAAAGGGTTAGAAAAATTTTATACAACTATTCACTCCCCATCTAGCTGTTTTTCATACCCTTGTTGCACCTTTGGGACCAACACATCGTTTGGCCCCCGGGTGGTTGTGCGAACTGGCCACAAGGCTAAGGGAAGTTCGTTCAACCATCTACCATCACTTCCTTCTAGGTTTTTGGTTAGGGCTGTTAGCACCAGCTTGTTGGCTGCTTCCGCTTGTCTGTTGCATTGAGGTCTGCTCACTGATGACTTGATGTGTCTAACTTCCAGTCTGCTTAGTTCTGATGTAAAATCCTTAGAGAACTGTAGACCATGGTCTGAGATGATAGTATGTGGAACCTCGAAGAGACTCCAGATGAATTCTTGGACAAAGTTGATTGCGTTCTCTTTCATAATTTTGGCCAAGGCCTTCGCTTCTATCCATTTGGAAAAGTAGTCGACCGCCACGATCACATACTTGAAATTACCTCGGGTGGGGAGGAAGGGTCTGATGATGTCGATTCCCCACATGTTGAATGGCCAAGTAGGCATTATGAGGGTTTGTTCCACTGATGGGAGTTTGTGGATGTCTGCGTATCTCTAGCATTTGTCACATTTTCTGATGTAGGCTTGTGCGTCATTTCTCAGGTTTGGCCAGTAATAACCTAGCATGATGATTTTGTCTGCTAAGGTTCTGGCCCCCGGGTGACCGACACAGATGCCTTCATAGACTTCTGCCAAGGGATTTTCTGTTTCTTTAGGGTGGACACATCTCAGCAGGGGTTTTGTGGATGATCTTTTGTAAAGGATCTCGTTTCATACTGTGAACCTTACGGATTTCTTCTTGATGATCCTGGCGAGTATCTCGTCATCAGGTAGTTGGTCCTTTTCAATGAAGTCTCAGTATTCATATATCCAGCACTTCTCATCCCCGTCTAGGAGCATTATTCGTAGTCTTTCGTAGGTAGTCTCTTCGGTGAAGACTATGAGTGGGTTAGAATCAGGATCTGCCATGTCAAGAGTTGCCAGTTTAGATAGAACATATGTCACTTGGTTATCTTCTCGGTCTATTTGACTTATCTCAAAAAATTCTAGCTTTTTCGTAATGTCTAGTATGAGATCTTTATATTTTGTAAGTATAGGGTATTGGGTGTTTTATTCCCCTTTGATCTGCTTGACTATGAGCTGGGAGTCACTAAAGGCGGTGATTTTTGTTACTCCATCGAAGGATGCCAGCTCTGTGTCAAATATCAAAGATTCGTATTCGGCTTGATTGTTGGAAGCAGGAAACTTGAATCTGATTATGTCATGGATGGTGTGTTCCCCATAGAGTCCTATTATTTCTCTTGTAGTTGCTTCCATTGGAAGCCTGGTTGGTGCCGGTTGCATCCGTTTCCGACTTTTCAGATCTATTATTTATCTTCTCTTCAGCCATGGCTATGGCGTAAGCCACGTTATACAGATCAGATTTCGACTTAGGTTCTCTGGCAGAGAGCTCATAGATCAATTGTCCAGATCTTAATCCGGAGTTGAAACAGACAATCACTTCCCGTTCAGTTAGACTTTCCTCTACCTGGTCATCCATAGCTCTGAACCGATTGTAATAACTTAGAATGGTTTCATTTTTGCCTTGCTCAATGCTGGCAAGGTATGTCAGTCTTTTCTTTTTCTTCCCAGCCATTGCAAAGTGATCCATGAACCTCCTTCTCATAATTTTTCAGCTGTCTATGCTTCCCTTCTTTTGCTCACGGAACTAGGATAGGGCTGTTCCGGAGAAGGTACTCGCAAAAGTCTTGCAGAGAATGTCATCTGCCTTGGTGAGGAGGGTCATAGTGGATTCAAAACTCTGCACATGGTCTCATGTATCTGTGATTCCAGCATATTTCTCAAAGCTAGGGATCTTGAGAGTTGGGTTGGGAGGTAGATCGTTAATCCTCTGGGAGAAAGGACGAGTGCCACTAGTATCATCATCGTCTACCTCCTTCTTTCTCATTTCCATTTCATCAATTCTCTGTTTTAAAAGGAAAATATGTCTTGTATCGATTCCTGAGCTTATGTGGAAACTACGATGGGTCCTTTATCTTTCTTTGTGTCCATTCACTTGGCTTAGTTTCTCATGTTGTTGATGATTATCTCCACGTTCAGATGGTGTTCTGCCATTCAATGGCCTAAAACCGTTCGGTGTGATTTTTTACGACTCTAAGTCTTTGTAAATTAAGATCCCGCTATCAATAACAGTTGAATGACTCATTTAAAATGCACTTAATAGATATTTCAAGTTCGACTTACTTTGAAAGCAAAGTAGAGAACCTAAGTTTCTAATGTTCATATGGGCCAAGTTATATCTATGATATGTTTGTAATATAATAGATAGTACTCCCTCCGTCTCAGATGAAGAGTCCTACTTTCCCTTTTGATCCGTTTCAGACTAAGGGTCTCATTTCATAAATGGAAATATGTGAACAGTGTTTCGGACATTTATACCCTCATAATGTTTATATATTTACAAAAAAACCATTCATTATACCCTTATAATTTTAACATATTTACAAAAAAATCAATCATTAACTTACTATTCCTCTCACTCATTTCTCTCCTACAAAAAAACTATTCATTAACTTACTATTTCTCTCACTCATTCTCTCTCCTATTAAATATTTTTAACTTTTACATTCTATCTCCTCTAATCTTCTACCCACTTTCAATTTCTTATTCATTTTTTTAAAATTTTCTTAAAAATCGTGAAATACTCTCCTAAAACTCTTGGTCTGGGACGTATGGGACGTAGGGAGTATTATAGTTTGTTTGTAATAAACTCAATATCATATTTTTTTAATAGGCTTCAACGACGGTTGAGAGACTTCAGAGTAATTTGTAATGGGGCAATAAATTTGTCATAGATTTTATATGATGGCAATTGTCTTATAAAAAAAATAAAATCATATTTGTTTCTTTATTACTAGTATTATTGTTAGAGGTTTGAAAGTTGAAAATGGCAAGGACGGTGAGTTAGTTTGATAACGACATAAAGCATGCATCACTATACTGATTCCATTTCATCACTGACCTTTGGCTTTGGGACTCGATTGATTGTGAGATTTAGAAAATTCTTGGGTTAGGTTGTATATTCACAAATTCTTAATATATATATAAGAGATAGTTCTATTTTAATAAGGAGAAGGAGTTTTCTTATTCTAATCATCCTATTTTAATAAGGAGAAGGAGTTTCCTTATTCTAATCACAATACAAATATTTAGTTGCCTAATCTAAATACATGAGGATATTGACTATGAATAATATAGAGAAAGTCAACCAAATAACTTTAGAAAACTTTAGGAGGAGATTCCTTAATATCCTTAATACGCCCCCGCAAGATGGACAATCCTTGGAAAAGACCAATCTTGAAAATGAGTTGATCGAAGCGTAGACGAGATAGTGGTTTTGTCAGAACATCAGCAAGTTGGTCATTACCAGAAATGTGCTGCACACGGAGAGAGCCAGACTGAACATGTTCACGGACAAAATGAAACGAGAGAGCCACATGTTTCATCCGAGAGTGAAAAACCGGATTTGCGAAATAAGTTGTGGCACCAAGGTTGTCACAGTATATAACCGGCGGAGAAGTAAGAGAAATACCGAGCTCAACAAGCAGGTTCCGAACCCAAGTAATCTCAGCAGCGGTGTCAGTAATGGCACGAAACTCGGCTTCAGTGGTGGAGCGGGCAAGAGCACGTTGCTTGCGGGAGGACCAAGTAATCGGGTTACGACCGAGGTAAACAAAGAAACCAGAGGTGGATACAAAGTCATCTTTGTCACCAGCCCAATCTTCATCACAAAAGGCATGAAGAGAGGGGGGAGACGTAGAGTAAATCTGGAGACCCAAGTGCATAGTGCCATGAAGGTAGCGGAGGAGCCGCTTGAGAGTAACCCAGTGAGATGATTGGGGATTCTGCATGAACTGTGCAAGCTTGTTCACGGAGAAGGCAATGTCAGGGCGAGTGAAGGACAAGTATTGAAGACCACCAACAATAGCACGATAGGAAGTGGGTTCAACAGCGGGAGTGGTAGTGGACCTCACAAGGGGTGGTGATGTGACAATAGGGGTGGGGAGCGGTTTACAGTCAATCATGTTGTGACGGGTGAGAAGATCATGGATGTATTTTGTTTGGGAAAGGAGGATACCATTTTTGTTGGGGACAACCTCAACACCCAGAAAATATGATAGAGGACCGAGATCCTTGAGAGAGAAACGATTGGACAAGCTAGTGATGAATGACTGGAGGAGCGAGGGTGACAGCCCGATTACAATGATGTCATCAACATAAACCAAAAGAAAGATAGGGGTTGGTGTTTTGTTGAGTATAAATAGAGAGGGATCGGCTAAGGAGGGGTGAAAGCCATGTGTGGTGAGGTAGGTTTTGAGTTCTTGAAACCAAGCACGAGGAGCTTTCTTGAGACCATAGATGGCTTTGGAGAGATGGCATACATGAGAGGGGTTAGTGGAGTCTTCAAAGCCGGGGGGTTGTGTCATAAACACAGATTCGGAGAGTGAACCTTGTAGAAAGGCGTTGTTGACATCAAGCTGGCGAAGAGGCTATTGGTTGGTTGTGGCAAGTGAGAGAAGGAGCCTGACTGTAGCGAGTTTGACAACAGGACTGAAGGTTTCGGTGTAATCAACACCGGGTTGTTGGTGAAAGCCCTTGGCTACAAGCCGAGCCTTGTATTTCTGAATTGTGTTGTCAGGGTTGTACTTGATGCGAAAGACCCATTTGCACCCGAAAATGTTGTGGGCGGTGGCAGGGGGAACTAAATTATAGGTTTTATTTCGAGTGAGAGCCTGAAATTCCTCAATCATGGTGTTACGCCAGTGTGGGATAGAGAGAGCTTGTTTGGTGGTGGTGGGACGGCTTGTGGGTGAGGGAGTAGGGATAGGTTGGCATATTTGGGGTTGGGTTTGGTGATACCATGGGACAGTCGGGTGGTGATGGTGCGGGTAGGAGGGGGGACGGAGCTGCTGGGTATGGGGGCGATCGTGTGGGGGAGGGGGGGCAATTGCGCAAAGTTTCTGGAAGGGAGGGGCGATCGCACAAATCTGGGGGGGTGATCGCGCGGATTTTTTGGTTCGGCGTAGGTTGTTTCGGGCTGGCTGGAGGGTGATGGATGGTTAGGGGAGGGAGGGTTTGAGAGGGGGTGGGTAGGGGGAGGGGTGGGGAGATTGGGTGGTGGTTGAATGGAGGGTGTAGTGTTTAGGACAGGAAGAAATAGAGTGTGCCAATCGGAGGGAGGGGGAGCGGAAGCAATGGGGGGAATGGAGGTGAGGGAGGTGTAGGAAAATATGTTTTCAACAAAACGGACATGGCGGGAGGTGTAGACTCGATGGGAGGTGGGGTCAAGGCAGTAATACGCACTTTGCGTGGGTGAGTAACCAACAAAGATACATGGAATGGATTTAGGGGCTAGCTTGTGGGGGTATAAGGGCGAAGCCAAGGATAACAGAGACAACCAAAGCTTTGTAATTTGGTGTAGTTTGGTGGGGAATGGAATAGGCGAAGGTAGGGGGAATCATTGTTGAGGGTGGGGGTAGGCATTCTGTTTATGAGATAGGTGGCAGTGGTGAGAGCATAGGGCCAAAAGGTGAGGGGTAGGTTGGCATGGGAGAGAAGGGTGAGACCCGTTTCAACAATGTGACGGTGACGACGTTCGGCATACCCATTATGTTCAGGAGTGTGAGGTGGAGTGGTGAGATGAGTGATACCGTTTTGAGCCAGAGTGGGTGTGAGTTTGAGGTATTCACCCCCATTATCGGAGTAGACTTGAATGATAGGACGTTGAAAGTATTTTTCGACTAGTGTTTTGAAACGAAGGAATGTGTTGTAGGTGTCAGATTTGTGTTTTAGGGGGTAGAACCAAATGTATTTGGTGAAGTGGTCGACAAAGATGGCATAGTATTTAATTTGTCAAGGGAATAAACTGGAGAAGTCCATACATCAGAAAATATAAGATCTAGAGGAGCATGTGAAATTAGAGAAGAGGATGCAAATGGTAGTTTGTGACTTTTGTTAATGAAACAAGAATTACACGAAGATAAACTAGAGGAAATAGATAAATAAAATTTGCTATGTAGTAGACTAAGAATGGGGGGAGCGAGATGGCCTAATCTATGATGCCACAATTGCGAGGAGATGACGCTTGAATGAGCTTGAATGAGCGGAGGGTGCCAAATGTAGACGCCATCCTCAAGGTCTCCGTGGATAAGGGTTTGGCTCGTAGCTTTGTCTTTAATGAGAAAAGACGAGTGTGAGAATTCAATAATGGCATTATTGTCACGACAAAATTGAGATACAGAGAGAATGTTATGAGTGATAAGAGGAACATGTAAGACATGATTGAAAAGAAGAGGGGGAGAGGATGTGGAGAGAGAGAATGAACCTATGTTAGAGATAGGAAGAGAGGAACCATCTCCGATAATGACGTCGTCACTGCCATTGTAGGGTGTGTGTAAGGCTAGGTTGGAGAGGTCATTAGTGATGTGGTTGGTGGCACCGCTATCAATAAGCCAGGAGGGAGGGGGAGAGGGAGTATGGTGGGCGGCTGAGTGGGCTTGGGGTTTTTGGTGGTTCAGGTTTGGGTTTCGGTATTGGCAAGGTTGAGAGGAGCAATTTACGGTGGGGTGGTCACGTTTGAATTGATGACATTGGGAGAGGATATGACCAATGGTACTACAATATTGGCACTTGCCCTTGTAGGAGAAGGGTGAGGGTCTATGGGAGGAAGGAGAAGGATTGGAGGTATGGTAGGAGTTATAGATGGGTGATGGGCGGACTTGGGCGGTGAAGGCGGTGGTGGGGAGGGTATTGGTGGAGGAGGGGGAGCCAGCCATAGGGATAGAGAGGAGGGGCTGTCGAATTTTTGAAGGGGTTTAGGCTATGGATCTTTGAAGCTCTGATACCATGTGAGATTTAGAAAACCCTTAGGTTGTTTATTCACAAACTCTTAATATATATACAAGAGATAGTCATATTCTAATAAGGAGAAGGAGTTTTCTTATTCTAATCATCATATTCTAATAAGGAGAAGGAGTTTCCTTATTCTAATCATCCTATTCTAATAAGGAGAAGGAGTTTCCTTATTCTAATCATCCTATTCTAATAAGGAGAAGGAGTTTCCTTATTCTAATCACAATACAAATTGAACAGTATAAACCGAGATACAATTATGGGTTTGTTCGAGCTGGGCCTAATTGGATTGGGCCATGAATATTATCTAAATAATCAAGTATCAGGGCCGAGTAAGGTCTTCCTCGTATGACGAGGAACGTTTATCTCGGCCTTATGTCGCCATGCTTGGGCCGTCATGTCGCAAGTGACGAGGAGATAAAAGTTCTTACCTCGGCATTTCATGACTGACGAGGAAACAAAATCATTTACCCCGGCACATCCCCGCGTCGGCTAATCTACAAATGACGAGGAAGCAGAATCATTTACCTCGGTCTATTTGCCAAAGCCGAGGTAGGACATTCATGTTCCTCGGCGTTCCGGCTAGCAGATTATACAGTCCTTATACAACAAGGATTACACATTCATGATTCAATCTAGATTACGATTATCAACATCAATTCAAGTCAAACAAGGACTCCTTAACAGATATAATTCTCTTAGGATTACATCTTATCTCTTACAAGTTTACTTCAACATGGATTCTATCAATCCATCCCTATAAATACAAGCCCCATGGCTCATTATTTGGTACGTTACTTTTTACATTGGGAAAACTCTGTCCATTTGTTTTCTCATATTCAAACCGTGAACTTACTCTCACGCCGGAGGGCCTTTAGCCGGATCCGCCCCGGCTTAGTTTACGTGTTTTCTCTTATTTTCAGGCCTTGCAATCACTGGAGTAATCATCGCTTGGATTTGGGCTGATTTGACGATTTTGGCATCATCAATTGGTTCCATTGCCGGGAAATCGATTCAAACACCCTTTGTTTGGCCTGGAATAATCGCCTGAAGCCCGTTTTCTGCCGGAAATTTTCTAGTTTGAACGGAATTTTCTGTACCGTTTCGGGCTCTGTTTTTGATTCGGCCGGAATCTGCAAATTTCCGCCTAATTTGCCTAGTTTTGGTTGAAACCGTTTTAAGCGTTGGAATTTTGTCCCAATTTTGGCCGGAAAATTTGGCATTGTCAAAGTTGCCCAATTGCAGTCTCTTAGTTTGCATCAAATTCTGCTCCGAATTTGATTGGAAATTGTGATTTTGGGATATTCGCTTAAATTGGTAATTTGTTGATTTATTTGCTATGGACGGACAATTTGCAAGTGTAACTGCTGAGGAGGATCAAACCCAAGTGAACGGGGCGAACATTGGAGCCGAGGAACTGCCTCCTCCTCCTCCTCTACCTCAGCCAGATGCCCTTCCTCCCCTCTCCATGACCCTTCGTTCCAAGGGTCAGGTGAATGCCGAGGGAGAAGGTGCTGAGCTTCCTCGTCCTACTCGTACCCGCGGAAAGCAAGTAGGAAGGAAGAAAACAAAGAATGCCGACGCCGGTCAAGCAGGAGGAAGTCAACCCATTGACCGACGCTCTTTGTTACATAGGCAAATGGAAACTTTACAAAGAATGTATGAAACACAGGCTGCTCTCTTGCAATTAGACCCAGAGCATTCCATGGCTGAATTTATTAGGCCATCTGTGGGCAACCCCCTCGAAAAGGGACAGGATGAGCAACAACCTCCTCCTCAAGACCGGGACCTACCAAGGCAAGCCCCCCGGGATTCTCCTCATCCTCGGCACAACAGTAAGCAGAGGGCTCCAGTGGTCGACTTGAGAAGCCACTTAACTCCTAGGGAAGAGGAAGTAAATTCCAGGGACCTAAGAACGAGACTCAGCTTGAACAGACGCCTATCCCCTGCTCGTCTTGTCATGGCACCTAGGCATCCCACGCCACCTCGATCTCGTCGACCAAATTCTCCTCGACCTCGTCGACCGGATTCTCCTCATCCTCGGCATCGAGAATTTGCAAGGCCGAGGACACCAGAGCCGTACAGGATGATACTTGGCGGTCAAGACCTGGAATTAAGGCGTGACAAAGCTCCTTCCAAACGGGACAGCCACCGATATGACGCGGAACACAGTAGGGTGAATGATCGCCCAAGGACAAATCCGTCGAAGCTCCCAACGAAGCACCCGCTCAAGCGTGACAAGGGAGTGGAAACCAAGCAATGGGAGCTGTTGAAGCAAAGACTGGATGACATGGAGAGGGAAAGAAGTTTAATGACGATGATTATGACTGGGCAACACGTCCATTCTCTTTGAGGATAACCGCAGCCTCCACCTAATCCCCACCTCAAGCTCCCTAATTTCGAAAAGTACAATGGCACTACTGATGCAAAAGACCACATGCAAAGTTTTGAACAAACTATGAATCTCCTCACCACTGCTGATGACCTGCTCAGTAAAGCTTTCGCGAGCACCTTCTCCGAATGACTTTGACTGGTTCCGTGAGCTTAAAAGAGGTAGCATCGATTGCTGGAGAGGCATGAGGAGAATGTTCTTGGACCACTTTGCTACCGCTGGTAAGAGGAAGATAAGACTGGCTGACTTGGCCAACATTGAGCAGGGAAAGGGAGAGACCACCCTCAGCTATTATAATCGGTTCCGAAAAATGGCGGACTGTGTCGAAGAAAGCCTCACCGATAGGTAAGTTATTGTTTGTTTCAATTAGGCCTAAAATGCGGTCCCTCGTTTATGAACTCTCGACCAGGGAACCTCAAACGAAGTCTGAGCTATACAAGGTAGCTTATGCCATTTCCATGGCTGAGGACAAAACAAAGAAGAGGGGAGCTGACAAGACAGAAACAGAGGCGACAGGCAATCGCCAGAATAGTAATGGAAACGGCAAGGGTTCCAAAGGGAAAAACAAAACAAGGAGTACGGAGAAGCTTGAGTTCACTCCTCTTACTAAGCCCATCTCTGAAATCATGCAGCTGGTCAACCTTCCTCCACCTCAACCAATGACCGACAAGCCAAAATTCCCTCGTAACATGAACAAATACTGTGATTTTCACAAAGACAACGGGCACACCACTGATGGCTGTTGGGCCCTCAAGAAAATAATCCAGAAATGGGTCGACGAGGAAAAGTTAGATCGTTATGTTATGAAAAAAGATAACAAGCGGAAGCGGAAGGAAGAGGAAAGTGAAGATGACGACAAAAGCGAGGATGAAGACCGCAGGCCTCCTAGGGCCAAGTTGCATGTGATACGGGAAGAGGTAACTTCTACCAGAAAACTAAGGGACCAGATCCACGAGCTGAGCAAAGTATACCATGTTCCTGCTTGAATCCATAAAGCGGAAGAGGTCATTAGTTTCTCTCCTAATGAGTTAGCTGGAAGCCGAGCAGCTCGTGAACAACCCTTGGTGATAAAGGGCCGAATAGACAATGTTGAATCCGAAAGACTTCTCGTTGACACGGGGGCCTCCCGTGACATCCTATATTATTCAGCCTTCCAACAGATGGGCTTGAAAGACACCATGTTGGAACCTTACCATGGAAGGCTAGAAGGATTCACCAATCACAAGGTGGGAGCCAAGGGAACTGTGGAGCTAGAACTTGAAGTCGGTGATCATCCCTTCCTAGCCAAAGCCACGATCCAATTTCGTAGTCATGGATTTGACTAGTGATTACCATGCGATCATAGGCATTCCAAGTCAAGCCAAACTTGGGCTGGTGGCCTCACTTCCCCACCAACGAGTTAAATTCCCCACTCGGGCAGGGATTGGATGTGTGAGGGCCACCCCCAAAGACTTCTTGGAACATGTCGTGAAGAGCAGAAAGAAATCCAAAAGTGTGGAGATAGAAACCCCCGAGGAAAACATAAAGATCTCAAAGTCTCAGAAAACCACCGAAACTAGCTCCAGAATGAGCTATATTCGTGAGGTGCTTGCAGAACAGGACGAACCTATGGTCCAAGAAATTGCAGATGACCAAGGCATAGTCCTACCTGTACCTGTGGAAGATCCTATGGTCCAAGAAATTGCAGATGACCTAGGCATAGTTCAGCCCGTATCAGAAGAA
This sequence comes from Adenophora triphylla var. japonica, assembly GCA_022495995.1. Classification (NCBI taxonomy): domain Eukaryota; kingdom Viridiplantae; phylum Streptophyta; class Magnoliopsida; order Asterales; family Campanulaceae; genus Adenophora; species Adenophora triphylla. Next base: position 173,179 of record JAFEMH010000599.1, on the reverse strand, counting down.
GACCCTGTTCTCTTCAACGGCCAGAACTCGGGGGCCAACCACGACCTAGGGAAGGTCAGTCTCCCAGATGTTGATAAACTTATGGAGGAAGAGGGCCTCAACGTGAATGACAATGAAGGGAGAAGAATTAGAGAGATCATCATCGAGTCTCTAGAATTCCGTGACGGTCTTGAAATGAAGCCTGTTGACCAACTGGAAGAGGTAGTCATCAATCCTGACTATCCTGAACAAAAAATCAAGCTCGGGGGCCAATTATCTCCAGAAGAGAAAGAAAAAATCATCTCCCTCTTGAAAAGCAGTCTCGACGTCTTTGCTTGGAGAGTCGAAGATATGAGGGGGATCAATGAAGAAGTAGCCCTCCACCGCCTGGAAGTTGATCCTTTGGCAAAGACTATCTCCCAGACAAGGAGAAATTTTGCAAGGGACAAGGAGGAAGCTATAAAAGAAGAAGTGCAGAAATTACTTAGCGCCGGAATAATTCGCGAAGTTAAGTACCCCGTTTGGCTGGCCAATGTAGTTATGGTGAAGAAGCAAAATGGGAAATGGCGTATGTGCATAGACTTTACCGATCTAAACAAAGCCTGCCCCAAGGACAGCTATCCTCTTCCTAGAATTGATTAGTTGGTTGATTCCATTGCTGGACATCAGACTCTCAGTTTCCTAGATGCCTATTCAGGCTATCATCAGATAAAAATGGCGGAAGAGGACATTGAGAAGACGGCCTTCCAAACACCTGGGGGTAATTACTGTTACATCATGATGCCTTTTGGGCTCAAGAACGCGGGTGCTACATACCAGCGAATGGTGAATCGAGTTTTTGCAAGCCAAATAGGTCGCAACATGGAAGCTTATATTGATGACATGGTCATAAAGACCAAGGAAGGCAGTCACGTTCCCGACCTGCAAGAGACAATTCACAACCTCCGAGCTAATAACATGAAGCTAAACCCGAGCAAGTGCGTGTTTGGAGTAACAGCCGGAAAGTTCCTATGCTTCATGGTATCTCAAAGGGGGATTGAGGCAAACCCCGAAAAGATCAAGGCGCTCGTTGACATGAAGGAACCTACCACCATCAAGGAGGTTCAAAGACTTAATGGAAGAATCGCAGCCCTTGGAAGATTCATCGCCAAATCCGCCGAAAAGTCACTGCCTTTCTTCAAGGTATTGAAGGGTACCAAGAGCTTCTCCTGGACTCCCGAGTGCTCTGAAGCATTTCTCCGGTTGAAGGAGTACTTGGGTTCCCCTCCCTTGCTCAGCAGTCCGACTACCGGTGAGATGCTGTACGTCTTCCTAGCTGCCACTGATCATGCTGTCGCAGCTGTCCTAGTTCGAAATGATGAAGGAATTCAAAAGCCCGTCTACTATGTCTCTAAGGCACTATCCGACGTGGAAAGCAGATACTTCAATGTGGAGAAGATAGCGTACGCACTAGTCATTGCATCGAGGAAGCTACGTGCCTATTTTTCTGCACATCCTATCACCGTGTACACAAATGAACCGTTGAAGAAGATACTACATAAGTTGGACGGCTCCGGGCGTCTCCTTAACTGGTCCATCGCTCTCACTGAGTTTGATATCACTTACCAACCAAGGAAGACCCTCCTGGCACAGCCTTTGGTTGACTTCATGGTCGAGACTGCCTTTATGGGTGAGCATCTCCCCACCTCTAGGAAGCAAAATGCACCAGAGGATAAAGACTCTCCCATTGAACTCCCATCCAACTGTTGGATCCTGTATACGGACGGATCAGCCACCAAGGAAAGAAGCGGAGCTGGAATTGTACTAGCAAGCCCGGAAGGAGAATATACTACGCAAGACGCCATCCGTTTCAAGTTCCCTGCCTCCAATAATCAAGCGGAATATGAAGCTCTAATATTTGGCATTGAATTAGCCTCCTTCTATGGAGCAACTAGGGTGGCGGCCTTCTGCGACTCCCAACTCGTTGTCAAACAAGTAAAGGGAGAGTATAATGCCCAAGACCCCACCCTTGCCAAGTATAGAGACCTGGTCCTAGATATGACGAAGAAGATGGAATTTTTCGAGCTCAAACAAATTGGCAGGGAAGATAACCAAGTCGCAGACGTTCTTTCCAAACTGGCTACCATGGATGTGTCGAAGGCCAGTCCATATGTGGTTTATGCCAAGGAACCTGCGTACGAAAGACTACAAGTCATGCTCTTAGATGGAGAAGATAGATCTTTGGATCGATGACTACATTGAATACATTGAGAAGGAAAAACTACCGTAAGATGAAGCTCGAGCCAAGCTTTTCAAAAAGAGGTCCCCAAGGTTCGTGGTGATGAATGGAGTCCTCTACCGAAGATCTTTCACGAAGCCCCGCTAAGGTGTGTCTATCCCAAGGAAATTGAGAACCTCTTGGCGTAAGTACATGAAGGTGTTTGCGGCGGACACCGGGGGCCGTAACCTTAGCCGACAAAATCATATCGCTAGGGTACTATTGGCCAAACCTGAGGGAAGACGCGCACGCCTATGTTCGAAAATGTGACAAGTGCCAAAGATTCTCTGACATTCCTAGACTACCGGCAGTTGAGCAAATACTTGTAATACCTACGTGGCCGTTTGATATGTAGGGGATCGACATCATCGGACCCTTCCCTCCCGCCCGTGGTAATTGCAAGTACGTGATAGTAGCTGTTGATTACTTCTCCAAGTGGATAGAAGCCAAGGCATTAGCCAAGATAACGGAAGAGAACGCGATCAACTTTGTCAATGATAACATCTCGGTGCAGATTCGGCCTTCCACATACAATTGTCTCTCGATCATGGACTCGCAATTCTCCACAAAGCATTCACTACGTAGTTGGGAAGAGTAAAAGTCCGCCATGTAAAATCTTCGGTTAGCGAGACCACAAGGCAATGGCCAAGCGAGCGGCAAACAACCGGTCCTAACCGCCCTTACCAAGAACCTTGAGGGACGCGAGGGTAGATGGTTGGACGAACTTCCCTAGCCTTACGGGTCGCTCGCACAACCACCCGGGGGCCAACCGGGGAAACCCCATTCGCACTAACCTTCGGTTCCGAGGCTATGGCACCAGCGGAGATGGCCATCCCTACGGTGAGAAATTCCCATTACGATGAGCAAGTCAACAAGGTCAATAGGCTCCTAGACCTGGACACGATAGATGAGAAACGACTAGCCGCACGTATGAGGATGGTGAATTACAAACAAATGACCAAGGCGTATCACGATAAGAGGGTCATCGAAGAGTATTCCAAGTAGGCGATTGGGTACTCGTAAAAATTGAAGCTACCGGTCGGAAGGCAACGTAACAAGCTCTCCCAAATTGGGAAGGTCCTTATATCATCACTCAAGTCATTCGAGAAGGGACCTACAGATTGAAGACCAAGGAGGGAAGGACCTCAAGCATCCCTGGCACTCCGACAACCTTAGAAAATATTATCACTAGTCTAGTTTATTTTACAGTAGATTAGTTTCTTATTTCCTGTCTTTTAGTTTTGATTAGTTGATAGGATTGCAGTTCGATGTAATCGCATTTCAGTTTTATGAAAGCAGTCTCTTCCAGCATGCAAAGCAACTATCAACTCTTCATACAGACACCAGAAGATGAGGACTTTATCCCCGACTCTTCTATACGACACATCCTGTCAAGGGTCCACCTTGATTAAGGATACCAACAGCCAAGACCAAGGGTCCTTCTTGGCCTGATGGCTTACAACACATCCTGTCAAGGGTCCACCTTGATTAAGGATACCAACAGCCAAGACCAAGGGTCCTCCTTGGCCTGATGGCTTACAACACATCCTGTCAAGGGTCCACCTTGATGAAGGATACCAACAGCCAAGACCAAGGGTCCTCCTTGGCCTGATGGCTTACAATACATCCTGTCAAGGGTCCACCATGATTAAGGATACCAACAGCCAAGACCAAGGGTTCTCCTTGGCCTGATGGCTTACAACACATCCTGTCAAGGATCCACCTTGATGAAGGATACCAACAGCCAAGACCAAGGGTCCTCCTTGGCCTGATGGCTAACACATCCTGTCTAGGGTCCACCTTGACTCAGGATTACAAACATAACAGCCAAGACCGAGGATTTTCCTCGGCCTGATGGCTTAACTAACGTCCTACCAAGAGTCCACCTTGACTCAGGATTACAACACATTTAAAGCCAAGGAAACCTTCCTCGGCCTAAATAACTTAAGGGTATAGTTAAAGCCGAGAGTCCTTCCTCGGCCTAACCACTTGCCCAACAATTTGGGAGCAAGGAACCTTCCTTGGATCCCACCTTCTTAAGTCTAGTGCCTGTGCCTAGCATACAAAAATATGAGCAAGTTATTGAAATAACATGAATCATGACAAAAGGATTTTCATTGATGTTCAAAAAAGAATTACAAGTCCTATCATCTATTACAAAAAGCAAAGGAAAGAAAACTATCCTAAGACTGCTGCCCGTCGTCAAAAGGCTTTTCGAGCCAGTCTTCTGTGATAGTGCCAGGGGGAGGAAGGACCGTTTGTTCAGTAAGGGCATTAGTTTCCTCGGCCCCTCCTTCCACCTCGGCTTCCATGGCCTCAGGCTCTTCAGCATCCTTGATCGCCTCCACCAAGTCTTTTATATTGCCGGGGACAACAGAGGCCGGCCTCCACACCTCCCTGCAAGCTTGAGCATCCTTGGCTGCCATTATCTCCAAGTTGCTTTCAGAAAAAGGGACCAAGTGGTGGAGAGCCCTGACTTCCTCGGCATATTGGTCCCGGCAAATCAGCTGGGCAACTTTGTTGATGTCCAAACCGGTGGACGGGTCAGCCAGGATGCTTCGGGCCAAATGAAGATAACCATCTTCAAACATAGTGGCCGTCTGCTCGTCTACGGCATCTTTAAAGGCCGAGCTGGCCATCATCAATTCCTTGAAGGCCGAGCTCTCCTTGAAACGAGCAACGGCCTCTTCCTCCCTAGCCGGGAGGGTAGCTTCCAATCCTCGGCACTTGGCCTCAGCTTCATCGGCTTTGGTTTGAAGCTCGGCCTTATCAGCCTTTGCCTGAGCAAGCTCCTCTTCTTTAAGCCGGAGATGCTCCTCGGCCTTGGCCTTTACTTCCTCGGCCCTCTTCACTTTGGCCTCCACCTTGGCCTTGGCTGCCACGAGCTCAGCATCCTTGGCCTTTAAAATCTTAGCCAAGGAAGACTTGTCAGTATCACTCTTCGCTTGGGCGGCCTTGGCCTCATTCAGGCACCTGGCCTTTTTCTTGGCCAAAACATTTTCATACGCCGTGATAGAAGCCAACTGAAAGAGAAATCAATATTAGAAATGTAAACAAATCTCAATATCAATGACCAAGAAAAGGATAACACTTACCTCGGCGAGTAAGAGTCCCTTGTGGCAGAGCAAGGTATCTTCGTTGGGAGCCTCTCTAACAAGAGTCTCGTAGGCATCCTCATCCATAGCTCTCTGAATGGGAGCTCGGCCCAATCTTACTAAGGGTCCCTCCCTAGCTAACAGAGGAAGTCCCTTAAGACGGGGAACGTTGAGGGACATGCTCTTAGCCAGCTCGTCGGCCTCCTCAACGGTCTTGATATTTTGAATGGCTAAGGGAGGAGGAGCCTCAACATTGGGGGCCCCACTGACGCTTGCCCGTTTAGCCGCAGCTCCTCGGCGCTAACACTTGGGTTCTCTTGGAGCCAGATCTCCTTTGGACGAGGTCAGTTTCTCGGCTCCTACCTCCTCGGCATCAACATGGAGGCTATGCCCCTCTACAGTTGATGGATTGGTTCGTTCCTCGGATGCCGCTTCCTCGGCATTCACCTCTCCATGTAATTTAAGGGGAAGAGGTTGGTCACCCTGAACATTGAGCACCAGATTACGGGCATTAGCTTCTTCTCTCCTTTCCACCAAAGCAGACTTCTTGCTCTGCTTCCTCTTCCTCTTTACTAGCTCTTGGGGACTTAGTCTCTCCATGGCTATAGCTTCTTCTTCCTCGGCGGTTAAATCTGCAAGGACAAGGAAGAAAGAGTTAAGTACGAGCAGAGGCGACAAGCATGCAAAAAGTACCAAGTAAAAAAGATAAACGTTTACATCCAACTATGTCGATTGCTTTCAAACACTGGTCCCGGGGACGTTCAGTCTTGCACGTAATGCAATCCTCGTGAAATACCAGGCCGGGTGAATTGTCCGAGTCATTAAAGCGTCTCCCCTCTTTACGGTGACAAGGGGAGATACCCCATCCTTCTTCCCCGGCATCAAACCCGCCTGAATATAATAATGGTCTGAGGATTCAACCACTGACCAATCAAGGACCCCCACCTCGGCGAATTCTTCTAGGCGTTTGATCAAGGCCTGGGTCCATTCATATTGTTGGACGGGAAAGGATGAAGTTGGACCCTTACAAGGAGATTGGAACTCCCATCCTTGGCGGCTCTCAACCCTTATAACATGGCTATCCCAGCCGGCAACTTTGCTAGACATAGGGAGGAGCAGCTTCGGTTTTTTGGATGCGCTCTTAATGACGAGGAGCCAACTCTCCTTGACATATTGAACATTGTAGAAATGTCGAAAAGCTCCCATGGTCGGCTCGTACCCTAAGCTACGGCAGAGGACAATGAAGCTGACAAGAACCCGGGTACCATTAGCTCCTAGCATGGCTGGCACCGCCCTCACATCGTCCAAAAATTCACAGATGAAGGGATCCAAGGGAAGACGAAGTCCCTGTTGAAACTGTTTGAAGTAAAAATGGACAAAGTCTTGGTTATAATAAAAGTTGTCCTCTTCCTTCTTCGTCTTAAGCTCCATATGGCCCATATAAGTTAGCCTGTACTCAGCTTTGTTTACCCCGTATTTGGAGTACAGCTTTTCCAACATGGGATCCCCGGCTCTAGGGGTCCTCTCTTGTCTCTGTCCTAATCCTTGGCCTCCTCTTCCTCGGCCTCCTTTTCTTCGGGCCAGGCGGCCATCAGCTTGTGCTTCTTCCATGAAAGCGTCAACTATTTGAGTAGACGAGGAGGGTTCTCCTTCTCTTCCCGTCATATCTGCATAAAGACGAGGAGACAAAGTTAGTAACCTCGTCCATGGCTGATTTAGGACGGGGAAGGGAGATTCCCCTCCTCGTCATTTCATAAGGCCGAGGAGGGAGCCGTACCTCTCAGGCGCTCACGCATTTCGCGATCAGAGGCCGGGTAGAACAGTTCGATGTGCTCCATCATCTCACTCTATCCTCAAAAACTATAATGTTGGGTGAACCAGACTCAATCCTATCTATTCTTGTGGAATCAGGGTATTGGAGGAATAGGCGAGTTCGACCATAACCTCTCAACTGCTTGCTTACATCATCCAGGGTGAGCATCAACCATGGACCTCTCTCTCTCTCTCTCTCTACGATAGACCCTCAGATTGCCAGTATGATATCCATAACGGAATCGGGGGGAATGGTCCCAAGAACGAGCCATTTCTAAGGAAAATCAAAAATGAAAGGGGGAGTTCATTCAATATTCAAGAAAGTTCATACACAATACAAAGAAAATCAAAGGTTTGAAGTTTTGAGAATTTATGAAGAAAAGCTTCATTCTTTAACAATGGTGGTTCGCCTGTTCTTGGCATATTCAAGATTCTTCCCAACAAACCCTAGGAAGCTGGAAATCAGAATCAAAATGCACAAAAGGGAAGAAATTTCATACCTGAGTTTGAAGAGATTGATGAAATCACAACAGGATGCTACTTCGTCGGAAAAAACGAGTTCGCCGAAAACTGGGAATGAAGAACCTGTGTCGCCGGAGAATTTTCTTGCTATTCTCTCTCAAATACTTGGGGTTCGTAAAGATTGAAATAACAAGGGTTTAAGTTTTTATACTCCCTTAATCGGGTCAAACCCATGGGTAAAGCTAAATCCCGGGTCTGGCGCCCCAAGAATTAAATGCGAAATGACGGTTTCGAGGCGTGACAAGACTGGGGGGGCCCCAGAATGGCAACCGTCTGTTATACGAAGCGACGCCGAGGGCACGTGTCAAACCCGTTCGTATTCCATATGACGAGGACGAGGTGACTTTCTACTCGTCCTAATCCGAGCTAGAAAGTCGGGGGCCACTGAACAGTATAAACCGAGATACAATTATGGGTTTGTTCGAGCTGGGCCTAATTGGATTGGGCCATGAATATTATCTAAATAATCAAGTATCAGGGCCGAGTAAGGTCTTCCTCGTATGACGAGGAACGTTTATCTCGGCCTTATGTCGCCATGCTTGGGCCGTCATGTCGCAAGTGACGAGGAGATAAAAGTTCTTACCTCGGCATTTCATGACTGACGAGGAAACAAAATCATTTACCCCGGCACATCCCCGCGTCGGCTAATCTACAAATGACGAGGAAGCAGAATCATTTACCTCGGTCTATTTGCCAAAGCCGAGGTAGGACATTCATGTTCCTCGGCGCTCGGCTAGCAGATTATACAGTCCTTATACAACAAGGATTACACATTCATGATTCAATCTAGATTACGATTATCAACATCAATTCAAGTCAAACAAGGACTCCTTAACAGATATAATTCTCTTAGGATTACATCTTATCTCTTACAAGTTTACTTCAACATGGATTCTATCAATCCATTCCTATAAATACAAGCCCCATGGCTCATTATTTGGTACGTTACTTTTTACATTGGGAAAACTCTGTCCATTTGTTTTCTCATATTCAAATCGTGAACTTACTCTCACGCCGGAGGGCCTTTAGCCGGATCCGCCCCGGCTTAGTTTACGTGTTTTCTCTTATTTTCAGGCCTTGCAATTACCGGAGCAATCATCGCTTGGATTTGGGCTGATTTGACGATTTTGGCATCATCACAAATATTTAGTTGCCTAATCTAAATACATAAGAATATTGACTAGAAATAATATAGAGAAAGTCAAACAAATAACTTTAGAAAACTTTAGTTTAGAAGGAGATTTCTTAATTAATGTTGTTGCGTATAGATTAGATTTTACCTTTTATTTTTTGGGTTTGCTTTGGACTTTGGAGACCACCATTCCATTTCACGGAATATTCCCTGGGACATCAACATTTTTCCACCAACAATACACTCGCCTTGTGATATAATAATAAATTTTCATTTTAGTCCATTCCAAAATTATTATCCCTTTTTTAAATATTGCAATAATAATAACGCATTTTTACAATTGTGTATAAATAAAATACAATATTTATTATGGGGATGTAAGAATTATGGGCGGCACAACACCCTTTACAACAAAGGGGCAGAGCCCCAATTTTGAAAAATGAGAATTTACTTAAAATGTAGTAACATTTTACCACTAGAATCCTAACTCCACCACCGGAAAGTTAAACGTTAGCAACATTCTCCGTCTACCCACAGATCATGACCTATGTACTTGGTACTTGAGAATTTCTTTTGAGCTCGTAAAATTTTCAAGTACAAGTAACAGGTATCCCCTTTGCCTAAATTGTTTTCGAAATGAAAAATAAAGTATGTTGGTATCGAAGCATTCTCGATTTTCTTCTAATTCTTCATTCTTGCTTTCATTGTGTTATGTAGTAGAGAGATCTTGGGTGCTTTTGGATCCTTGCAGCTGCCTCCTCACAAGTGCAGTGTAGATCCCATCCTTGCTAAGAAGCTCGTCGTGTGTCCCACTTTCTGCTATCAGCCCATCAGATATAACCGCTACTGTGTCCGCACTTTTCACCGTTGATAGCCTATGTGCTATAACCAGAACCGTCCTTCCCTTCATTAGAGAGTCCATTGCATCCTACTCGAAACAAAATTCACAAACAAACAATGTCAATCGTAAACTTTACAACACTATTACCTATTAAATAAATTATGGGTTGATTGCAGTTCGGATATTTATGCACACTTGCAAATTGATTCCCAATATTGTACCTTTTTTGCAATCCGAAACCCAACTTTTACAAAAAAAAATTGCAATCTGATGTAAAACTGACGAAGCGTTAATTTTAATGAAGCTAGTGAAAATTTAACGAGTTCTTCAAAAATTGTAATGTTCATCCCTTCAGTTTAACTAACTTACATTTTCGATAATTTCATCTGTTCATCATCACCACACCACCTTTGCTATTCCACCACCACGGTTCGGTGGATGTATTTAAAAGTAGGATCTTTCTATTGATGGGAAAATGGAAAAACAACGAGTGTATTAAGGACAAAATAGTCTTTTTAAAAGGCAGGGTGATCACGTTGATTGATGAAATATTGGAAAAGTGAATTAGTTGCATTGCATCTAGGAACATTACAATTTTCAAAGAAACTCGTTAAGTTTCCCATCAACTTCCGTTAAAAAATGAACACTGCGTCAATTTTTACACCTGATTGCAAGAAAATGTAAATGTTTGTAATCGTGTTGCAAAAAAATACAATATTGGTAACCAATTTGCAAGTGTGTATTAAAGTGACAGAATTTCAATCGACCCATAAATTAAAGTTGATTTAGCAGAAGAGCTTTAATAACTTGTGATTTCGTCAAACTTTAAAATATAACGTGCGCACCTGAACAAGAAATTCACTCTCAGCATCCAGGGCACTTGTAGCTTCATCCAGAAGAAGAACTCTAGGGTTCATCAAGAGGGCTCTTGCGATTGCGATTCTTTGTTTTTGGCCCCCTGATAGCCTCAATCCTCGTTCCCCTACAACAGTTTGATATTTCTCCGGAAATGATGAAATGAAATCGTGGGCATTAGCCATTTTCTGCAACAATTATTGAGAGGTTTAGAACTACGAAAGAAAATCCTAAATAATGAGGGAGCTAGAAACTTACTGCTACGCTTTCTATATCACTAATGCTGGCTTTACCATCAAATCCATAGGCAATGTTATCTCCTATAGAGCAGTTGAAAAGAACAGGCTCCTGGCTCACTATACTGATCTTCAATGTAATAGAACAGACATCAGATTAGGTGGTGCAAGACGTACAAGGATATGGAAACTCAGTAAGCGTGCAGAAATCATAATGATTACTCCCTTCGTCCCAAAATGAATGTCTATTCTCCAGAAAAAAAAATCCCAAAATGAATGTTTGTTTGACATATATCATCCCTAAATGGTTTTTTATCCGGAAAAAAAAAAAAGTTCAGAAAGTGAAATATTTATGCGTCTTTGCCTTTAAAGTTTATAGAATTAAACATTTTCAGACTAGCACTCAAATGAAAATTAGACATTCACTTTGGCTGGCGAAGCCAAGTTGTGGTAAAGGTGGTCACTCAACCACCTTGATTTTAGAGTTATGTCAATTTTATCACCTTCAAATTTTGGAAAATAACATTTTTATCATTAAAAACATAATTTTGTCAATTTTTACCCCCTTTGATTTAGGAAACAAATACTATTATATCATAATTTTGACAACCTTCATCCTGGCTTCGCCACTGTTTGCGACAGAGGGAGTAGTATATTGATGGTCGCTATATATTAGAGCCAGTTGTACTCCACTAACAGGTTGCTGAGATTAACGACACGCAAGCAATTAGCAATCCAAGTTATGGAGAATAAAAGTACCTTTTTGTGCAGATATTCATGTGAAACTTCCACTAGCGAAACCCCATCATACAAAATCTTTCCCTTTACTGGATCGTAAAACCTCTCAATCAAATTTGCTATGGTTGTCTGCCAGATCAAGAAACAGATTACTATTTCATGGTTACTGACCATGAAATAAGATATTGTGCATCCTTGCAAGAAGAAGAATGATAAATGGTGATAATTATGCTACCTTTCCACCACCACTGGGACCAACAAGGGCTACTTTTGAACCAGGACTCAGTTTTAATGTTATCCCCTGCATTTGAAACATTATTGTAAGATGTCTTGAAAGTCCAAAAACTCTTAGGGCTCGTTTGGTTGAGGGATAAGGATTACCGGTATTATTAAGGAGGGGATTATTAATCCTCTCATTATTAGTGATAGGTAATAATAATCCTACTTTTAAAAGAAGATGACGTATGGTAGAAAGGGGATTAACATTTGCTTATCATGTCTTAATTTAAACAATAAGCAGAAAGGGTATCAATTGCTAACTCTTCTATTAATCTCCTATTTCCTTCGTCCTCCCATGAAATCGAATTTTATGCTGGTCATGTGAGGGCCTTACTTGACTCCAAGCTTTGGGAAGGTGTAATCAATTCAGGGCTGCTCCCAATTGAAATAGCCTCCTCCTCATCAAAGCATTCGCCATTAATTAAAGTAGCCATCTTTTGAAGAAAGCATAATAGTGTCTTCTCCATTGCACCAGTAAATCAAGTTTTTCAACAACCAACCGAGCGCTGGGAGGGAGAGGAAAAAAACCCATTGTTGTGTGAGGCTAGGGTTTTGACGGAAGGCAAAGATTTATCATAACACGCGAGGACATTTTTGGATCAATTTTATAATCCGCTACTTCCCTAATATCGGGATTAATAATACTGCTATTTTCTCCGGATAATTAGTGAGGGTATAACGCCCTAATCCGGGTAAAGCGGCTAGTTAATACCAGTGCGCTATTATCAACCAAACGCCAATTAACTCGAATTAATAATCCCTTTCAAAATTATCCTGTGTTAATACCGACTACCAAACGACCCCTTAGGATCATATGTATACCCTTTTTTCTAACATAATTCATCTATTAAACCCCAAATTGAAACCCAAAAAAATACATCTCCAACAATTGAAAGAGTATGAAAATACTCTTATATTTTTTAATATCTTTGTGATTTTGATTTATAAATTAGTATATATATATATATATTTTACATAAATTAGTTTAGGAAATAATTGTACATATAGGATTAGATTATAAATTGACTAACCGACTAACTTTTATGTTTAGCAATGTTCCTATATTTTAGGTATGTATTAAAGGAAGATAAGGACTCTTGGATTGATAAGGAAAGAAGAATCCTAGTTGATAAAGAAGAGATTGCACAAAGAAGAATCCTTGTTGAAGAAGGATTGCGATCTCTATAAAAAGAGGCCGCACCTCTCATAATTTGATACGGATTTCCGAGAGAGAAACAGAGCGTTAGAGAATTCCTTGAGTATTTTCTTTATTTCTCGAAGTTCAGTTCGTTGATACTTCAAGATTGCTTTTCTGTTTTTATTGTTCTTAGGCTAGAACGACTTTGGTCTTTTCGTAAGATTGATTTTCTTTTCATTGTAAGTTTTTACTTTGCAACATGTTCTCAAACAAAGTTGTAGTTTTATAAAAAGGTTTCAAGCAAGAAATTATTACTGAAGTGTTTATCTTTAGTTGTTATTCCGTTGCATTTACTTACCGTTCGTGTGAGTTTATTTTTCTATCAAGTTGTTTAGACAGTTGTTAGGACACTTGTATAACCAACTGTACGCACAATTGACCAAACAAGTTTGATCAGTCCTAGCTAAAATCTTTCAAAAGGACTAACATCAACTTTGAAAACCTTCGGTAGGAAACTTCAATTGTCCATGGCATCCTACATTTTTCAAGAAAGAGAGCCGGAATCGATGGACTTGGGAATCAATTTCACAAGAAGCCCCGAATATTTCACAATCCTTTCGCAATGTAATTGCCTTTTAGAGCTTTTTCTCAAGCTCATAATTTAACCACTTTGGGGCCCCTCAAGTAATATTCATGGCGTTCACCCATGATGTGCTCAATCAAGTTCTTCCTTGAAGAAGTGATAGACTCTTTTGCTCCCTCATAAGATATATATATATATATATATATATATATATATATATATATATATATATATATATATATATAGAGAGAGAGAGAGAGAGAGAGTGTGTGTGTGCACGCGCGTTATAAAAGTTATGAGCCAAAACCCTCTCTTAAGTTACCTTGTATTGGAGTAAGGGTACGCAAGCCATTTACGAGAACGCACAACCAACTCGCCATAAGCTCCTCTTTCTTTTCTTTTCCTTTTCGTTTATGCAAATGCTATTTTCATCCCAAAACAACAACAAAAAAAACTAATCCCTCTGACATAAAATGAATATCCTGAATTCATTTTATTTGGTCAACTTGATGAAATTTGAATAAAGATAGTAGAAATTTACTTGAGCTTTGGATATTCTAAGAGTTATCGTGGCATAGCTTTGCACGGTTAAAACTTTATTATCTAGAACATAATAATATATGCTAATTAGTAATTGGATATTGTCCTAGGTTTACTTCACAATATACAACGTGTACTATTTCATATCAAATTCCTTGAGTACTATTTCATATCAAATTCTTATTATCATTCTTATCTTCCCTGCTCAATTTTTCCTGAAATATACTAAATGAAATCAAGAAAGAGCGGAACCTTAGAGAGTAAGAGGTAACCATGCATTCACACACGAGAAAAGGTAAAGAAAAAGAACATGGTTCGTCTTCTGCTTAGTTGAACAAGAATTACCTTGAGTACCATGTGGCTTGGGCGAGAAGGGTAAGCAAACCAGACATCATTTAGTTCCACATCTCCATCCGGATTGCTTCAACAGGGTCAATAAGAATATAACAAGTATAGTATCAGTTTACAATATTGAAAATAAAAACTCAAAATACATAGATTCATTAAACTAGTACTCCGTATTGTTTTTATTTTCAGATCAGAGGTGTGGGAGAGACTGACCCCGCAGGGCATTTATTTCCAGATTTTGGCATGCTCGATGTGCGATCAAGAAGCTGAAAAACTCTGCGACTTGCTCCTGCAGCCTTCATTGCAGTTGCGTATAATCCTGATAGCGAAGATATTGAAGAGCCAACTGCAGGTGGGAACTTATGATACGAGTCTTAAGAGCATAAATATTCTTAAAATTTCTAAAATCACAGCCTGCCTAGAATATCTAAATTCTCGAAAATGTGATTTTCTTTTTTAGATGATTCTGCTGGAAAATGCTTTAAAAAGAAAAGAAACTACTCTCTCGGATTTATAATTGACCAATCTATTAGCGTAAGATGTTAGAAAGAAAAACCAAAATCTGATATCGAAACATCTCAAGAAGAAAGCGATTGCCCAACCAAAATCTGCAGATCGATGAAAATGTTGACAAACAAGAAATTACCAGTGAGACTGTAAAGAATGAAGGATGTAAGAGACCCTGTAGTCATTGCACCCATTATGGTCAAGTACGCTCCATATATCACCACTATGATGACAGATAAAGTAGATGCTGCATTTAATCCTCCAGAAAAAAAGCCAACCACTTTCTGAGGCATAAAACAGCAAGAATTAGGGCAATAAACCTTTTAAAGTACGGCCCCAACATTAGTTTTTTATTGGAAACTTAGTAGGGAAGTAAGGAAGATCATAGCATATTTAGGTACTCACTGCCTGCCGAAGTCCAAGTTTCAGGGTATCATCAACTTTGTCTGAGTAGCATGAGATAGCATAAGATTCTTGTGCAAAGGATCTAACTGTCCGAATAGCCCCAAAAGATTCCTAAACATATAAAGTTTTCCAACGAAAATGAGTCAGACACAGTATAAGCGACAAGTTCATCACGTCAAAAAAAAAAAAACATTGCTTGCTGACAAAAAAAAATGCATGTTTCTTTCTTTTTCTTTTTATATCATATTTTTGACATTTCGCATGCTTTTGATGTAAGTATGTCATCCTAATCCAAACCTGCTAAGGATTATCCAGAAAGAAAAAAAAAAATCAATAAAAAGAATAATAATGACGGGCAATACTCTATCACTTAAAAGGGTTTGATTCAACCTGTACCTCAAATGGCCACTACCTTCTATAGGATGTCTGCAAATTAGGCAAATAATGTCCAACCAGCTTAGTCCTACTTATTAACAAGTTCAATATGCGAATAGCCCCCAACACAACCCAATCTACAACAGATAGTAAGAATTTCAAGGCCAAAATACGTTAAGCCCCCTAAAGTATACACGCAATCCCACTTTGCACCCCAAACCGAATTTTGTCCCAAGAAACACTTTAATTAACCTTTCATCCCACTTTGCACCCTAGCACCTAATGAAGTTAGAAATTTAATGGAAATTAGTCATGTGCAAGTCATATGAGGGGTATTTTGGTCATTTCAATGTAGTAGGGATATGTTTAACCTTCCAATGTTTATATTCAATCCCACTTTGCACCCCGACACCAATTAATTTTCTATCTACTACTACTACTATTATTATTATTAATATTATTACTATATCAAAAATATTTTTAAAAAATAATAAAGCAACTCACAAAAATATAGAGAAGTAAAAAAATAAAAAAGGTTAAAATTAGATTTAACTATGTAGCAAAATATAGTGATTTTTTTAAGCAAAACAAAATATAGTGATTGATTCTCTCTTTCCCGTAGAAACAGTATAGAAAAAAATTAAAAGAAAAAAAAAAGAGAAAAAAAAAAAGGGAAGAAGAAAAAGCAAAACCTAACCCAACCAGCCTCCCCCTTTCTCATAAGCACCTCCCCTTCTCCTTGCTGTCATACCCACCGGCCACTACCCCCTGCTTCCTCCTTTTCCATATCACATATTTCTACCTCCCACCTACCTCATCCTGTCATTCCCCTATTTCCGCTGCCCTCCCCCCTAATAATCTAATCCCTTTTTTTCTCCTGCCTCAAATCCAGGTTAGCATTTTTAATTTTATGGAAGCTCAGATTTTGATTTTTCTTTCTTCTGGTACCCGATCGAGGTTGTCTTGCGAAACCCAGAACCGCCATGTTTGATTATTGATATTTGGCCTTCGATTTTTATTTTGGAAGAGATGATATTGGTGTTTGAATTGGTTAATTAGATCTTGGTTTGTATTAAATTTGGGTTTGATGCTTTTTTTATGATGGCTGGAGGTGGATTTCAATTTTGTTGTGAAGAGAGGCAGGAAATCTGAGTGTGGTGGTGGCCGGTTTTTGGTGGTGGTGCCGGATTTTGGTGGTGGTGACCGGATTCGGTGGTGGTGGTGGCCGGAGTTTGGGAGAAATGGGGGTGGTGATGGCTGGAGTTTGGGAGAAATGGGGGTGGTGGTTATTGACTGGTGGAGATGGTGGGGATGGGTGGAGAAATTAATTGCCATCCACAATAACAAATTGACATATATACCCTTCTCTTTTTAATGAAAACGATTAAAAAGTCCCTCACATGACATGCACATGACTTATTTTCGTTAAATTTCTAACTTCGTTAGGTGCTAGGGTGCAAAGTGGGATGGAAACTTAATTAAAGTGTTACTTTGGAACAAAATTCGGTTTGGGGTGCAAAATGGGATTACGTGTATACTTTGGGGGGGAGGGGGGGGGCTAAACGTATTTTGGCCGAATTTCAAATTTTTCATGTGTAGTCTGTGTGGAATGCTCTTAGAAGCAAGGGAGGTGCATAGGAAATGTAAGAATCTAAATATTTTATCATTTCTGATGATGCATACGAACCTCTGCAATGGAAGCAGCAACTGCAGCGGCAGCTTGAGTTGCGTGTGAGAGTTCACGAAGATATCGTCCAAACTGACGCACAGCTATAGAAATGACCGGCACAACAACCAAGGCTAACACTGTTAACAATTTAAGTAGCATTAGCAAACTACCTCCCTTAATGAATACCAAAACAAGATCAATTTCGGCATATAATTAACCAATCACTAACATGTTAACTTCCAGGATGATGAGAACATGAAACCAAGACCAATAATGGCAGTAGTAACATTTCGTAGGGCCTCGGAAAGATTGGTAGTAGCTGCATTTTTTATGATTTGGGTATCTTCAGATAGCCTGCTCAGAAGCTCCCCAGTTCGAGTAACGTCATAGAAGGCTATTTCCTGTTAATATCAAAAAAAATCTCCAACTGCTGAGTTTATGGAAATGGACTATTATGTAAATTAGTCGTGTCAGATATGCATTTTAACCTGTTTGGACGCACAAAGTTAGGATTTTTGAAAATTTTGCCTTGTGGAAGACCAAATTACCCACATCTCGTACAGTTTGTATAGATACATATATATAAATATATGTGTGAGTATCTACTCCCTCTGTCCCATAACAAGTGAGAAATGAGAGGGGATTAAGAAACAGTAGTATAATATCAATAGTGAACGAGGTATTGTGAGTTTGATAAGTAAAGTAGGAGAGAGAAAGTGGGTTTGGGAATAGTAAGTAGATTAAGGCTCCATCGTGCAATGCCATTCAGGGCTGATTGGAGGTATGCTGTTGGGTTAATTGCTAGTTCTAGTATAGGCTCCCCTCCCACACTGTTTCGGGCCATTCCAAATGGTATTGGACCCCTTCCCTTTAGTTCTAAGCCTTATGATGTATTTCCGTTTTTTGGTGGTTGAGGTTTTCATGACCCCACCATGTCTGTAATTTCTTTATTTCAATATTAAAAAAAATATAAGGAGGTACCGTTCTCCTTTCGCCAAAAAAAAGAGAGAGAGATTGTTGTTGTGAGTATGACATGTGGGACTCATTGAATAAAGAATTAATAAAAGTTAGCTATTTTGGTTAGTCTCACTTGCTATGGGACGGACCAAAGGGAAATAAGTCTCACTTATTATGGGACGAAGGGATTATATGTTTAGAGCAAATCATTTGCAGGTAACTATTTGAGCATTTTGAAGTACATATTTCAATATATTTTTCATATATACTCAGATATATGCATTAAGGGTTGTATCCTTGTATCTAGGATTTTAAAGGTCAGCATGTCCAACATCACGTATTGATGACAGTAACCTCGAATTTTTCCACAATTATTTGCTTAAATGGATCATTATGTTTTCCATAAGGCAGTTTAAGGCCGAGTAATTACACAAAAGGGTTGCAAAGATAAGCATATAAAGGGGCTCACTTGCTGGATAAGATGGCTGAACAAGTTTTTCCTTAAACGAGCAACAACCCTTTCGCTAGTGGAGGAAAATAACCAAGCCCGAAGCGCTGTGGACAAGGAACTGAATAGAACATGAGTTATATGATGACCATTGAAATCATAACAGAAAGACAGAAAGACCGAAAAACAAGAAATAAAAAAGAGGAAGGAAGCAAATGTTCATACCCAACGACGACTACCAACACAATAGCCAGTACTGTGTTCTTGACAGCATCCCAAGCTTTGGCTTTTTCTTCAGGGGTCGTTCTATCTCTTGAGACAATGTCAATTATCATTCCACCAAATTTTGGCTGCTCAAGAAAGTTAAATAGCACGCTAAGTGTATACACAATGGGGCCGTCTGACATCCAATGCAATTTTAAAAATTTGTTTTCAACTTATGGTTTACTTTTGCAGTAGATTTAAATAAAGCTCTTTACCCATCTATAGACAACCCAGGCTAGTAAATAGAGAAACACCTTCTTGAATGTGGTCAACTATCCCACAGTTATGAAAATTATTCACAATATAAATCCCGGCAGAAGAATTGTGATGATGACCATAATTCCTTGATGTGGGGAAAAGAGAAAAAGTGCATAAAAGACAGAAAGAGAAAGATAGGGGGAAACACACACAACACTCTCATAAAAGTGTTACATAAATCACATACGTCCCATGTCATAAATAAACTAGATTGAAACACAGAAAGGACATACAATGAGCAGGCTGGAGGTGGAAGCTATCAACAGTGCAACAGTGGCAACTATAAGAACCCCTGCATCAGGTTTTGCCTGTGTATTGCAAAATGATATTTCAGTTTTGAATTCTTATTGCAATCAACAAAATAGGCGCATGCAGATTTTTTGTACTCACCAGCAGAAGAACCCTAGAAAATCCAACATTTGATGCCTGAATGAATGTCCAAAAACAATGCTGATTTACTCCAGTGAAAAAAAAAAAATGAACTGAATGAACTGAACTTATAACAAAAATTGACCTGTATCGCATCTCCATGCTCGAGGTCTGTAGCTAGACCATTAGGTGACCCATTTTCATGGCTCTTTGCCTACATAAATACAAAAATATTAAAGACAACCAAAACTTAGACTAGATAAAGAACTTGAAAATTCTTTTCAAGTGAGAGCATTTTTATCTATTCTGGTGGAAGAGGAAGACAGAAAAACAACAAAAAAACTTGATCAAAAGTTCCACTCATACTACCCTCTCTGGGGCCATGAAGGATCAATGAGTATGATTCACTGACTATTTCACTCCTTTCTTCCTCTTCTAAGTTCAAAGAGCTCGAAAGTACCAAAGATGAAAAGACTCAAAAAGTTGATTGCTAAATAACTTAATCATACACACAACGAATAAGGCAACTAGATATTTGTTCCTTAGTGGCAACAAAAATATGCATACAGTATGCGTGAGATTGTGAATGCACGAGATTGTGGTCTTTTTCTGCAATCCACATGTCATGAGCACGTAATGCATGATCTCTGAAGTAATGTAAAGTCAACTACTTCAATCTCTAAATGAATGTCGAAAGTTTTAAAAAACTTGTCCCAAAATGAATGTACTCCCTCCGTCCCACTTCAAGGTTCCACCTTTCCCTTTTGGTCCGTCCCACTTCAAGGTTCCCTTCCTTAAATGGAAAGTTTTCCATATATTTATACCCTTATCATCTCCATATATTTACAAAAAAACCATTCATTATACCCTTATAAAGTTAGCATATTTACAAAAAAACCAATCATTAACTTACTATTCCTCCCACTCATTCTCTCTCCTATTAAATATTTTTAACTTTTACATTCTCTCTCCTATTCCCTACCACACATTTAACTTTTACATTCTCTCTCCTCAAATTTTCTACCCACTTTTAAAAAATTTCTTAAAAAGCGTGAAATCCACACCAAGGAACCTTGGTGTGGGACGGGGGGAGTACTATTTTTGGGGAAGTTACTAAATCCTTCTTCATCATACAGCAAGTATTAAATCACACTTAGACCCACAATGCAATATGATGAGATCATTAAGGTATTTTATGTACTTATGTTACTAAAAATGATTAATTTTAACCTTTTTTGCAAATGTCCCTGAAAGTAAAATTTGGACTTTCATTTAGGGCCAAAGTGAGTATGTCTTAATAAATTTTCCTTGACCAAAAGGGGTGTGTACCAAAAAAAAAAAAAAACTTTGGACAAGAATTTATATAGCTACTCAAAATATTTTTCTTCCGGGGACAAATTTGCAATTAGTAAGCATTTCTTGGGGGATGGGGGGGTGTATCCTACAATGAACTGCATCAAGATACACAGTTTCTACAGTTTTTTTCATCATGAGATGTATGTGTTTAGATGGGTGTCAGAAATTTACATGTATCTAACTTTGAAAGGGCAGCCTGAGGCAACAAAAGCTCCTACTATGCGTGGTGTCCAGGGAAGGGTCCGATCCACATGAGCTTAATGTACCAAATTAATGACTGAAATTCAATTGTTGGTTATTGTACTTTTACAATGTTGATAGAGTTAACAAATTCATTCGTGGGAAAATTTAGAGTTAGTGGTATGGTCTATTAAAGAGGCTTATCATGGGCTGATGGGCCTGCAATTGTAAAACCGATACCAAAATCTGCAAATAAATCTGATGATTGGCTTGTGAGAGGTTTGGCCATTGGATCATTAATATTTAAGTGATAACCTTGTATTTAACCGATAGGGGTCTAGGGTTACTACATGGACTACATGGGGGTAAAAATAAAAGAAAGTGTTATTTTTTCTTAGTCAGAAGGGGGGAATACAATTTTTAATGTAAAAATTGACATTTCTTAGTACTAATTTAGTACTCCCTCCGTCCCAAAATACTTGCAGTTCTAGGAAAAAAAAATTTGTCCCAAAATACTTGCAGTATTAAAGTTTTTCATAAAACTTTGACACACTTTGCCTAAACTACCCTTATTAATGATTAGGTAGTTGTTAGTATAAAGACATTTAACTGCCTAGGTACTGAAATATTTAAAGGGTAATTTAGTCTATTGATATGTAATGATTGCTTTTCTTAATATGTGTGAAAAATCCTAGAACTACAAGTATTTTGGGATGGAGGGAGTACGTTTTAAAAAGTAAAGGGTGGGGGGGGGGGGAGAATTGCTCGATTATCCTAAAGGATAGTTCCGCCCCTGCATTGCCTGATGGTGTCAGACAGTCAGAACATCTCATTAGGCTAAACGGTGTAAAAGACAGATCTTAAATGTGTGCTCACAACTCATAATATAACAAATAAACTCTCTACGGCTGATAACTCAGATGGCTCACACACAACCTATGAAGGTTTAATTCTTTTACCGAACCAAAATCGGTTTCATTTTTACGTAAGCATGAAATTTGTCCCATGACTCGTTGATTGGCGATTCACGTCATACACTCTACCGTGTGAGCATCTAAAGCTTAACAGTAATCAATGCTATAAAGCACAGGAGTCAATGGGCTAATCATTGTTTAACTTTCTTGAGTCGGTGGATATATGATTTTCAGTGCAACTCCAGTAGAACACCAATTGATTGGAATCAGCAATTCGTTCCTCTCAATCAAGAAACGTAGTTAAGCGTAAAACTAGCAACACCCAACAACTAAAACAACAACACCCACCTTTCTAAATTCAATGAAGAATAAAACGGTTGAAACTAGAACCCTAAAAGAACATCCAACAAGTACAAAAATCAACAGGTTGTACACACAAATGAGGATATTTCTATATGAAATTAAAAAACCCATTTAATTGCTCAAACTACTCAAAGTTCTACATGAAATTAAAAACCCATATAATTGCTCAAACTACTCCAAATGAAAAGGATGCAAAAATAACTGCTGACAGTGAGTGTGTGAAAGTAAGGGTTTGAGAGAAAAGTGGATGATTGATGATACCTCCTTGTTCAAGAGAGGGACTCTTTCACGCCCAGAAGACATAATTGAAGAAGAAGCCCAATCCAAATGTTGTTTCTTTCCCATCTAATCAGCCCTTATTTCAAGGCATTCAAAGTTGAAAATTTCCAAGATTTTTGGCCAAAGACTTTTTTTGTGTGTGTGTGTGTGTGTGTTTGTGTGTGTGTGTGTGTAGGCCGGAAATTATTGGTTAAAATTGCTCCACCACTAATGTAAATCGCGGGAAATGAGAAAAACTGATACATCCAATCTTATTTTATTTAAAGCGTTTTAATTACTCATTCCTAATACTGGTTATTTTAGAATTTTTCACACATTAATCAATAAATATTGAGTTGGTCTTATAAAAAACGTGTTTTTATGTACCTAAGCAATTAAAAACGTATTTTATTTTCTCCGTTTTTCGGTCTTGGTTTAACAAAGTGCGCGCATTTATGGTAAGTGTCAGTGCATGTGTAACAAAGTGTCAGTGTAAAAAAGTGTCAGTACCAGTTTAACAAAGTGTCAGTGCATGTGTAACAAAGTGACAGTGTAAAAAGTGCAGTGTCAGTTTAACAAAGTGTCAGTGTTAGTGTAACAAAGTGCCAGTGTAAAAAAGTGTCAGTGCTAGTGCATGTATATTAAGTGTCAGTTTATAAAATAACACTAGCACTTTGTTACACTAACACTGGCACTTTGTTACACTAACACTGACACTTTGTTAAACTAACACTGCCACTTGTTTTACACTAACACCGGCACTTTGTTACACTAACACTGGCACTTTGTAACACTGACACTGGCACTCTTTTACACTGGCACTGGCACTATTTTACATTAACACCGATACTTTTAGATGTGTAAACTTAATAATAAAAATCCCCAATTAAACCCACCCAACCTCAAAATTGCCCTAACATGAATTAAGGAGAGGAAAATCAAAATAGAATGGTCTTTGTCTACCCATCACATATTGATCAATGATGTGTGTCGTGTTAGGGCACAGAAAGAATTGAGAAGAACAAAATTGATTACACATCAATTTAGTGATCATATTGAACAATTTTATGGATACAGTAAATTGATTGACATTGGCGCATGAAATAGCTTGGCGACAAGGAGCTTCACGACGACTGTGTTGGCGTGTTGCAGTGACGGAGCGGGAGAGCTGATATGAAGAAAGTGGAAGACTAAGGCGATTGCACAAGCGCACGTTATTTCAAAACCCATTTTTCCTATTGTTCAGAAAAAACTGATATTTTGTGAGATTTTGGCATAAATATTAAATAATATAAATTATCTTTTGAATATTTTATGTACCTAAGCAATTTAAAAATTTCACATTGACAACTAACTAATCATAAATAAGAATAAATTAGACAAATTATGACAAAGTTTCATGAAAATTTTCAGAAAACAGTAAGTATTGTAAGTATTTTAAGTCAAAAAATCTCGCATAAAATTGCAAGTATTTGAGACGGAGGAAGTATTTAAAAAGACAAAGAGTACTAGCAAATATCTAATAAATTTTTATTTTAATCATTGTTGTAACTATAAGTACTAAAATATTAGCTATATTAACAAGAGTAAGTTTTGGGAGAAATCAGTTTCTCCATAAATTATAAAAAGTCCAATTTTTTTCAATTTGCAATTATTTGACGAATATAAGAGCAGTTTAAAAAAACAGGACTTTTTATAACTTAGGGAGAAACTAGTTTCCCCCAAAATATTGTGTATTAACAAAAGCTAGTAGAAATTCTATTAGCGCCTATTGCAATTTCGTCGACATCTATTTCAACTCCCTTTCTCATGAAAATTGTCGGATGCTATAGTCAATTAAGATCTTGACCGATAAGTATTTGCATCATAACGTAATATCCCGTTAACTTTTATCAGTTTTTGCAAACTTTTTTGATGGTGTTCATGGTGAAAGTTAATGAATATATATCCGTGATATAGTGATTAAAAATATTGAACCAATACAAAAATATTATTGAAGTTTAAACTTGACGACGGCAAGACGTTGGGTCTCTTAAGGAATATCTGATTTTGTAGTCTGAACCTAAAATTACAACACAACCAAGAAACGTCATTAGAAATCAAGTCGATTTTGATCCTAGAGACTATCAAATTTGAGAGTAAGATCTCTGAGTGAGATAATAACTGAGCACAGGGCTTTGAATTCTATTTGATGATGTCAAAAACGTTCGGATCAGCCCAAATCCAGCAGAAGGTTGTATCCCGACGATTGAATAACCTGAAAAAGATGAACAATCACGTAACTTAGCCGGGACTTCACCGGCGAAGGCCCTCCGGTGTGAGAGTAAGTATTTGCTTGTGAGAGAGAGAAATCAATTGACAAGAGTTTAGAGTCAAAAGATAACATACCAAATATGTGAATTATGGCTTGTATATATAGGCATAGCAATGTATAATCCATGTTGGATAAGATGACTTAGAGATAAGATATTACTCCAAGTAGGAATATAATTGTTGAATTCTTGTTGGACTTGAATTTGTGTGAGATATGGGGGATTATAACTGTTCATAGTCCCATTTTGAGTAGGATAGAGTAACTGCAATTCTGCATGTGCGCCAGTATGGGGGCACCTCGGCTTTGTGACCAGGTCGGCCTATGATGATATCAATAAGAAGATATGAGGAGAATGGAGAAACCCATTTCCTGCTTCATAGCCGAGGAGGCCTCCTCGTCGTCAAGGAAACCTTTCTCGCCCTTGGAGGAGGGGCTTCCTTTGCTTAGCTTTGTCAGCATGGAGCTCTTTATTAGTCCTTGGTCATTTTACGTCTGCTATGCCTAGGTCGACATAGGAGAAATGACGAGGAGAAAATATGAGGAAGGTAGGGTAGGCCCATTCCCTTCGTCGTGATTGAGACTGGTATGAATTATGTTTTAGGCCCAATTGTAAGTACCCCAATTTGGATCACTCCCCATCCGACACACGGGAAACACTGCAGACTCACACAAACGTGATCTCGAACACCCGTAGCCTTCAAAAACCCCAAAAATCACCAACCAAACCAAAGGGGGGCTTTTCTGGGATAAAAAAGTACAAAATGACTTTTTGGAAATTTTGGAAAATTTGGAAAAGCAATGACTGTCCATGCGGACCACTTTGCATCCAGACATCATAATTACAAAATCCCCTTAAAGTCCAATAAATTTCCCTTAAATTCAGGAAAACCAAAAAACTGATAATGGCTGACAGCGCCGTGCGAAAAACCTTGCCAGAATCTGGACCCTATAAATAGAGGGCTCCCCCCTCATAATTCTCACACCTCCCTCTTCTCCTCTCTCTCTCTCTCTCTCTCTCCCAGCCTTCAGGCAGTCCCTCTAAGACCCTTCGGGGCAATCCCGGTCCCTTTCGGTTCCCTCCAGGGCATTCCGAGGCCCCTCGTGGTACTCCGAAGCCCTACCGAGCACTGTCGAGCGCTCCTGAGCTGCCCCGAGGCACTCCCGAGGCATTTCGAAGCCTTGCCGATCCATCCCGAATTAATTTTAAGATTCTCGGATTTAGTGTAAGATTTTCCCCTATTATACTTATGATGGAAAGATTCTGCCTTCCTGGCAGTGCTTTCATAAACAAGAGTTTATTTGGCATTTTTCTCTCTTATTAACCTGTCTTCTTCAAGTCGTATGAATTGGATAGCTCTTGTTCTGACATCTTCAAGATTTTTGCATAGGTTTTTAACTAGATCTTCATAATATGGTGAATCCTTCTTGAGACTCATCCTGAATACTTCGGTTGCAGTTGACATGTCTAAGTTTTGTATGTCCACTGTTTCTTTATTGAACCTGCTCAAATAATCATTGAGAGTTTTTTCAGGTGGCTAAGTTATCCGATACAAGTCACTAGTGAGTTTTTCAAATGCCCTGTTACAAGAAAACTGATTAGTGAACATGTCAATTAATTGTGCATAAGATCCAATAGAACTCAAAGGCTGATTAATGAGCCATCTCAAGGCTGCTCCAGTCAATGTTGATCCAAAGTGTTGGGTATGCATATTTTAACCCTCCTATTTTGTATTAGATTTGATTGATACCATAACCTCCTGTCTATTTTAAGGACTTTAGGACCCTATGTAATGAAGCTTAGACTTCAATTTTTTAGCTAAGTCCATTTTATAGAATAGGTTAAAATTAGGCTTGAAGACTGGCTCAAGAATCATTGAACCTAAGGATTGCAATTCTGAGGTTTCAAAACCGCCTATCAAGGAACCGCTTGGCAGAACCGCTTGTAGCCTAACTGCCTTGTAATCCCCTATTTTGAAACAGCTTGTATCCCAATGTGCAAACCGCACACTTGGAAATCCTATTCTGGTGGAACCGCTTTCATGTCAAACCGCCTTTCTCCAGAACCGCTCCAATGATTGGCTACTTGAAGTGAACTCTTTTGACCGTTGGAATCCACGTCAGCAATATCAAAAGTCAACTACCATATCTTGTCACGTGACTACTTTTCAGACAAGATCTGCAAGGATCTTGAAAAAGGTGACAGGTGTCCAAACCTCATTGCTTGCAACTGGAGCATTATCAGCTTTATCTGCAACTACTGAACCAAATGACAAAAGTGGTTGCTGTGGACCAATAGGATTGCATCAAGTACTGTCCTTACAACAGCTGTATCCAACGGCTAGTTTCTTAATGCTTGGGTATAAATACCCCCAACCTTCATCATTTGAAGATTGCTTGAAAAACTTGAGAAATTGCTGTGTTCATCAGAAGTTGAAGCTCTACCCAGAAATTCATAAGTCCTTTGAATCTTCATCTTCTTACTTCAAGAAATATTCCCCAGCCCAGAAATCAAGCCTTAACACATTCAAAAATCATTGAGCTCTACATCTCTCAGATTTAAAGAGCCTTGATCTTGAACACACACACACACCTCACTTGTTTAAACACATAGTTTATTCATTTGAGATACACTGATTATAGTCTAGGATTTGTTCTTCATAGAAAAGATTTTATTGTACTTTGTAATCTCTCAAATACTCAATATAAAATCTCTCTTAGAAATTCAAGACTAACCATCTTGGTAGTGGACGTAGATCGTTTATCGATTGAACCACTCCAAATATTGTGTTCTTACTTTCTGCATTTATATTTTCTTGTGCTTACTGATTATCTACTTATCTCTCTGTTTGATCTTTATTTAGATATCCATTATTGTGAAAAAAGTGTTTGGAGTTAACATTGTCTAGACTTCACTTTTGCAAACTGCACTTTCAGTAAACCGCACTATCAAACCGCTTTGCAAAACCGCCTCTCTCAAAACCGCTTTGTAACTTTATTATTCCGCTGTGCATTTTATAACTCTACTTGCAGTTTCTTACACACTGCAAGCGGTTTTGTAAGTATAGAGGATTAGTATTAAATCGAGGGCGAAAAATTTGTAACAGCTATTCACCTCCCCCCCTCTAGCTATATTTTCACCCTTGTTGCCACCTTTGGGACCAACAAGTGGTATCAGAGCTAACACATTTTAAAACCACTGTTTTTCAAGCTTAACAGCTTGTGTGCCGATTCGATATAGCAACCTCAAAGACAATGACTACTGTTAACTATTCACACATTCTAATGTTGGACGAAGACCATTTTGACATCTGAAAGTGCCGAATGCTTATTCATTTGGAAACTATAGATGAAATGCTGGTGGAATGCGTAATCAATGGCCCTCTAATTCCAATGAAGGCTAACACTGATGCAACCACCAATGCTGAAACTCCAGAGGTCAAAAAGCCAAAAGATGAGTGGTCGGATGAAGAGAAGAGATTAGTTACCTTGGACAGCAAGGCAAGGTTCATCATTTCTGGAACCCTCCCCATTTCAACTCTTCAGAAAGTGATGTACCTCAAAACCGCAAAGCAGATGTGGGATGCCATAGAGAGCTACCTCGAAGGTGACGAAGAGTGCAAGGAAAACAAATTATACACTGTTGAAAGATCCTACAACAACTTCAACAGAAAATCCAACGAAACCTTGCGTCAAACCTACGATCGCTATGTTGAGGTAGTTAATGCTTGTAGATATCTTGGTAAAACTTTAACCGATAAGGAAATCAATATGACTTTCCTATCTGCTTTAGGCTCTAGATGGGTAAATAAGGCTACCTCTCTAGAAGACTTCAAAGTATTGGGTACTTGGTCGTTAAGTAACTTGTATGCCAATCTTAGAGTCTATGAACTTAAATTAAATCATATTGAAGAGATAGAAGGGAAAACCAAATCGCTTTCTATGTCCGTAGTGGAACAAGAGGAGAAACCATCTACATCCAATCAAACCGCTGATCCTTCCATATCAACCTCATCACTCATCGAGATGGATGATGATGATTTTGCCATGTTTGTGAAAAGATTCCAAAAATTTAGAAAATCGTCAAAACCTTTCACAAAATCATTTTCAAAAGGCAAACCTCCTGCAACATTTTCTAGGGCTGCAGATACAAAGAAAAAGAGTGACCTAGTTTGCTACAACTGTAGGAAACCCGGCCACTTTGCATCCGAGTGTCCACAAACCTAAGTATGAATATATGAAAAAGAAAATCTCTCTGCGAAATTTTCTCGTCGCAAGGGAATGGTCATTGAGGAGGAAGAGAATTCCAAGGAATTAGCAACTTGGATTGAAACAGATTCTGATGATGGAAGTGATGATGAAACCGAAGAGGTAAATCTCTGCTTAGTTGCAGACGCTTCCGATGAATCAGATTCTGAATCATTTGAGTTGCAAGATATGGAGGAAAAAGAGGTTTTTACAAAACTTTCAAATTATAAATTGGATGATGATATCAAACTTACTCCTAGCGTTAAGATAGGAAATTGCTCGTATTCACGTCCCATTTTCTCATCTAAAAATGATCCACCTTCAAAAGCAATTTCAAAGAAAATTTTGAAAAAGGTGGTGGAAGAGGTTTCTCCCATGGAACATGAAAGGATGTTCAAGGAAGCTGAAATGGTGATCCATCAATTCTCAAATCTTAAGAAAGCCTTAAGCTTAGCTCATGATGAACTTAATCTATACAAGACGGAGAAAACTGTGATGAGGTCTGAAATTTCAAATCTTAAGGACCAAATCAGAAGTATGACTCCTCTTGCTGATCAAAACCGCATCCTTGAAACTAAGGTTGCTGCACTTCAACTCCGGAATGATGACTTGGTAACCCAAATCAACGATCTCCAAAAGATTATTGATTCGTGGCTCAAGTCTCAATCCACCAAGGATAAAATCATGGACTCCCAAGTTCCTCCTGGAATTAAGGAAGGCCTAGGTTTTGGATCTGAGGAAGAGGAGAAGTGTGCATCCTCGAGTGAAAGGGATGAGGAAATTTTGGAACTAACTAAAGAAATTCCCAAGGGGAAGCATGCTAAAGAAAAGGGTAAAGGACGACAAATTAATTTTGTATATCCTAAAGGAAAGCAATATGGAAGGAATTCTGTGTTGAAACCTAAGGATTCTGTGGAAGCAGCTGAAGAGGAAATGGCTTACGGAATTGGTCGCATACCTGCTCCAACCGCTCCTGGTGGAAAAGGTGGTGCTGCCAACTCCAGGTCTGACCGCGCATCTTCTTCGACCGCTCCTCTTGCCTTCAAAAGCAGGAATAGCGTTCTCAGGAAATACGTGGTCAAACCAAAGCTTGTTCCCTTTATCTCAGCCGGAATCTTAGCTGGAACCGCTCCTCCCAAACCGCTTCCTTGTCCCAAACCGCATGCAACTCCTAAGAAGAGTAAGGAGTTAGTAAAACCTCATGATGCATGTAGCTTTTATAAATGTTCTGTGTGTGATGGTTTAGGTCACAAGGCTGCAGAATGCCTTTTGCGGTTCACATCCAATGCCAGGAAGAGTAAACCTCCTTCTGTCAAGCAGGTGTGGGTCGTAAAGGGTTGCTAACTTCAAGATCCAAGGAATAAAGGGGGACCTCGTTCTTAATGTTTACATTTCAGGTCCTCTGCTTCATGGCTGGTCACTCCAAGAATAATGAATGGTATCTTGACAAAGGGTCGCCAAGACATATGACCGGAGATAGATCATTACTTGAAGATGTCGTTGAAGCAAGTGGTCCGTCTCGTAACCTTTGGTGACAACAACAAAGGCAAGACCATCGATATGACATTATAAGGAGAGGAAACCTAACCATTGAGAAGGTTTCTCTTGTTGAAGGACTCAAGCACAACCTCCTTTCAATTTCTCAATTTTGCGACAAAGGAATGCTTTGCAACTTCACGTCATCAAATTGCTTTATCAAAGATAGCATTTCCGGCGTCACCCTACTCAATGTGGATTCGTAAGAGTAATATTTACATTATTGATCTAAATTCGCATGTAGTATTACTAATCTCGTTTTGTAGCTAAGAATGTGAGCGAAAATAGTTGGCTATGGCACAAGAGGTTGAGCCACTTGAACTTCAAGTATCTTGCAAAGATTGGTAGGGAAAACCTCGTTCGTGGTTTATCCAAAGTGGCCGACCACCATCCAGAAATGCGTGCATGCCGGCTTGGTAGCTTCGCGTCGTCTTTCACCAAAGAAGACCGCTCCATCAACTTCAAGATGCTTACAATCGCTTCACATAGATTTATTTGGACCCGTAACCACCGCCAAAGATTGGAGGAAATAGATATACCTTAGTGGTGGTGGATGATTACTCAAGATATACATGGGTTGAGATGATGATTTCCAAAGATGATTGCTATGAGATTCTCACCGCACTTTTTAGACGGCTCCAAACTAAAAAAGAAGACGACATCGTTAGTGTTCGATCGTAAAATGGAACAGAATTTAAGAACAACGGTGTTGCTCAAGATTGTGATGACCACGGGATTGATCACAATTTTTCAATCACGGTGTTCCACAACAAAATGGGGTTGTGGAAAGGAAGAATAGGACGTTGATTGAGGCCGGAAAGACAATGTTATCCGCGAAGCTACCTCGCATTTTTGGGCCGAAGCAATCAATACCGCATGCTTCACTCGTAACCGCTCCTCATCAACAAAACCTATAACAAGACTCCTATGAGCTTTGGCGAGGAAGAACCCCCAAAATTGCATTCTTCAAGATCTTTGGCTGCAAATGCTTTGTCCTCTACAACGGAAGAGAAAATAGAGGTAAATTCGGAGCTAAAGCCGACGAAGGTATTTTTGTTGGGTATGCTAAACATTCAAAAGCTTTTCGTGTTTTCAATAAAACTAGTTTAAAAATAGTTGAGTCTCGTCCATATTACTTTGATGAGCATTCTCTCCTTGAGCCACATTTGGCTCCAAATGTTGCCGATGATTTTGTTGAGCATAATGAACCAGGTGAACCATCTCAAACCGCACCCGAACCTCAACCGCAAAATCCAAAGACCCTCAACCGAAATTCCTCAAACCGCACCTTCAAACCGCACCAAGTTCCTACTCCGCATGCAACTCCAAGGGAAGATGAAGTTGAGAATTCCCCTATCCAGCTTATAGAACCTCTTCGTCAACTTACATTCCATGACTCCACTGAAAGATCTAACGATGTTCAAATTGAAGATCTTCAAGAAACCTCGCCTCAACCGTACTTACCCCCGGGAGGTTCGTGAAGTCGCTAGCCACCCTCACAAATGTGATTGGTGATCTGTTTTCCGGTGTTCAAACAAGGAGATCAAATTATGATGAGCACACTTCTCTTTTATCTCAAGTGGAACCCGAGAAGATTGATGAAGCACTCCAAGATTCCAGTTGGTTCGTTGCAATGCAAGAAGAACTCAACCAGTTTGAAAGATGCAAGGTCTGGACTTTGGTGCCTAGACCTCAGGATCAAGGAGTGATAGGAACTAAGTGGGTATTTAGGAATAAGATGGACGAGAATGGAAGCATCACTAGGAATAAAGCAAGGTTGGTTGCACAAGGATATAGGCAAGAAGAAGGAATTGATTATGATGAAACCTTTGCTCCAGTTGCAAGATTGGAAGCTATCAGAATTTTCTTAGCCTACGCCTCTTTCAAGCGTTTCAAGTTATATCAAATGGACGTAAAGAGTGCTTTCCTCAACGGCGAACTGCAAGAGACCGTGTATGTTGCCCAACCGCCTGGATTTGAAGACTCCAAATTTCCCAATCATGTCTACAAACTCCAGAAAGCTTTGTATGGACTTAAGCAAGCTCCAAGGGCATGGTATGAGACTCTTTCTAAATTTTTACTAGAAAAAGGATTTAAACGCGGTAAAATTGATACAACTCTTTTTATTGCCAAATATAATGAGCATACTTTACTTGTTCAAATTTATGTCGATGATATTATTTTTGGTTCTACTAATGAGTTGCTTTGTAAGCGTTTCGAGAAGCTAATGAAAAGCAAGTTTGAGATGAGCATGATGGGAGAATTAACTTTCTTCCTCGGGCTTCAAATCAAGCAATGCGAAGAAGGTATTTTCCTCAGCCAAGCCAAGTACACCAAGGAGTTGATAAAGAAGTTTGGATTAGAAAATGCTAAAGCATATGATACTCCTATGGCCACCGGCAATAAGCTAGATAAGGATCTCAAAGGTAAGAAAGTTGATCAGACTTTATATCGAGGTATGATCGGCTCATTACTTTACTTAACCGCTAGTAGGCCGATATCATGTTTAGTGTCTCGTGTATGTGCTCGTTACCAAGCCGATCCTAGAGAAGCACATCTTATTGGCAAAGCGTATAATCCGCTATTTATCCGGAACCACTAACCTTGGACTTTGGTATTCCAAAGATTCGAACTTCGATCTTGTAGGTTATTCGATGCAGACATGCAATTGTACTATTGACAGGAAAAGCACTAGTGGTACTTGTCATTTCCTTAGAAATAGACTAGTTGCTTGGGCCAAAGAAGAAGCAAGCATCGGGCCAAAGCACAACTACGTAGGCCGAGTATATTGTCAGCCGGGTAGTTGTTGCCGCCAAATCCTTTGGATGAAGCAAATAGCTTGGTAGACTATGGAATCCATGAAGGGAATTGCCCCATCATGTGTGATAACACTTCAACAATTTCGCCTCCAACAACCCCGTCATGCATTCCAAGACCAAGCACATAGATATCAAGTATCATTTCCTCAAAGATCATGTGGAGAAGAGGAATATCCATTTAGAGTACGTGGGGACGTACAACCGCATTGCCGATATCCTCACAAAGGCTCTTGACTCCAAGAGATTTTCTTTTCTCGAGGAGAAATGGGTATGCTTGAACTTAAATAAATTCCATACTTTTTATTTGCTAACTTGTTTGTCGAGTCTAGGTTGAAATTCCTTTTGGGAATCAAACCGCTTCGTTGAACCGCCCGTGCCAAAACCGCAAGATTATCCAACCGCCCGCATGCAACCTCAAGCTCCAAACCGCTCATGCGGTCGACCGCTGATCAAAACCGCGTTTCAACAAGAAGTAAACTCTGTCTATTTTTATTGCTTATCTTAATTTAAAAAAAAAAAAAACTGTTCAAATTCCTTTATTTATTTTTAGTCCTTATTTTTGACATAAGGGTATTTTTGCAAATGTTTCCCTCAAAAATTCAAAATTTTAAGAGCATTTAATGCTAAGGGGACATGAGCATTTAAAGCCTTCATGTCAGCCGTCATAGAGAGAGGTGCAGAAGGTGAAAGGGTGTAACAGTTGGTTTAATTCAATCATTCTTTCTGACCAACTGCCTCCACCCCTTCACCCTATATATACCTTGTTTGGTGAAACCTAAACCTTTTCTTCCAAACTCTCTGCAACCGTACTTATCTACCAAACTCTCTCTCTCTCTCTAAAACCTTTACAAACTCCATTTTCAAAACCTATTAACTGTAAATGGCCTCTACATCAAAACCAACATCAAAAAGGCAAAGAGCCTCAACCATTGCTAGAGCACCCAAGAAACCAGTCTTGGAAATGGTAACATCTTCTAAACCTAACTCTAAAATTCTTCAAAATCTGCCATGGATGAACACGCATAAACTGTTCGTATTCTTCAGTTCATATTTTTGATGATTTTGATCTCATTTGTTGATCATTTTTGTTAATGTTTGTTGGGTTTTGCTCGTAATCATGCCTAGATTTACATTCCATAATTTATTTCATGATCAATGCATGATTTGAGCACTGATTTTGTGATTTTCAGTTCATAACCTTCGAAAACCCACTTTGCATTTTTGGTGATTCTTGATGATTCTGGGTAAAGATTGGATTTTTATTGATATATTATTGATCCCCTTCCCAATGTGATCATTTTGATATGCTATTTGTTGATTTTGGTTAAGATTTGATAAAACTCTGTTCTTGGTGTTCTTGAATGTTCTTGGTGTTCTTCACAAAACCCATGAACTGTTCCTGAATATTCATATGTTTTGGATGCCTTGATTTTGAAAAATGTTTTCCAACACTTAGAATAATTTTTCACTTTTTCAGATTTTTTTTGGATTTCATTTTGGTTTGAAACCGCTTGTATGCAACCGCTTAAACTTTTCAGTTTCAAACCGCTCCTCACCTATTCAACCTAAACCGCATGTTCTAAAACCGCATTCTCAAATCTTTAGAAACCGCATGCTGTTTATTTCCTTTCCAATGTTTTTGAGATTTTACTAAGTATATAGGCTGGAAACCAAGAAATTCCTCTCTAATCACCGCTTGCAGTGTGGGATAAGTTTGGATTACAATGCCACGTACTTAAGTAATTTTATTCTCAAGTCCTCATTATTTAAGTATTCATGGTTTCACTTGGGGTTTGAAATTTTCAAACCGCACCATTGCTCAACCGCTTGGTGCTCAAACCGCATGTGAACTATGAATACACAAATGGATCTAACTCTTGATAATTTTCTTTGTAGGATCCTACTACTTTCCTACCTGGGTGGGAAGTGAATGAGGAAGAGCTCAAATCTGATGCTCTTGGAAGGGAGTTGCTGAGGAAGCTCAGAGTCTCTGGTGTCCTACCGCTCTTCACCAAGAAGCAGGACTTTATTGTCCCATCCTTTGTGGATCAATTCTACTCAACCGCCAAGAAGAATGTCAGAATTTTTGAAGGCGGTCTGAGAGTTCCCTGTTTATCTGCTGTGATTGAAGGTCAAAAATTAGCAATAGACTACATTGACATCAAGAGATTATTCAACTTTGATGTTCGTGGAGCTCCTATTGAGGTGGGCAAAGAAATTCAGGATACTGCTGCCCTTGCAACCGCCAAAGTAGAATCAATGGCTAAGAGATACAAGAAGATCCCAAGGAAGGATTTTGGTGAGCTGATGAATTTTATTGGTCACTTGGTGGGAAGATCAATTTGTGGAAAGACTGGGAACCACAATAACTTTACATCCCAACAATGGATGTACAGTTCTGCTATCTACATGGAGACAAAGCTTCATTGGGCTAGGATTCTTTATTTGGAAATCAAGGATAGTAATGGACACTTATCACCCAAGGTCAAAGGTGAAGCTCAAAGGTGGAGACCTTTGCGAGATTCTCGACCGCTTTGCCGATGGATTTCCAAAGCACTTAGATGATATAGTGACCAAGAATCCGTAACCGATGGTGGATTGTTCTTCCGATTCCCTTGGATTGCTAGCATGCCATACTTTCTGTGTATGCTAACGGTGATGCTTGTATAAGTCTTTGTATGATGCAGACACTTTATCCAAAGAAGGAGCCATATGAATTAAGAAACCCTTCAATCGCTCCTCAAACCAAAGCAACCAAGCGGTCCAGGAAGCCCCAAGCAAGAGCCGAACCGCTTCCCAAGAGGGACCAAGACCGCTCCAAAGAACCAAACCGCCTCTGGCGATGGAGCTGGTACAAGCAAGAGAAAGAAGAAATCATCCAAGGAACCTGAACCTGAAACCTTGCACTTGGTGGATGAAGAAGAAGATGAAGAAGAGGAAGAAGACCCAAGTATTCCCAACTTGGTAGCTAGAGCCAAGAAAGCCAGAGATGAGATGGATGGATTGACTGTGGAAGAACATATGAAGGTTCTTCAAGACAGAATTGATAGATTGGCCAAGGAACAAGCTGAGAAGTATCAACACAAAGGAAAGTGCCGTCGAAACCGCTCCTCAACAAGAACCGCTTCAAGAAGAGAGACCGCCTCCTACCCCAAACACTCAATCTCCTGTCCAATCCCCTCATCAATCCCCTTCCAAATCCCCATCAAAATCCAAATCCATAACTCCTCCCCCCAACAAAACCGCACCATCTCAGGGGGAGAAACCTAAGAGGAAGAAAATGGCGGCCAGAAAGAAAACCTTCAAGAAAACCAAGCCTGTCCAACCCTCACCCACTCCTTCACCTACCAGAAATTCCCCTCCTCAATCACCTCCTCAAAATTCCCCTTCACCTTCCCCCAGAAAATCACTATCACCCTTATCTTCCCAATCAACATATAACTCACCCCAACATTCCCTTTCCATAAATTCCCAACACTCCAACCAAACTCCTACCAAATCCCAAGCTTATCAACAATGGCAGTCCAAGCCCTCTGCTGGACATGCCACATCTAAATCTGTTAGGGATGACCCAACCCCTGTCAATTCCCCTCACCTAAACCGCTCCCATTCCAACACCCCTAACCGCTCCAGATCCAATTCCCCTCAAAAATCCCTAACTCCCCAAGATTCCCCTCATACTCAAAAGACCCCTTCTCCAAAACCTCCTCAGACACAAACCGCTCCTGAAACCAACCAAACTCAACCGCCTCCCATTTTCCCTACCGCCTCACCCTCAACCACCCCTCCTTCAGAATACTCCCAAATTCTCCAAACCCTGAATTTGATTCAAGGCCAACTTATAATAAACCAAGGCCATGTCATTTCCTTGACCGCCTCCAATGAAACCCTCCTTGAATCCAACCGAAATTTGCAAGCCAAGGTAGATTCTCACTCCCTTGAGTTGGCTAACCTTAAGGCCTCTTTGCTTGATGCTATTAAGGGGGAGAGATCTACAGCAATTCCATCCTCCTCCTCAACCGCTCCTCCTGATCAAACCGCTTCCATGATCAAAACCGCTTCTGAAGCCTTTCAGAAATCCCTTGAAGCTGGTTTGGTCAAAGCCCTAGAAGATAAAGCATCAGTTGAGGAGATGAAAAAATCTTTGGATATCCTTGGAGAAAAACTTTGTTCCTCCCTTGAAAAGGATCTGGGTAGCTTAAGCTCAAAATTCCTTGATTTTCTTCAATCCAGACCGCAATTATCTCAAGTTGTCCAGACCGCCTTGGATAATTTGCGTGAAGAAGTCTTGGAACAAATTGACCTTTTCAAGGTGGATTCAAAGGTAAATCTGGATACTGTGTCAGATACAGTGAAGGCCAAGCTGAACGAGATCCAAGATGAGTTCAATGACCGCTTGGACAATCTCAGGGAAGGATTCAACTCCAGACTAGGCTCAACAGTCAATGAACTCAAAACCTCCCTGAAGGTATCTGTGGATCTTGAACCAATGGAACAAGTCATTCAAGCTCAGACTGCTGTTGTTCAAGAGGAAGTGCACACCATCTTCAATTCCCTTTACTCTTCCCTCCATGTTCAGCTGGATACTATCAGAGACAATCTTGTGGAAAACACCAAAGTGGTTGGTGCCACAAATTCTACTTCTGCCCACTCTGTTAATGCTTTGAAGAAGCTAGAGTCAACTCTCACCAGAACCGCAGAGGAAGTTAGAAGACTGAGGAAAGCGTTTGCTCCAGACCAAAGCAGAGCTGGACCAAGTGTTGCTGAGCATGAAGTTAACAAGCCGCCCCAGCAGTAAATCGCTTTTCCTTTTTTTTTGAACCGCTTGTGTAAGTTGGACCGCACTCTCCATGTATTTTTCTTTGTCCAACTTACTTTGTTTTGTTTTTTTTTGTAACCTTGTAATTTTCCTTCATTCCTGTACTTGTAATCATCTTAGGAATTAATGGAAATTGCATCATGGTTCCAAAACCTTGTTCATATCAAACTGCTTGTTTGTAGAACAATGAAACCGCTTATGGTCTTAAACCTCATTCAAATATTTTTCAACTTAAAAATCATTCTTTTGAATTGATGTTTAAACATTCAGTTTAAACTGCACTTTGAACTTAAACTCATACTTTTTAAGTGCACTGAATGCATTTCTATACTTTTCAAATTGTAAGTTTTAATCTTTCAAAAGTATAGAAATCTATAGCTTAAGCTAGTGTGTGCATTAACTTGGGACATGACTTACCATGTTTATTCTTATGGACATGTTTTTACCAAGTATAATGTTTGCTTTTGCTGTAGTAGGTAATGGCATCAATCAAATAGGGGGAGATTGTTGGGTATGCATATTTTAACCCTCCTATTTTGTATTAGATTTGATTGATACCATAACCTCCTGTCTATTTTAAGGACTTTAGGACCCTATGTAATGAAGCTTAGACTTCAATTTTTCGCTAAGTCCATTTTATAGAATAGGTTAAAATTAGGCTTGAAGGCGGCTCAAGAATCATTGGACCTAAGGATTGCGGCTTCCGAGGTTTCAAAACCGCCTATCAAGGAACCGCTGCGTAACCGCTTGTAGCCTAACCGCCTTGTAATCCCCTATTTTGAAACGGCTTGTATCCCAATGTGCAAACCGCACACTTGGAAATCCTATTCGGTGGAACCGCTTTCATGTCAAACCGCCTTTCTCGTAACCGCTCCAATGATTGGCTACTTGAAGTGAACTCTTTTGACCGTTGGAATCCACGTCAGCAATATCAAAAGTCAACTACCATATCTTGTCACGTAACTACTTTTCAGACAAGATCTGCAAGGATCTTGAAAAAGGTGACAGGTGTCCAAACCTCATTGCTTGCAGCTGGAGCATTATCAGCTTTATCTGCAACTACTGAACCAAAGGACAAAAGTGGTTGCTGTGGACCAATAGGATTGCATCAAGTACTGTCCTTACAACAGCTGTATCCAACGGCTAGTTTCTTAATGCTTGGGTATAAATACCCCCAACCTTCATCATTTGAAGATTGCTTGAAAAACTTGAGAAATTGCTGTGTTCATCAGAAGTTGAAGCTCTACCCAGAAATTCATAAGTCCTTTGAATCTTCATCTTCTTACTTCAAGAAATATTACCTAGCCCAGAAATCAAGCCTTAACACATTCAAAAATCATTGAGCTCTACATCTCTCAGATTTAAAGAGCATTGATCTTGAACACACACGCACACCTCACTTGTTTAAACACATAGTTTATTCATTTGAGATACACTGGTTATAGTCTAGGATTTGTTCTTCATAGAAAAGATTTTATTGTACTTTGTAATCTCTCAAATACTCAATATAAAACCTCTCTTAGAAATCCAAGACTAACCATCTTGGTAGTGGACGTAGATCGTTTATCGATTGAACCACTCCAAATATTGTGTTCTTACTTTCTGCATTTATATTTTCTTGTGCTTACTGATTATCTACTTATCTCTCTGTTTGATCTTTATTTAGATATCCATTATTGTGAAAAAGTGTTTGGAGTTAACATTGTCTAGACTTCACTTTTGCAAACTGCACTTTCAGTAAACCGCACTATCAAACCGCTTTGCCAAACCGCCTCTCTCAAAACCGCTTTGTAACTTCATTATTCCGCTGTGCATTTTATAACTCTACTTGCAGTTTCTTACACACTGCAAGCGGTTTTGTAAGTATAGAGGATTAGTTTTAAATCGAGGGCGAAAAATTTGTAACAGCTATTCACCCCCCCTCTAGCTGTATTTTCACCCTTGTTGCCATCTTTGGGACCAACACAAAGCCTCTGCATAGATAGGCTTCTTTATATGGCAAAGGGATATGGATGACATCCATCTTCTCCTGATAGAGGGCTACATGCTCCAATGGGTCAGTAGTGCCATCGTACTGCTTCATTTGAGGAACAGTAAATCTTTTCGGTAATTCAGCATAGGCAATAGCAGGTACAAAACGGGTATCATTATAACATATTGGAGATGATCTATTCACGGGAGATGCAACTCCTGGAACGTTCATAACCATTTTCCTTAATTCCTGCAACTGTCTAGCCACAGAATTTCCTGCATCAGAGTTATTGGGATTAGGATTAGGGTTAACGAAGTTATACGCATAATTTGTAAAACTCCCTGTTAATCCTGAAGATGGTGTCTGAAATGATGGAATTGAGGTTGGCAAAGTGGTGCATGGATTAGTGATGATGCTATCCGACTGGGTCACGTGGCTCCTTGAACCTCCTGCACTTGATTCTCCCGCAAAACTGAAATGTCTAGGTTGTAGGGGAGAGATTGTGCTTGGCACTGGAGAAGTCCCAGGACCTTAAGTAGATGCACCTTGAAGACGGTAGATAGCATTGAACAACATTTCGTTGGTGTACTTTTGAGTTTCTTGTTAATTTTTTAAGTACTCCATCATGTTGGTCATGTTGGTGATAAAATCAAAGGTCAGCTCCTGAGGAATCACTGCTGAGGAAGTGCCCATAGATGTCCCAGTTGTGTTGGTGACTAGAGCTCCGGATGCTCTGGATATTCCAGTTGAAACGTGGGGAGTCACTTGACCAGAACTGGGATTGCTCATCTTGAAACTTTCTAGCAAACTTAAAAAACCAAAGTTCCCACAGACGGCGCCAAATTGTTTTGGTCAATTTTTTGTATGCTTTGATGCTGAACTTTAATGGAATGATTTTTGGGCACAAATGGAATATAAGAATGAGAAAATTCAAGATGTGACACCAAGATGTAACGAGAAAAGTCCTTGATCAATTGATCTCCGGCACAAAACCTCGGGTGATTTTAGAAAACCTACCTAAAACCAAAAATGTTTATAATCTTTCTTGAGTGAGTACAAAGTGGAAGTATTGAGTGAGTTACAAAGAATACTCTCCTTGGCGCCTACCCCTAGCTCTCTTTAAATACTCCAAAAAATGAAAAAATTAACAAGTAATCGAAAATTCCTACAAATTCGGGGCAGGTTGCTAAAAATAAGGAATCGTTGCCATGACTTGATCTTCTGTTAGAAATTTGTTTGAAATAGGCTTGACTTGATCGTTGATCTTTGTGTGATGTTTATCTCCTGAAAAATAGGAACAGATGTACATGCATCTTCAAGTTGTCAATATAGGATGTTATGCTCAAGATGCTGAAGGTTTATGCTAGCTAAGATGACAGTGCAAACTTGAATAAAAATTCTACCCCAAGATAGAAATCGGGAGTCTGATGGTCCCTCAGGTCAAGATATGATACGAGCAAGGTTAGCTGCTGTCAAAAGGTAACTCACAGTCTTGATACTTTATGTTTGGACTGATTCAGGGGACAAATTTGTATTAAAGCAATCTAGGATCCGGTCCGAAGGTCCGTAAGTAAATGCCATAAAAAATTTGAATAAAAAAAAAGGGTAAATCTCGGTGCGCTAAGCGGGGGTTGAGAGAGGGAACCATTTGCTAGAGTATTTCCTTAATAATTGCCAAGAGGCTGTTCGCCAAGGTTTGAATATAAGGAGAAAAATAT
The DNA here is from genome assembly GCA_022495995.1 of Adenophora triphylla var. japonica. Taxonomy (NCBI): domain Eukaryota; kingdom Viridiplantae; phylum Streptophyta; class Magnoliopsida; order Asterales; family Campanulaceae; genus Adenophora; species Adenophora triphylla. Next base: position 131,078 of record JAFEMH010000599.1, on the reverse strand, counting down.
TGGTGATTGAGGCTCATTTGTCCACTTCGACAAACTTTTTTTTTTTTTCTACCCACCCGTATGTGTGGCGAGTAATTTATTTTCATTATCACGGGACAATAAGATATTTTAATATCGCTTTCTAAGAGAAACATGTGGAATGGTGGTGCGAATCCATCTCATCTGTAAAGTCATGAAATTATTAACCACTTTTTGAGTATATATTCCAACATTTTTGTACTTATCGAATGTGACATTTCCAAAGCCTGAGGTGCATCCAGCCAAAGTTTATACAGGGGAGGTCTCTTATATTCGGTCATGTTCATTTTATCATTTCTCCCTCTACTTTAATAACAAGTGTTGGTAACAAAATACTCCCTCCGTCCCTAAATGTTTGTCTCATTTTCCCTTTTTCTTTGTCCCAAAAAGTTAGTCTCATTTTCAAAATTAAAGCTTCAAAATCACTAAATTTTCAAAACTTGTAATGTAACAATAAAATGTTTGAAAAGTCAAATGGGACAAACATTTAGGGACGGAGGGAGTATATACTCCTACCGTTTCAAAATGATTTTCCCAATTTTTTTTTTTTGTCACTATTACGAAGAAATCTTGAGCAATAACTTGTAATATAGTATAATTATACTAAATTATTTTCTAGTTTAGATTTACAACACTCGCTTCAATTTCAGAATTGAAAAAAATGCAACTATTATTACGAGACGGATTGGCTTATTGTGGTGTGACAAATCGCTCAATTTTGTACTCCCTTCTCAAGTAAATAAACAGTCTCACTTGCATTTTCAATTACAAATTCAAGAATTTCATGAAAATACACGAATTTTTGTCAACAAAATCACTGACTTTCAAAAGGAAAGGGATCCTATATTTACTTAAAAGGAAAAAAGGAAATAACGGGAATGATTAAATTGAAGGCACAATAACATGTTGTGTTACCGAATAACGAATTGGCCTTCTGACAATGAAGTGAAGAAATGTCAGTCTCGAAGAAAATAGTCATACTTGTTCTATAATTGCCAAAAATCTTCATTTAACAGAGTAAGTTAACAAGGAAGAGCAAATACAACTCAAAATTAAATTGGTCTACGTCAAATCTGCAAAAATGTAGAAACTCCCAAAGAAAATATGCGCTCTTGCCGGTAGCCGGTAGATCTGTCAGAAAATGGTGGATGGATAGCACAATAGAATAACTTAACGGATCGTCAGTCCTTGTACTGCTGCTTGAGTGGCATCTTCAGTCACCTTGTTGGCGTGGATAGTGTTGATCACGTGGGCAATATTACCCTGAAACAAGTTAATAACTACATTAGAAACAACAAATTTACCATCTCGGGAAAAAGAGACATCAGATTCCCAATAAGTTTGAGAGTTGGATTCGAGAGATGGATTCAATTACAACAAATATATATATATACTCCCTCCGTCCCACTATAGTTGACACCCAAGGAGTGGGCACGGGAACTAAGAAGAAACAATTAAATAAAGAAAATGTGTGGTACAAAATGAAGAGAGAGAATGAGTGGGGTAAATAGTAGTGTTGGTTGAATAAATTGAGTGGTGGAAAATGAAGAGAGAGAATTAGTGGTGGGGTCCATCTAATATAAAAATATAAAAACTAGGTTATTTTTGGAAGGTGTCAAGTGAAGTGGGACGGCCCAAAATAGAAAGAAGTGTCAAGTATAGTGGGACGGAGGGAGTATATATATATACTCCCCCCGTCCCACGTGAATAGACACTTATTTCCTTTTTGGGACGTCCCACGTGAATAGACACTGCCCAAAATGGAAAAGAATTTATTATTTTATATTCATCCTACCCCACCCACTCATTCTCTCTCTTCATTTCCTACCACACAATTTATTCAACCAACTCCACTCATTCTCTCTCTTCATTTCCTACCATACATTTTCATTATTATATTCATTTTCCTTAGTTATTGTGCCAAGATTTTTGGTGTCTATTCACGTGGGACGGAGGGAGTATATATATATATATATATATATATATATATATATATATATAGGTAGCTATTCAAATGAGAACCAAATTTATATGAGAACCATGAGAACTAAATACAACCATTGGATTAAAAACACATCAATGCTCCAGATTAAAAAAAAAAGATAGAGGTGGTGACATTTTCGTAATTATTGTGAACTAAATCCCCCTCAAATTTCAAAATAAAATATCTCAATATCTATAAGTCGAAAAAAAAATTGAAAACACTGATTTTTTTTTCTTGACGAGACGATTCAAACTAGATCCCTGAAGATAGGATTTTGAAAAAATAATATTGAACAACGTCTAATTTTTAAAATACTAGCTAATTAACTAGTGTACACTAGCTAGTTAAGAAATGTACAATAGTAATGTATATAGTGTACACTAGCTAGTTAACTCGTGTACACTAGCCATATGGCTTATACTGGACAATACATTGACTTGGTCTTGGTCAAATCCTTGTGTACACTAGCTAATTAACTAGTGTACACAAGGACTTGTGTACACTAGCTAGTGTACACTAATTAACTAGCTATCTACTTTCTAAATATTTAGTGAATAATAGTGCTAATCACGTTGTATTTCCTCTGTTTTTTTTTCTGCTCTTAGCCCTACTAGATGAATCTGTTGCACTTTACTACGTGGGGAGCCGAAGAATGCAAACTTGCATCTAGAAAACTTGCCGGATAACGAACATGGCTGTATGAAAAGCAATTTTATGAAGACTCCAATTTCTAGCATAACCAGCTACAATATATGTTGAAAAGAATGTCAACCCCAATAAACCACAGCAACCAACTTAACCAAAAATGTAAGAACTTCTCTATAATAGCAATTTTAAGCACCAAACTCAAGCTTTCGCCCAAAACACTCCAGTGACATTTGACGCCTGATCTACAGCAAAACGGAACCCTTCATTAAGTGCCCCAAAGCAATACAGTTCTCAAACATGCGATCTCTCAAACTAGCAGGCTACAATAAAGTCGATAACCAATTCATAACTTTACAGTCCGTCAATTTTCGTAACTTCCCAGTTCCTTGTGCCATAAATTTATCACAACCAATTGGAATAGAAACACAACAACAATTGATTTTCAGATCTCATAGCTAGTTAAGTAATGTACACTAACTAGTTAAGTAATGTATACTAGCTAATTAACTAGTGTACACAAGGACTTGTGTACACTAGCTAGTGTACACTAGTTAATTAGCTAGTGTACACGAGTTAACTAGCTAGTGTACACTATATATTTAGCCATGACTGATGAACATTGAAATTAAATTTGGGTACACTAGCTAAGTTGCTAGTGTACATTACTTAACTAGCTAGTGTACACTAGTTAATTAGCTAGTGTTTTAAAAATTAGACGTTGTTCAATAATATTTTTTCAAATTCCTATCTTCAGGGATCTAGTTTGAATCGTCTCGTCAAAACAAAAAAATCAGTGTTTTCGAAAAAAAAATTCGACTTATAGATATTGAGATATTTTATTTTGAAATTTGAGGGAGATTTTAAATGATGACGTGGCAGTTAGAAAAATGATGTATGCGGCTGACCTTAATCTGGAACATTGATGTGTTTTTTAATCCAATGGCTGTTAGTGGTTCTTATGGTTCTCATATAAATTTGGTTCTCATTATAATAGGACCCTATATATATACACATATACTCCCTCCGTCCCACGTTAGTTGAGACTTCTTTCCTTTTTGGGCCGTCCCACGTTAGTTGAGACTGCCCAAAATAGCAAAGGAATCTTCACTATTTACCCCACTCATTCTCTCTCCTATTTTACTTTTACACTCACAACATTCTCTCTCCTAACTATTCCTCCCACTCATTCTCTCTCCTATTTAATTCTTTATACTCACAACATTTTCTTTCACTTTTTCTCTCACTTACTTTTCCTTAATTGGTGTGCCCAAAAAGTTAGTCTCAACTAACGTGGGACGGAGGGAGTATACAAGGAAAACGCTTTACCCTCCATGTTGCCAGCTTAGCTCGTAGGGTCCGCCACTGTTGTGGGCCAAACACACGCTCAGTGCACCGACTACACATGACAAAAGACAAAATTAGACAATAGCGAAAAGCATTAACAATAGTCCTTTCAGCGGAGGAGCTTATAGAAGCCTATGATTTAATTCTAGCCCACCTCACTAAAACAACTTCATTCATCTGGTCAATCTTGCAATCGATTAGCTTCGCCGTAATTGCCTTCACTACCCACAGTTCCACCTCATCATCACTGATCTGTAACGGACCCCACAGAACAGAAATGTGAGCAAATGTGTAAAAAAAACATGAAGCTTTAAAAGCAAAGAGAAAAGGAGGATTTACTTTGAGAGTTTGCTTGATTAGACCATAAGGAATACGGCCAGATTCATCAACAGCAAGATCTACCAATGACATCAACCTCATCTTTGCCAAACAGTCTTCATAGACAAGACCTGTGGAATCATTCCACAACCAATGGCATGATGCAGATATATGTTAATGTATAAGAATGAAAGTCAATTTTAACTCGCAACTAAAAATTAATTTGGAATAACAGATAATCACCATATTGCTGTAGCGTAGGATTTGCTGCATGGAAATCCTCAAATGCTTGCAGCCTCTCCGTGAGAAATATCGTTAGAAGATGATATATCGATGCATATTTGGTATCGTTCTCCAATTGTGCTACAGCAGGCATTTCGAGCAAATCACACTGTCACATAACACAACATTTTAGCTTGAGCACAGAAACAAGATAACAGTAAATATTAAGAACAAAACTAAAAAGAGGAAGACACGTTTCTCTCCCCTGCTCCAAAATAAAATTAATACAGCCGTATCTCTCAAAAACCAGTAAAACAATATACGTAACGCAAAAGAGAAAAAAAATTCAAAGAGCATGCACAGGCACCCCAATCTCTTACCAGTGCAACCAGCCTTCACAAGTTGACTTACAGGAGAAACATAAGAATTATCATGCGATGGCGATGTGCAAAAACCAGTATTAGATTTGTACTGACAGTTTATATCTTTTGTTTCCTTTCTTGATGCTTTCTCATTTTCATTATTGTAATGTGGAATGGAAGATGCATCTATGGAACTGATGGGGACTCAACATCTTAGTTCATCTAGTAGGTGCATTTCACTTAGTGTGATAATATCAATGCATCTTTCTTTCAATGCCGAAATGGTAAAATGAAGTGACCTCAGTTTTCACCTTATATCATACCATCAAGCAAGTAGGGAGCTACAGCTACTCAGCCAAGAAAGATAAGAACGGCATAAATTTTCAGCCAAGAATCTGCCAGCATGTCACACTATCCAAAATACCGACACCGGTAGTGACTACTCAACCTTGATCATTGTATAGAACGTTCCACCCTTTCGAAACTTTTCATGTTTCTCTCTCCAACCAAATGCTATAGCAATTACCACCAGATGACTAATCCAAACAATTATGGATAGACAAGCTTGCCAATATTCACACTTGCAAAGGGCACAAACAAATAAAGGGTTTTAATCTGGAGCACAGAAATGCTTTAACACAACAATAGAAATATAAAACACCAATTAAAGGGTTGAACACACAACAAGGTCCAGCTTATGATTGGAATGTGCCCCAACTGGTCCATCCATCAAGTCTCATGGACCCGTAGAACCCTCTCCTCCTCTCTCTCTCTCTCTCTCTCTCTCTCTCTCTCTGTATCACTGTCACATTGCCCAGACCACAGCAAATATTTCACTCTACATGTTCTCTGTATATTTCTTACCCTCAAAAATATTGTCCAACTTTATCGGATATGTGCAAACAAGGATATTCCTATGAAAATTTCCAAGCATCAGTTTTTTTATTAAACAGCCTTTATTTAAAAGTACCCTACTCTCTATCACAAAATAAGTCTCTCTTTAGAAAAAGGCGACGGGAAGGAACAGTGTCACAAATTCACTTTCTAATGAAGGTAGTAAATTCATTTTCGTCAACTACTCTCCGTCCCAAAATAAATGTCGTAGTTGACTCGTCAACGTTTTTAAGAAAGGTGCTTTACTAGTTTGTACATTACTTGTACAATGATAAAATTGCATTATGTTAATCTCCAAAACGTGACATTTATTTTGGGACGAACCAAAATGAAAAATGTGACATTTATTATGGAACAGAGCGGGTATCATGTCCCAAATGCACTTGCTAGTTGCAACACAACAACTTGTAGTGTGTTAAAATGTATATGTGCTGTTAAATTTGCTTACAAGTTCACTTCACTAATTTTCTTGAAGAACCAATACGGTGACATTCATATTGGGCCAAAGGGAGTACATTGTTCACCATGGAAGATCAAAAATTTACACAACAATATGTTTTCAGATATTGAAGACCACGCAGCTAAACTCATCTAGAGGACATCATCTACAGTACCCTCTCATCATCTTTCCGTGCACGCCATCCCCCAGTTTAATGCAGCAGCAGCAACAACAATGACAAATGAAGGAAAAAGGAAGAAATAGTTGCAACAAACAAAAACTTAGCTTCAAGTTAGAGCAGGAGCTCATAATTTATAAGAAACTACATGACAGAGCGACTCCCTGTTGAGTCGCTTACGCTGAAATTCAACGAGGAAATAGCAGAAGATACCTGAAACATGTCAGGCGCTTTAACAAATTCAACAATGGCACGAACAGCTTCTTCCTTTGCCACACTCATTGTAGATGCATCCTCATCAGAAAATGTAGCCAGATATTTGGTCAAAAACTTAAAAGAATCCTTCGCTGAGCTGAATCTCACAAAACAGAAAACAGTTAGCATTTATGAATCAATGGACAAAATAGATTTAGCACAAACAAATATTAGTAGACAAGAGGTTATCCTTTTGTTGTGCTTCACCTTTTATTTTCCTTCAGAATGTTTGAGATGGATATGAAAAGTTCTCGCTGATCCTGAATGCCAACATTCCATTCTTTCAAAAAGTTCTCGCTATTTTTGAAAGAAGGTATGATGTGTTCAACCACCTTCCCGTTGACTGCCAATTTGATTGCATTCATGTAAACCAAGAACCTGCTGTAGGGATTTTCCAACAGGTTGTACAGATTGAACATGCTGAAAAGAGAACATAGACGTATGAGATGATGCCTCACCGTCAAGCACAGTAAAACTAGAACTATGGTAAAAATAATTACATCTTCAGGCGCAGTGCAGGCTTATCACTAGGTTGCTGGGTTATTTTTGAAGATATAAGCTTTGCCATCTCTAGTGACTCGTCCAGGCTCTCGGGCATCTTAACAAGATTGCAAATAACAGTGAAGATGCACTCTAGATCTGAGGTCAATGACAAAGAGCACATTATGTAATAAAGTTTGATAGAGTATGGAACAACAACAAAACATTAGTCCCAAAATAATTTGGGGTATGCTTACATGAATCCTCGTATGTGTCATCGTGAAAATTAAAAAAATAAAAATTAAAGGCAAATTAAATGAAGAAATAGGAAGAAATTTTAGAAAAGGAAAAGAATAGAAGAAAAAAAAATAGTGATAATAAAAGAATATACTTGTATAATGTATACAAGGAGAAAAAAAGTCAACCTCATCACCCGTATTTTCATCCAATCCAATTAAACTCGTATCATTTTCAATCACCCTTATCCAAGTTTGCTTAGGCCTTCACCTACCCCTCGCCATTTTATCACTTGTCCACTATTCGGGCCTCCTATTCGGTGCGTCACTCATTTTATCATCAATGGGCGCAACTCTTACTTTTCCCTGGGGACTTCATTGCTCGATCGATCATTTCTTGTATGCCCACACATCCAATGTAGCATACGCATCTCCGCCACATTCATCTTGTGAATGTGAAATTGTTTCATGGCCCAACACTCAATGCCATATAGCTAATTGCCGTGTAATAGAATTTTCTGTTTAATGTATTGGGCATGCCCAGATCAGATAAAAGCCCTGTGACACTCATTCACTTCAACCAATCAGCTTTAATCCTATGAGACACATCTCCATCCTTTCGGATAATAGATCCAAGATAGCAAAAAAAGTTAGAAGTTTGGACAATCTTCCTATCGAATGTGATCTCTCTGCCTCCCTCATTCCAACTCTGCTAAACTTACACTCCAAATATTCTTGCTTCGACTCAGTCTAAAACCTCGAGATTTCAAGAGATTTCAAAGTTTGTCTCCACAACTCCAACTTACTTTCAACACCCTCTTTAGTCTCATCCATCGGCATAATATCATGATCATCTGCGAACAACATACACCATAATATATCATCTTGAATTGACCTCGTCAATTCGTCCATTATTATAGCAAAGAGAAAGGGAGTAAGTGCAGAACATTGATACACTTCAGTCGTAATAGAGTATGAAAAAAATAACTTGTTAATAATTATATAGTTTCAGAGGAGTCTTGATCCAACTTGAAAAGCCATCAGATTAACCAATAGAAGAAAAGCAAAAAAGCTGAAAAACTGTTATAGTCAAGCAAGAAGAAATTAGTTCCCGACAATGTACAAACATTTACTTATCAAGTACTGGATAAGATTGTGAACATGACCTCAAGATTTGGCTGCTCAACACGAAAAAAAAGTCTGTATACACACTCAAACTTATCATCATGAGAACAACTCCACATATATTATCTAAGCATGTTGCTTCTGGATAGATTTTAGAAAAAAAATGTTTGCTATATAAACTGAATCCAGCGAGAGAATGTTGTATTTTGTTGCCTCTGTCCCATGATGATAGTCTCATTCAACTATTCAAACATTTTAACAAACTATTTTCCTTTTCATCACTAACCTTAACGAGGTTCACTAATTACTTTATTACTTCCTCTTCTTCCTTTATCGGCTCTCATCTTCTGCTCTCTCCTTCTTTCTTGGTTGACAATTTTGGAAATTCAATGATTTTAATCTAACAATTTTGAAATGAGACTATCTTTTTGGGACCAACAAAAAGGCAAATGGGAACATCTTTATGGATGGAGGGAGTATTTGATATTGCTAATTAGGAGCAAGTTAATGAGATTTTATAGAAACCTTTGTTACTTAGAATGGAAATCTACATCCCTCAAGGCCTCAACCTCCACTGACAACAAATCCCCAAGTATGAGCTTCCTCTAGCCAACCAGTTAAATCAAATGAGCTTATAATTCACAAATAGAAACTCTCCAACGTGAACATAGCAATTACTACCAAATTGCTAACATGCTAAACTGATTTTATATAAAACATGCTGGCAAGTTTATTATTGCGACTGCAAAAGTTCACAAGTCCACACTGAGACAGTCATGTACACACACAAATGATCTTTAAATGATAACATGAAGCAAAGGAAACTACCCATAGCCTCCTAATACGAGTTTGGGGATATAAACTAGAAACTATTTCTCCCTGTGTTTCAGTAAAAGAGTCCGCTATTAGATTTTTGGATGTTTCATTTTAAGAGCCCCCTTTAAAGATTATGCCTTCACCCTTCACAATCTTTCAACATTAGCATCCACATCTAATATAAGTATCATGCATGTTCTCAAAGATCTTTGTAATTACGAAAAATTACAAGTATAATACTCTACTCATAATTACTGAATTTGAAATGGACTCTAGTTGTTTCGGAGCTAAATAATAAATACAGATAAAACAACCACTCTTATAACATAATATAACAATTCGGGATTAATAAACCTTAATGAGAAAACTGTGAGACCTTTCTCGGAGGCTTTTGAAAATATAATGTCAGCAGAAGCAAGCATTAGGGAAGCCAAATCCAGCCATCTGCCTGCAATCACACACTCCTGTGCTTCCAAACATAATCTACTAACTTGTGGCTCTGCAACCTAAACCATTAGAAACTCAAATCAAAATTCGTAGATTAACATTTCCACTGTTTCAGCATGTTTGCGGATATGATATCACAAATCCGTCGCCGGAAGACAGCGATAGTCATATACAATAAAGAAATTAACTAATAAAGGTTAATTTGCTTGATAAGACAGCATTCACCGGAAATAGGAGATTCAAATTGATAATTAAAGAGGGAATTGCTACCTCGGGACCGGCATCGGCCCATGAAATCTCTGACGTGAAACGAACGACGGAGATGACGGGATCTTCCTCGGAGGTAGGCACGACGGTCGTCATCGACTTTAGTTACTCAGAAACTCTCTGCAATTGCGAATCCGATACTCTTTAGCAGCGCAGCAGATAGCTCTCTCACTCTCAGTACCCTAACCTAACTCGGGGATAGGCTTCGGGGCGTTTGTTTTTTTATTTCAAGCCTCCGTTCCGTTCGAAAAGTCACAAATTTTTATTTTGGGCGTCCCATTTAAAAAGGCACTTTCCCAAAAGGGAAAGTTTTTATTACTATTCCACCCACTCATTCTCTCTCCTACTTTACTTTTACACTCACAACATTCTCTCTCCTAACTATTCCTTCCACTCATTCTCTCTCCTATTTAATTTTTCATATTCACAACATTTAAACTTTTTCTCTTTCCTACATCACTTTCCTTAATTTGCGTGCGAGTTCCATTTTATGGCTTTTCGGGAGGGACGGAGGGAGTATTCATTAAGAGGATTAGAGAAATAAATGTGTGTGTTTTTTTTTGAAATAAGGCTTGTTAGGCTCTTAAAGTCCTCTTAATTTTAAGTGGTTAAAATGTTGCTGAATTGCCTCTGAAAGCCACTGTTTCATATTTGGTTTTGGTTAAATTTTTTAAAACATTTCTTGTTTCATATTGCATTTACGTTTTTTTTTTTTTTTGTTATTTTTTATTTTTTATTTTTTAACTGTTTGAGATAATGAATTCGAGATAGAAAATCAAACAACTTATCCAATTCGAATCGGTTTTCGATTCTTTGTCTCTTAATCATTCCATTATTTTCGTAACCGAAATCAAATTTCAGCACTTATCACTTAAAAAAAACAAAAACCCCTTTCCAAGGAAAAGGGTACCAAGTAGGGTAGGGTGTACAATAAAATCGAAAAATCGAAAAAATCGAATCAAAATCGAGAAAATTGGATTGAAAAAATCGAAATCGATAAAATTGAAATGTTAATGGTTTTAACTATTTAAAAACCGAAACTTTTGATTTCGATTTCAGTTTCAAATGAAAATCGAGCCGATAAAATCGAACCGAACCGATATTATTAAAAAGACGTGTCATTTTAATATATATATAAATTTCATCTTCTCATCTTTTTTGGAGTTAAAATAATGCTTATGATAGTTTAACTGTTATTTGTAGTGGCAGGTGGAATACTTAAATTTGTCATGAAAATCTTAAGTACTTTAGTATTGCATCTTCTCTTCTTGCTTTATTAATGAGGGATTAATAAATTTCATCTTGTTGAATGTAACTATCATAATCCAACCATCAATATATGCATGTTCTTCTCATCTTGTTGAAACCGAACGACACCGAACCAAACCGACACCAAACCAAAATTGAATAAAATCGAAACCGAATAAAACCGAAGCTTAACGGTTTTAAAATACAAAAACCGATATCTTTCGATTCGATTTCGGTTTTAGTCTAAAACTGAATCAAACCGGACCGAGCACACCCCTAGTACCAAGGTAAAGTTACTAATAGGGCGTTACTGATTCGTTTCAAATTGCAATTTGAAATTGAATCAAATCAAATCATGCGATTTAGTTCGATTTTTATGTAACAGTGGTTTGATTTGGTTTCAAAAATTGTTAAATTGTGTGGTTCGATTTGGTCTGCGATTCGGACCCCCAAACCACGGATCGAAATCGCGAGACCGAACCACCAAATCGAACAATTAAAACAACAACCAAACCGTTCAATATTAATCGTAGATATGCATATCTTTCATTTTCACTTTACATTTAGATTTAAAAATCCCTAATTCTATTCATGAGTTTTAGCCCATAACCCTTTTTTCTTTTGGTTAATTTTTTTGTAATAATGTTAATTCACTATTTAGCACATATCATTACAAGTACTCAAATGACATGTTTTTATCATAAACATTGAAGCACAATTTCTAGTTGTGTTTAAATACTGAATCTTTTAATTATGTTATGTCTGAAAAGTTTAAACAAACATGACAATAAATTGTATATTCTGAAACCATATTCTAATTAATGGTTTAAGGAATGTTCTTGATGATGCCAAAATCGTCAAATCAGTCCAAACCCAAGCGATCGTTTGCTCCGGCGATTGCTAGGCCTGAAAATAAGAGAAAACACGTAAACTAAGTCGGGGCTTGACCGGCGAAGGCCCTCCGGCGTGAGAATAAGTTCACGGTTTGATATGAGAAACTAAATTGACAGAGTTTCTGTATATAAAAAGTAACGTACCAAATAATGTGCTATATGGTTTGTATTTATAGGGATGAATTGGTAGAATCCATGTTGAATTGAATTTGTAAAGAGATAAGATATAATTCTAAGAGGATTATAATTGTTAAGGAGTCATTGTTTGACTTGAATTGATGTAGATGGATACAATCCTGATTGGATAATAATTGTTGAATACTTGTTTGAATAGGACTGTTCAATCTGCTCGTCGGATAGCCGAAGAACACAAATTTCTTATCTCGGCGTTTGCATGTAAGCCGAGATGCCTAATTTTGCTTCCTCGTCAGTTGATGCTCTGCCGATACGTAGATATGCCGAGAAGCATGATTTTGTCTCCTCGTCATATGAAGATATGCCGAGGTGCGAACTTTTCTTTCCTCGTCTTTCATGACCTCTCGGAGCATGATGAGCCAAGGAGGAAAGTGATATGAATAGCCCGTTGACAATGTTAAGGCCGAGGAAGGTACCTCTCGGCATACGAGGAAGGCTTCCTCGGCACTCATAATTGGGGCATTTATACTTGTATGTTGGGCCAAGATTAGCCTTATTGATGACGATATATGAGGCCGAGGAAGCCCATGGTTGCTTCTTGTAACTTATACATGGATTATGTTTATAGCCCAATCCACTTGGGTCTGACTCGGACAAGCCCATGTTCGTATCTCGGTTTATACTGTTCAGTGGCCCCCGACTTTCTAGCTCAGCATAGGACGAGGAGAAAGTCATCTCGTCCTCGGCTTACGGAATACGAACAAGTTTGCCACGCGTCGGTGTCGCTTCAGTAGTGCGCCGTTTCATTATTCGCCGGTTATTGCCATGATGATGAGAGGTGGGCCCCCAAGTCTGACATGCCTCGAAAGTTGTTAAACGTAATTAATTCTTGGGGTGCCATACCCGATTACTCGCTTTGCCCATGGGTTTGACCCGATTGGGTGAGTATAAAAATGAAAATCCCTTTTCATTTGAAACTTTCACAACTTTGAATTCAAGAGAGAGTATTAGAAATTTCAAGAACCTCCGGCGACTTTTCCTGAGCTTGCGAACCCAGTTACCGGTGATCCTTGGTTTTTCGGCGTGATAGTCCTCAGTGCTTGATTCCAACCGTCTAAAACACCAGAAACATGTATATCTTCCTTCCTTTACTGATTTTCATTTGTAATATGCAGTTTCTAGGGTTTTGGTAAGATTTTAGATTTCAAAACCCGCCATTGTTGAGTTTGTTGAAGCATATCCCCGAAAAGTTTGATTCTTGACTTTTCTTGACGTTTTTAATTTTCTTAAATGTGCTTGCACTCCCATATTAATCCTTCATTCCCCCTTAGAAAATGGCTCGCTCTTGGAACCATTCCCCCTGATTCATTTATGGATACTACAAGGGCAACCTGAGAGTTTACCGGAGAGAGAGGACCATGGTTGATGCTGACTTTGGGTGACATAGGAGAGATGTTGAGAAACTATGGTCGTACTCGAATGTTCATCCAATACCCAGACAGTACGAGGATAGACCGGGTTGATTCTTCGTCTCATAGCATAGTCTTACTTGAGGATAGGGCTGAGATTATGGAACACATTAATTTGTTCTACCCGTCCTCGGATCACATAGCTCGTGAGCGTCTAAGTGGTAAGACTCCCTCCTCAGCCTTAGTGTGATGACGAGGAGGGGCTTCCCTCTTCCCCATCTCAATATCAGTCGTGGACGATGTAACTAACTGTGACTCCTCGGCATTTTGCAGATATGACGGGAAGAGAGGGTGAAGCCTCCTCATCAATAAAGATTGTCAATGCCTTCGTCGAGGGAGAGAAAGTTGAGGGTAGAGTAGGCCGAGGACGCGGTGGCCGAGGTGGAGGGGGCCGAGGCCGAGAGAGACCACCGAAGGCTGGGGACCCCATGTTGGAGCAACTGTATACCAAGTATGGGGTGGATAAGAATGAATTTCGGTTAACTTACATCGGCAAGCCCACCTTTGCAGACGATGCCGCGGAGAGAAGTTTTTATTATAATTACAACCACATTCACTTCTACTTCAAGCAATTTCAGCAGGGACTTCGTCTCCCTTTGGACCCCTTTATCAACGAGTTTCTGGGTGATGTGAGGGCGGTTCCGGCCATGCTGGGAGCTAACGGGACTCGGGTCCTGGTTAGTTTTATTGTACTTTGCCGTAGCTTAGGTTACGAGCCTACCCAAGGTGCCTTCCGTCATTTCTTTTCCATTGGATACATGAAGGGCACTCGTCTCCTCGTTCTACGGAGTGAATCTAAGAAGCCGAAGATACTTCTCCCTACGTCTAGCAAGGTAGGAGGCTGGGATAATCATGTGATAAGGGTAGAGAGCCGACAAGGGTGGGAGTTCCCCTCTCCTTATGACGTGCCGACCTCGACTGGTCCCGTGCAGAGATATGAGTGGACCAAGGACCTGATCAAGCGCCTTGAAGAATTTGCCGAGGTCGGGCTCCTCGACTGGGCAGCCTTGGAGGCCAGTGATCATTACTATATCCAGGCAGGCCTGATGCCGGGACTGAAGGACGGGGTGGTTCCCCTCGTCGATGTTAAGAGAGGAAGGCAGTTTAATGACTGAAGAACCCATCCTGGTCTTGTCTTCCATGAAGACTGTGCGAGATGCAAGCTCGTTCCTGTGGATCAGTGCCTTAGAGAGAGACTGATGTCGTAGGATGTAATTGTTTCCTCCTTGTTCTCAACACTTGTGCTTTTGTTTAATCTTTTTCGCAACCTAATCCTTTCTTCCTCGTATTTGCAGATTTATCCCCCGAGCAAGAGGCAGAGTTAGCCATGGAACAGTTGAGTGCCGTTGATCTGATCAAGAAGAGAAGGCGTCTGGCCAAGCTCTCGACTTTGACAGATAGGAAGGAGGAGACCAACCGTCGCAACCTTATCCTGAGTGCCAAGGGGGACCAACCTCTCCCCATCAAGTTGCACGAGGAGGTTAATGCCGAGGAGGCGGCCTCCGAGGAAAGAGTTAATCCTTCAACTACTGAGGGGCATAGCTCCCATGTTGATGTTGCTGTTAAAGAGGTGGACATCCCGTCGACCGAGGACACTGACCTCGTCCAACGGCATTCTGGCTCCAAGAGGCCCCAAGGTGCTCCTGCCGAGGAGCCTGTAGCTAAGAGGGCTGCTGTGGAGTCCTCGGATCCCCAAGTTCCTCCTCCCCTTACCATCCAGACCATCAAAACCCATGATGATGTCGAGGAGCTTGCTCGGCATATGGTGGAAAATGTCCCTCGTTTGAGGGGCATCCCTCTGCAGAACAGGAAGGGTCCTCTATTGAGATTGGGCCGAGCTCCCGTTCAAAGGGCCTTAGACGAGGAGGCTTATGAGGAGCTTGTCCGAGAAAATCCTAGCAAGGAGAACTTGCTGTGCCGTAAGGGGCTTTTGCTTACCGAGGTAACCATCTCGTATCCTTAGTCTCGTCGATTTCGCAACTTTATACTTGATAAGACAGCTGACATTGATTTATCTTGCAGTTTGCTACTGTCACGGCCTATGAGAATGTCCTGGCCAAGAATACGGACAAGCAATTGCATGAAGCTAGGGCCGCCCAGAAGAAGGGTAAGAGCGAGAAGGCTGTCTTAGTTGGGCTACTGAAAGCCAAGGATGCCGAGCTAGAGGCTGCTCAGGCTAAGGTAGAAGCCGAGGTGAAGAGGGCCGAGGAGGCTCGTGGGCAAGCCCAGGAGGCCTGAATGAAAGCCGAGGAAGACCTTCGGCTGAAGGATGCTGAACTGGCTGAGGAGCGGAGGCTCAAAGCCGAGGTCCAAGTGAGGGCCGAGGTAGCTGAGGCCAAGTGCCGAGGTTTTGAAGCCACCCTTCCTTCTAGGGAAGAGGAAGCCGTGACTCGTTTCAAGGCTAGCCGGGCCTTCCAAGACGTCGTGGACGAGAAGACGGCCACCATGTTTGAGGATGGCTATCTCCACCTTGCCCGTCGTATTTTGGCCGATTCCTCCTTGGGCTTGGATATAAACGCCGTTGCCCGATTGATCTGCAAGAGCCAGTTTGACGAGGAAGCCAGGGCCCTTCACCATCTCGTCCCCTTCTCCGACTATAATTTGGGCATTATGGCCAAGGAGGATTCCAAAGCCAACCGTGAAGCTTGGGTTCCTCCGTCCATTGATCATGGCAACCTCAAGGTCTTGGTGGAGGCAATTGAAGATGAGGAGATGGACGTCGAGGCCGAAGGGGGAGATGCCGAGGAGGCTAATACTCAAACTGAACAAACTATCCCTCCTCACCCTGATGCCGCCACAGAGGATTTCCTAGAGAAACCTTTCGATGATGCCCAAAAGACTTAGGATTTTTTCTTTTCCTTTTGTAATAGTGGGTAGGACTTGTAATTTCTTTTGAATATCAATGAAAAGTCCTTTAGTTTTAATTCATGTTGCGTCGCTCAAATGAATTGTTTGGATGCTTGTTTGTAGGCTACGTACAAATACAAGACCTGTTGTTGGGAGGAAGTCGAGGAAGGTCCCTCGTTTCCCGGTCATAAAGTAAGTTGTTAGGCCGAGGTGAGGTCCTTCGGTCTTGACTATACTTTAAGTCGTATAAGCCGAGGAAGGAGCTCCTCGGCTTTGACTGTTGGGGTGATTTCTTCTTTTTCGTCTCCTTATGCCGAGGAAGATGACTCGTGCATAGGTTTTAGACGTGATGCCTGTTAGTCGTAGTGACAAGGTGTGTTTCCTTATCTTGACGTGAGGCAAATCAATAGGCCGAGGAGAAGTCCTCGGTCTTGACTGTTTGAACCTTGTAATCCTTGAATCGAGGCAGACCCTCGTCAGGATGTAAGGTAAGCCAGTAGGTCGAGGGAAGATCCTCGTGTTAGCTGTTAGGAACCTATAGTCATTGAGTCAAGGCGGACCCTTGTCAAGACATAAGGCACGTATTCTGAAGAGTCGGGGATAATATCCTCGACTTCCGATGTTTATGTCAGGAGTTGATAGTTGCTTTGCATGTTGGAAGAAGTTGCTTTCATAAACTGAAACTTGATTACATCGAACTGCAATCCTATCAAACTAAGTAAAAAGACTGAAAATGGGAAACTAACCTATTACAAAATGAACTAGACTAATGATAATATTTTCGAAGATTGTCGGAATGCCATGGATGCTTGAGATCCTTCCCCTTCCTTAGTCTTCAATGTAGGTCCCTTCTCGAATGACTTGAGTGATGATGTAGGGACCTTCCCAATTTCGGGAGAGCTTGTTATGTTCGGCCTTCCGACCAGTTGCCTCAATTTTCCTAAGTACCCAATCGCCTACTTGGAATACTCTTCTGATGACTCTCTTGTCATGATATGCCTTGGTCCTTTGTTTGTAGTTTACCATCCTCATCTGCACAGCTAGTCTTTTTTCATCTATCAGGTTTGGTCTAGGTCCAGGAGCCTATTGACCTTGTTGACTTGCTCATCGTAATGGGATTTTCTCACAGTAGGGATGGCCATTTCAGCTGGTGCCATAGCCTCAGAACCGAAGGTTAGTGCGAATGGGGTTTCCCCGATTGGCCCCCGGGTGGTTGTGCGAACATCCCATAAAGCTAGGGGAAGTTCGTCCAACCATCTACCCTCGCGTCCTTCAAGGTTCTTGGTAAGGGCTATTAGGACCAGTTTATTGGCAGCTTATGCTTGACCGTTGCCTTGGGGTCTGCTAACTGATGACTTTGCATGGCGGACTTTGACTCTTCCCAATTTTGTTGTAAATGCCGTTGAAAATTGGAGTCCATGATCAGAAACAATTGTGTGGGGGAGGCCAAATCGGCACCAGATGTAGTCGTGGACAAAGTTGATTGCGTTCTCTTCCGTTATCTTGGCTAATGCCTTGGCTTCTATCCACTTGGAGAAACAATCAACAACTACTATCACGTACTTGCAATTACCACGGGCGGGAGGGAAGGGTCCGATGATGTCGATCCCCCACATATCAAATGGCCACGTAGGTATTACAAGTGTCTGCTCAACTGACGGTAGTCTAGGAATATCGGAGAATCTTTGGCACTTGTCACACTTTCTAACATAGGCATGCGCGTCCTCCCTCGGGTTTGGCCAATAGTAACCTAGCGAGATGATCTTGTCAGCTAAGGTTCTGGCCCCCGGGTGTCCGCCGCAAACACCTTCATGTTCTTCTGCCAAGAGATTCTCAATTTCCTTGGGATAGACGCACCTTAGCAGGGGCTTGGTGAAAGATCTTCGGTAGAGGACTCCATTCATCACTGTGAACCTTGGCGACCTCTTCTTGATAAGTTTGGCTTGTGCTTCATCTTCCGGAAGTTGGCCCTTCTCGATGTAGTCCATGTAGTTATCGATCCAGCATCTCTCTTCTCCATCTAGGAGCATGATTTGTAATCTTTCATACGCAGGTTCCTCAGCAAAAACTACGTATGGATTGGTCTTAGACTTAGAGACATCCATAGTCGCTAGTTTAGATAGAACGTCTGTGATTTGGTTGTCTTCCCTGCTGATTTGTTTGAGTTCAAAGAATTCCATTTTTTTGTCATGTCTAGGACCAGATCTCTATATTTGGTAAGGGTGGGGTCTTGGGTGTTATACTCTCCCTTTACTTGTTTGACAACTAGTTGGGAGTCACAGAATGCCGCCACCTTGGTTGCTCCGTAGAAGGAAGCTAATTCGATATCAAATATTAGAGCTTCGTATTCAGCTTGATTGTTGGAGGCAGGAAACTTGAATCGGATGATGTCTTGCATGGTGTACTCTCCTTAGGGCTTGCTAGTACAACTCCGGCTCCGCTTCTTTCCTTTGTAGCCGATCCATACGTGTACAAGATCCGGCGGTTGGATGGGAGTTCGATGGGAGACTCTTCCTCTTCCGCGAGTGTTTTGCTTACGGGAAGTGGGGAGGTGCTCGCCCATAAAGGCGGTCTCAACCATGAAGTCAACCAAAGGCTGTGTCAGGAGGGTCTTCCTTGGTTGGTAAGTGATATCAAACTCAGTAAGAGCGATTGACCAATTTAGGAGACGTCCGGAGCCGTCCAACTTATGTAGGATCTTCTTTAATGGTTCATTGGTGTAAACATTGATAGGATGCGCAGAAAAGTAGGCACGTAGTTTCCTTGAGGCAATAACTAGGGCATACGCTATTTTTTCCACGTTGAAATATCTGCTTTCCACGTCAGATAATGCCTTAGAGACATAATAGACAGGCTTCTGCGTTCCTTCTTCATTCCGAACTAGAGCAGTGCATTGCATGATCGGTGGCGGCTAGGAATACATACGGCATCTCACCGTGTAATCGGATTGCTAAGCAAGGGAGGGGAACCCAAGTACTCCTTCAACCGGAGGAATGCTTGAGCATTCGGGAGTCCAGGAGAAGCTCTTGGTACCCTTCAAAACCTTGAAGAAAGGTAATGATTTTTCGGCGGATTTGGCTATGAATCTTCCCAGTGCCGCTATTCTTCCGTTTAATCTTTGAACCTCCTTGATGTTGGTAGGTTCCTTCATATCAATTAGTGCCTTGATTTTCTCGGGGTTCGCCTCAATTCCCCTTTGTGATACCATGAAGCCCAATAACTTTTCAGCTGTCACCCCAAATACACACTTACTTGGGTTTAGCTTCATGTTGTTGGCTCGGAGGTTGTTTATTGTCTCTTCCAAATCCGGGGTGTGACTGCCCTCCTTGGTCTTAATGACCATATCATCGATGTAGGCCTCCATGTTCCGGCCTATTTGTGCACTAAATACTTGATTCACCATTCGTTGGTACGTGGCACCCACATTCTTGAGCCCAAAAGGCATCATAACATAGCAATAATTTCCCCATGTGTTTGGAAGGCCGTCTTCTCAATGTCCTCTTCCGCCATTTTGATCTGATGATAGCCTGAATAGGCATCTAGGAAACTGAGTGTTTGGTGTCCAGCAATGGAGTCAACCAACTTGTCGATTCTGGGGAGAGGATAACTGTCTTTAGGGCAGGCCTTGTTAAGATCGGTGAAATCGATCCACATTCGCCACTTCCCATTTTGCTTCTTTACCATCACCACATTGGCCAACCACACGGGGTACTTTACTTCTCGAATGATTCCGGCGCTAAGTAATTTTTGCACCTCTTCCTTTATAGCTTCCTCCTTGTCTCTTGCGAAATTTCTCCTTGTCTGTGAGATTGTTTTAGCTTGATGGATCAACTTCAGCGGTGGAGTGCTACTTCCTCATTGATCCCCTCATGTCTTCGACTCTCCAAGCAAAGACGTCGAGGCTGTTTTTAAGAGGAGATAATTTCTTCCTTCTCTTTCGGAGATAAGCTGGCCCCGAGTTTGATTTTTGTTCGGGATAGTCGGGGTTGATGACCACCTCTTCCGGTTCGTCCACATGAGGCTCCATTTCAGGACCATCTCGAAATTCCAGGGACTCGATGATGATTTCTCTAATTCTCCTACCCTCATTGTTATTCACGTTGAGGCCCTCTTCTTCCATTAGTTCATCAACGTCGAGTGGATCGACCGTCCTCAAGTCATGGTTGGCCCCCGAGTTCCGGCCGTTGACGAGAATGGGATCTTTCTCAGAGACGGATGGAACTATGCCTTGGTCAGCTGCAATTTCTAGGATCGTAGGCTCTTCATCTAGGACCTCACGGATGTAGCCCACCCTAGAGCTGGTATGGGTGGTTTTCAGAGATTTAGAGATTTTGATATTGTCCTCAGGGGTGTCTATCTCCACGCTTTTAGATTTTTTCCGGCTCTTTACGACATGCTCCAAGAAGTCCTTGGCGGTCGCCCTCACGCATCCAATTCCAGATCGAGTAGGAAACTTGACTCGTTGGTGAGGAAGGGAGGCGATTACCCAAGTTTTGATTGAATTGGAATGCCCAGTATTGCATGATAATCGCTTGTTAGATCCATGACTACGAAGGTGACGGTAGCCGTGGATCAGAAGGGATGTTCGCCAATTTCCAGTTCCAGCTCAACAGTTCCCTTAGCACCAACTTTGTGGTTGGTGAAACCTTCTAACCTTCCGTGATAAGGCTCCAGTGCGGTATCTTTCAAGCCCATCTGCTGGAAGGCAGAATAGTACAGAATATCTCGGGAGGCCCCCGTGTCAACAAGTAGTCTTTCAGACTCCACATTATCAATTCGACCCTTTATCACCAAGGGTTGTTCACGGGCAGCACGGCTCCCTGCCAATTCGTTAGGAGAAAAGCTAATCACCTCTTCTGCTTTATGAACCCAAGCAGGAACATGGTATACTTTACTTAGTTCATGGATTTGGTTCCTTAGCTGTCTGGTAGAGATTGTCTCTTCTCGGATCACGTGCAGCTTGGCCCTAGGAGGCCTTTGTTCTCCTTCTTCACTTTTATCATCATCTTCGCTTTCATCTTCCTTCCATTTTCGCTTGCCATCTTTCTTCATGACGTAGCGATCCAGCTTTCCCTCGTCAATCCACCTTTGGATCATTTTCTTGAGGGCGTAACAGCCTTCAGTATTGTGACCATGGTCCTTGTGGAAATCACAGAATTTGGAAGTGTCACGAGGAAATTTTGGTTTGTTGCTCAGCGGACGGGGTAAAGGAAGGTTTACTAGTTGCATGATCTCTGTGATGGGTTTGGTAAGAGGGGTAAATACTTCAGGCTTTTCAGTACTCCTTGTTCTATTCTTCCCCTTGGATCCCTTACCATTCCCATTGTCATTATGGCGAGTACCAGCCGCTTCTGGTTCCGCCTTGCCGGATCCCCTTTTCTTGCTTTTATCCTCGGCCATGGCAATGGCATAAGCCATATTGTACAAATCAGCCTTGGACTTTGGTTCTCGGGTAGAGAGTTCATAGATCAGGGGACCGGATCTCAGTCCGGAATTGAAACAAACGATAACCTCCCTGTCAGTGAGGCTTTCTTCCACTTGTTCCGCCATTTTACGGAATCGATTGTAGTAACTGAGGGTGGTTTCATTCTCCGATTGTTCAATGTTGGCAAGGTCGGTCAATCTCATCTTCCTCCTTCCAGTAGTGGCAAAGTGGTCCAAGAACATTCTCCTCATGCCCCTTCAGCTATCGATGCAACCTTTTTTCAGCTCACGGAACCAGGTCAAGGCTGTTCCGGAGAAGGTGCTCGCGAAAGCTTTACAAAGCATGTCATCAGCTTTGGTGAGGAGGTTCATGGTTTGTTCGAAACTTTGCACGTTGTCCTTTGCGTCTGTGGTTCCGTTGTATTTTTCAAAACTCGGGACCTTAAAGTGAGGATTTGGTGGTGCATCAGTTATCCTCTGGGAGAACGGACGGGTGGACCAGTCATACTCATCATTATCAACCTTTTTTCCCATCTCCATGTCATCAAGTCTCTGTTTCAGGACCTCCCATTGTCTGGCATCCACTCCCTTGTCAGTGCTAGAGTGAGTGCTGCGTTGGGAGCTTCGGGTTGACTTATCTCTAGGGCGGTCATTCACCCTGCTGTGTCCCTCATCGTTTAGGTGGCTATCACGTCGTTTAGATGGTGCTTTATCATGCCTTGGCTCTAACTCGTGGCCACCGAGTATCATTCTGTATGGCTCGGGAGTTCTCGGCCGTACAAAGTCACGGGGACGAGGACGGGGAGAATCTTGTCGAGGTCGAGGGGAATCTTGACGGTGCCGACGTGGTCGGGGTGAGCCGGGACGACGAGCTGCCATGACGAGACGAGGAGGTGATAAACGCTTGGTCAGACTGAGCCTCGTCCTTAGGTCCCGTGAGTCCACTTCTTGTTCCTTGGAACTCGGCGGCTTCTCGGGTCAACCACCTGGTCTTTCTTCGATTGTGATGCAGGGGACGGGGAGGATCTCGGAGGGCCTGCTTAGGTTGTACGGCAGGATCGAGGGGAAGACCTCGTCGCTCACCCTGCTCCCTTCCACGAGAGTTGCCCATCGACAGCAGCATGAATTCAGCCATGGAATTGTCTGGATCCAATTGCAAAAGAGCATCATGTGTCTCATACATCCTTTGCAACGTCTCCATCTGCCTATGTAGCAAAGTACGTCGGTCAACGGGCTGAGTGCCTTCTGCTTGGCCGACGTCGGCATTCTTCGTCGCCTTCCTTCCTATTCGTTTCCCTCGAGGACGAGTAGGACGAGGAAGGTTAGCACTTGCTCCCTCGGCAGTTGGCTGCCCCATGGAACGAAGAGTCATGGCGAGGGGAGGTGGTCCTTCGGGCTGAGGTGGAGGAGGAGGAAGCACCTCGGCATCTGGGTTGACCCCGTTCACTTGAGTCTGCTCCTCGGCGGTAACACTTGCAAACTGACCGTCCTCCATTGAAAATCAACAGTTGTTAACAACAAATTACCAAGCGGATGAATTTCCCAATAATCACGATTTCTAGCCAAATTCGGAGCATAATTTAACGCAAGCACAAAATCGCAAATTGCAATTTGACAATGCCAAATTTTTCGGCAAAAATGCTTGTTCCAAGCAAAAGCGGGCAAATTAAAATTTGAATCCCGAAGAATCCGGCCAAAATTGGAACAGAGCAAAAACGGAACAGATTTTTCCGTTGAATTAAGAACAAATTCGGCAAGAAACAGGCTTCACGCAAACTTTTTCCAGACCAAACAAAGGGTGTTTGAATTGATTTCCCGGCAATGGAACCAATTGATGACGCCAAAATCGTTAAATCAGCCCAAATCCAAGCGATCGTTTGCTCCGGCGATTGCTAGGCCTGAAAATAAGAGAAAACACGTAAACTAAGCCGGGGCTTGACCGGCGAAGGCCCTCCGGCGTGAGAATAAGTTCACGGTTTGATATGAGAAACTAAATTGACAGAGTTTCTGTATGTAAAAAGTAACGTACCAAATAATGTGCTATATGGTTTGTATTTATAGGGATGGATTGGTAGAATCCATGTTGAATTGAATTTGTAAAGAGATAAGATATAATCCTAAGAGGATTATATTTGTTAAGGAGTCATTGTTTGACTTGAATTGATGTAGATGGATACAATCCTGATTGAATAATAATTGTTGAATCCTTGTTTGAATAGGAATTTGTTTCAATCGCTTTCACTTGGGATAGCCGAAGAACACAAATTTCTTATCTCGGCGTTTGCATGTAAGCCGAGATGCCTGATTTTGCTTCCTCGTCAGTTGATGCTCTGCTGATATGTAGATATGCCGAGAAGCATGATTTTGTCTCCTCGTCATAAGAAGATATGCCGAGGTGCGAACTTTTCTCTCCTCGTCATTCATGACCTCTCGGAGCATGATGAGCCAAGGAGGAAAGTGGTATGAAGAGCCCATTGATAATGTTAAGGCCGAGGAAGGTACCTCTCGGCATACGAGGAAGGCTTCCTCGACACTCATAATTGGGGCATTTATACTTATATGTTGGCCCAAGATTAGCCTTGTTGATGGCGATATACGAGGTCGAGGAAGCCCATGGTTGCTTCTCGTAACTTATACATAGATTATGTTTATAGCCCAATCCACTTGGGCCTGACCCGGACAAGCCCATGTTCGTATCTCAGTTTATACTGTTCAGTTCTATTTCATGGTTTAAACCGTGGTTTAAACACGCAGATCGAACCATAAAATCAAACCGCGGTTCGAACCAAGCCGAACCAAACCATAGCGGTTTGGTTCGGTTTGAGATTTTTTTAAACCGATAACTAGTGATTTGATCTGTAAATTGACCCAAACTGAACCATTTACACCCCTAGTTACTAAGCCTACACGTTTCTAAGTACACAGTTGTAAGTACCCTAATCTGGATCACCCCCTTTCAAGCACACGGGAAACACCGCAGACTCATCAACGCAGTCTCGACGACCTCTGGCACTCAAAACCCTCTCAAAACCCCCAGCCAAACCAAGGGAGGGGCCTTTCTGGGACAAAAAGGGACAAAAGGACCTTTTGGGAATTTTCGAGAAATTGGAAAAGCATACATGGTCCGTACGGACCTCTTTGCTTTAATAATTGCTTGAATCCTCTTAAAGTCCACAATATTCCCTCAAATCCACAGGGAAAATGATTACCCTCTGCGAGTTGGTCCGTACGGACCTCTTTGCATGTCAAGTTGGTCCGTACGGACCTTATTGCACAGGGGACATCATAATTGCAGAATATTCAACATCATCACAGATTCCCTCAAATCGAGGAAAACCAAAATTCTGGATTACCAGGGAGGTCCGTACGGACCTCTTTGCACCAAATCTGGCACTATAAATAGAGGGCTCCCCCTCCTCATTTTCACACACCTCCCACTTCTCTCTTCCTCCCTAGGTCTTCTGGCTTCCCCTCTAAGTCCTTCCGAGGCATTCCCGGCCCCTTTCGGATCCTTCCGAGGCCTTCCGAGCCCCCTCGTGGTGCTCAGAAGCCTCCCAGCGCTCCGCGACGCTCCGCGCTGCCGAGGCACTCTCGAGGTACTGCGAGGCCCTCGTGGTACTCAGAGGCCTTGCACGTCTTTCCACGGTGTCCCGGCTCTTTCCGAGTCAAGCCAGGTGATCCCAAATCACGCCGAAACTCCGCAGTGACTCTTTCCACCCCAACGCACGCCGAACCTGCGCCGCGCGCATCGGAACATCACGCAGAAACTCTGTCCGCGAGACAGGTCCCTCCAGAAGCAATCCCGATCCGTATCGGAACGCTACTCCGACCTCAAACACTATTCCTCGGCGGAAGACGAGACACGAACCAACATTGGTAAGGCTTCCTTCCATTACTATTTCAATACATTTCAATACATAGTATACAATGTAGACATCCGATACATCATGCATTTTTTAAAAGCACACACACACACACACAACATTTAAAGGATATTAGGGGTATCTGAAAGACTCGTTTTACGAGGCGACTCGGGTGAGCTCTAATATTCTAATATTCTCTTCCCGAGGAGTCATCTGACCTCCGAACTCAAAATCTCATCACACAAAAACAGTTTAAAATTATCTTTAAGCGATGCCCTTTTCAATGTTTTGGGCTTAATAAAAACGGCGTGGCGACTCTACGAATGCGAAAACAAAACGGCGAGACAAACCGCTCCAACGCGAAAGATGCCGGATCTTGCCGGGCGCGATCGCGCTGCCTCTCGGATCCGGGTAATTTCGGTTGGCGACTCAGTAGGGACTTTTGTTTTAAAAACTTTTAAACAAAACAAAAGATTTTTAAAACGATGATGAGGGTCAAACTTTCATTTTACCCCCTTCTTTAAGCTTGTTGTGTGTGTGTGCACGTGCTTCGTTTTTATTTTACAAAAAAAAAAAAAAATACAAAAAAATGCATCAATATACATACATTGTGCATACATTTAAAATTCTTCAAAACTTACATGTTTTAGTCGGAAAAAGAATTTTAGAGACCGCACTACGCGCCTTTGCTTGCCTCGGTTACACCGCACACTACTGCCTTCTTTGCCTCGGTTACACCGCACGCTACGCGCTGCTTTGCCTCGGATACTGCACACTACAACCCTCGGCCGGAGTGGTCTCGGTTGCGGTCCGTTTGGTCTTCCTAGGCCTCTTGGATACGCACGGGATCATTCCAAACATCCCATCCTAGCCCAGCGTCAACCACGCACGTTTGAGTCTTGAGTCACACTCTGTCCGGACTCGGTTGGTTTTTACCCGATCAGGTGTCATACGGCTGGATACATATACCATCTTAGGCCATTTTACGAGTCAAGGCTCGGAACTCGAGATCCTTTGCGCAAGCAAAGCGATGAAAAGGTCATGCTAAAATCTTGACACGATCTTGATTTCGAAGCTACACCCGAGCGATGTTCCGTCCAGGATATACATCCATGCTCATATGACACCATGTCATCACGCCTTTGATACGTCGGCCATGACAATATGACCCGGCCAACGCCTAACGTCCACGAGATCCCTTGCGCAAGCAAGTAAAGAGAAGGTCAATGCCGAACTCTTGACACGATCTTGACTCGGTGGCCGGCTCGGTTCACTATTCACATGGCTAACGCATCAAAACGAACATGACGAGGCTCGGTCCTTAGGTTCGATTTTTCTTTTAGGCGGTGGAAACCGCTTGCCCTATAGGACCCTCGCCAGGCATCCGCTCTGGGATGTCGAAATACGGGTGCAAAACGAGGGGCTTATAGCCGCACGAGATGGTCTCCGGCGACCCGGGATCTAGCATAGTTGCGAAAAAGAAGAGCAATCTTTTCCAACCTACCTAGGATTACGAGAAAACATGTTTTAAGTAAATTAAAACAACAAAAAAAAAAAAAATCATAAATAAAAGAAACGGAAACCGCATGCCACGTGAGCTTTCCCCCTTTTATCCCGTGAGGCCATTCTGTGTCTAAACCTTGCCCGTCACCCCCTCCGGTGAACCGAGAGTGGTTGAGAATACTGGAAGCCGCCTTTTCGGTATCGAGGTCACGAGGTCCGATAGCCCTTCCGGTTCGACGGTGCACTTGCAGTCCATACTCTCCCATGACGGGATCGACGGATAACGGTGAGGAAACGGAACCCCGCCACTAAGGAACCTCCAGGACAATGGAGGAGGTGCTTTGCGAGCCTTCGAAACCATCAAGAAGCACCAAGAAGAGCAACAAGCCTGGATCGTAGACACCTTGCGTCTTCGAGGAACCGTTGCGGTTCCCAGGCGACGGAACCTTTGTTCTCATAGAGGACGAAGACATACCGGCTCCCAGGATTTCTCAAAGCTATCGGCGGAGTCCCGCCTCCGCCAAGCTACGAGATCCCGGCAACGCAGCGGCTCTCGCTCAAAGCTCCCCTCGGGCGTCGGTCAGCGGCTCAGGCATGCCCGCCTCGGCCACGGTCGGTTTCTCGGCTCTGCACATCAAGCTCGGTACCAACGGCACACATACGTGCTGCTCCGTCGGATCCCAATGCATCTCGGTATCCCCGGGATTCAATCCTTTGCCTCTATACGAGCCTCGCAACCACAATCAAAAGTCCCCATGCTTACCGGGGACGGGCATCCGGCGGATATCCAGACATCTCGAATCTTGCCACTGAGTACGCGATTGGGGCTAACGAATCATTTCCCCGGTTCCCAAACACAA
Source organism: Adenophora triphylla var. japonica (assembly GCA_022495995.1). Taxonomy (NCBI): domain Eukaryota; kingdom Viridiplantae; phylum Streptophyta; class Magnoliopsida; order Asterales; family Campanulaceae; genus Adenophora; species Adenophora triphylla. Next base: position 102,803 of record JAFEMH010000599.1, on the reverse strand, counting down.
CCCTTAGCGGACTGGCAATCACGCCCTCAATTTCAACAACCCGGGGTATGGGTTGGTATACACTCGACTACCTCCCCAGAGACTCCCGAATGGCGATCCCGTGGCCCGATCCGCCTCCCGTCTTCGGTTTCCAGTCCCGAAAATGGAAACCCGCCTCGAGCAGATCCTCACATGGCTTGGTTGATCGAACAAATGAAAGACATGCAAGGCAAGCTAGCTAGTTCTCGGAAGGACTCCCTTATGCCTGCGGATCCGAGCAAAGTGGTCCCTCTCCCTCCAAAGTTCGGGAATGCGGGAAGATGGAAAAGTTTGACGGGACCGAATGCCCAAAACCCACATCGACACCTACGTCTTGGGTATGAGAGCTAAAGGGGCAACCCCTCAACGGATGGCGAGATCACTTTCGGCATTCCCTCAAATCCACGGCACTAAGGTGGTTCCTCGATGTGAAGGCGAAAACCGCTCCACGTGGGATCGAGATCGGTGAAATCTTCTGGAGAAGTACCGTGCCAACCTTGAATGGGAGACAAACCGCCATGACACAGCCACCGAACAAAGGATGACGAACCGGTGGGCGAGTTCTACAAAAGATGGGCTGGAAGCTAAGCGAGATAATGGATCCACTTTCCAAAGAAGAAGCGAGATGGACATCTTCCATTCTGCCTCAAGCCATCTTTGAGGACCTTGATCGGCCACCATTTCTATCCAGGATCTCAGTGCCATGGTCAGCAGGGACAAAGTTTGAAAAGACTACGAGTCTTCAAAAGGCAACGAACCCTGCCTCATCTTACCGCTATCGAACAAACACAGCAACTTCAACTCTGCCCGACCAAAGGAAAGGAAGCGTAGGAGCAGTCACTACATTCGGAGACGGGCTCAAGTAAACCGCGATCAAGCGGCCCCGAAGAATAACAATCCCCCTCGCTTCCCGCGGTTCCGGCATTTAGATAACCTTGAAATGCCCTTGGGTCAAGTATTTGAAGCTTTGGTGAAACGAAATCTTCTCAAACCACTCGAGAATTTCCAACCGAAGACTCCCAAACCCAACATGGATATGAGCAAGCACTGCGCCTTCCACAACTACCGGCCACCACCGACAATTGCTTCGTGCTCAGCGGGTGGTCGAGGGCTCATTGAGGAGGGAAAATTGGAACGCCCTCGTGGTCCCGATACCATCGGAAATCCATTCCCGGAACGACGGGGGTAAACTCAATAGCCTTTGACGAAACTCCAAGCGAGAGCGGACCCACTGCAATTTCGAAACCGTCGGCATCTTTGTCCGCTACGGCCCAGGAGCGTGAAACCCGAGTCAAAAGATCTCGTGGCCAGGGAATTCCAACAAGAACGCCCAAGGGCAAGCTGTCTCCCTACGATCTTTGCCCGGCCCAGAGGCATACGAATGGATGGATCGAACGTTCCCCGGAAGGGGCGAGTCAAACGGTAGCACGGGAAGCGGTTTAGCCTTCACGAGACGATGACTTGCCAATATGTGAGAATCGGCACAACGAAGCCCTCCTCATCCTCATAAAAATAGAGATGTTCTTCCTCCCGAACGTCTTGATTGATAACGGCTCCGCGATCGGCATCATCGCTTTGAGCACCTTGAAACGACTCCGCATCGACCGTTCTACGATAAGGCCTTCACCTCGGGTAATTCAGAGCCTACGATTCCTTGCACGACCAATCGTAGGAGTCATCAATGCGAGGATCAATTCGACGTACAAGCTGGAGTCGGTAGAGTTCCAAGTCGTGGAAATCAAACCAACCTTCTCTGCTTTGTTGGGACGACCTTGGATACATCGGATGAAAGCGGTATCATCTACTCTTCACCAATGCGTGAAATTCATCAATGCTAATGGAGCGATCGAAGTGATCCGCGGAAGCGGTGCGATGGCAAGTGCTTGGCCGGCGAAGCTATGACCCGAGAAGAAGGTCAGGACATGACCGAATACTCTTCCCGAGATAATTCTCCTACCACTGTCCGCTACGAAGTGGATCCTTACATCCACGCTCTAAGCGCATGACAGTGGAAATCGAAGAACTCGTAGGTCGGGATGACAACTACGATATATGCGGCGTGAAGAATGCTTGAGAGGATCGAGATGGATGCCCTAATGGAGATTGATCGAGGAGTAGACCACTTACTTCGCGAAAACCCTCTTGCAAGCGGCTCATCACCGATCCCCGGTACAAGACAACCCTCTAGCCGAGCACTCTCGGATCTTACGGGGACGGCCATCACGGCTTAGTTCAATTCAACATTCGGTGTCAGGCCTGGATGAGCAGTGGCGCAACCTCCTCCCGAGGCTTAATCGGGGAAGGAGATATAGCATGCCCCCTCGAATCGGACATTGTAAATGTCGTCAGCAGATCCCGAGATAAAGGCGGATTCTATGAAAGTGATCAACATCGGCGAAGAATCAACTCAGAATCGGCGAATGCTTCGCCCTCCTAGAAGTAGCCCTCGGCGACTTCTATCATCAAAAAACCCCCAAGGGATTTGGTGGCAACACTAATGGAGGGACATCATCGGGGAGCGGCCAAAAACCTCCGCGATCTGGTTTGAAATCGAACCGCATGCAAGCTACTTTCCGGGACTCGTACGAGGAAGATTGGCCACTGAACCGGCCACCACTCCCTCTAGAGCTACGGCCATCCGAGAGTAATGAAGCCTGGTCCAATCCCTCGTCGCCTATAGTCTAGCTTCGAGTCTTGTTGTACGTGAATTCACATCTTTTGAGTCTTTTGACGGCTTTACGCCCGACGATTGTGAGTCTTTGATCAACAATGTACGGTCTTCACGCTTTCAATAAAAGGTCAGACCTTCCTAAAAAATCATTTCATTGCATCTTTAACAAATGATGATGTTAACTAATCAAAACGAGTTAATAACAATTCATCTATACAAAAGGCAAACACATTAATTGAATAAATGCATCAAGCGAACATTTAAGCATGTTGCCAAACGAGAGAAAAACCGGGCCCCAGTGAGAAGGTTTTAATCACAACGATTTGCAAGATTCTTTGAAGAGCGAAAGAGACGCAAGTCAGACGCCATTTCCGGCACATACGGATCTTCGAATACCTCAAGAACGGGAAACCACCTTCATGAACAAGGAAGACCCACACGCGAGAAGGGTCAAAAACCAAGAGCATCATGGCCACTAAAACGCCTCGCCTCTCACTTCGTCATCCTCGGGGACATGCTATACAAGAAACGCTACCGTGGGCCGCTCCTACTGTTGCATCGGCCAAGAAGAAGCAAACAAGTTCATGAACGAAGTCCACAATGGGGCTTGCGGTCCCCACATGAACGCCCGAGCCACGATGCAAATCATTCTCGGGATGGGCTACTCTTGGATCTCCGTGGAGCGGTGCATCCACTTTGTCAGAAGGCTGCGACAAGTGCCAACGGTTCTCCAACCTCAATCATCTACCGCCCCACGATCTCTCTTGCATGACTACACCTTGGCCATTTGCCACTTGGGGAATTGACGTCATCGGGAAAATTGCTCCGCCCGAGCGACAACGGTCGCGAGTTCAATCTTAGTAGCCATCGACTACTTCACCAAATGGGTCGAAGCCAAGTCCTACAAGGTACTCGCCTCGAAGGTCGCGCATTTCCTCGAGGAAAACATCATCTGCCGATACGGCATCCCAAATGAGGTCATATCGAGACAATGGTTCACACTTCGAAGGGGAATTCGACCAGGCTGGCTGAATTCAAGATCACACGCCACAAATCTTCTCCCTAGGCCACAAACAAACGGCGCCGTGGAAGCGGCAAGCAAAACCCTCGAACGGATCATCAGAAAAATGACCACCAGGACGAGATTGGCCGAGAAGCTGCACCTTGCACTTTGGGGCTACCGCACATCGTCGGTCGAGCGACCACGGGAGAAACCCATTTGCCACGACATACGGGATGGAAGCAGTCCTTCCCGTTGAATTGGAAATTCCCTCGCTCAGAGTCTTCTTTGGAAAATGACATCAACGAAGTTGAATGGCTCGGCCAGACACGGCGAATTGGCTCACGCTAGACGAGCGACGACTAAAGGCCATGGAACACGTCAGGAGCCTATCAAAGCGGGATGGCTAGAGCTTTCGACAAGAAAGTCAAATCCAGAGACATCGGGGAAGGCGACCTTGTACTCAAAGAAAAGCCTCCCGCTCGAACCAACCCAGCTGGGAAAATGGGAACCCACATGGATCGGCCCTTTCGTGGTTCAAAGATCTTCTCGGAGGTGCCATGAAGGCAGCAGGACCTAGACGGCAATCCGCTTCATGAATCCGGTCAACGGAAGCAAACTTCGCGAGATACTTCGCCTGAAGAAGAACAGCTGTGCATCTCTTGGCACTCCATGTAGTGTCGAACTACGCGGACTGAGCCCTCTAGTCAGGAGGAACGTAGGCAACCTTAATTGGTCAGGTCTAAAAATACACAAAAAAGTCAAAAGTTTGAATGTCAATCAAGACCTCCATCAAGCTACGCACTTTTCAAGAACACGCCCCAGCAGTCACCTTGACCAAGTCAAACGACGGCGGCAACATCAAAGGACATCAGGGTCGCTCGGCATCAAGCGGTGACTCGTATGCGCTTCCAAGCTAGGGGCTTGTCTTCGCCCTCACGCGCTTCAAAAAAAAAAAAAAAAAGAGCTCGAGCGAGGGCTCACAAAAAAAAAAAAAAAAAGAGAGCTCGAAGGGCTCACAAAAAAAACAAAAATAAAAGAAGCTCGAGCGAAGGCTGCGAAAAAAGAGGTCAAGAGCCCGACGCCGACAAGAGGCAAGGAAGGCTGCGAAAAAGACCATCAAAACGACTTGTCGGAGATCATTCAACCTCTCGGCCAAGCACAAAGCCTAAGCAAAAGGGATTGCCGTCATGGCCCAGGCCTTCGGTCATGAATGCAACAGAAAAGTCAAAGACGGACGCCGACGAAGTGCACAAAAGAAACAAAGGCAAACAAGAGATCTTGCGTCTCGACAAAGCTTTAAAAGTAAATCACAAATCACTAACGGTTACAACATTTCTTGATGAGTTCAAGCACGGTCTACTCTCGAGTTCACAACATGCTAAAGACGGACTTAATACATTTAACAAATAATGTGTTTGCAAATGCAATGAATGGATACCTAGGAGGTCATTCCGCGCCATCTGCGCTTGTCCCCTCGCCATTCTTTCCTTTCTTCCCTCGTCCGGCGAGTCTTCTTTCGCTCCACGTGAACCAACTCTGCGTCTCTCGGTCAGAGATGCGGGGTCCTCCCGTAGAGTCAAACAATCCGGTAGCTCTCGGGGCTTCATTCGCCCGTGCTTCGGCTCGGATCTCCTCCCTGCGAGTGCGCAAAGAGGACCTCTCCTGTCGGTCGGTCAACTCTAGTCTCGTAGTCAAACAAAGTGTCTCCCGTCACATCGAAGGGTCGGACCCGGGCTTCGGCACTCCTAAGGCAATAGCTACTACGGCAACCGGGTCCCGAGAATCGCTACACGCACGCTCTCCAGAGACCACTTGGGGCCCGACTCTGTTTGCTCATACCGGGCCGGAGTGCGAGTCGTCAATACGACACTCCCAGAGCGTCTAAGGAGTACCGCGGGAGGGAAGCGGAATACTTCCATACCTCGGAAAATACAAGAAGGCACTGAAGGCTGCCATACAAAGAGGAACTACCTCCGCAGTAGCAAGGTCATCCCGGCCAACAAAGGCTCTGCTTCATCCCAAGCTGGCAGGAAACAAGCGACGGAATATAGAAGGAGGACCAAGACAAACCTGGAACTACGACAACGTAGGACCCTTCTGCAGAGACCCTCACAGTCTCGATCCTCCGGTGAGGAACCCACGGCGGATCGATGCGTACCAAGGCTGTGCCATCCATCTCTCCCGGGCGGGTGATCCATATCAACGCAAGAGGTCGGCGAGCAAATGACCACGGACTAAACGACGTCGGAGCCTCGGGCATGGCTGAAGTCTCTCTCGCGGCCACAAGGTGAGCAAAGCGGGGCTTCCCCTCTCATAAACGATCCCCGGTCGCCGGACGGTCGATACCATGAAGAGTCTCCCCCGGCACCAACGGGACAATATCCTCTCCGGCTCTGCGGTGCCCTACCACATCTAGCAAGCGCCATCGCAAATGCGAGGGAGGCGACCAGAAAAAGCGTCGCCATCACGCACAAGGCAAAGGCGTCCCAAGAGACATCACTCTCATCATCAACCATGAATCGCTCCGGCAGCTCAGAAATGTCGATATGACCCGAATCAAGGATCATGCCCTGCACTTCTTCCAACGAAGTACGAAGAAAGCCTGCAAGCTTCACGCTCACAGCAGCACCACCAATCAAAGGAAGCGAGATGGCCTCCACCTCCGGTCCTCCAATCAAAGCCCGAAAATCCTCAAAAGTGGGCACAATTTCATTGTAGGAGAAACAGTACACATGCCTCCTAACATCCCAGAACTTCGCGGCAGCCCGCAACAAATCCCAATCAGGAACCAACTCCTTAAAAGACCAAATCGAGCAAAGACGAAACCTTACCTCGAAAGCCCGTCTCTGATGCCTCATACGGCGCCGCATCCACATTTTTAGCTGCTCAAGGAAGTGTGCTTGCCTCTCCTGCGAAAGCCTCGGCAAAATTCTAGGGACGTACGAAGAATCCATGGCAAAAATGGAGGTTCCTAAAAAAAATGGGGAAGAAAGCTCGAAAATGGCTGCAAATTGGGAAATGAGGAAGAACCAGACACTGGAAAGCATTTATCTCCTTCCCAAAAGCAAGGTTGGTCCGTACGGACCTCTTTGCATGCTAAGTATGTCCGTACGGACCTCCTTGCAAACAGAACCCATTTCCCGACAAACGGTACAACAACCTTTGTCCTCGGCGGGACCTTGCTCCAAAGCGCCCAAACACTGGCCAAAGCCACTTCCGGCAAACATACACTACCCACAAACGCTCTCTCAGCTCACGTGGCATGCACAAAATAAAAAAAAATACTAGCAACAATTTCTAGGACAATTCCTAGGAATCCCAAAAATGACATTACACCTTAAAATAAAATCTTTGTTTGCAGGTGCAAATACGAGTGTTTTATTACGGGTACATCAAATGTACATTTGCTAAACAAAAAAAAAAAGAGAAGATATGGAAAGAGGAAAGCAAATGAATACTAATCGGACTCCTCATCATCATCGTCCTCGCCAAGATCATCCGAGAGAGAAGTCGGGCATCCGGTGAACTCGCCCGTCACGTCCTCGTCGTCGGAGTATCGAGCCCCAGTGGGCTGCCACTCAAAGTAATCCAGAAGGATCAAATCCGAAACGAAAGGATCAAAGAAAGAAGGCTCACGAGGATCCCTCGCCTGTGCGTCTGCGGAGGGAAGAGCGATAAAAGGGCTGCTTTGCCTCGGAGCTCAGAAGACGTCCGGCATCCATGCTATATGCCGCCCCCTCGAAGGTCCCTCTGGCTGTGGCTCAGGCTCGGCTCTCGGTGGAGGAACGTCTGAGAATGCCTCGAAGGCATCGGGTGGTACGCCGCACTCGTCGCGAAGACCGGCAAGACATCTTCGATGCCATCTTCTTCGCAAACGACCTCATCGCCACATAACGGCGAGTCGGCATATCATAGGCTCTTCCGGGACTGCACAAGCAAGCGACCAGGGAAACGCTCGGCAATACGGTTATACTCAACAACAAAAGAGAAAAATACGAGAAAAGATGCCAAGATGGAAAAGAGTTGACACACTCACGATCTATCGGGATCCAGCTCGGTATGCGGCGAGGAGCTCGGAAGCGGGTACAGACACCCTCCTCCTCGATCCGTCCCCACGGACATACGTGAAATCCGGCCCGGACATCGGAACCTGCAGGGGAACACTGCGGGCCGGCCTCTCTCTCCTCGCCCAGACTGTGGCGTCCTCGGCTTCCTCCTCACGAAGGCCCCATACTCCTCTCCATACAAAATAAACTCCTCGGCGCCCACACCGCCAAGGTACCTCTCAATCAAGCACATCCGTATCCAGAGAATCAAGCATCCCAAAGGAGGGTCCCTCGGAGCCACGGGAAGCACACTGGGCCATCTTGCCGCAGGAAGACCCGCTCCCAGTGCATGACGTCGCGAGGTCGGGCCGCTGACATCTTCGCATTGCTGCTGTCACCTCGGGAGCTCCCTCAAACTCATCACCCTCATACCCAGGAGCCCCACGGGAACAAAATAAACCCCTCCGGGCTACCCCTCTCCAGGCACGCTCTGCACATCACGTCCCATAGGCGATGGTGAGCTTCCCTGCTGCTCCTCCTCTTCCTCATTTGTACGAGCCCGGCCCGACGATAGCGGGATGCGCGGCAACGGCCCCCAGATCTCTATCCCGGAAGCCTTGGAAAATCTCGTAAAACCACACTGTGACAAAACAAGAAAGACTCGGTGCAAAGAAAACGGAGAAACGACAAGTTGCTAAATCAAAAGACTGACAATAAACTCATACCTCCAAAGCAAAGTCAACAGGAGCCGATGGGCGGCCGCCCCGCTAAACCGGTCGAGGAAAAGTAGAGCTCGGCCAAGCCCGCCTCGCCCCAAGCAATGTCACAAACTCTCTCCAGGATCAATCCAAGCTCTCCAATAGAGCCAAAGGGAGCGCGATCGCGTGGTTCGAGAACAAAGTCTCGGGCAGAGTGCAAACCACAAAAAGGAGCGCGCCCAGTGCTCCGCCGTCACTGGCCGGTACCCGAACATAGGCCCCAATGCCGGCGTAATCCTCGGCTCCACATCGCTATCTGACATCCCCGGACCCTGCGAGGACGAGGCTCAAGCCCGGCGGCTCGGTCAGCCAACGATCGGAGATCATATCTCTCCACCGGCAGTCAGTGTAAGCCCGAACCTCGCCCACTCCAATGGCAATTCAACCACCTGCGGCGGTCGGTGTAGCCGAACCTCGCCCGCTCCAGCGGCAATTCAACCACCGGCCGTCAGTGTAAGCCCGAACCTCGCCCACTCCAACGGCAATTCAACCACCGGCCGTCAGTGTAAGCCCGAACCTCGCCCGCTCCAACGGCAATTCAACCACCGGCGGTCAATGTAGAGCCGGTCCTCGCCCACTTCAACGGCAATTCAACCACGGCGATCAGTGTAAGACCGGTCCTCGCCACCAACGGCAACGCAAGCACCGGTCGGTGTAAGCCCGAACCTCGCCCGCTCCAACGGCAATTCAACCGCGGCCTTCGGTGTAAGACCGGTCCTCGCCCACTCAACGGACCAACCGGGCGTCAACGTTGGCCAGGACCTAGCCCACTTCAGCGGCAACGGCTGGCAAGCCACCGGTCGAGTGGCCCGAACCTCGCCCACTCAACGGCAATTCAAGCAGGAGCCAACACCTCCCGGCCACGAATATCAAGGCACGAGACGCCTCCAAAACGCTCAGCGCAACTCGAAGCACCGGCCTCCAGCGAGGTCCAAAGAGCCTTTCCGGCGGAAAAGCCCTACAAGGTCACGCATCCTCGCCAATTCAAACATCGGCCATCAAAGTAAGCCCGAGCTCCTCCCGACAAGTCAAAGGGAAGTCGTACAAGATTGCATATCCCCAGCACCGGCCATCATCCTTGCCCACTCAACGGCAAAACAAGCACAAGAAGGAGCCAACACCTCCGAGTACAAATCCCAAGGCACGAAACGCCTCCAAAACGCCAAATGGTGAAGCAATCACCAGCTAGCATCCTTGCCCACTCATCGACAACACTGGCAGGCCATCAGAATGGCAGAGCTCCTTTGAAAGAAGTCAAAAGGGAATCCTTGCAAGCCCCTGAGGCCACAATAAATCCCAACGGATGAACAGGCGCGGCCAAGTAAGTCGACCTTCTCCCCAACGGACAAAGCACGAGACATCTAAACCTCTCAAAGCTCAAGGCGGCCATGCCTCCACCACCGCCGCCATGAGGGCGATTCAAAGTCCTCCCGCGTGGCACCAACCGCCGCCCGAAGACGATTCCAAAGTCCTCCCGCGTGGCACGGCCGCGCGAGAAGATGATTCAAAGTCCTCCGCGTGGCACCAGCCGCCGCGACGATTCAAAGTCCTCCCGTGTGGCACCAACCGCGCGACGATTCAAAGTCCTCCGGCGTGGCACCCGACCGCGCCGCGTAAGACGATTCAAAGTCCTCCCGGCGTGGCACCCGGCCGCCGCCGTAAGACGATTCAAAGTCCTCCGCGTGGCACCAACCGCCGCCGGAGAAGACGATTCAAAGTCCTCCGCGTGGCACCAACCGCCGCCAGACGATTCAAAGTCCTCCCGCGTGGCACCCAGCCGCCGCCGGAAGACGATTCAAAGTCCTCCCGGCGTGGCACCAACGCCGCCCGAAGACGATTCAAAGTCCTCCCGGCGTGGCACAAGCGCGCCGCCGAAGACGATTCAAAGTCTCCCGCGTGGCACCAAAACCGCCGCCGGAAGACGATTGAAAGTCCTCACGCGCGTGACCACATTCGGAAGACGATTGAGTCCTCACACTACCTCCCGGCCGGAAGGCTTTAAACCACTCGGTCCAGGAAGACCGTATAAACCTCCCAAATCACTATCTCGGCCGGAAGGCCTTAAACCACCCGATTAGGAAAATCGTAAAATTTCCATCCCGGGACACCACCACGTCCTCACAATTGACCTCGGCGGTCACCACATTTTAGGACACCGCGTCCTTACCATTGACCTCGGCGGTCATACAACACTTCGAGGGCACCACAGCGCCCACTCGCAATTCACGACCTCGAACTACGACCGGGCTTGATTCTCGCCGAGGGATACGTAGGAATCCTATCACGAGGTCCGGCCATCGACCTATACGGTCACCTAGGACACCACCCCATCCTCCTCAGCCCGACCTCGGCGGTCACGACGACACTTCGGGGGCACCACCACGCCCGCATTCACAAAACACTCACCCCACACCCGAACTACGACTAGGCTTGATTCCCGCCGAGGATACGTAGGAATCCTATCGCGGGGGGTCCGGCCCTCCCGGCCTAAACGGTCACACACAATAGGACACCACCACGTCCTCACACTGACCTCCCCGGTCACTTTATCTCCCAGCACGCGATCCAGATTAGGACCCTTATCTTATCGGCGACCCCACTTCTTTCATAAGTGACGTCGTCGAGGGGCTTCTGTAAGTACCCCAATCTGGATCACCCCCTTTCAAGCACACGGGAAACACCGTAGACTCATCAACGCAGTCTCGACGACCTCTGGCACTCAAAACCCTCTCAAAACCCCCAGCCAAACCAAGGGAGGGGCCTTTGCAGGACAAAAGGGACAAAAGGACCTTTTGGGAATTTTCAGGAAATTGGAAAAGCATACATGGTCCGTACGGACCTCTTTGCTTTAATAATTACTGAATCCTCTTAAAGTCCACAATATTCCCTCAAATCCCGGGGAAAATGATTACCCTCCTGCAGAGTTGGTCCGTACGGACCTCTTTGCATGTCAAGTTGGTCCGTACGGACCTTATTGCTCAGGGGACATCATAATTGCAGAATATTCACCATCATCACAGATTCCCTCAAATCGAGGAAAACCAAAATTCTGGATTACCAGGGAGGTCCGTACGGACCTTCTTGCACCAAATCTGGCACTATAAATAGAGGGCTCCCCCTCCTCATTTTCACACACCTCCCACTTCTCTCTTCCTCCCTAGGCCTTCTGGCTTCCCCTCTAAGTCCTTCCAAGGCATTCCCGGCCCCTTTCGGATCCTTCCGAGGCCTTCCGAGCCCCCTCGTGGTGCTTCGAAGCCTCCCCGAGCGCTCCCACGACGCTCTCGCGCTGCCCCGAGGCACTCTCGAGGTACTCTGAGGCCCCTCATGGTACTCCGAGGCCTTGCCTGGTCTTTCCACGGTGTCCCGGCTCTTTCCGAGTCAAACCGGTGATCCCAAATCACGCCGAAACTCTGCCCGAGTGACTCCTGCCACCCCAACGCACGCCGAACCTCTGCCCGAACGCAGCCTGCAATATCAACTTACGCCGAAACTCTGTCCGCAGACAACCGGTCCCTCCCGAAGCAATCCCGATCCGTACCGGAACGCTACTCCGACCTCAAACACTATTCCTCAGCGGAAGACAGACACGAACCAACATTGGTAAGGCTTCCTTCCATTACTATTTCAATACATTTCAATACATAGTATACAATGTAGACATCCGATACAGCATGCATTTTTAAAAGCACACACACACACACAACATTTAAAGGATATTAGGGGTATCCGAAAGACTCGTTTTACGAGGCGACTCGGGTGAGCTCTAATATTCTAATATTCTCTTCCCGAGGAGTCATCTGACCTCCGAACTCAAAATCTCATCACACAAAACAGTTTAAAATTATCTTTAAACTGATGCCCTTTTTCAATGTTTTGGGCTTAATAAAAACGGCGTGGCGACTCTACGAATGCGAAAACAAAAACGGCGAGACAAACCGCTCCAACGCGAAAGATGCCAGATGCCGAGGCGCGATCGCGCTGCCTCTCGAATCCGGGTAATTTCAACAGTCCCATATTTCCAAGTACACTTAGATGTAATAGGTGTCAACCCGTGATAGCATGAAGTTTTGTATCCAAGTAACTCCCTCTGCCTCGAAGAAATATGTACAATTTTACTTGACACAAGAATTAAGGAAAACAGTGTAAAAGGTGATGTGTTATGAGTGTAGATTGTTGAATATGAGAGAGAAAATGAAGTAAGTAGTTAATTATTTTGAGTATAACAAGTGAGTCTCATTTCTTTTTTGGGACTTTGCTTATTACTTTGAGGCAAAGAGGACTTTTTGAATATTAATATGGGACGGAGGGAGTTTATTTTTTGGTCAATTGAAGTAGTTATTTTGTTATATATATTTTTTTAAAAGCTAAAACTAAAGTGAAATCAACTTGATTTGTTTTTTTATTATAATTGTTTTTAAGTCAAAAAAAAAAAAGTAAATAAAAGTATTCTAAAGCTTATGTTGTGTGTAACTTTGAAAAAAAATATCATAAGTTTATGTTATATGATCTTCTAGTTGTTATAATACATAATGATTTTACTTTTTCATTATTTGATATTTAAATTTTATTAATTAAATCAAAATATGAGTCTGTTGATAATCTCAAACTTATTTAAATTTAAGTTCATATTTTTTAGGAGTTATAACGTGTACATTTTTTTAAAAAAATTAAAGTTAATCCAATATATATATATATATATATATATATATATATATATATATATATATATATATATATATATATATATATATATATATATATATATATTAAATAACAAATAATATATCTAACTTTGATTTCATATTATACTCAGTTCATTTAAAATTCATTAGTTAATTAAATTGGTGAGACTTTTGATAATCTAAATATATTTTAGCTAATGTTCCATCTTCTAGGGACTTATTAGATGCACGTATATTTATTACATGTTTTTTATTTTTTATTTAATTTGATTCGTAATGAGAAGACTTTTGATAATTCAGACATTATTCCACCTAATGTTTCATTTTCCTTTAGGAACTATTGCATAAACAATAACTATTAAACGTTTTTAGTTAAAACAAACAATAATTATGATAAATCTAACTGTTGATTTCATATGACTTATCACATTCAATTCAATTAAATTAAGTTACATTAATAATTAAATTAGGAGACTTTTGATAATATCATTTTTTTCTTACAATATGTTCCATCTTCTTTAGAGACTTATTAGATGCACATATATTTTTACATGTTTTTATGTTCAAATTATTTTGATTCATGATTAATAGACTTTTGATAATCCCAACATTATTAAAGTATAAGACTTTTGATAATCCCAAGTTTCATCTTTTTTAGAACTTATTAGATGTATTTATATTTATTACATAATGTTCTTTTGGTTGTCGATATACTTAACGAAAGAAATAATTTAATTGTAAATAATTTTTTCTATTATTTGAAATCATGTTAATTTCACGTAATATACAAATTATATTAATAAAACGTAAGTCAGAGACTTTTTATAATTTCAACAATATTTCACCTAATGTTTCATATATTTCCTTTTGGAATGTATTCGCTTATTGAGTAAAATAATAAAAATAATGATAAATCTATCTTTTGATTTCATATCATTTAAAATTCAATTGATACTTAAGTTATATTAGTCATATTAAATTATGAGACTTTTGAAAATCCAAGTTTCATCTTCTTTTAGGATGTATTACCACTTAGATTTATTACATAGTGTTCTTTTAATTGTTTTAATGCACAATGAGTTTACCTCTTCATTATTTGTCATTGAAGTTTTAATTAAATCAAAATATGAGTCTTTTGATAATCTCGAACTTATTTAACTTAAGTTTCATATTCCTTTAGTAGTTACAACATTGAAATTACCTGATCCGGCGCGCGGACGACATCTTCGGTTTTTGAAAGTGTGCTGTTTTGTAGAGTCGCCACGCCGTTTTGATTATGCCCAAAACATTAAAAAAAAGGCTGTTTTGTTGTGTGATGAGATTTTGATCGGGAAGAGGTATTTTGAGCTCACCCGAGTCGCCTCATTTTCATGAGTCTTTATGTACCCTTCTTTCTTTAAAAGTTTTGTGTGTGTGCTTTTTAAAAATGCATTTGAAAATAATATCTACATTGTTGTAAGTACCCCAATCCGGACCGCTCTCCATCCGAGCACACGGAAAACACCGAGGACTCATGCAAACGTGATCCCGGAGACCCGTAACCTCCAAAAAGTTCAAAACCACCAGCCAAACCAAGGGATAACCTTCAGGGATAAAATGGGACAAAAGGACTTTGCAGGAATTACAAAAAAAAGCCACTTGACCTCATGGTCCGTACGGATCACTTTGCAGAGTGAAAATATGGATGAAAAAATCCTCTTAAAGTCCACAATATTCCCTCAAATCCGGGAAAACAAAAAAAGTGGTAATAACTAAAGAATCTGTGCGGACCACTTTGCATTTTTCTTGGGCCTATAATAGAGAGCTCCCTCTCTCATATTTTTCACACCTCCCTTCTCTCCTCCCTCCCCTAGCTTGATGGGACACTTCTAAGCCTTCCCGAGGCCTCCCGAGCCTTCCCGAGGCCCTTCGAAGCCCTCCCGAGGCACTCCGAAGTCCTCTCGAAGCCCTGCCGAGCCATCCCGAGGCCCTTCGGCCCTTCCCGAGGCCTCCCGAGCCTTCCCGAGGCGCTCCAAAGCTTTCCTAAGGCTCTCCGAAGTCCTCTCGAAGCCCTGTCGAGCCATCCCAAGGTACTCCCGAGCCATCCCGAGGCACTCCCGAAGCATCCCGAAGCCCTGCTGGTCCATCCCGAGCCATTCCGAAGCATCCTGAAGCCCTGCCTGTCCATCCCGAGGCACGCCGAAGCTTTGCCCACACATACCTAGCCATCCCGAGGCACGCCGAAGCTTTGCCCGCACATCCCAAGGCATGCCGAAGCTCTGCCCATACATACCTAGCCATCACGAGGAACGCCGAAGCTCTGCCCCGCACATCCCGAGCCATCTCAAGGCATATCCCGAGGCATCCCGAAGCATCCCGAAGCGCTGCCGGTCCATCCTGAGCCATCCTGAGGCATCCTGAAGCTCTGCCGGCACACACCGGTCTATCCCGAGGCAATCCCGGTCCATCCCGGACAGTCCCGATTGACCCCCCGACGTCTCAAATCAGCCACATTCCCTCGTGGAAGATAGACACAAACCAACATTGGTAAGGCCTCCTTCCAAATCTCATTCAATTAATTTCAATATTTAAATACATAGTCTACAATGTAGACATCATTTTCAAAATGCATTTTTTAAAAGCGCACACACACACACAACATTTAAAGAAATAAGGGTATCAAAAGACACATGTATACGAGGCGACTCGGGTGAGCTCAACTATCTCTTCCCGAGGCGTAACCTGACCTTCGAACTCAAAAATCTTATCACACAACAAAACAAACTAAAACAACCTTTTCTCAATGTTTTGGGCACGATCAAAATGGCGTGGCGACTCTACGAAAGACGCAGCACAGCCGCACAGCGCGAGATGACCGTCCGGCCACGGATTGGGTAATTTCAGTTGACGACTCTGCTGGGGACTTTTGCTTTAAAAAATTTTAAAATAAAAAAAAGATTTTTAAAACAATGATGAGGGTCAAACTTTCATTTTACCCTTTCTTTAACAGTTATATGTGTGCATGTGCTTTACTTTTTTTGCATATTCAAAAAAAAAATACAAAAAAATGCATCATAAATACATCTGTGTACATACATTTAAAATTCATTCTGCAAAACTTTCTGTTTTCCTCTGAAAAAGAATTTTAGTGACCGCGTACTCTTATCATGTACATTGAACACTACAACCCCAAACTCGGGATGGTCTCAGATGCAGTTCAATTGGTGTTCCTATGCCTTTTGAGCGCGCACGGGATCATTCCAAACTTCCCTTCCTAGCCAGTGTCAACCCTGCCGCTTGCGTCATACTCTGTCCAGACTCGGTTGGTTTTTGACCCAGTCCGTGTCATAAAGCCTAGATAAATATCCCATGACGGCCATTATCTGAGTCAAAGCCCAGAAATCAAGATCCCTTGCGCAAGCAAGACGATGAAAGGCCATGCTAAAATCTTGACCTGATCTTGATTTCCGAAGCTACACCCAGACAATGATCCATACCGGATATACGTCCATGCTCACATGAAACCATGTCATCAAGCCTTTAACGCTTCATCCATGACAATATGACCTAGCCAAAACCTAACGTCATAGATCCCTTGTGCAAGCAAGGTAAAGAGAGGTCATGCCGAACTCTTGACCCGATCTTGACTTAGGTACTGGCTACGTTCACTATTCACATGGCAGACGCATTAAAACAACATGACAGGCTCGGTCCTTAGGTTTGGTTTTTTCTTTTGGCCGGTGGAAATCGCTTTCCCTATAGGACCCTCGCCCGGGGTTGTCCAC
Organism: Adenophora triphylla var. japonica; assembly: GCA_022495995.1. NCBI lineage: Eukaryota > Viridiplantae > Streptophyta > Magnoliopsida > Asterales > Campanulaceae > Adenophora > Adenophora triphylla. Next base: position 85,861 of record JAFEMH010000599.1, on the reverse strand, counting down.
CTTGGGAAGTCGAAATAAAAGTACAAAACGAGGGGCTTATAGCTGCACTAATGGTTTCCACTGACCTAGGATCTAGAATAGTTGCGAAAAAGAAGAGCAATATTTTCCAACCAATTTAGGATTCTGAGAAAACACGTTTTAAGTAAATTAAAACAACAAAAAAAAACATAAATAAAAAAAGGAAACTGCATGTCGCATGAGCTTTCCCCCTTTATCCAAAAAAGGCCTTCCCAAGTCTAAACCTTACCCTTCACCCCCTCCAGCGAATCAAGAGTGGTTAAGAGTACCCGGGTGCCGTCGTTTCGGTGTTGAAGCCGCAACGATGGAAGGTCGACAGATAACAGCGAGGGAAACAGAATTCTGCCCCCGATAAATTTCCCAACGATGGAAGAGGTTTGGCAAGCTCTCAGAGCTCTTGAAAATGCCAAGGCAAGCAACAGGCTTGGATCGAAGGTGCCATGCTTCATTTCGGAACATTGGTCATCCCCCAATCAGCTGGGGCTCCCATGAAAGAAGAGGACGGGCCCGCTCCCTCAGCTCCCAGAGTCTCTCAATATACCCTGGTATCTAATCCTTTGCCTCTATACGAGCCCCATAGCTATGACATAAAGTCACAAGGCCTGCCAAGGAGGGACATGCCAAGTCAATGCCCCGAGGTCCCAAGACCGCCACAAACTGTCAAACACATTTGGTGGGACATCTGCGACTGCCCCGCGTGTCTAGATGTTGATTTCCAAGATGAGATAAGTGAGGACCGTCCCCCAAGAAAGAGAAAATCCTCTTCACAACAAAAACTGAAAAAGAGGTACGAAGCCGGTGATCCCACAGTTGGAACCCTAGGAGAACCATCTGGAAAGTTTGACTACTATGTCATTTATTCCAACAAATCTCCTCAGCCTAACTCAACTCAAGTTCATGGCAATTTCTGCTCCATGATAAGCTGGGACGAGCTCCGCACAGCAACCAATGGTCCAAGCATCCTGGCGCTCCAACCTTTAACTTGGGAAGACATCAAGGCCAGCGTCAAAGCCCCAAGAAAAGGAATAACGGTGAACGAGCTGAGGTGCGATGTATGGCCGCATGCTAACCAGGGCCCTCCCATGGCAGAATTGGGAGAAGCAAGCAAAGAAGGAGTAAGGCCAGAAGTGAACGTACTGACGCGTTTCGGCCAGATCCCTGTGAATCCTCCAAGGACAGACAAGAGGCCAGCCATACTTGAGCCTCGAATCGAGAAAGGCCCCTATGCCAAAAAAGTTGAAGTGCTTGACCCAAAGGCTGATGACCCGATCTTGACCCAGCTCAAGCGAACTCAAGCCAACATATCCCTTTGGTCCCTACTCACTTCATCTTATCCTCCCAAGCTCAAGCTGGAAGAAAGTCTAGCCCAAACCATAGTCCCAATCGATGTGACCCCGGATGAAGCAGTCCAAATTATCGGCAATATTCACTATGGTAACATAATTACCTTCATCGAGCTCAATCTGCCAAAATTTGGGGCTAACCATAACGAGCCTCTCTACATCACCGTTCAACTCAACGAGCGTCACCTTCCTCGGGTCTTGGTAGATGGAGGATCGGCCATGAATGTCCTCCCTGCCAAAATGATGGACTTGCTAGGAATCAAGCCAACCGATCTAAAGCCATCAACTCAGACGATCAAAGCTTATGACTTAACGTCTCGCTCAGTCTTGGGGGTAGCCACTCTGAACCTGTGGTTCAGAAAACAGGTGATACCAATAGACTTCCAGGTTATCGACATCCCGATCACCTTTACTACCATCTTGGCCGGCCTTGGCTGTACCAAATAAATGAGGAAGGGAATGGACTTCCGTTAAGTTCCATTAAAGGAGGACGGGCTTACTTTGGAGGCCGGAGTTGGAAATGATGAAGGGAATAGACTTTCGTTAAGTTTCGTTAAAGGAGGATGGGCTTACTTTGGAGGTCGGAGTTGAAGACGAGTGATGATTGAGTTTTACTCTCATCCATTTAATACTTTATAAACTTATTCTTAGCTTAATCCTTGAGTTTTGTGTGTTTTAATGGGTGTTTTAGTGTTTTTCTAGTTTTTCAGGGGTTCAAGTGAAGATATGAGCTAATTGGAAGCATTTTGTGAAATTTTAGAATCTTCAGGGACCTAATTGTAAATAGCGGAATTCAAAGGAAGATAGCAGTTTTTTTCAAGTCTACAAGGGGCCAAAGTGCACATTTGAAGAAGATGGATGGTCTTTCATCTCTTTGTTCCCTTACACTACGTTATTTATTTGTGGAGAGGTTTCTTTATAAAAGGGAGAGAGCTAGGGAGAAATAGAAAAAAAATAGCGAGAATCATCTTATCATTTTTTTACATTTCTCTTGGTCTTCATCATGGTTTCCATTGGTAGCTAAACATCTAGTTCTTGGGATTGGAGGTAACAATTTTATGCTTTAAGTTTCTATTTTCATCATTTCCATTGTAGACTTGGGATTATCAAGTAGTTTTTAATGGAGTTTTCGAATATGTATGTTGAATGCCATATTTGTTCTTGAATAATCTAGAATTATAATTGTGAATCGCCAAATTCTCAATTGTAATTAGTCTTTGCTTGATAATGACAATTTTTTGAATCCCCGCCAAAAGATTCATAAGATTGTGGTTCTTGTTGTTCTTATTTTCTAAATGGGTTTCTAATTAATCTATGAACGGGCCAAGGGAATAGATTAATTGGAGACACTTGAGTGCAAATCACCCGCCTAAGTGTCCCAATCATAATTTTATAAGAACGAACCCCAAGTATACTTTGATTGATGATTATTGAAATTTGAGCATAATTGTGAAACCAATCCCGGGAATTCCATTTTATTATTAAACTCTCTTCTATAAAAAATTTAGTTATTTCTTCAAAATCATTAGTTTTTAAAATAACAAAACCCTCGTTTTTTATTAAATCTTTGTTAGAGCAATAATTTTTTCTACTTTGAATACGTGTCTCGGTGGTTTGACCCTACTTACCCTATCTACAAATCAATGGTAGGTAGTTTGAGTTGGAATTTACTTTTGACGCATTTCGACAGTCGTCAAAATTTGGCGCCGTTGCCGGGGACGCATTTATTTTAAAGTTGACTTAATTATTTGCTATTGTGAATATTATTTTGTATATATAGTTGCTTTCTCTTGTTGATGCGATGGATGTTGTGGTCAATTGGTAACAACTCTGGATGTAGTGACCGACGACTAAACATTCAAATGGACTCAAGGATGTATAACTATGACATCTATGAGTCATGTGGAAATTGTGGATTATACTCTCATGGTTCTTATGAGTGCCCTTAGGGGACATATTCTTTTGAGTATTATCCACAAGAGGGGAGTCCGTTCCATTCACAAAGTCAAGGATGGAACAGTTATGAGCCACATTACTATGAGCCTTCTCATCCTCAACTTGAAAAGCAACCATGGGAGGAAGCTATAGAAAGAGATAAGGAGGAGAACCGACAACGCGATAGTCGAATAGAGGCAACCATGAGTAACATATCGGCACAATTGGACAAATTGATAGAGGCAGTGAGGAATCAAAATTCGACCATAATCCATGCACAACCCAAAGAACAACTATTGGGGGACTGTAAGTACGCCAATCCAATTCGCAACCTTTCCAGATGCATTTTAATATGATAAAATTGCATTAAGCGGCGTTTTGGTAAATTCCCGGTCTGTTCCGAGACTTCCGGAAACATTTCATAAGTTTCTCGCGAAGGAAGTATTTTTTAGTATTTTTCCCGGACAAAAGGACCTATAGGGAATTAACTGCTTTGGACTTTTAAGGAATTAATTCGGAATGTTCCAGAAGCAGCATTTGGCGCCAAAAACAGTTATTGCTTGCTTAAGTCGTGCGAGAGATCGAAGCATGGAAAGTGGATGCGTGAAGTCGTGCGACACTTCATGCCCATCAACAGCAGCTATAAATAGAGCCCTCTCCCTCTCATTTCAGGACCCCCAATTTCAGCCCCTAAGGTCACTCTGCCAAATTCGTGCCAGAAACCCCTCTCTCTCCTCCTCCTACACACAACACCTTCTAAATCTTACCAATCCAACCTCCCTCCTACACACTTCAATCATTTACCTTCATATAACCCATACAAACTGAAGTTCTGAAGACTATCACCCCATCTGTGCTCGATTCCACGTCCAGAGGCTGAATTGAAGGCCAATACACCTAACTTGGTGTATTGGTGGTGGACCTACAAGGGTAACAAGTCTATCTCCCTCTCTCTCTAGATTACTACTCGCCTAATTGCAATTCACTCCCTCCACCTGGTAATTGAGCTCCATCCGCTTCGATTATCAGGTGGCAACTGCCATCTCTCTGTTTAAATGTGCTTTGCTTGATCCAATTGCATGTTCATGATATAATCTAATTGTAATTGTAATTTGGTTGTCAAGGGAGTGTGGATCTCCCATATTCACACTCCTTTGGCCGATCTGGTATTGATTCGTGTTGTATTGAATTGATTTGGTATGATGATCTGATTGGATTTGGTATCTGTTGTTTCTGTTTATCTATTTGTAAGATCCCTGCAGATGGTAAAATTGTGTCACGCGACACATCGTGTTAAGCATGTCCTGTGTCACGCGACACGTGGTGATCATTTGCAGAGATCATTCTTCTGTTGTAAGTTTGTTCATCCAGATCACTTGTCATTCAAAACAGAGTATGGATCCTCAATTTCCGCACTCATTTGAAATGATTTTGGATAGAGTTGTGTTCGTTCTATGCTTGATTTGTAAAACCTCTGCAAAGTGTCTTGTAGTGTCACACGACACAATTGATCCTTCAGATCCTGTGTCATGCGACACAATAGGCCCTCTGCAGTAGGTTCATTTCAGTTGTATCCCTGTTCTCCCTCGTTGTAAAGTGGGATGTGGCCTCCCAGAGTCAATGGCTCACAAGTTGTATTTCCCTTTGTTTGTTGATCAATAAAATAAAGCATTAACATGCATTTTGTACATATCTTGTCATACATACTTCGCACACACTTCTGAATGAGTTGAATGTTGAATATAGAAAGGCTCGTCTACGAACGAGGCGTGTTGGGTGAACTCTCGGTTCTTCCCAACACGTAACTTGACCCCCGAACCCATTTTCTCTCTTAAAAAGGTTTTCAATGTTTCCTCTAAAACGGCGTGGCGACTCCTCATTTTTATTTTTTTCAGCGAGCGTTCATTCAGTGGCGACTCTGCTGGGGACTTGAAACTTGTTTTTCAAAAGTGGGTCAAACTTTCGTTATTGTTCAACATTCATCTCATTCATTTGTGTGTGCTTGGTTGTGTGACATTCTATGTGCCTAAAATGCATTTTATTGCTTTGCTTTATTCCCTCCCCCTTCCTTGCTTCCTGTTGAGATTGTGCTAGTGCTGGGGCTGAGTCATTGCATTGTGCTTGGAGGCTGGGGCTGATTTGGTCTTTGTTCAGATTCTGGATATGTGACTCCTTCTGTCACGCGACAGAGAGTGCCTTGGTTATCCTGTGCCCCGCGACAGAAGGTGGTCACTCTGCAGGTTTTGGTTTCCAGTTCAGCTGTGATTGTGGGCAATCCCCATGATCAACTATTGGTCCTTGATTATTATGCTCTGCGGGGATGTGTGTGTGAGTAGTTTTCATTTCTCCCCCTTTTCAAATAAAAAAAATAAAAAAATAAAAAAATCATTTTTTCGCAAATAAAGGAACATAGTCAGCCGCACACTACTTCACGTAGATCTAGAACCCTCGAGTGCGATTGACGGCATCGCGGACAACCATGAAATTCGCCTACGCTTGAGCGCCTGAAATCAAACCTATCCCCCTAGCGCGTTATAGGTGGCGCCACACTTTTAACCTCACCCAAAACGGTTGGTTTTGACACGACATTTTCAAATACACTAAAATGAGTTGTTTCAAAATTCTTAATAGACTTTCGTACCTCCCCCAAACCCTAGCACGTGTGGGCATGTTGCCAACGCAACATGGTCTCACGAAAGGACATGTCGTTCCCACGGCATGTTCTAACGAGAGATCATGTCTCTTTGTCAACGTGCACCGACGAGAGGTCATGCCGGATTTTTCCTTGAAATTCTTCAGGAATACCCGTTATGCTGCCCAAATTTCTCCAGAAATTGGGGCTGCTCGTTCGTCCCATAAATGCTTTGGTTTTGTTTAGGTATTATCGCCCATTATTAATTTTGACTCAACGCATTTGGTGTATTTTTGGATGATGTGTCCCTAGGTTCCCCCGAGGTCTAGATTGCGTGAAATAAAGGATTAGCCTTTCCCAACCGTTCCTAGGACTTAAAAGACACCGATTTCTACTTGGAGATTAATAAAGTGTTGCATGAGTCCATCTCCTTCTGTATTCTTCCCTCTCCCATACCTCCTCAAGATTCTCTAACCTCCGCCTTATACACGCTCTTCCCGCTCCAAGGCTACGGCAAGTTGGGTGTGCGCTCTCGTTCCCGGCGCTCATTGGTCCACATTCCCGAGGCGGAAGCAGTTCAAGTGCCCGAGTGATTGTTCATCTGATTCGGAATCCAAAATGCTTGGTGCAGAGAAGATTATGGCCCACTAATCTGGAAGTTCATATCCTATGGGTCAGCAGAGTGCAAATGGTGTGTCCATTGGAAAGTGGCGAGCTACCCTTGAAGCTATTTTTTCTCGCGAGCGGGAGGCCCGGGTGCTTGCTCAGATTGTTAAAGCTAAGGAGGACGACTTGCGAATGACAAAGAGATCGAGAAGGGTCCTCATCCCACCGATGGCAACGATTCTCTTCCTCCCGTCTGAAGTTGATGCAGTCGATCAGTCCTCGTAGGATCTAGAATGTCCGCTGTTGGACACGAGTCTGTTAAAGTCCAAGTTGGACCAGCTTTTGCTTTGCAGTAATAAAATCTTTGTTTCTCTTCTTGCTAGACTCGAGACATTACTAGCACACCTGCGTTACACTCGATTGAAATGGTCTTATTCCAAATGATCACTTGTGCTGCTCACCGACTAATGCTTTGAAATGACTAATGTTTGAATCGATCAGAATGAGAAAATCGACTGATATCATTCCCAAAGTGGGGCTTACCAACTCCCCATCTCGCATCGCCTGTGCTCACATATCTTCCTTCGTCCTCACTATCTCGTTGTTCGATGAATTTGCACGGATCTTTCTCAGAGTAAGCTTAAGAAAGCAAATGAAGACTCAATCTCGTTCGGATCATCCGGTAGGGACTGCGGTTGAAACCTTTCACCCATAGGAAGCCATCACCTCACCCTCACCAAATAATATCCCTTCATTTCAAGATCGGCATGTTTGAAACCCGTTTAACCATCTCAAGAAAAAGAGGGACTATCCTTGAGGCTCCCGTGATTCAAAAGAAGATCGACCTGTTCCAAGCTCAAGAACGACGGAAAGCAATGATCCATCCTGGGGACTAGCTGAAATGCTCCTCTCAAAGACAAAATTGAAAAAAAAAGAGAGAGACAAAAATACGAAAAAAAAGAATAAAAAAAAAGAAAAGAAAGAGAGCATAGTCCCCAGCGATCCTCTCAAAAGCAAAAAAAAATCAAAGGATCCGGTCGTTACTCAAGAGGAGTCTCAGAGTGAACAAAGAGACAGCACGGATGTCCCTCACCATTACCTCTAGCCAATCCCAAGCCGTCCTCTCCATTTTAGAGGACATTCCCATTACCCTTACCTTTGCCTTTAGCCAAAGCCAAGATTGACCTCTCATCCTTAGAGGCAGCAAAGATGCAAAAGATTTCCCTCACCTTAGAAATCCCAAACACATACCCAAAAGTCAACCTCTTATCTTTAGAGGTCCAGTCAGCAAAAAAGCCCAGCCGACCTCTCACCCTAAGAGGTCATGATATCCTAAATCACCCGATAGCCGATCGAAACCCCGAGACCCAGTCGCAGTTCCTACCGGATGGCAGTTTCATTCCAATATCGTCGAGATCTAAAACAGATTATTGCTTAAAGCGGAGCCAAATCCATCCCGGCTCAAAGGACCATCAATTGAAGGTTGTGCAAATTTCATCCATTCATTCGACGTTTTATGTGAGCATATTTCATTTCTCCTTCGCAAACACTTGCCGTGAATGTCCCACCGGGGCTTCACACCCGTGTCTCCCATCGACACTCCAAGAGGGTATGTTTTGCAATTCTCAAAATCCTCAAAGTTCCTCAGATCCTCGAATTTCAACGTTCATTCTTTTGATTCGGGATAAGCCCGAACTACGACGACCTGAGCTCCTCCTATGGAGGGGAACGTAGGCAACCATAACTGGTCCGGTCGAAATCACAAATAGATCTCAGAAGATCCGGTCTCCTCAAGGACTATGCACATACACTGTTCATCTTTCCGAGTTTGATTCTTGATATCAGTGGGCTTTCTCCTCAGGATTGATAAAAACATTTGTTCATATCAGCTTTGGCGGTTGGCTAACCCGAACATCAATAAAGGGTTTTAAGCAGCTTTGTGATCATCACGAATAAGACAAGTTTTCAAGTGTCTCGACAAGTCTTCTCTTTCTACATCATAGGAAGATAGAGCTAAACACTGTTTCGGTCAGCAGGGGCTTCCATACACTTTTCCACACCTTGTGATGCTTATACTCTCCCAAAAGAGTCAAAACCAAAAGCGAGAGTGTCATACATAAAATCGGGATTCATTTCCCACCCTCGAAGGATGTGCCCCTGCACGTAAACATTTCTGAGTCTTGTCCAGCGACTGATTGACTGCGATTTGAAATGATGAATTGCCTCTTTGGCCACAAGATGACTCTGTCTGCGATGAAGCTGCATGGAATTTCCTCAAGCTGGGGCTTTGGTTAAGGTATCCCTCCGGCTCTCCTTACCAGATTTCCCTCCAGGTTTGCTTTGCACTGTCAACTAGGGCTTCGCCAAGCCGGGATCGTTCTCTGCACATTCTATTCTACTTGATGTCTCAGACGCGCGATACACTTTGTCCTCACTAGCAATAGACCTGCTGCAACTAGTACACCCGGAAGCGTCCCCGACTTGCCTAGCTGCGCCGTATCATTTTCCCACCTTATAGGAGAGGGTCCACCTCATTATAAACACTTTCAATCCCTCATAGCATGATGGCTACCTACATATCTGCTTACCAAGTCGTGCAAAAAAAAAAACCCTCACTTCCCTTTCATCCCCAGCTGAGATGGACTTGTGCAACAAAAAATTAATAATGCATAAGCAAGAGGTTAAATAAAATGCAAAGCGCCTAGAAGTGTTGTATTTTCCTCCCCCGCAAGGTACAATGATCAAGTGATCATAATGTGATCGTGAGGACTGCCCCTCGAATCACAATCTTGGACAGGTATTCCAAATCCTGCAGGAAGCAAACCCCGCCTTTATTATCTTTGTCAGGCCCAGTCTCCAAGCAATGCCTGTCAAGAAAAAAGCTCCAGCCGCCCCAGTATCCAAGCAACAAGGCTCACCAGTCTCGGGGACTTCAAAAGCCTATTTTGCATGATAAATCGAGACAAAGAAGCCGTACCTATGTTAGTCTCCCCAGCAGTGCGCAACGAGACCAGTGGCCCAAAAGCACCAGAGGAACCTGCCCCCTAGCAAGCAAAGTTCCAAGATCAGTGGCCCCAAAGCACCAGAGGAACTTGCTCCCTAGCAAGCAAAGTTCCAAGATCAAGTGGTCCCAAAGCACCAGAGGAACATGCTCCCTAGCAAGCAAAGTTCCCAGATCAGTGATCCCAAAGCACCAGAGGAACATGCTCCCTAGCAAGAAAAGTTCCCAGATCAGTGATACCAAAGCACCAGAGGAACCTGCTCCCTAGCAATCAAAGTTCCCAGATCAGTGATCCCAAAGCACCAGAGGAACCTGCTCCCTAGCAAGCAAAGTTCCCGTCCTACAAGACAAGTGACCCCAAAGCACCAGAGGAACCTTCTCCCTAGCAAGCAAAGTTCCCGTCCAACAAGACAAATGACCCCAAAGCACCAAGAAGAACCTGCTCCCTAGCAAGCAGAGTTCCCGTCCTACCAGGCAAAGGCCTCGCCGCCAAAACACCAGTAAGAACCCGCTCCCTAGCAAGCATAGTCCCCAGCCTACCAAGCAAAGCCCAAGACACAAAATTCAAACCATCAACAAAGACCGTCCAACATTCAGCAAAATCAGTGAGTTACCAACAAAAAGCAAGTAGCATGAGTCCCCCGACAGCTACACTTATCCCCAGTAGAAGCAGATGTAGTGTGAGTCCCTTGGCAGCTACCCTGCACCAACAAAATGGTATGAGTCCCTCCGGCATCCACAAAGAGCAGCAATAGTAGCGTGAGTCCCCTAGCAGCTACCTTGCACCAACAAAGTGGTATGAGTCCCTCCGGCATCCATGAAGAGAAGCAACAGTAGCGTGAGTCCCCTGGCAGCTACCTTACACCAACAAAGTGGTATGAGTCCCTCCGGCATCCACAGAGACCAGTTGTAGCATGAGACCCTCCGGCAGCTACAACCCGTCAACAGCGATAGCATGAGACCCTCTGGTAGCTACTCGCCAATACCAGTTGCAGCATGAGACCCTACGGCAGCTACAACCTTGCACCAATGGCAGCTACTTGCCACCCGCAGTAGTACCAACCCCTCAAGTAGCTACAGGTAAGCACAGCAAAGGTATGAAGACACATCTCTACCCTTTCTTGCTTAGTGTCAGTGTTGTTTCCGAACTACGATTTGGCTTGATTCCCTTTTTAAGGGATACGTAGGAATCCTTTCTCCAAAGGTCCAGCCATCCGATTCCCCCAGATCACCGTCCAGCCCTCTGCCTTATCTCTTGACCGCTCATTGGGATTGGGTCTTATTTTATCGACAACCTCACTTCTTCCAAATGTGACGTTGCCGAGGGGCTCTGTAAGTACGCCAATCCAATTCGCAACCTTTCCAGATGCATTTTAATATGATAAAATTGCATTAAGGGGTGTTTGGTAAATTCCCGATCCATTCTGAGACTTCCGGAAACATTTCATAAGTTTCTCGCGAAGGAAGTATTTTTTAGTATTTTTCCCGGACAAAAGGACCTACAGGGAATTAACTGCTTTGGACTTTTAAGGAATTAATTCGGAATGTTCCAGAAGCAGCATTTGGCGCCAAAACAGTTATTGCTTGCTTAAGTCGTGCGACAGATCGAAGCATGGAAAGTGGATGCGTGAAGTCGTGCGACACTTCATGCCCATCAACAACAGCTATAAATAGACCCCTCTGCCTCTCATTTCAGGATCCCCAATTTGAGCCCCTAAGGTCACTCTGCCAAATTCGTGCCAGAAACCCCTCTCTCTCCTCCTCCTACACACAACACCTTCTAAATCTTACCAATCCAACCTCCCTCCTACACACTTCAATCATTTACCTTCATATAACCCATACAAACTGAAGTTCTGAAGACTAGCACCCCATCTGTGCTCGATTCCACGTCCAGAGGCTGAATTGAAGGCCAATACACCTAACTTGGTGTATTGGTGGTGGATCTACAAGGGTAACAAGTCTATCTCCCTCTCTCTCTAGCTTACTACTCGCCTAATTGCAATTCCCTCCCTCCACCTGGTAATTGAGCTCCATCCGCTTCGATTATCAGGTGACAACTGCCATCTCTTTGTTTAAATGTGCTTTGCTTGATCCAATTTCATGTTCATGATATGATCTAATTGTAATTGCAATTTGGTTGTCAAGGGAGTGTGGATCTCCCATATTCACACTCCTTTGGCCGATCTGGTATTGATTCGTGTTGTATTGAATTGATTTGGTATGATGATCTAATTGGATTTGGTATCTGTTGTTTCTATTTATCAATTTGTAAGATCCCTGCAGATGGTAAACATGTGTCACGCGACACATGGTGATCATTTGCAGAGATCATTCTTCTGTTGTAAGTTTGTTCATCCAGATCACCTGTCATTCAAAACAGAGTGTGGATCCTCAATATCCGCACTCATTTGAAATGATTTTGGATAGAGTTGTGATAATTCTATGCTTGATATGTAAAACCTCTGCAAAGTGTCTTGTAGTGTCACGCGACACAATTGATCCTTCAGATCCTGTGTCATGCGACACAACAGGCCCTCTGCAGCAGGTTCATTTCAGTTGTATCCCTGTTCTCCCTCGTTGTAAAGTGGGATGTGGCCTCCCAGAGTCAATGGCTCACAAGTTGTATTTCCCTTTGTTTGTTGAGCAATAAAATAAAGCATTAACATGCATTTTGTACATATCTTGTCATACACACTTCGCACACACTTCTGAATGAGTTGAATGTTGAACATAGAAAGGCTCGTCTACGGATGAGGCGTGTTGGGTGAACTCTCGGTTCTTCCCAACACGTAACTTGACCCCCGAACCCATTTTCTCTCTTAAAAAGGTTTTCAATGTTTCCTCTAAAACGGCGTGGCGACTCCTCATTTTTATTTTTTTCGGCGAGCGTTCATTCAGGGACTCATTGGGGAACTTTGTCTATGAAGACTCCGATGAAGAACTTGAGAATGAACTACAACAAGAGCCACTTTTGGAAAATGAAATGGAGGATTTTGTCTATGAAACCTCCTATGAAAATTCTAGTGAAGTGCAATTGTATTATAGTTCGGGTTGTATGGAGACGGAAGAAATTATAGAAAAATCATGGCATAAGCAAGTTGATGAAATTGAGCTTGCTCTTTATGGTGAGATGCGGGGCAATGAATTTCAAGAAGATATGGTCACTCTCGCCAAGATCGACAAGCCATGTTTGAATGAACACCAACCTCTACTCATGGAAAATGCCGATGACGAATCCTCCATCATTTTGGTGATCCCTCCCATCTTTGAAGACGGAGAAAGTGGCAAGGACTCCCGAGAGAAGAAGCCCAAGAAACTTAAAAGTCAAAAATTCCCTTGGGCCCTAAATGGTCATATATCAAAGGGAATATTTATGGGGCTAAAACTGAAAGTGAAGACCCGCGAGACGGTGAAGTGGGCAAAAGGAAGGAAGGTGAAGGTTAAGATAACCTTGGCATCGGTCTAGCTATACGACATTAAACAAAAGCGCTACTTGGGAGGCAACCCAAGGTGAGTAGTCTAATTTGTAGTTCCTTTAAAGTTAATTGTTCCTTTGTTTTCATCACTTTGAGGACAAAGTAATAATTAAGTTTGGGGGTGTAAAGTTTCTTAGCTTAGATTTCATTGTTTTCATTTAAATGTTTTCAATTAAAAAAAATAAAAATAATAATTTCGTGGTACAGTGCTATTTTACTTGGTTTTATTTGTGATGTGTAGGAGGAGTGAATCTGAGCATTTCATGGCCTACCCATGAAAATTATCATGGCCATGAAGTTTTTTTTGGTAGTCAAAGGTGCAAGTGGATCTGCGCATACCATGGGCAGGCCATGGTTTTGTCCATGGCCATGGACGCCAAATGGGTGTAAATTTTCAGCATTGTCCATGGGGAGGCCATGGTTTGATCCATGGCCATGATCCAAGAATGTACAAAATAGAGGGGTTGTTTAAGAAATTAGGGGAGGGGGTCAATTGAAACTTTCCATTAATCAGGGGTTAGTTAGAAAAAAAAGGAAAAAAAAATGGAAAAATTGAAAGGTCCCCCAACCTTTCACAAACCCACGTCCTCCCCTGTCCTTCCAGTTTCCATCGCCCAAACCTCCCTTCCCTTCCCAAATTCGGCCAAAACCCTCTTTAAACCAACGCCACTCCCTCTTCCGTTACCATCTCCCTCTTCCCTTCCTTCCCGGTTCCAAAACCCTTCCCCTCCTTCTCCAATCTAGCGATAACCTCCCTTCCACCAGTACCAGTGAAACTCACACCCTCTGCGATCTCTCCAAAACCCAAATTTCAGCCAGCCGCTAACCCTTCCCAATTCGGCCAAAACCAAAACCTTCCCCAAATCCGGCCAGAGCCCTAACCCTCTTCACGTTTTCCCCTGCTCTCCTTCTTCCCTTTTCAAACGCTCTCTAACTTCTCCAATCAAAGCCATCGCCAAAATCCTTTTCCAGTCCAGCCGAATTCCCCTCCACCGATTCAACCCACTGTCAGTCCTTCATCGCCTTGTGCTTGTAGCGGTAGTATTAAGTTTGTTCATTAGGACTGCCTTCTCCAGTGGCTCAATCATAGCAACGCTCGCCAATGCGAGTCATATTGTTCTTGAGAATAAAGAAAGAGCTCTGGTTTAGATAGGTCATTTTGGCCTTCATTTCAGTTCTTTTACCAAGTGAGAAACATGTTGTTTTTTGTTGTTGCTGTTGCATCATTTACCCATTGCCCGTCGTGCGGGTCTCTCGCCTGATTGACTTTGTAAGTATCTCATCCTTTTTATTTATGTTTTTTTTATTATTATTCACATTAGGACAATGTGCATATTAAGTTTGGGGTGAGAAATATATATATTTTGTGTTGATGTTTCTTAGGTTAGTTTTAATTTAGTATTTATTTAAAAGGAAAAAAAAATGAAAAAAAATTGTTTAAAAAAAAAAGTAGTTAGCCATGTCCTTTTCTTGTATAGTCAAAAGTTTGTTAACATTCTTGGTGTTTCCCATAATTGCATGTGATCTTTTGTGACCGCTAATGAGGATAATGTGGTGTGATAATCTGTATATGCAAGTCTTGGTATATTTTCGATTAATTTTGGTACATTGCTTAAAGGTTATAGTTGTGTCATAAATCTCTTAATTACTCTTGTTAATAATCTCTTTGTTGATAATTTTGGTCTCTTTTATCAAGTTTATAGTACACCATCATCTTTTAATTTATTGATTTTGTTTACTAAATAGCAACATCATGAAAATCAAAATATGGGTACTCCTTAGATGTGTATGGAATTATGTGATGTGACACCCCGCTTGTTGTCTTGTATAAATTTAAAGTGAAATCAAATGGAAGGGGAATGAGAGCAATGGTAATTCAACTGATACTCGGTGATACCTCCAGATGTGTAGATTAATTGGTTAGGGATTATTCTAGCTTAACCAGATTTCTGGGTATGCAGTAACGTTATGGAGAAAGAGCTTTATCGCCATGATGGTCCGTACCAAGCTCGATACCGAAGTGGCTAACTCTCAAACCTTTAAATAAATATTCCTAAAGTAGCTCGGGGCATGGCGTTCGCTGCGACGATGCTTCCTTGCCAAATAGGAGTATAAAGTAATAAATCTCTACCTAGTATTAGGGGTATGGAGTTCGCTGCTACAGTGTACCCTACTTGAACGGTAGAAGATCTTAATGTAATGTGCTTAAATGATCAAGTTTGGGGGGGGTGTAAGTGGTTGTTATGTTGTGAAATTCGAGGGAGTACTCTGATTTGTTTTTTTTGAAGTGTTGCTGTTTGATAGTTAAAGTCAAGAAAATAAAAAATGATTGGTGTACTTAGCTTTATAAAAATAGATCTTGTTTGAAAACAAAGGGAGAGATGATATTCACACATAGATATTTATGGCATGATTATAATGATTAAGTAAGATACCACAATTGATGGGAAAATATATTGATACTTGTCTAGTTAAATGTATTTTATCCCGCGATTGATGGTAATTTGTGATTTATGCAATTGTGTAACAGGCAAGAATGTGGGGACATAGTTAATTATCGGGTAGAGTAATTTGTTTTTAGTTTTGTGTTATTTTAGTTTTATATTGTTTGCTCGAGGACTAGCAAATGTTTAAGTTTGGGGGTATTTGATGAGAGAGTTTTACACTCATCCATTTAATACTTTATAAACTTATTCTTAAGCTTAATACTTGAGTTTTGTGTGTTTTAATGGGTGTTTTAGTGTTTTTCTAGTTTTTCAGGGGTTCAAGTGAAGATATGAGCAAATTGGAAGCATTTTGTGAAATTTCAGAATCTTCAGGGACCTAATTATAAATAGCGGAATTCAAAGGAAGATAGCAATTTTTTTCAAGTCTACAAGGGGCCAAAGTGCACATTTGAAGAAGATGGATGGTCTTTCATCTCTTTGTTCCCTTACACTACATTATTTATTTGTGGAGAGGTTTCTTTATAAAAGGGAGAGAGCTAGGGAGAAATAGAAAAAAAAATAGGGAGAATCATCTTATCATTTTATACATTTCTCTTGGTGTTTATCATGATTTCCATTGGTAGCTAAACATCTAGTTCTTGGGATTGGAGGTAACAATTTTATGCTTTAAGTTTTTATTTTCATCATTTCCATTGTAGACTTGGGATTATCAAGTAGTTTTTAATGGAGTTTTGGAATATGTATGTTGAATGCCATATTTGTTCTTGAATAATCTAGAATTATAATTGTGAATCGCCAAATTCTCAATTGTAATTAGTCTTTGCTTGATAATGACAATTTGTTGAATCCCCGCCAAAAGATTCATAAGAATTGTGGTTCTTGTTGCTCTTATTTTCTAAATGGGTATCTAATTAATCTATGAACGGGCCAAGGGAATAGATTAATTGGAGACACTTGATTGCAAATCACCCGCCTAAGTGTCTCAATCATAATTTTGTAAGAACGAACCCCAAGTATACTTTGATTGATGATTATTGAAATTTGAGCATAATTGTGAAACCAATCCCGGGAATTCAATTTTATTATTAAACTCTCTTCTATAAAAAATTTAGTTATTTCTTCAAAAGCATTAGTTTTTTAAAACAACAAAACCCTCATTTTTTTATTAAATCTTTGTTAGAGTAATAATTTTTTCTACTTTGAATACGTGTCTCGGTGGTTCGACCCTACTTACCCTATCTACAAATCAATTGTAGATAGTTTGAGTTGGAATTTACTTTTGACGCATTTCGACAGTCGTCAACGAGGAAGGGAATGAACTTCCGTTAAGTTCTATTGAAGGAGGACGGGATTACTTTGGAGGCCGGAGTTGGAAATGAGGAAGGGAATGGACTTCCGTTAAGTTCCATTAAAGGAGGACGAGCTTACTTTGGAGGCTGGAGTTGAAGATGAGGAAGGGAATGAACATCCGTTAAGTTCTATTGAAGGAGGAAGGGATTACTTTGGAGGCCGGGGTTGAGATTGTGAGGATGTGGTGGCGCCTCGGGCTGAGATTTATGGAAGGCGTTTGTGCACTGAGATGAAGGTGTTTGTGCTCTGAGATGAAGGCATATCTGCCCTGAGATGATGGCATTTGTTCCCTGAGATGAAGGCGTTTGTGCCTTGGGGTGAAGGTGTTTGTGCCCTGAGCTTTGTTGTTCGAAAGCGTTTGTGCCTGAGATTAAGGCGTTTGTGCTTTGGGTGTCGGACTTACGATGACGGCCGGGATTTGTCTGCTGGGGATATGTATTCTCTGTACGGGCTTACAATGATTGTCGGGGAAAAGAATTCGGGCTTACGATGACGGACGAGGTTGAAAATGAGGAAGGGAATGGACTTTTGTTAAGAAAAGCGGGCTTACGTTGAAGGCCGAGGTTGAACATGAGGAAGGGAATGGAATTCCGTTAAGAAAAGCGGGCTTACTTTGGAGGCCGGAGTTGAAAATGAGGAAGGGATGGACTTTCGTTAAGTTCCATTAAAGGAGGACGATTCCGCATGCGCATATAGCTAGGCATGAAGAATTATCTCTTCAAACGACAGCGGGCGTGGAGAATTATCTCACAAAACGAAGATTAGGTCTCTCGGTTGTGCTAATGTGCGAAGGGTAATCAACCTAATAGGGGTAATTCTGGAGGTATTTTGACTTAAAGGAGAAATTTGGTTGAGTTGGCATCTTGCTGGTGATCGTCGATCTTGTAGAAGTTGTTGAACTGGTATTCACCTTGGGACTTCTCGCTGTGGAAGGCTTTGAGTTTGAGAAATGCAAGAACAGGGTTTGAAATGAGAGGGTCCTTGTTAAAAAGGCATCTAACACTTGGTAAAAGGGAAACCAAAGGAAAGGTGTCAATTTGGTAGAGAGGGACTCAAAGGCACTCTGGTCGAGTTGGCAATAATAATAGCGTGATGTGCGAAAGAGATCTTCAAAATCATCAAATGTGTTAGCTGAGACGATGATTCTTTGCAAATGAATCCTTGTACTAGCTAGGGTAGATGTAAATCAATATTTATGACATGCATGTATGTATGAAACATGAATACAAGCATGATTTTGATAAGTTTTATTGACATACCTTTGCTGTGCTTACCTGTAGTATGATCTCGTGGAGGAGAGATTGGTTGAGGAAGTCACAGACGCGTGGTCGTTAATTTTGAGTGCACCGCATATCGAAGGGATTGAGTCTTAGATCGATGGTCATTCTCGGGTTATGGCGGAATGTACTTGAGGCGATCCTACTTGTCAGTCCAGAGAATCGAAAACTTATTTGTGTTGAGGAGCATTTTACTGGTGGCGATGGTTCTAGAGGGGATGATGCCGTCTTCACCAAGCTAGAGATACTGGAGGCTGTCTTCATCCATTTGTGGACGTTGGAGGTCATCTTTAATAAGTTGCAGACGCCGGAGCTTGTCTTTGCCAAGCTGTAGACATGGGGGCTATCTTTGCCGAACTGTAGACATTGGGGGTTGCCTTTGCCAAACTGGAGATGCTGGAGGCTGTCTTCTCCAAGTCAGAGACACTTGAGGCGGTCTTCATCCATCTGTAGACGCCGTAGGTTGTCTTTGCCGATCTGGAGATGTCAGAGGCTGTCCAAGTCGTAGATACTTGAGGCGGTCTTCATCCATCTGTGGACGTCGTAGGTTGTCTTTACCGAACTGGAGATGTCGAAGGCTGTCGTCTCCAAACTGTATGCACTGAAGACTTTCTTTGCCGAACCGTAGATATTAAGGTTGCCTATGCAAACTGGAGATGCTGGAGGCTGTCTTCTCCAAGTCACAAACACTTGAGGCGGTCTTCATCCATCTGTAGACACCGTAGGTTATCTTTGCCGAACTAGAGATGTCAAAGGCTGTCGTCTCCAAACTGTATGCACTGAAGACTTTCTTTGCCGAACCGTAGATACCGGAAAATGTCTTCACAGACTTGAGGTATTTGAAACGAAGCTGATGTAGGTCTGGGGCCAAGATGATGTTGTCTTGATGTGTCTGAGGCTAAGATGATGCATAATTGAGGTATCTGAATCAGGCTGATGTCGACTTGAGGTGTCTCAACCAAGATAGTGTGGAGATGAAGGTCTTGCCACTCATTTGGGCAGTTCTGTTGAAGTCATTGGAATTACGCTTCGGTGGAGACCATCCTTCCTGCGGAGAGGCTTCGTGTAGTGACGGAAAACTGGTCATTCGTGCTTACATTTGTTAGTAGAGGGACAAATGCATATATGACATTCATGATGATGGATGCATGCATAAAACCAAAATGATTCGCATGCTATGAGATAGGTATAAAAGCGTTACTCCATATGGCTTTCTCTCCCTAGGATTTATTTCCTAGGCACTTCTGTGCGTGCATGTGTGTGTGTGTGTGTGTGTGTGTGAGTAGTGAAAAAAAAAATACAACCAATTATTGTATTTAAGCGTGCAATTTTTTCTAGGATGATGTCTTTTAGTTGATTTGAGCAAGCATGAGCCTATCTTTTGGCAAGGAAGTTTTCTATTATGATTCACAATCTCTTAGGGTCGTTTCTATTGATTCATGTTTTGTGCATGCTACATGAGCCCAGGGGAGATTTTTGTGGGGATGCATGGTGGTGAGAGGGTTTGTATGTGTTGTGGACTATTTGGGACAAGTTTTAAGTAAGTGGGGTGATATCCTTTGGTTGCGGACTGAACTGCAGGTCGTTGATGAGGTCTTGTTGCGGGTCAACAGTATCATGCGGACCTCAATTTTGATCTTGGGATGCAATTGGATTTGAACCCCGGGTCTCGATTGAAATTTCCCTCTCAATCTCAGACATTTGAAGCTAATGCTGACAGGCTCAAAAGTAATCTATCCCCCCAAATTAGTGAACCCTCCTTTGCTTGAGTTAGTTGTGACTTGACCAAAACCTTGTTCGAAGAATGAGTTGGAAAAATGCTAATGCGAGGAGAAACCCAGTTCTCAAATTCTGATGATACATGAAGCTGCCATGTGCCAAGCTCTATGGTTAGAAGTAGGAGCGGCAGCTTACTGTTGGTTGTAAGCTCTCTAAAATTTAGCCCCGGAACTGACCATGGCACGTAGATCCGGATAGGGAAAGGGACATTCTCAAATGAGGCTTCAAGCATGATTGGAAAATATCCAACTGTTCTTCCTCAGAAGGAGGGATTGCCATATCGCTCATCTTAAGGTTCCAATGCTTGTAAAAGTCCCCAATCATCTCATCGGGATGTTGTACAGTCATCTGCAAGTCTATCCGATTTGTTTCCCATTCCAAATTGGCTTTGTACTTCTCGGTAAAAGCATTAGTGATCTGTTCCCAAGTAGCCCTAGCCTCAGGTTTTAACCGAAAAAACCGTTTTAGAGCGCCCAGGTTTAAGGAAAGACTGAAGTAGTCAGCTAACTGCTGATTCGTACTTCCTTTGGCTTTCATGGCTAGGGTATAAGTATCCAGGTGGATCTTAGGACATGCCATTCCGTCAAACAACTCAAGGTTGGGCATCACGAACTTGTGAGGTAGAGGTACAATGGAGTCGATATCCATGGGTCGGAGAGCGGCCTTCTTCCCTATCAACTCAGCAAGCTGTGCTATCACTTCTTTCTGTTGTTCCACGAACCGGGCAAGTTGAGGGTCCAATGGCGGAGCTGTGATGCTCGGGCCGGCGACAGAGCTAAAGAAAGGATTCGCCATGGGTGGCACACTAGTGGAAGGGATGGCTGAACCTGGGACGTAAGTGTAAACATGTCCTTGGCCTAAGTTTCCCTGAGGAGGGTAAGTAGAACCCTGAGCATAAGGATTGAGTCCGAAGGTGTATTGCTGATTCCCTGTAGGCAAGAAGGGTGGAGGCAAACCAGAGATGGCCGGGTAGCCCAGGGCCAGGCTCAAAGTGTAGTTTAAAGGAGGGCTGAGACTCCTGATTCTGAATTGCACTTCTGGCCGGGGTGGCGGAGTAAAACCCGGAGGGTACTGTGGATAGGACGAGCCGAATGAGATGGGAATAGAGGTTTGTTTTCCTGTGGGGGCGGTCTTAAATGGATTTTATGAGACTTGTGCGGTGCCGGGGGCTGGCTATCCTGAACTGGGTTGCTGTTGAGACCTCCCAAACTGCTAGGGTGGAGAAGTTCCAAACTGATCCATAGTTGACTGTCGTCCTGAACCCAACTGAGAAGTCACACCAAGCTGCTGTAACTGAGAAGCCCCTAACTGATCTGTACCAAACTGCCGAGGCATACCAAACTGTTGAGACATACCGAGCTGACCCCGACTGCGTTAAGGCATACCATACTGGCCCAAATCGGACTGAAGTCAATTCGTTCCCCCAAACGACTGTCCCGGACCAAACTGTGAAGGTATACCAGACTGATGCTGAGAGGATGGCTGATTCATAGGTTGAGAAGAGTGTGGCCCGGTGGAGGTTCCATATGAGGAAGGTGATGGCATTCGGCGGTAGTTTATCTGACCAAGAGAGGGATAGGGATCCTCTTCCTCTTCTACCGTGAAAGTCCCATCGGGGTTGAGGGTGATCGTTAAATGATCATCGAAACCTCATTCTGATTGGTACAAAGGGTTTTATGGACTCGGATTCCACTGTTAGCCATAAAATCATAATGAATCCCTGGTTCTGGTTAAAATTTCATCCTCAACCTTGGACATCAAAGAACTGCATTTGACAACCCCATAACCATAATTCCAAAGTGACCAATATGGCGATCAAATCTCCCTTTGCTTGGCGACGCCTTGGTCTGAAGAGATGTGTTGGTGAAGTCTTGATTTTGAAAAGGTGACTTGGTAAGGCCTCAGTCTCATGATTGTGAATCTGACATAATTAGTGAGGCTTCAACCTAATAAGCATTGCAAACTGATCCTGAAATGAGTATGAACAAAGACCCAATCCATCTTGTAGCAAAGTGAAGAAACCAACGTGGACCCAAAAATGAATAAAGGAGCCGCCAATATAAAGAAACGACTTGACGAAAGTCCCACCTTAAAGAGTCCAATGCAGCTCTAATGCAAATTTAATTGTCATATAGCAAAAGAGGCAACCCATCCTTCTATATTTACTTTATTATTTTCTTTAGTCAATTAGTCAATCGGAAGAAAATGTAAAAGAAAGAAAATTTAGAAATGTATACCTGCAGGGGCATATTTTTAAAAGGTGGGGACAAATCCCTGATTTGTATTATTTGATGGCCTCAGTTGATGAAGGCACAAAAGAACTCGCTTTGGGTTCGACTCTTTTGAGAGAGCATACGTGTAGAAAGGTTCGTAAAAGTGTATGGAAGCCCCTGCTGACAGAAAATCAGTGTTTAGCTCTATTTTTCCTATAATGTAGAAAAAGAAGACTTGTCGAGACATCTGAAAACATGTTTTATTCAAAATGATCATAAGATTGCTTAAAACCCTTTATTAATGCTCGAGTTATTGAAATAACCCGGATCGCGCGCGGAAACGCGGCGAGTGGCTTTCGCAACTTGGGACCTCGCTCGGAAAAGAGAGGAGTCGCCACGCCGTTTTGTATTATGAACCTAAACTTTGAAAAAGACTGGTTCGAAAAGGAGGTCATTTTGATTGGTAGCCAAAACTTAGGAAAAGGCTTTGAAAAAGGGGTCATTTTGATTGGTAGCCAAAACTTGGAAAAGGCTTTGAAAAAGGGGTCGTTTTGATTGGTAGCCAAAACTTGGAAAAGGCTTAGAAAATGGGTCGTTTTGATTGGTAGCCAAAACTTGGAAAAAGTTTTTTTTTACCAGATATTGTTAGGTTCGGAGGACACGTTACGTTTCGGGAAGAGTATGTTGAGATCACCTGAAATGCCTCGTATGCCGAGTCTTTCTACCTTTCTCGAAAAGTGTGTGTGTGTGTGTGTTTGTGTTGCTTTTTGAAAAGGAGCTTGAATGACAAGCTTTAATCTTGGTTTGAATGACAAACGTTGATTGTGGTAAAAATGAGTGTTTGAATGACAAACGTCAGTTTTGAGTTTGAAAAGGGGTTCAAATGACGAACTTGAATCTTTAGTTTGAGTGACAAACGTTGATTTTGGTAAAAGAGCGTTTGAATGCCAAACGTCGGTTTTAAGTCGAAAATGAGCGTTTGAATGTCAAACGTCAATTTTTGAGTTATTTTGAAAAAAGAGTTCGAATGACGAACTTGAATCTTTAGTTTGAATGACAAACGTTGATTTTTGGTAAAAGAGCGTTTGAATGTCAAACGTCGATTTTAAGTCGAAAATGAGCGTTTGAATGTCAAACGTCGATTTTGAGGGGTTTTGAAAAGGAGTTCGAGTGACGAACTTCGATTTTGAACCGGGTATTAAGATGTTACCAATTTTATGAAAATGATTGCAAGTAAGATGCGATCAACGAGTCATTTTGTGACTCGGACGTTTGTAATTAAAATACTATCAACAAACCAAACGGCTCGGACTTGTAAATGACAGTATTGAAATGCGGTATCGACGGATCGAACGACCCGGATGGTAAAAATGCGATCAACGAGCCAAACGGCTCGGATTTGTAAAGGTGCTTAAAGTAAATAGCAATATCGACTGATCAAACGATCCGTACTTGTAAATGACGATCACGAACCAAACGGTTCGGACGGTAAAAGTGCGAATCAACGGATCGAACGATCCGAACGGTAAATGACAGAAAAGTAAAAAAATGGGACTTGAATGCCGTTTTAACCCAAAGTTGCTTCTCTTACGGGAGAGAAGATGATTAGGGACTAAAACGTATCAAGTCCCGTAGACGGCGTTACGTCTACATTTTGAGAATTTCGGTCGGATCGAAAGTAGCATTTGATGCATAAATCGAGACAGAAACGAAGTTTAGAGAGAGAGTGTTACCAATGGCTAGGTATTGACTCTTTGACTCAGAAAGACGTATATGGGATACGATTTAGTGTTTGGGAGGTGTTTGGGAAGTGTTTGGCTCATGTTTGGTCGGAAAACATGGTTTTCACGCAAATCGAGGCATTTTCGGGGCTCGGGAGGGGGTGTAGGCTGCTGGAACCATAGAGATATGAGGAGAGATAATAAAATTTTTGACCATTTAACTGAATGACAACCTCTGTATTTATAGGGGGTAAATTTGAAGAATAGGCCGGACGGCCTAAACTTCAATTTGGGGGATTTTTGGGTATTTTGGAAATTGCAGGGGTTTGCTGAGAAATCTGGTTTTTCAGGAAGAACAGGCCGGACGACCTAACTCTCAATTTCATGGGTATTTTGGTCTTTTCACCCTTGAATTTGATTGAAGGGGATGGGGGAGGCTGTGTATGTGTGCCACATGTCCCTGTGAGTCACCATGGTAGGATTTTTTGTCCCGTTAATCCCGGTTTTGACTGTTTCCTAAATAACTGTCCGAAAAATGTCTTAAACGGCCCCGGAAAGTCCCGGAAATTGCGTTTTTTGAGGAAAGTAGTACTTTTACGTGTGATAACATGTGTTGAGTACGCTTTGGAGTCGGGATGCACGGGGCAATCCTGGGAAGTCTCGTTGACTCGAAAAGAGGGAGTTAACGGATTCCGATTAACTTGAAATGGGACAGTTAACGGATTCCTGTTAACTTTTAACGAATTTTAACGATCCGGATTTGGGTACTTACAGTAGCCCCTCAGCGACGTCACTTTCGAAGGAAATGGGGTCGTTAAAAAAGATAAGGATCCAAATCGGGGGATGCCTTATTGAAAAGACCTGAGCGGTCAAATGGTTGGACCCTTAGCAAAAGGATTCCTACGTATCCCCAGCGGGAATCAAGCCGATCGTAGTTCATGGGTGCGAGGGCATTTCGTAGGGGCCTCGACCTGTGTGGGAATGATTAGGAGGAGTTCATCCTGGTTGAGAGTGATTTGAAGGTGTCTAAACCTGAGTGTGATTATTCAGAGGTGTCTGAACCTATGTGAGACTGTTCGAAGGCGTTCTAACCTAAGTAAGACTGTTCGGAGGTGTATGAACCTATGGGAAACTGTTCGGAGGCATCTGAACCTACGAGAAACTGTTCGGAGGCGTTCTAACCTGAGTGAGACTATTCGAAGGCATCTAAACCTACGGGAAACTGTTCGGAGGTGTTCTAACCTGAGTGAGACTGTTCGGAGGCATCTGAACCTACGGGAAACTGTTCGAAGGCGTTCTAACCTGAGTGAGACTGTTTGGAGGCGTCTGAACCTATGGGAAACTGTTCGGAGGCATTCTAACCTAAGTGAGATAGTTCGGAGGTGTCTGAACCTACGGGAAACTGTTCGGAAGCATTCTAACCTGAGTGAGACTGTTCGGAGGCATCTGAACCTGCGGGAAACTGTTCGGAGGCGTCTAAACCTATGGGAAACTGTTCGTAGGCGTTCTAACCTGAGGTGAAGGCGTTCGTACCTTTGGGGATATGGTGGGAATGATGGGAATAGTTGTGTTAAACTGGCATTTTTAACAACACGAGAGGATTGACGTTCCAATATCGGGGCTAGGAACGGAATGTGATCTCGGGAGAGAATGACACATTGCTGGGGAAAGGCGTCCAGAGTTCTAACAAAGTCGTTTAGGAATTGAGGAGATTGATTGACGTTCCTTTAGAAGGAGTGTCTTAGGATCCTACTGGGGAGAAACGTTCGGGCTTACGACGACGGCCGAAGAGGGATTGTTGTGTGGGATTATACATTGATTGCCGTTGAGATGGTTGGGCTTACGATTGACGGACGGGATTTAACCACTGGAGAGGGGCGTTAGAAATGTCTAACTAAAATTTAACCTCTGGAGAGGGGGCGTTAGAAATGTCTAACTGGATTTTAACCTCTGGAGAGGGGGCGTTAGAAATGTCTAACTGGGGAATTTTTAACTTTTGAGGAAAAGTGTCAAATTTGGAAAGATGAGGGCCAAATTGGCATTTGGCCCATCAGTGCATCACATAAAGTCGGACGGCCTATGTCTCAATTTGACAAATTATAAGCAACGCCATTAGAGGAGAAAAAGAGAAAATTTGCATTTTATGTCGAGAGGAGGAGAGAAAAGAGAGAAAAATTCGTCATTTTTGCTTCCGTCTTTGTTGAGAGATTATTGCTATGGAAGCAAGATTGAGGGGCGGTCGACATAGAAGGACGGATAATGAGAGGAAGAGGCTCAAGAGGACGGTGCAAACAACCACTCTTCCTATGGATCTGACCGAGTTTTACAAAGCTCGGGATAGCCATAAATCCAAGGAGGGGATAGCGAGGAAGGTAAGCATCCTCTAAATTCCTTTGAATTTTAGAATTTGCATTCTTGAAATTTTGGAATTTTGACTTGAAATGTGTTAGGGTTCTTGGTGCCCGATTTGGGGGCTTTTGACCTTGTGATGCCCTTTTGTCGAAATTGACTTTAACTTAGTGCAATTGACGTTATGGGTAGACAACATAGAAATTTTGGTAGAAAAATTCCATGTCTAGGGGCGTTTTCCAAAATTAAAGGAGTTTAATTCGAAACAGAGTAATTTTGAAAGTGTTTGAAAGTTCCGGGTTTTGACGGGTTTTTCGAAATGTTTTGAAAGTTCCGGGTTTTTCAAAAATGTTTTGAAAGTTCCGAGTTTGACGGGTTTTTCAACTTGGTTTTGAAAGTTCCGGGTTTGACGGATTTTTCGAAAATATTTTGAAAGTTTCGGGTTTGACGGATTTTTTGAAATGTTTTGAAAGTTCCGGATTTGACGAATTTTTCGAAATGACTTTGCATCTTTTTTGGGATTTCGAACTGTTAATATTCCGACTGGGACGGAAATATTTTAGGGAAATGAACCGTTAATGCACGGGATTTTGAAACTTGAACTGTTACTACTCCGACTGGGACATAAACATTTTAGGAAAATAAACCGTTAATGAACGGGATTTTGAAACTTGAATCGTTAATACTCCGACTGGGACGGAAATATTTTAGGGAAATGAACCGTTAATGAACGGGATTTTGAAACTTGAACTGTTAATACTCCGACTGGGACGGAAATATTTTAGGGAAATAAACTAAATCTTTGTGTTGATATGTTTTTGTGATTTTGACATGTGCATGTGCCTTTTTGTGTACGTTATCTTGTAGTAACATACCTTTGCTGTGTTTACCTGAGCAAGGGCTGGTTGACGTGTCCACTACCAAGAGTAGGGGAGATGTTGAGGCTGTCCGCGAGCTATGGGAAATGTTCCCGAATGTGGCTCGTGATGGGGAGAGGAGTCCACGACAGCTCGTGATAGACTCTGGCCTGGGAGGCTTTATTAGTGCGGTGGCCGTGGTGGCTTCGACATAGAGGGTGAAGGTGCTCCATGTTGCCTTGAGCGAGTATTGGTGGGATACGACCCACACATTTCACTTCAGGTGGGGGGAGGCATCAGTGACTCCCATGGACTTTGCTGCGATTACTGGGTTGTCGTTTCGAGGCAATCCCATAGAGTGGTTTGATGGTTTTACCATGGAGCAGCTGTCGGGACTGCTTAGTTTTGATATCACGAATGCCAGGGGCCTTGGTATTCGGTACGGGCCGATGGAGGCACATTTGAGGAGGGGGATAGACGAGTATCTGGCTGGCTCCGAGAGGATGACAGCAGAGTGTTTGGCTAGGGGTTTTTTGTGGTTTGCTCTGTTAGCAACCCTTTTCCCCAATGCTGACACGACGTGTCAGTTTGCTTTTCTTGGCTCCCTGACTAATCTGGAGGCCATGAGGGGTTTTGCCTGGGGAGAAACTGGTCTGGCTGATCTTTTCTTCGCCTTGGACAAGTGTTCCCGGGGGGAGGACAACTCGTTCTGTTACTTTCAGTTCGCGCTAGATGTGAGTCACCTTCTTTTTCTCTTCCTTGTCACGCTTGTACTTGTATGTATCTGCTTTGTAGTTGATATAACTTTCCTGGCGTTTGACAGGTATGGTGCTTTGAGGTGTTTCACCCGCATCGGTGGACCACCAGGGAGGCGTATACCTGATAGGTTGGTTTTTATATATGGTAATTCCTCGATTTTCGTAGACATTTTATAGCAATATGTTTATATTTTGTATTTATTTTAGTAATATTGCTATATTATGTATCAATGAGGAACAATGTAATAGGGGAATTATTGTTAGCATTTTTTTTATGTAAGTTGTTGATGTTGGTTTTGTTGGAGCTCTGTTATTGCCAAGAGGGTATTTGGAAAACTCATTTTCACTCAAAGTCAAGGCAAGGGCAGGTTCCTGGAAAGAGGGTTCTCAAGACTGGGACACGACTCGTGGCTGTGTGCACGAGTCGTGCAATTGATCTGTATAGGATGACCAAGATTGCACGAGGCGTGGCACGAGTGGAGAAGAAGTGATGCATCTGTGCACGAGTAGTGCATCTATGCACGACTCGTGGAGGAGTGCACGAGTGGTGGTTACATGCACGAGTCGTGCTCCAGGCGGTTTCTGACGTCAGCTTCAGCATTGGATACGCGTTTTTGGTCTTTGGGGAATATTATTTTCTTGTTATTTTCCTTTTTAATTTAGTTTCCTTATCCTTATTAGTTTAGGATTTGTGGTTAAGTATAAATACTAGTTTTCAACAATAGATTAGGGTTGGACGTTCTTGTTTTTGGCAGTTATTATTATTATTAGAGTATTCAGCAGTTTTTTCATGGAAGCTTAAAAACCTTTGCTTCAGATTTGGATCTTGAACCGTTTGTTAATTCGATTGAGGTATTAATTTCTTTATTTCTAAATTCCTATTCATAGTTTTACTTATTGTTTTAATTGATAAATCTTTTCTAGGGTTTTGAGAACTGATCACTTTCTTTTCCCTTGTAATTGATTTAATGCTAGTTTAATCGTAAGTCTGTGTCAGATTAGGATTTTACATAAGTAGCATCTTTGAGATTTATGCACGTGTCGTGGTAAATTAAAAAGGGGTAAAACTAGGTTTTGATCTATTTGCAAAAGAATAGTGAAATTCTTGATCTTAATTTCTTAGAGCTTTATCAATCAATATTGTGAATCTAGACTGTGTCAGTTAGGTTTAGGTATTGATTAGGGAAGTAGGTGAGTGTGTCACTGCTTATAACCATTAATAAGAAAGAAATAGGAATTGAAATATATTCCGGATCAAGTGAATAGGGAGGAAGAAAAAGAAATTGTACCGATGATATTGAATTGATAAACGGGGACGGAAACAAATCTGAAGTGTTTGCCTTTAATTGTTTTACAACTTAGTTTTCTTAATTTCTGTTTTAGGAATTTAATTAAAATCAATTTAAACCCCCAATCTTGTCAAGTGACAATTGTGCAATCAAATAACCGTTCTTCAGTGGATCGACCCTGGACTTGTCCTAGCTGCAGTTTTTGTAGCCGAGTCTTGTCTTGGTAATTTAATTTGTAGGCGTGCGACTTTAGACCTATCAAATTTTGGCGCCGTTGCCGGGGAACGGTTTTATTTGTTTGCACTCTTATTCTTTTCTTAAATCTATTTCTTTTTCTTTTTCTTTTTCTTGTTTCCTGTTAATTGCACATTATTATTATTGTTGTCTTGTGGTGTGGAACC
The DNA here is from genome assembly GCA_022495995.1 of Adenophora triphylla var. japonica. NCBI lineage: Eukaryota > Viridiplantae > Streptophyta > Magnoliopsida > Asterales > Campanulaceae > Adenophora > Adenophora triphylla. The sequence goes on along the minus strand of JAFEMH010000599.1, from coordinate 56,406 downwards.
TTTTATGGTCCATACCCGTTCTGCTAATCAATCTATTAGTCCTTTTGTTCCAGAAATTGAAAGATATTTTAGGTGCAGGAGAAATTTACAGCGGGACGAGATGAATAATAATAACGGTGGGAACGATGATGGTCCGGAGGTTGTGAACAATGGGGGTAACGGAAGAGGTAATAACAATCCCCCACCTCGGACATTGAGGCAAAGGATTGCTCCTAACTGGAATGAGCAACCGCAAGCAGTGCTATTTCCGGATTTGCCGGCTGGGGTCACTTTTGAGTTGAAGCCGGGGTTGTTGAACCAGTTGCCCCATTTTCATGGTATACCGGGGGAGAACCCGAATCAACATATTTCCCAGTTTGTGCAGATTTGCAAGAGCATGAAGCCGGCTGCATTACCTCTTGAGCAGTTATTGTTGAGGGCGTTTTCCTTTACTCTTAAGGATAACGCGAATGCGTGGTACTATCACTTGCCACCGAATAGCATTACATCTTGGCAGCAGTTGAAGGAGGTGTTCCTTGATGAGTTCTTCCCTCCTGATCAGATTAATGTCATGAAGCGGGATATCAGCAACATGGAGCAGCGGTCCGATGAATCACTATATGACTATCACAACCGATTCTACAAGCTCTGCAGAAGCTGTCCGTATCACGGTTTTGATGATGAGCAGCTTATTGTTTACTTCTATGGAGGATTGACTGCGGGACAAACGGTGGATAGATTATGCTTGTGGAGGTAGCATTCTGAACAAAACTACCAGGGATGCAGAGCAGTTGATTGAGGAATTGGCCAAGAGCACAAGGACACATGGAAGGAGGTCTAGCGTTAGACAAGTCAGTGCTGCGGGATCAAGTGATACAACAAGTGATTTGAAGACAGAGTTGGCAGATGTGAAGAGCCTATTGAAGACATTGGTTTTGGGTCAACAACCTCATCCCTGCGGTATATGCAATGATGTGACCCACCCGACGGATTCTTGTCCCACTCTTCAGACGGATGAGGTGGTAGATGTCAATGCAATAGGATTCAATCAACGAGGTCGAAGACCGCCACAGTTCAACTACAATGCTGCGAATAATGTTCATCCGAATCTTAGGTATGGTCCACCACAGGGTCAACAAGGTTTCAGGCAGCCGTTCAATAGTCAGCAGGGGTTTCAGCAAGGTCAGCAGTTCCAGGGTAATCAATATAATCAGTACAGACCACCTGTTGGACAACAGCAGCAGCAGCAGGGACCGTCTACAGAGGACATGGTCCGATCACTAGCGCAGAGCATGTCTACCATGAATGGAAACTTTCAGCAGTTCCAGCAGGAGACTAAATCCAGCATCAGTAATTTAGAGAAGCATATGAGTCAGCTGGCAGATGCAGTTGGGAGGATGGAGGCTAAAGATTCGGGGAAGTTACCATCTAGAACTGAACCGAATCCGAAGTCTAATGTTAGTGCAATGACTTTGCGCAGTGGGAAGAAGCTAGAGGAAGTGGTTGTCGAAGAGGAGCCCGAGCTAGTGGTTGAGAGAGTTACACCCGAGGAAAAGACTCCTGAAAAGGAGAAGAGTACTGCACCAGTATTTCCTGTTTATGAGCCAGTCCCCCCGTTTCCGTATGCACTAAGGGAGGACAGAAAGCCGGAGCCTGATAAGGCTATCTTTGACACATTCAAAAGGCTTGAGGTAAACATTCCATTTCTTGATCTCCTGCAGTCGGTTCCAAGGTATGCTAAGTTCTTGAAAGAGTTATGCACGATGAAGAGGAATCAGAAGGAGCGGAGTCAGAAAAAGGTAAAAATCAGTGAGCATGTGTCTGCAGTCTATCAGAAGAGGATGCCGAAAAAGTGTAGTGATCCGGGTATGTTCGTGATTCCGGTGTCTCTTGGGGATGATTCGGAGCATATGGCTATGCTTGACTTGGGGGCTTCAATCAACGTCATGCCCTATGCGTTGTTTGAGAACCTAAAGTTGGGACCTTTACAGGACACTCGGGTGATTATACAGCTTGCCGACAGATCAAATGCGTACCCTAAGGGGTTGATTGAGGATGTTCTAGTTCGGGTTGGGAAGCTCATTTTTCCTGCAGATTTTTATGTCTTGGAGATGGATACGGATCCTAAGGCTCCCATTCTGTTAGGGAGACCTTTCATGTCGACTGCTCGTACCAAGTTGGATGTCACTAATGGGTCGTTGACTATGGAGTTTGATGGGCAACAAATGGAGTTCAATATCTTTGATGCTATGAAGTACCCTAAGGATGTGCACTCGGTGAACTTCATTGATGTAATGGAGCCCATAGCTCAAGAGGTATTTGATGTGTGCGGAGGAGATGATGACATGAAATCTGTGTTAGAGAATGCCTTGGAGTATGCCGGGTTAGAGTTTGACATTTCCGATGAGATGAAGGAGGCGGTTATGAGCCTTTCTGAGGATGCCATGTATGTCTCACAACCGAGTTATGGTCGTTTACAGTTGGAGATGCCACCGGAGAAACCCTTGCCATCGGTTGAGAAGGCACCTGTTCTTGAATTGAAGCCCCTTCCCGAGAATTTGAAATATGCTTTCTTGGGTGAAGGGAAGACACTTCCTGTGGTGATCTCTAGTGTTCTGACGGAGGAGCAAGAGAAGAAATTAGTTGATGTGATCCGGGAGCGGAAAGAAGCGATTGGGTGGACTATTGCCGACATCAAGGGCATAAGTCCTTCTTTATGCACTCACCGGATTTTGCTAGAAGAGGGTGCTAAGCCGGTAAGGCAACCGCAGAGGAGGTTGAACCCACCTATGATGGAGGTGGTGAAGAAGGAAGTTTTGAAGTTGCTGCAGATGGGGATCATATATGCCATATCAGATAGTGAGTGGGTGAGTCCTACTCAATGTGTAGCCAAGCGGGGTGGAATCACTGTCGTCATCAACCACAAGGGCGAGTTGGTGCCAACCCGGGAGCAAACGGGATGGCGTGTTTGCATTGATCTTCGTCGGCTGAATGAGGTAACTAGGAAAGATCACTTCCCCCTCCCATTTATTGATCAGATGTTGGAAAGGCTTGCCGGAAGGGCATACTATTGTTTTCTTGATGGTTATTCCGGGTATTTTCAAATACCAATTGCACCGGAAGACCAAGAGAAAACCACTTTCACTTGCCCCTTCGGCACCTTTGCCTATCGGAGGATGCCCTTTGGTTTATGCAATGCACCTGCGACTTTTCAAAGGTGTATGATGAGCATCTTCTCCGATTTTGTGGAAAATTTTATGGAGGTTTTCATGGATGACTTCACCGTCCATGGAGACTCTTTCGACCAATGTCTTGCTCACCTTGCTTTAGTTCTTGACCGATGTGTTGAAACAAATTTGGTTTTAAATTTTGAAAAATGTCACTTTATGGTGGAGCAAGGCATTGTGTTAGGACATGTGGTGTCGAAAAAGGGTATTGAAGTGGATAAAGCAAAAATTGACATTATTTCCACACTTCCTTACCCTACAAATGTGCGTGAAGTGCGGTCGTTCCTTGGTCATGCGGGGTTCTATCGTCGCTTCATAAAAGATTTTTCAAAAATTGCATCACCTCTATGCACCTTGTTGCAAAAAGAGGTGGATTTTAAATTTGATGATAAATGCAAGAACGCTTTTGATGAGTTGAAGGGTAGGTTGACATCTACTCCTATTATTCAAGCCCCCAATTGGTCTCTACCGTTTGAGATCATGTGTGATGCGAGTGATTATGCTGTGGGGGCAGTTTTGGGTCAAAAAGTGGATCGTGCCTCTCATGTGATTTATTATGCATCTATGACTTTAAATGAGGCACAAAGGAACTACTCCACTACAGAAAAAGAGATGCTAGCGGTGGTCTTTGCATTAGAGAAGTTTAGGTCCTATTTGCTTGGGACCAAAATCATTGTGTACACCGATCATGCTGCCCTTAGGTATTTGATGTCTAAGAAAGAGGCGAAACCGAGACTCATTCGGTGGATCCTTCTATTGAGTGAATTTGACATAGAAATCAAGGATAAGAAAGGAGCCGAAAACGTTGTGGCCGATCACTTGAGTCGTTTGGTGAGAGAGGATGACAAGCCTTATAAGCAAGCCCCTATTAGGGGCGAGTTCCCTGATGAGGCTTTGTGGGCGGTTAAAGAGGTAATTCCTTGGTATGCGGATCTAGTAAACTTTTTGGTCTCTAATAAATTTCCCCAAGGATTTTCTAAATCCAAGAGAGACAAAATCCGCAGTGAGGCTAAGTATTATGTGTGGGATGAACCAAACTTGTGGAAGCATTGCGCTGACCAAATTATTCGTAGGTGTGTTCCGGAAAACGAGGCGGCCTCTATCCTAAAGTTCTGTCATGAGTATGCATGCGGTGGTCACTTTGGGGCCAAAAACACCGCTAGGAAAGTGTTAGACAGTGGCTTCTTTTGGCCAAGGTTGTTTATGGATGCCACTGCATTTTGTAAGTCTTGTGACCGGTGTCAACGTGTTGGAAATATAGGACGCCGCAGTGAGATGCCACAAAACATCGTAATTAATTGCGAAATTTTTGATGTGTGGGGAATCGACTTTATGGGTCCGTTCCCTATTTCTTTTGGTTTTGTGTACATTTTGCTTGCAGTGGACTACGTTTCCAAGTGGGTCGAAGCGATCCCTACACGCACCGATGATTCTAAAGTGGTAGTGAGTTTCCTCAAGAGTAATGTTGTGTCTAGATTTGGGATGCCTAGGGCCTTGATTAGTGATAGGGGGACTCATTTTTGTAATAGGATGGTGGAGGCCTTGGTTAAGAAGTATAATATCACGCATAAGGTCTCTACCGCCTATCACCCCCAAACGAATGGCCAGGCCGAGGTGTCCAATAGGGAAATTAAATCGATCCTCGAAAAGACCGTAAATCCGAATAGGAAAGATTGGAGTCTTAGGCTAGAGGATGCTCTATGGGCTTATCGTACGGCCTACAAGACACCTATTGGTATGTCCCCATATCGATTAGTGTTTGGGAAGCCATGTCATTTGCCCGTGGAATTAGAGCACAAAGCCTTTTGGGCAATTAAAAAGTTCAACATGAACCTAGTTGGATCCGGTGAGGAGAGGAAATTACAATTGAATGAACTAGATGAGATCCGGAGAGAGGCCTATGAAAATAATCTGTCCTACAAGGAACGAGCAAAAGCGTGGCATGATAAAATGATCTTGAGGAGGGAATTTAAAGTCGGTCAAAAAGTCCTCCTATTTGACTCCCGCTTGCGCTTGTTTCCCGGTAAATTGAGGTCCCGGTGGACCGGTCCCTATTTGGTGAGGGAGGTATTCCCGCATGGTGCGGTCGTGATCGCTAGTCTTTCCGGAGACCAAGAGTTTAAGGTTAATGGGCAAAGGTTGAAGCCCTATTTTGATGGGAGTGATGCTACTGTGGAGGATGTGGAGATGATTGATCTCTACGATCCTAATTATGTTTGAGCCATATGCTATGCCGGGGGCATTAAACCCGGCATTTGGTCTAGCTAAAGACGGTAAAGAAGGGCGGCTTACCGGGAGGCAACCCGAAATTTTCATTCCGTTGTTATTTTGGTTATTTTTCTATTTTTATTTTGTGTAGAATTGGTGCTACTAAAGGTTTGGTGTTGTGGTGGTGTGCAGAAAAACAGTGGAGGAGAGCAAAGATACTGTGCCCGGGCTGAGAAAAAAAAAAAAAAAAAAAAGAAAGCTGAAAAAAGGCCTGGGCACGACTCGTGGATAAATGCACGACTCGTTGCAAGAACCTGCACGGGTGATCAATTTTGCACGCCTCGTATCACGACTGAAAGGTGGGGAACGACTCGGGCTTAAAAGCACGAGTCGTGCGTTGTTTTTCTCTTAAAAAAAAAAAAAAAAAAAAAAATAGAAAATAATTAAATGGGGGGCGTTGACTGGGGTTCCCACTTCTCCTCCTTCCCCATTACTCCTTTCCCTAATTACCTTTCCCCCAGTAAAACCCCCAAAACACCAACTGCCGCCGCACCCTTCTCCAATCTTCTTCTTCTTCTTTTTCTTTTTCTACTCACCTCTCTCTCCTCCATAAACACCGGCCTCTACCCTCTCCTTACTCCCATTCGGCCATAACCCCCCCATTAAAACCGCTCGCCCTCTCTCTACCCTTACACCCACAAATCACACCCATTAAACCCCAAATTGAACCTTCCCACCATCTCCCTCCATAATTTCGGCCCATATATACTCTTCCCTTCCCTCAATTTCTTCCTTAAAGCCAAGCAATTCAAAGCCCTAGAATCTGATTTTATTGGGTTCTTGGTTCGAACAGAGGAATCATTATTTTGGGATACAAGGTGGAGTTTGGGATTTGGAAAAGCTTATTAAGGTAACCTTTACTTTCTTTCTCTGTGAAATCTTTAATTTCTTGGGGAGCTGTGGAGGTTCGGTTGGTATTGACAGGAGAGTTTTTGTTTGAATTGGTGTTGTTTGTTTAATTTTGGTTTCTGTGGTTGTGTTGTGGGAATACTGTTAGTGCATTGCATTGTGTTGGTTGACTGGGAGTGTTTGCATTGTGTGAGTTTTGAATTTGTGTGGATTAAACATGGTAAGAACAAAAGGAAAAGGTGTTGATCCTAATCCTCCGGCCAAGAAACAAAAGCGGTCTGTTTTCTTGCCGGAAGAGCAACCCGATGATTTTATGGGATTAAGGACCTTGAATGAAACCCAGAAAAACAAATGGAGGAACTTGTGTAAAAGGGGACGGGAGATTCAAGTTACAAAATTTTTGAGCATCCCGACATTGGAGAAGCTTGGGGTTAATGAATTGGTGATAGAATTGTTGTTGAATGCGGGCTTGGGAGGATTTTTAGGAAAAAGTGCCGCAACCTATAAGCGGTATACTCTAGAGTTTCTATCTACTATGGAGAGATACGTGGATGATGAGAATGAGCAGTGTGTGAGTTTTAATTTGAATGATGTTCGCAGAGTGATTAAGTATGATGTCGTGAGGGAATTGTTTGGGGTGGAGATGAGTCCGGAGGATGAACCAAAGAAGGACAAGTCGGTGGAGTTTTTCTATTTCGAGTTGACTGGAAAGTTTATGCAGAGACCCTATGTGAGGGCAAAGGAGTTCTATCATCCGGCGTGGAGATTCTTGTACAAGGCCTTATCTATGACCTTCTTTGGAAATGGGGAGCCGGCCCAAACAAATGCCACTTCTATTGCCTTCATGCAGTGTGCGGTGTCTGTTGACAAAATCCCGGATTGGGTTGATTACTTTTTCAGGAGATGTGAGAGTTATTCGGGGCATGCGAGCGGGAATATCCCTGTGGGAGGGATGATTACGTTGTTGGTCCTACATTTTGTGAAGAAGCCATTGGATTCAGCAGGCTTGATTGGTGGTCCGAAATTTTATGACCACGATTATTTGTTGAGGTATGACAGTGCTTTTTCTAGAGTGGAGGGGTCAGTTGATGCGTTGTGGTTGACATATGGTAATGGTTTGAGAATGCGATGTGATAGTGATGCGGTTTACCCAAGTGGAAATCAGCCTAGGGATTGGCGTATGCCTGGAGTGGTTGATATCTCCAAGAGACAGCTTGCTATTGATCGGGGTGAGATACCAGAGAGCGAGGATGATGATGAGGAGGAGCCGCATGTGGAGAGGCCGGAGCCCAGGAGACAGGAGACTAGTAGTTCGAGCCAGCAGGGATCATTTGGTCAGTGGCATGAGATGCGAGCATATTTAGATGAGCAGAACCGGGCACATACGGCCCGATACGAGCGGATAGAGGAACATATGAGAGGGGCAGACTTGCAGAGAGAGGAGTTAGCCGACAGACTGGAGTCGGTTGAGGATGAGATCTCGAGGGTGAGTAGGAGGCAGCAGTTGGAGGCTTATGTGCAGCAGCCTGAGCCGAGAGTTTATGAGCCGGTCCCCGCTGAGTACACCGAGATGATGGATGGCAGAGCAGAACGGAGAGGACAGAGACGCACTGAGAGAGGAGTTCGATTTGGCGAGTCCTCTCGATCTTTTTGGAGTTCTTGGCGTTGATGGTATTCTCCTTTCTCCCTCACGTTTTATTTTCTTTGTTATGATGTTTTTATCACACCGAGGGCATTGTGAGAATGAAGCGTGGGGAGGAGTGATCTATGTTGTACATTCTTTATATAAAAAAAAAAAAAAAAAAAAAAAAAAAAAAAAAATGAGGGGCTAAGCGAAAACCCGAAAGGGCGCTTAGGCAAAAGGTGAGGAGTTGAAATTTGTGACATCTTGTATATCACCGGTGAGGAGACATAAGGGAGGTTTGGAGCGAAGGGTAGGTTTGACTATTCTTGGAGTAGGAGGTTTGATTTAGAGGCGGTAGGTTAGAAAATCCTCGTGTTTCTTTTGTTGATATAAGGGGGGTTGGCGTATTTTACGAGGTGAGTCTTTGTTGGGACATTGACTTGGGTTGAGGAAGTAGTAGAGTGAGGATAGCGTGGGGGAAGGGTAGGACATTATATTCCCCCTAGCTTTTTGATTGTGTGGGCCTTAGTTTGGATGACCCGTTTTTGCATAAATGGAGTGGGGATCAAACTAAGGCCATTGATATCAGTATTTTTGTTGGAGTGATAAGGAGCGGATTCGTTTTCCGAGTTTGTTTGGTTGACATCACTGATTGGGAGTTTAGAGGAGTTAGGGAAATCATTTTCCCCCTCGCGCATCTCATTTAGACCCTTTTGTTTCCTGCCATGCTGACTTGGCAGAAGGCGGATAGGAAGTCAGTGAAGTCCAGGGAGAGTACCCGTATGACTTACGAGGAGGTGTCTTTGGCTCTGGACCGAGACTTCTCACCGAGGATCAACTTGACTTGGTGGAGCCGGTTTGATCATTTTGTTGTGCATGCAGGCTTCTAGGGAGGTGACACGTCAGCGGAAGCTGCTAGTGGGGCTTCATTGTGATGTTATGTATCTGGGCGAGAGGGTGTCTTGCCAGTACGCTTCGGGATCTGGTCCCTTAGTTTTGAGAGATCCGCCTCTTCACATGCAGTTCCCTATGTCCATAGTTGGGGAGGAGTTGCAGCGGTACAGGCAGGGAGTGCCTCACGTTGAGAACATCATTGAGGATGCTGACTACGACATCTTTCGGAGGACGAGGATGAGGAGCCCACAGGTGATGGCCAGAGAGGGTGAGGACCCTGCGCTTCCCAGAGATTATCCGCTCCCTTGCACTCGCTTGGCATTCGAGGGCATTGGTGGTTCTCATAGGCAGCTGACGATTCCCATCCCAGAGCAGGCGAGGCCTCAATACAGAGTTGAACCCAGTGCTTCGGTGAGTATTTTGTGGCTTTTATGTACTTGTAGTAGCATTCTGCAAACATTGCATCTGTGCTGTACTGTCTATTTTTTTACGGCTTTCTTGGTTTGCAGGTTTCTGGCCGTACTTACGATCAGGCCGTCAGACGTCTGGATGGGATGACTGGCTTTGCTAGGAGGCTTGTGAACTTCCTACGGTGCAGTTCTCGGAGGAGTGCGTCTGTTCATGAGCCGATGCCTTCCCGGCTGTCTGCTGCGAGAGACTCATCTGCTTCCACGGCTGGTGGTATAGATGCCAGGCGAGGCTTTAGCCAGTTCTCTGGTGAGACTGCTGGATTTAGGGCTCGCCACTCCTCGTATTCGGGATACGAGCCTGGAGAGTCTTCGGGAGCACAGGCGCGGAGCCATCACTTCTCGTACTCCGGATGACGAGCAGGACTCTGAGTAGTCCCATTGATTCTTTTAGACAATTGTGTGCACTTTCTGTAACAGAATATTGTATTGTACTTGAAATGCCCTTGGGGAGAACTTTTGTACATTTTGAGTATTTATTATGATTACTTTTTACTTATTCTTGGCAGATAAGCAAGTAGGTTGATCAAAAATAAATAATAACATGAAATGCATTAAATAATAAAATTTGAACTGGCAAAATTTATAACTATATGCACTGTTATTTATTAATTACACTGTTGCACGAGCCCGGGGCGGATGTGGTGTTGGCAATGAGTGAATTGATCACGAGTGGGTATGTTTTGGTCAAGGCGTGAATAGGGCTGCCTTTGGAAATGTCGAGGGACATTGGTGCAGCAAGGCTGCAGGTTTGACTTGGTCATCCTGAAAAACAGGCCGGACGACCCATGTCTCAATTTCAGTTTGTTTAAATTGCAGTCCAGTTTCTGCAAATTTGAAAGTCTCACGCTTATTTTTGAAGCTGAATTCTGTTTCTCTCTCAAATACTTAGAGTTTCCTTTGTTTTTCATGGCTACGTTTCCAAGGTTGTCATCTCAGATGCAAGAGCAATTTTTGGAAAGGTTCAGGATGTGGGTACGGCACCACACGAGGCAAAACAAGGAATTTTTCGAGGGATGTTATAGGATGAAGGCGGTTTGGGCTTTGAAGGAGCTTGTGCCGAATTGGGACCTTCTGAGAGCTGCGGCTCGTTTCTGGGATGAAAGGAGGCACGTGTACAACTTCTCCTATAACGAGATAATGCCTACGCTTGAGGACTTTCGGGCTATCCTTGGAGGACTTGAGGTGGAGCAGATTGTTCTTCCTTTGATGGGCGGCCTGACCACCGTTGAGAAATTGATGTCCCTGTTTGGTGTTTCAGCTGAAGAAGCATACGGAATGCTGATACCAAATACCGATCATGTTGACATTTCGAGGCTACCCAATAGATTCGCTGGTGTCGATGGGAGCGTTGCTGCATGGAATGCTTTTGCTCTGTATGTGATTGCTACTCTGTTCACATTCACTTCATTGGGAGTGTGCTACCACAGTGATCTGGACTTGGTGAGGCAGTGCCAGAGTAGAGGAGATATCGTGCCTTTGATATTGGGCGAGACATTCCTTGGCATAGGTCGGATGGCAACCGGTAGCCGATACATGTGGGGAGGAAGTCCCGCTATGCTTACTTTGTGGTTGAGGGAGCGGTTGCAAGTGATGCCCGAGGTACCAGCGACATGTGATCCTTTGTCTTTCTCTCGGCGACCCTTGGTGATTGGAGGCAGTCAGGCTGACTTGGAGCTTTGGATGGCCAAACTCCGCACACATCTTTTGCGATGGTGGGTTCCTCACTGGAAGTTGCAGACTTGTCGGACCGTTTAGGAGGGTCTCTTCATTGTCAGAGTTTCGGGGCTGTCCCAGTCTTCTTTCTACATTCCATCTTTGGTGCTGCAGCAGTTCGGGCTGGAGCAGGTTCCGTTGACGGGCTTGAGTGATGCCGCTACCTTTGAGGTGGGATCGCTCTTTATGGATAATCCTTCGACGTCATTGCTTTTCATGCGGTTGTGGCAATATGCATCTTTTCCTGCCAGGGTTCTCTTTCACCGGAGAGGGGGCACTGTTCCGTCCACTCGATATTTTAACTGGTATGAGGAGTGTATAGGGGAGATACAAATGGCTCTTCTGTGGGGGCGAAGTGAGGTATTGGGCCTTGACCGCTGTGACAGCTCGACTTTGAATAGGACCGAAGCGATGGCTAACCCTTAGGGTTGTACCGAGGATGATATGGCTGATTATGAGGCAAATGCTAGTCGCACTACCAGAAACAGGTGGTTTAACGACGGAATTATCAGCGACGGATTCATTCCGTCGCTAAATAGCGGCGGAATATAAGCTTTAGCGTCGGAATTATTTTGGCGTCAAATTTAGCGACGGAATTTAATTCCGCCGCTAAATTCCGCCGCTAAAACGAATATTCCTCGAATATTCGTTTAATTACCGCCACTATTTTCGCGGTTGATTTACCGACGGAATATTCCGCCGCTAAATCTTTATCAGCGACAGAATTATTCCGCCGGTGAAAATATATCATTTTTTTATTTTTTTATTTATCAGCGTCAGAAATATTCCGACGGTGAAATTAAAATATATTTTTTTTTTTGAAATATTACACCGACGGAATATTTCCGCCGCTGAATAATTAATTTTTTTTTAATTTATCAGCGTCGGAAATATTCCGACGGTGAAATTAAAAGTTTTTTTTTAATTAAACACCGACGGAATATTTTCGTCGCTGATAATTTAATACTCGTATTTTTTTATTTATCAGCGACGGAAATATTCCGTTGCTGATAATAAAATGTAATTTTTGTTTATTTTTAGAACTAATTAACAAAATAACAAACTAAAAAACATTAAAATATCATAAATATTTATGATATTTTTGAAAAAATAAATAAATCATAAATATTTATTAGTTTTAATTTAATAAATATCGTTATTTTTATTTATATAAAATATGAAAGTTATTTTAAATTACTCTCAAAAAAATAAATATGAGTCAATAAATATTATTTTTGAAAAAATAAATAAATTCTAAACCCTAAACCTAATACCCTATATATACACTATGCACTATACATTATACCCTATATCCTATACCCTATACACTATACCCTATACCCTATACCCTATACACTATACACTATACACTATACCCTATACACTATGCTCCACCTCTGGGGCCGATACTCAGACTACTGTCGATTCTGAGGGGAGGATATTTGTTCGAATATCGGCACATTATGACCAGTAAGTAACTCTTCATTAATTTGATATAAGTTGGTTCCTTTTTGTTTTATATATAATTCATTATTTAAGTGAAAATGTTATTGTATAAATATACTTGGCAGGTTTGTAGGGGGATACCCTACCACAGGGACTAAGATCGGGCAATATTGGCGGTCTCGGAAAATGACCGAGTATTGGCCCAACTGGAAATCATTGCCACCGAGGCAGAAGGAGGATGCGTGGGAGGAGTTTAAGGTAATGTGTTAATGGTTTTAATTTAAAACTTAAATGTTAGTTTGTTATTAAAATATTATAATTAATAATGATTATACTCTTTTAGTTTTGTAATGTTATCATTATATGTTGTAGGATAAATATTATTGAAATTTGGAAATCGACGAGGCGACGGCTAGATATGTTTTCGATATACAGGCTCACAAGCTATTTAGGGATTTTATTGGTAACATATTTATCTATCCTTAATTAGTTTAATTAACAATGATTATACTCTTTCAATTTTATAATGTCATCATTATATGTTTACGAGATATTCATATTTTTTATAGGTACCACGAAGAGAAATTATTATACTAATCGGCTCGCGAGGCGGGACATGACCCTCGACACCTACTTGGATGGCCGAGGAGGTGTTTCGTCAATTTTGCGAATATTGGGGGTCGGATGCGGCGAAGGCTATATCCAATCGAGGCCAAGGCCAATAGAAGCGAGCTCCTCGGGGTCGGCGGCGGTGCATACCATGGGGACGATCCCGGTCGCCGAGCATCACGACCGCATGGTATGTATGTTAGTTTAAACGTAGTAGTGTATGGATGCTTTTAAATAGGTTTATGTATGTATGTTAGCTGGGAGCCATGTTGATGCTATGAAATCCATGGTTTTAGTGTAAATGTAGTGTATGCATGCTTTTAAATCAGTTTAAATGTTGCATTTATACAATTTCAAAGTAATAATCTCGCTTATTTTATTTATAGGAAAGGGAGTATGGCCAGAATATCAGATTTGTGGATGTTTACGCTAGCACCCATCTTCGGAATCCTACAGCGCCCGATCAACCTCCGCAATGGGTTGACGATCGCTCTGCTAATGCCTTTGTAAGTAAACTATCATTAAATGACTTGATTTTGAATATGTAAATTTATTTATGTACCTTACATTGTGTATATGATTATAATTGTTTGTTTTATTTTGACAGACTGCATATCAAGCCGCCGTTGCTCCCGAAGGAACGCCTCCCGGCGAGCCCATCCCCTTCGTGCCTGATGTTTGGCACTCGGTCACCTCTGAGGGACATCCAAAGAGAGGAGCTCGAGTGTTAGGGATGGGGGATTACGGGCGGCAATGCCCGTCGACGTCGACCGGCCGTCGGCGAAATGTTGCCCCGCCCACGTATGATCCGAGGGTTGACACTCTGGAGGCTGCGTTGGAGGAGGAGAAACGCGAACGGGCAAAGCTTGCGGAGGCTTTGGCGGTTCAGACGCATATGCAGGAGGAGAGTGATCGGCGTCATGCAGAGACTCAAAGACAATTGGCGCTGTTGATGGCTCATATCGGCCAGGACTCCCAGGATAATTTCCAGCCTCCCCCGAGTTGATTGCGGACTTTTTTAGACATTTTTGTACTAATTTATATTTGTTTGTAAACATTTGAGACATTTGGTACCCGCGGGAGCCCCTCCCCCCTCTCCCCCACTCTCCCCCCTCTCCCCTCTCTCCCCCTCCCGAACTGGTACGGTGATATTTAGTTTTTATTTGGTACGCTGATATTTGATTTTTAGTTTTTATAGTTTTAGTTTTATAAATTGAAATGTTATATTAGGTACAAAAAAATTTGGTTTATTGATATTATAAATTATTTTTTTTAATTTATTTCAGAATCAGCGACGAAAATTTCCGTCGCAGAAATTAATTTATTTCAATTAATTTTTTTTACAGCGACGGAAATTTCCGCCGCTATATCAATTAATTTTAATTTAATTTTTGATTATAGCGGCGGAAATTCCGTCATTTGAAATAAAAATTAATTAAAATAAATTAATTTCGGCAAATGACAGAAATTTCCCGCTAGCTCATTTAATTTTTATTTAATTTTTGATTTCGGCGGCGGAAATTTCCGTCGTAATAAAAATTAAATTAAAATTAAATAATTTCAACGACGGTAATTTCCTTTGAAATTAATTTATTTTAATTTAATTTTTATTACAGCGACGGAAATTTCCGCCGCTGAAATTAATTTAATTAAATTAATTTTTATTACAGCGACGGAAATTTCCGCCGCTGAAATGAAAATTTAATTAAATTAAATTGATTTAACGGCAGAAATTTTCGTCGCTGGAACCATTAATTCATCGGCGGAATTTAATTCCGTCGGTAAAATCAAAAAATACCGGCGAAAATTGACCCGTCGGAGCACTGCGACAGGCTGGTAGCGGCGGACCACCGACGGAATTTTTCCGCCGGTGATTATTTTTAGCGACGGAAATTTAATTTTAGCGACGGAAATTTCCGTCGCTAAATGACCTTTTTCTGGTAGTGTCGGGTTGCCGATCAGAGCACGGATATGATGACTCGAAGAAAGGCAGCTCGTGATAGAGCCAGGGAAAGGGCTGCATTGGCGGCCACAGGTTTGACAGAGGCATTGGGAAGGGTCCTAGAGACAGGTAGAAGGACTACTGGGATATTCCCTGTAAAGGCAAAGAATACCCGCCGTGGGAAAGGGAAGGGGAGGAAAGACGAAGGACCGAGTACGAGTGACTAGGTTGACCTTGCTGTTCGGAATATCCACCCACCATCATTGCAGACACATTAAGTTGATTAAGTGTTTTATTGTTGTTTTGCTAGCGTGTAGCGAGTTAAGAGTAGACCGTGCTTGAACTCAACAAAGATTGTTTTAACCGTAATGAATCTGTAGGTTAAATTTAAGAGTTTTTCGAAACACAAGTGATTGGTGTTGTATTTGAAATTTTATTTGTTTTTGAGACCGAACCAATGATGGCTGCCTACGTTCCCCTTTTACAATTGGACTAAGGGGCTCAGGTCACCGTAGTTCAACACTTTTAGGTGAAATTTGAAAAGAGATGAAAAGTGCGACCCTGTTTTTTACCTAGATCATTTTCGGGAATGTATCTAGTTGGGTATTACTCTTTTAGCACTTTGATTTTACTGATTGGCGGTGTATGGGGAAGGAGAGTTGACTCGTGTTCTTCCTCAAACGAAGTATCCGCGGAGCTTGCTTCCGTTTACTGGGTTAACAAAAGGGTTCCCGTCCAAATCTGCTAACTTCATGGCTCCTCCTGAGAAGATTCTTTGTACCACGAACGGGCCTATCCAGGTAGGTTCCCACTTTCCGAGGGGATTGGTCTGTGTAGGAGGCTTTTCCTTAAGCACCAAGTCGCCTTCTCTGATGTCTCGGATCTTGACTTTCTTATAAAATGCTCGGGGCATTCTGCTTTGGTAGGCACGAGTATGTTCCATGGCTTTCAATCTTTGCTCTTCGAGTAGAGCTAGTTCGTCGTGACGGCTTTGGAGCCATTCGACTTCATTGATTCCATTTTCCAAGAGGACTCGGAGGGATGGAATTTCCAATTCAACTGGTAATATCGCTTTCATTTCGTATGTGAGTGGGAAAGGAGTCTCCCCTGTGGCGGTTTTGACTGATGTTCTGTATCCCCAAAGGGCTAGATGTAGCTTTTCGGGCCAATCCCGACCTCTGACGGCCATCTTTTTGATTATTCTTGCAAGAGTCTTATTGCTGCCTCTACTGCACCATTAGTCTGTGGTCTGTAGGGAGAAGACTTGTGGCATGTAACTCTGAACTCGGTCAACAGTTGGTCACAATCTTCTTCAAAGTGGGTCCCATTATCGGATATGATCTCGTTGGGCACCCCGTATCTGTACATGAAGTTCTCTTTGATGAACTCGGCCACCTTCTTAGAATTTAGTACTTTGTATGATCTGGCTTCTACCCATTTGGTGAAGTAGTCGACTGCGACTAATATGAACTCGTGACCGTTGCTCCCTGGTGGAGTTATTTTGACGATGACGTCAATTCCCCATGAGGCGAAAGGCCATGGTGTAGTCATGCAGTAGAGCTTGTGAGGAGGAATGTGGTTGAGTTTGGAGAACCGTTGACAATTGTCGCAGCTTCTGACGAACTGGATGCAGTCTGTTTCCATTGATACCCAATAGTAACCCATACGGAAGATGATCTGTGTCAATGCTCTGGCATTCATGTGCGGACCGCAGGTTCCGTTGTGAACTTCGTTCATCAGCTTGCTGGCTTTTTCTTTATTTACACACTAGAGGAGTGGTCCTTAGTGGCGCTTCTTGTATAACATACCCCCCAGAATGACGAAATGGGATGCCAGGCATTTTAGAGCCATCATGTTTTTGGCTTTGATCCCTTCTTTGTATTTTCCATCTTCATTTGTTAAGGAAGCTTCTCCATTTTGGAGGTATTGGTAGATTTGATTGTACCAGGGTTCGTCGATCGGTTCATGTTCAACTTCGATCTCACAGCAATAGGCGGGGGTTTCCCGTCTGCCTATTCTGAGGGGTTTTACTGATTTTCCTTTGGGAATTTCAACAAGAGATGCTAGGGTTGCCAGGGCATTTGCGAAGCGGTTCCTGTCTCTTGGCAAGTAGTGGAAAGAGATGTCCTTGAACTGAGCAATGAGCTCCTCCATGTACGTATGGTACTTCTGGAGGCCAGAATCTATTGTCTTCCATTTGTTGGATACTTGATTGATGATCAATGCTGAGTCTCTGTATACTTCCAGTTCTGTGATGTTGCGTTCGAGAGCGGCTTCTAGGCCAGCTGCGCAAGCTTCATATTTTGCTGCATTGTTGGTTGCTTCGAAATTCAGTTTGATGGCTATGGGAGTGTGCTCGTCTTTAGGATCGACCAGGATCATTCCAATACCATTTCCCTTCTTGTTGGCTGCCCCATCGAAGAAGAGTTGCCAGCGGTTTGTGCTGTTGAGTGAGAAGGTTCCGTCATCTGGAAACTGCGGATCAAGACCCTTGAGTTCATTGCTTGGGAAGTCTGCTAGTTGATCTGCCATTACTCGACCCTTTGTTGATTTTCTGATCATGTACTTGATGTCGAATTCAGCCAGGAAGAATGACCACTTGGCTAATTTCATTGACAGAGATGGCTTGTCGAAGAGATATCTGACGGGGTCCATCTTGGAGACCAGGAGCACTGAATGTGACTGCATGTAGTGTTTCAGTTTCCCGACTACCCATACCAAGGCGGTACAAGTTTTCTCCTAATCTTTGAGTAAGCTGAGTTCACTTCCACTGAAGCTTTCGGCTCACGAAGTAGATTGCATGCTCAACTGCGGAATCTTTCTGTTCTTGCGCTAGCATAGCCCCAATTGACGTGTGCGTCACCATCGGAGTACGGGAGGAGTGGCTTATCTTCATGTGGCGGGCATAGGATTGGGGGATTCACCAAGTATGTCTTGAGTGTCTCGAAGGCTGTTTGGCATTCGGAGTCCCGTTTGATGTCAGCATTTTTCTTCATTAGCTTGAACATTGGCTCGCGGAGAGATGCCGAGAATTTGGTTGATGAGCGGATGTATTGAAGTCTTCCAATGAAACTTTTCACTTACGTCAGCTGATTAATGCAGGGTGTCTTCATGTCGATGATGGCCTTGATTTTCTTGGGGATCTACTTCGATGCCTCTTTCTGTGACCATGTACCCTAGTACTTTGCCTCGCTTGACGCCAAAGGTGCACTTTGCAGGGTTCAATCTCATGGAGTGTTTTTTGAGTCTGTTGAAGAACTTTCTCAAATATGTCATGTTCTGCATGTCTGATCCTTTGGAGTGGATGATCATTTCATCGACGTACACTTCAATCTCTTTGTGAATCATGTAATGGAAGAGGGAAGTTGCAGCCCGTTGATAAGTAGCCCTAGCCTTCTTTAAACCAAACGGCATGACCGTGTAACAGTATGTCCCCCAAGGAGTAGTGAAAACAGTCTTGGCCTGGTCTTCCTCGGACATCTTGATCTGATTGTATCCGACAAATCCATCCACAAAGGACTTTACTTCGAAATTTTCCGTGGTGTCGACTAGCATGTCGATGTTGGGCAGTGGGAAATCATCTTTAGCACTGGCCTTGTTGAGATCTAGGAAATCTACACAGCACCTGACCTTTCCATTGGCCTTAGTGACCGTCACAATGTTGGAGAGCCATGTTGGGTACTCAATTACTCTGATGAAGCCGACGTAGAGCATCTTCTCAATTTCTTCTTTTACTTGCAGGGACCATTCTGGCTTGATCTTGCGCAGTTTCTGTTTGATAGGCTTGGATTCTGGATCCAGAGGGATTCTGTGCTCCACGATTGAGGGATCGAGTCCTGGCATGTCTTGGTATGACCATGCGATCACGTCAACATATTCTTTGAGGAGATCTGTTAGGGCTTCTTTTTCTGCACCAGCGAAGAAACTGCCCACTTGTGTCTCTTTAGGCTCTTGCACTGACCCCAGGTTCACTTTAGTCATAACCTCTTTGGCAGCTTGGGCCCGATTGTCCTCTTGATCAACTACACGCTTTAGAACTTCTTTAATGTATTGTTCATTTAGTGTGTCTGCTTCTTTATCAAGTGAGTCATTATTAACTTCTTTTAAGTTGTTTGTTAACTTGTTGTTAAAGTGGCAATGAGGGGATAATCCGAAAGGTCAAATTTTTCATTTAAGACGAACGGAAATACATTGTTGGCTACATTATTATAGTCTTCCAGCGTGAGTGATGGATGTGTATTCACCCATCCAAATGATGCACTTTTAGGCTTTCTTTGTGTTTGATTCCCGAGTTTTATGTATATTTGATATGGTTTGTGAGTATTTAGTGAGTACAGGGTATAAAGAGAAAATGTGTATTTTATGGCTAAAAAGTGCAAGGAGTAAAGTTGGAGTGGAGCGGAGCAAAGAAATAATGAAACAGATTCGAGCTCCAGAAACCGCACACCAACGCGGTCGCGCTCAACACCAGGGCGGCCGCGCTCAAGAGAAGAAATTGAAGCTAAACTCTCGGCCACGCAGAGCGGACGCGCCAACCTCAGGGCGGCCGCGCTCAAGTGACGAAACTCAAGCCAAATTCTCTGTCAATTAGCGCGGGCGCGCCATCTACCATTGCGGCCGCGCTGAGCCCGTCATCAGCAGACGTTTTTACAATTTAATGAAGGACGTTATCGACTTTTCCCAGCTTTTGTCTACAGATTTTGCCCTAGTCTCTATATATTCACAATACACTTTTAGGTTTAGAGTATCGGATGTTTATGCTTTTCTTTAACAACTCTTTGATAGAGACGAACAATTCAATTCCAGGTTTTTATTATTGTAAATTATGAGTAGCTAATTTCTTAGATTTGTAGATTGGTTTGATCTTCACCGGATTTCTATGCAATGAAGTTTTAATTCTTTCAATTTGATTCCTTCTAGTTCAATAATAGTTTGTAATTCCATGTTCTTAGATTTGAGATGTATGTTAAGATACAAACTCGTCTTTGAATAATTGGGTATTTATCGAGTCATTAATTTGGTCGATTTATACATAGACCACTATTTATTGAATAACTTTAATCGGCGCCATAATAGAAACTGATCAAAGTTAGGTTCTTTAATTCTTATGTGCTTAATGTATTCTTGGTATATTATGGTGCCGTAATAGAAACTACAATATTAAGAGAGTATTTAGGGTTGTAATCCGGTCACCTAACCGTGCCGATCCTAGCTAAAGTGAATGAATCCTAGAAGTTGAGTTGATGTTTTATAAGTAAAATTATGCATAGAATGATGGTAAAGTGAAATCCAATCTACGAATCTCTGCTCATAATCTGTTTTCTAGTTTAGTTAGTTTTTGTTATTTAATTTATGCTTTTAGTTTTAAATCAAATCTATAAACTGTGGTTACTAAATTCACTGCTTTTACTCTATTTGTTTACCAACGAGTCTCTGTGGATTCGACCCCTGCTCGTGCATACTGCTACACCGGTAGTGAGTACACTTGCTCGGTATTTTTATTACAAGAGGGAGATTTCCTCCATCAATTTTTTGGCGCCGTTGCCAGGGACTTGTTGCAAGTAAACAAGTAGGTTAGGTAGTGAATGCAAGGTCGTCGTTCTTTGAAGCCTACATTGGTGCCATTGAACGACAACATAAACAGACTTAATAAAGCTAAAGAGGGCATTTAAGCTTCTTGAGGAAGTATTTGAGGGCGATCCCCTCTTTAATCCCCTTTTCTCAGATTCGGACACCGAATCAGAACCCTCCACCACCGAGGTAGAGGAAGAGAAAGCCGAGATGGCAGAACCACTGGCACAAACTATGAATGATTTCCTGAGACCTCGGGTTGACACATCTACCTCTTGCATAGTGCTGTCCGATGCAGCAAAAAATCTAGAGGTCAAAGGACAATACTTTGCCATGTTGCCAAGCTTTCAAGGATTGCCTGGTGAGGATGCACTCACGTTCCTTAAAGAGTATATTATTGTTGTTGCTCAATTTTTTTTAAGACAAGGAGTGACTGAGGAGCAAATCAGATTAAAGTGTTTTCCTTACACCCTTAAGGGAGTGGCTAAAACATGGTTGATGATGCTTGCACCGAGCAGCATTAGTACTTGGGTAGAATTGCAAGATGTGTTCCTTAAAAGATATTACCCACATCATCTGTTGGCTGGTTTTAGATAGAAATTGATGACATTTTCCCAAGATGTGGGGGAGCCCTTTCATGAGGCATGGGAAAGATTTAACACAATGTTAATACAATGTCCCCAACACAATTTCACACTACCCTTACTGAACCAAGCCTTTTATGATGGCTTGAATGAAAATGGTCAATCAATAGTTGACAATGCTGCTGGAGGCTCGATAGGAGCCAAGACCCCGGACGAGACTAAAGCTTTATACGAGATGTTGAGTGATAATTCTCAACAAAAGAGTTCGAGGGGTAAATCAAGGGGGGTACTTGAATTGAATGCTAGTGATAACATTTCAAAACAGATTACATTTTTAAATAATAAATTGGATAAATTGACTGCTTGCGACACTTCTGCTAGTGCCAATGTTATTACTGATTATTGTGCAAATTGTGGTTTATCATCTCATGTGACTAATATGTGTCCAAGTGCAACAAATTTCTCTTATCATCCTGAACAGGCACATGCTTTCAACGGATATGGACAAAGGCCACCACCCCAAGGCAACCAATATGGCAACTACAATCCATGGGGTGGCCATCAGAATCAGCAAGTAAAACCTCTTCATGTGCCACCACCTGGACAACGTGGTAGTGAGCCTTGGGAGCTGGCAGTTCAGCAGTTAAGGATGGAGGTGCAGCAAAGTAATAGAAATACAGAAGCTGCGTTTGAAAAGATGGGCACACAAGTAGAGCAACTTGTGAAGGTTGCCCAAGAGTTGATGAAAGAGAAAAACCCACCTGAGCAAGCAAAGTCAATCACAACAGTGTGGGATGAAAGTGAGGAAATTGAGGAGGTATTTCTATCTTCTCTTGATAATACTGATTGTTGTGATAATAATAATGATGTTAATGAGGATGAAAAGGTTAAACATGTTCAAAAAGACTCCGGGTGCTTCACTATCCCAATTTCTTTAGGGGGTCAAAATTTTAAAGGTTTGTTGGATCTTAGGGCAAGCGTCAATGTGATGCCCTTTCATGTTTTTAGAAGTTTGGGGGTATGTGAGTTGAAACCATCCATGAGAGACTTGCAATTGGCGGATCTCTCAATCAAAAGACCGTTAGGGGTTATTGAAGGGGTGTTGGTTAAAATTGATAAAATCATTATCCCCATTGATTTTTATGTGATGTGCATGGAGGGATCAAGTGAGGATCAACTGAAAACTCCCATTCTGCTTGGGAGGCCATTTATGTTTGACACTAAGGCCACCATTGATGTGTGTCAAGGGGTGGTGTCCTTGAGAGGTATGGGGGAGGAATGTAAGTTTGTATGCTTAAAAATGATAAGAAACCCTTCCCCAAAGATGGTTTTGTAGGAGCCATAACCGATTTTCCAATTGACAAATATGATGTGAATGGATGTGAGAAAAGTGGGGATAATGCGGACGTCTGTCCCGTGGCTAGTAACATTAAGGCCGACCAATACTCTAGGAGTAACGGGTTGTATCACTCCCCACACGACTCCCATAAAGAGTCGATTCCATCACATCTACCACAAGGGCCTTCAAAACGTAAAGTTAGTGAGGAGAGTTATAGTGATTTATCTGATTCTATATTTGCTACTATTTTGGTTCATGATAACTTTCTTGATCTTGGTTGTGAGAATGGTGATCTGCAGGTTGAAGAAAAAATTGAGTTTGGGGGTGGGCACCCCAATAAAAAGAAAAGAAAGAGGGGTAAGCACAAGCAAAAAGATTCGAAAATAAATGTGGCTTTACCCCTAGAGCTGAATTGGAAAGAGAAAGGGCATTTGTGCCCGTGAGGAAAAGAGATGGTCCAAAGGCCGCAAAGCTAAGGCCAAGTAAGCTTGGGACCATAGTCGGGCTAACGACTTTAACCAAATGCGCTGCTTGGGAGGCAACCCAATGAGGTATGTTTTATTTTTATGTTAATTACTGTTTAGTCGTGTCATGTCATCCGTTGAGCCCAAAGCACACTTTTGTTCTCTTTGCTCTGAGGACATAGCATGTTTTGAGTTTGGGGGTAGACATCTCTTCGAGTTTGTGGGTTTATAGGGGAGTGTATATAGGTTGGATGTTGGCCAAAGTCTGTGATGATTAGAGTGTGCTTTAATTTTAAAATCACATGTGCTATTATTAGTGTGGTGATTGGGATTGCATTGAAACATATAAATTATGATTGCACCACCTCTCACTTCCGTATCATATTCTTGGTCATTGTCATCAACTTAGGTGCCTTTTATGGGATCACTTTGTGTATTCTCGGGGTCCCTAGAACATGTTTGCATGATTGTCAATAACACGTCAATAGGTTACTTGATATATATGGCTATTCTTTGAATCCCTTGTTGTGAGCCTTAAACTTTCTAGTCACTAAATATTTTTTCCGCTAGAACCCTTGTTGAGCTTAATTAAGAATGGAATCTCATAAAGTGAGATAATTTCAAAGACCGCCATTCGCCTTCATTTGTACCTATATTATCCTACCTTCTACACTTATACATTATTTTCTCACCTTTTCAAGAAAGTGAAACTAGGGAATGAATGAGGATTTTTTGTGGTCAAAAATGTGAAAAAGATGAAAAAGGAGTGTAAAGTATCGCAGAGGGGCAAGTGAAAAAAATAAAAATAAAAATATGAAAGCGCATCACTCTTCATGAGTCGTATCAATGTAAAGCTTCAAAATAAAAGTGAGACAAAAAGGCTTAAAAAGAGCGCTCATTTGAAAAGAAAAGAAAAAGGAAGACTTGCCCTTATTAAAGTGGAAATTATGTTTCAAGGTGACCAAAGAAAGCAATGGAATGTGCTCAACCCCATGTCGATGTATGAAAAAGTTTTAGTTTGTGGGTTGGCACATTGGGAAGTAATAAGGGTGAGCGGAGGAATTATCATCAAAGTGAAGATGTATTGTTAAAAGAAGACTTTCTAGTTTCACTTTCTTATTTTTTTTTGTATGTCTTTACCTTCATTTGTAACCATGAACCTAGCCCTCGTGAATTGTCGCACTTAACTTTTAAGCCATATCATTCTTTCAATATCGAGTAACCGGGTTGACAATCGTGTAAATATGCATATGAGTGTCCTTTTTGGGTTGTACTGTCTATGACATATTGATTTAGAGCATCACTTAGTGAATCCATAAACAATCTTAGGTTGTTGGCAGTGATCTCCCATTCATTCATTCATCATTCATGCCGCGGTGGAAAATTGTGAGTTTTATGCATCAATGTGATTGTAATCCCATTACTGTGGTGGCGCTTGTTGATTATGTGTGTTGGTGAGAATCTGAGACTGGTATGGCCAATGACTCATCTGTGATAGAACATCCCAAAAATATTGTGTTTTTGTTTTCGTAGTGTAGTTTTATTTTATGTTGGGTAGCTTAGTTTTTGTTCTGTTTTACTTGGGACGAGCAAAAGGTTAGTTTGTGGGTGTTTGATGGATGTGTATTTACCCATCCAAATGATGCACTTTTAGGCTTTCTTTGTGTTTGATTCCCGAGTTTTATGTATATTTGATATGGTTTGTGAGTATTTAGTGAGTACAGGGTATAAAGAGAAAAGGTGTATTTTATGGCTAAAAAGTGCAAGGAGTAAAGTTGGAGTGGAGCGGAGCAAAGAAATAATGAAACAGATTCGAGCTCCAGAAACTGCACACCAGCGCGGTCGCGCTCAACACCAGGGCGGCCGCGCTCAAGAGAAGAAATTGAAGCCAAACTCTCGGCCACGCAGAGCGGATGCGCCAACCTCAGGGCGGCCGCGCTCAAGTGAGGAAACTCAAGCCAAATTCTCTGTCAATTAGCGCGGGCGCGCCATCTACCATTGCGGCCGCGCTGAGCCCGTCATCAGCAGACGTTTTTACGATTTAATGAAGGACGTTATCGACTTTTCCCAGCTTTTGTCTACAGATTTTGCCCTAGTCTCTATATATTCACAGCACACTTTTAGGTTTAGAGTATTGGATGTTTATGCTTTTCTTTAACAACTCTTTGAGAGAGACGAACAATTCAATTCCAGGTTTTTATTATTGTAAATTATGAGTAGCTAATTTCTTAGATTTGTAGATTGGTTTGATCTTCACCGGATTTCTATGCAATGAAGTTTTAATTCTTTCAATTTGATTCCTTCTAGTTCAATAATAGTTTGTAATTCCATGTTCTTAGATTTGAGATGTATGTTAAGATACGACCTCATCTTTGAATAATTGGGTATTTATCGAGTCATTAATTTGGGCGATTTATACATAGACCACTATTTATTGAATAACTTTAATCGGTGCCATAATAGAAACTGATCAAAGTTAGGTTCTTTAATTCTTATGTGCTTAATGTATTCTTGGTATATTGTGGTGCCGTAATAGAAACTACAATATTAAGAGAGTATTTAGGGTTGTAATCGGGTCACCTAACCGTGCCGATCCTAGCTAAAGTGAATGAAATTTAAAAGTTGAGTTGATGTTTTATAAGTAAAATTATGCATAGAATGATGGTAAAGTGAAATCCAATCTACGAATCTCTGCTCATAATCTGTTTTCTAGTTTAGTTAGTTTTTGTTATTTAATTTATGCTTTTAGTTTTAAATCAAATCTATAAACTGTGGTCACTAAATTCACTGTTTTTACTCTATTTATTTACCAACGAGTCTCTGTGGATTCGACCCCTGCTCGTGCATACTGCTACACCGGTAGTGAGTACACTTGCTCGGTATTTTTATTACAAGAGGGAGATTTCCTCCATCAGTGAGGCCGTCAGACGACTGAGAGGACTGGTTTTTAACAATGACAGACTCAGAGGGTTTGAGACTAGGTTTAGGGAGATATGGGTGCAGGCCCAGTTTGTCTTCCATTTCTTTCTGGCTTGCTCTTGGTCCGGTGAAAGTCACCCAGTTTTTCTGTGGCATTGGTGGATGCTTGGTGAGGGTTCGGGGGTCGAGAGGCTTGGCTTCCGCTGTTCCGATCATGGCGATCACGTTGTTCTCGGAGCCCAGGTCAATCAGGTTTGGCACCTCCATGGCTTCTTCGAAAAGATTCTGTAGAGCGGGTCCACTGAGATCATCTTCCACGAATTCTGGTTCCTTCTGCTTTGGAGTTACTGTTTCGAATGTGGCCTTGGAGGCTGACCCGAAGCTCAGTCTGCTTCCCACGAAGAGTGTCTCGAGCCTGCTTCCTCTATGGATCCCTCAATGAGTACTCATGCCGAATCAAGTGGTGGCAACTGCCCGAGTAGAGCAGTGATGTTGAGGAATGCTCCTCTTATCGGATTAGCTTTGAGTCCTCTGAAATGCTTGAGGTCCTATGCCAGCTTTCCCATCCTTTTTGTAGTCTCTGTACGGACTTTTCTTGTTTCTTTCTCATCTTCATCAGTTCCGCTGGCGATTCCCTCGGTTCCGCTATCGGTTCCCTCGCCCCGCCGCTCGTCGGCTCCGCCGTCGATTCCCCGATTCTGCTTTGTCGGTTCCCGTTGTCGGTTCCTCGCCCGCTGTTGGTTCCCGCTCTACCGTTGGTTACATTGTCGGTTTCCTCTCGCCCGTTAACATTTGGGTCCCTTTGACGAAGTAGCGGGCGAGGTCGAAACTGTAAGGTCGGAGGTTGGGTGTGCCGTAGGAGGTTCCCCTTGCGGTTCTTGCTGAGTGCTGGCGAGCCTTTTGTTTTCTCTGATGTTAGCTGGTGTTGGCACATAACCGAGCCCCTGTGCTGTAGTGTGGTCCTTGACTTCGATGACTTGGTGTTGGCCTTGTAACCTTTTGCCGAGCCCCAGTCCCGGGATGAAGTTCATGAGTTTCATCATCTTCATGGCGGGAGGGATTTTGTCCCAGATTAGTGGAAGGTCCACGCTGCATATTTGGATCTTGGAAGTCTCCAAGGTGAATCCAGTTAATGCCATATTGTCGTCATGCTTGATCTCTAACACTGGAATGCCATTTGTGCGCAGTCCCTTCCGGTGGTATTGCCGCCGTAGACTGTTGTCAACTCGTTGCCTTGCATGAACTTGATACATTGGTGAAGGGTGGATGCCACGCCGTTCAATTGATGCAGCCAGGGTCATCCCAGGATGGCTATAAAAGTGATAGGAATGTCCAACACTTGGAATTCGGTAGGGATCATCCGCTTGCCGAACCAGATGTTTAAAGTAGCAACCCCGATCATCTGAATTACTTCTTCTGGAGTTGCGTCCACGGGGACCATGGTACGGGCCAAACTTTCCTCTAGCTTGAGCTTGTGAGGGTATGAAGATGTGAGCAGGGACCACAGAGAAATGTTTGCCTAGGTCTGCTTGAGTTGAGTGAGGATCGGGTGCTCCTTTACAAAACTTGTTTCTTCGGGCAGACCGGGTTGCGGTTTTGGCTCTGTTGGCTTTTTGGTGGCCTTGGGCGGTAGCATATGGATTTGACCAGATACGGTCAGAACGTTGACATCAGGCTTGGTCCCCTTTGAACAAGTTGCTTTGAGTTGAGCCATAGTCAGAGGAGGATTTTTCGAAGCACAGGGCCATATGTCCTCTCTTAATTCGTTGACTGTAGATCTCTTCCCGAGGGCTTCGGCAGCTTTCCGAATTCTGTCCCAAGATACTTGTTTAGGTTCCTTTGCAGGGAGGGAGCCTATGGTTTGCCGCAGTTGTTCGAACGTCACGCAAAGCTGGTGGTTGCTGTGGATCGAACCGTGTCTTCTTTGGCCCTCCGGGGAGGCTAGAGAGTTCTTGGTTCATGCGAACTGCATTCTCTTCACGGTATACTTCACGTTGGGTGACGACCGCAGAGTCAGACGATGGGTGACGACCGCAGAGTCAGACGTTGGGTGATGACCGCAGAGTCAGACGTTGGGTGACGACCGCAGAGTCAGACGTTGGGTGACGACCGCAGAGTCAGGCGTTGGGTGACGACCGCAGAGTCAGGCGTTGGGTGACGACCGCAGAGTCAGACGTTGGGTGACGACCGCAGAGTCAGGCATTGGGTGACGACCGCAGAGTCAGACGTTGGGTGACGACCGCACAGTCAGATGTTGAGTGATTCCCACACAATCATATTTTCGGTTCGAGACGCCGCACGTCCGCCATTCTCGGGTACTAAACGCCCACTCTTCTGAACTACGATTTGGCTTGATTCCTCTTGGGATACGTAGGTAGCCCGGCGTGGGTCCAGCCGCTCGACCCACCTGGTCATCTTTTTTACGACTCAGCCCGAGTCCAAACCTCACATCCGCGAGATCATCGTTTCACCTCCTGAATTCCTTTTTTCAGAGCGGATCCTATTCTTTTATCGTCGACCCCACTTGTCTTACAAGAAGCGTCGCCGAGGGGCTACTGTTAGTACCCGATCCGAAAAAAGGTATTCTAAATACTTGGGCCCGGTTTAATATAAAAAAACCTAAAAAGAATCTCATCATTCGTCCGTATCTCCGCCGTCATTGCATGCGTGGAAGGTACGCCAAATCAAAGTGCCGATCGGCCCTTCATCCTCTGTATGGCCGATCGAACCTTTCATTTGGTGCCGATCGAACCCAAAGTCTTTGTGCTTGGATCGACCCCTTTATTTTGTGCCGATCGACCCTTATATTTAGGGCCGATCGACCTTTCACCTGGCCCACCAAGTACCGAAGCACTATAAATAGGGGTGCCCTAAGGCGCTTTTCCACACACAATTCATTCGGGAGAAACGAGATTACACTTGTTTTACCCGTATTTCTTCCCACATTCTTCGAATCGCCTAGATTCGATCCCAAAGTCTTGCTACAATTGGTAAGGCTCTTTTAATATTTTTGTTCTCTATTATTATTATTGTCGTATTATAATATTTGCATGTTTTATTTTAATTATGTCTTTATGCTAGATCTAGGACCTTTTTAATATATTTAAATATGCAATAGCCGAGGATGATCTAAGGTTTCGCCCAAGAAACCCAATGGATCTAGGAACTATTTCTTACTTTCCACCTTAGTAATAATTGTCCCATGATCAATAATTCCCCAAGGATGAACGTTGATTAGTGCACCTTCCGAGGGCCTAACTCAAAGGTTCTAGGGTGTGATCATCAATTAATTCTTTCTCTCCCCTCCTCCTTATGCATGATCCCGTTTCTCCTATCTATTCCTGTAAACACCGCACACAACCAACACCCCACATGCTAGAAAGACCGATTCGTCGGGCAATAGGAGTGATAGCGTTTCTTCTTCTGTTGTAACTTGACCCCCGAACCCAATCAAATGTTTAGCCTTTTTTTCAAAGCTTTGGGCTATATCAAAGTGGCGTGACGACTCTCAAAATTTAAATTAATATTTTTAAATATGGTTTAAATCGAGTGTCACTAAATGAATATCCTATTTTGGTCCGACTTCCATAATTATTTATTTCAAACTTCCGAATGCGCATTGCATCGGGACGGGGTATTCACAGTGGCATTGCATTGCATTTTACTTTCTTTTTCTTTTCCTTTTATTCTTAATTGTTGCATTGCATGCATGCATCTCCTAAAATAAAATCTTTCTCTTTTTTCTCTTAAAAAGAATTAGACTTTTTTGCCTCACACTACCACTAAAGTCCGTGTCACACTGCACAGACACCCTTAACCCATCGGAGAAGCCAAAGTGCGGGAAGTGTGGTGATCATGTCGCCTCCCTTCTGAGTCTCACTTGGCCATCCACTCATCAGTGCACTTCGGCTGCATGGTGGGAGCCTGAAGCCTAACCCTTGTGTCACCCACTTTGCTAGGAGTACACTCCCCGTGACCGGTTGGTTTGACTAGATTTTTCATGTAGACAATTAATAAGGTCTTTGTGTTAAGTCACTACGAATCAATGATAAGTCAAGATCTATAAAAGAAAATAAAGGCACTAAAAAAATTTATTTTCCTTTTAAAGGACGTACTCATGTAAAGTTTGAATGCTTGATCTTGTCCTATCATGGGTCTCGTAGTACTTTCCATAAATATCATATTAAATGTCTATATGAGACTCGGTTAGTCGTTAGGATCCACCACTTTAGGACATTTAGTTAGTTGCGAAAAGGGGTATCCCTTCCAATCAAGAGTAGGTTCTATAAAAAGTTTTTTGTAAATAAAATGCTTAACTATCCTTCAATCTAGGACCCTTCAAAATTCTACCTCTCATCCCTTGAACCTTTCATAGTCTCGCTCCCTTAGCCTTAAAACCATCCATAGTTTAGATCCTTTATCTCTAGCACCCTTCACCCAAAGATCAACCAAGGCCAATCCTCACCCAAGCCCAAATTAACTCACCTAGATCACCCTCATTTGACCAAGGATCGAGTCATCTTCCTCTTTTACATTCATCCCCCTCGAACTACGATGACCCGAGACTCGTATCTTAAATGGTAAGGGTTACGTAGGCAACCCCAAACTCTGGCCAAACTCAAAATTGTGGAGGTCAAATATTTTCTCAAGGATGCCTTAAGATTAATTATGAGTCTAATTCAACTCATTGTTTTAACTTTACGCCATATGTTCTTGCTGAGAATTCCACATCATGTCTGCGGAGAAAAGCATTGAAGCCCTTAAAGAAGTCTCAGACATGAAGTTGGGAGTGATCAACCTCCCCAAAGACATACATGAAATTGAGCAAAGCGGCACCATTTGTCTCACATTCAAGAATACTTGAGAAGAGTTCCTCCTCCCCTGCTCAATTTCGTAGTCCCTACCATCCACATGCTTGTGATCCCACTTATGGTTCAACGCATCAGAATTTCTCATTCAGGATGCCTGCTGTGGCCACCAACCAACGAAAGGTACCAATACCCGAGAAGAAGATCAACAAGGAACATTTTGATGACTTGGGAATGCCTGTGGGTGAGTTCTTTGACATTTTGGTGGGAAAGAGCTTGGTCAAGCCACTTGAGAATTATGAACTGATAAACCCAAGGGAAGACTTAGATACATCCAAGTTTTGCAGATACCACAAGTACGCTGGGCATACCACCGACAAATGTGTGCAACTGAAACGCTCAATTCAAAGATTGATCAACCAAGGGAAGACCCAAGGCCTCATTAATGAAGGAACCCTCACCCTTCGAGGGAAGATTTAGATTCATTCAGTCTTGTAGGTTCTAGTGTGTCTTTTTTACGTCCATTTTGGGCATTGATATGTAATGTCCACTTTGAACTAGTTACTTCAATAATAAAAAACGTCTTTCTTTCTTTTCTCTCTAGACTTGAGACATAATCTCGCATTACTTTCAAGAAGATTGTTTTATTTATAATTATCACTTGGTTGCTAATCTCACTGATAAACTCACCGGCTAATAAAGTAAACAATGAATGAATGCTTTGATTGGAGTAAACAACTCACTGTCCTTTCCTCATATATACCATCTCTATACACTCATACATATGCTTTTCGTACACTATCTCCAGACCCTCTCCTTGTACATGCCCTCTATACTTTCTCGAGCATACACTTCCCCAAATACACTCTCCCTCACTTGATCTCCTTTCCATATGGTCAAGACAAGCACAAAGACCGTTGTTGCTCATCATCAGAAAATAGCTGCTCACGCCACTACAATTTAAAGAAAATGCAAGGGGCTGTTCTTAT
The DNA here is from genome assembly GCA_022495995.1 of Adenophora triphylla var. japonica. Classification (NCBI taxonomy): domain Eukaryota; kingdom Viridiplantae; phylum Streptophyta; class Magnoliopsida; order Asterales; family Campanulaceae; genus Adenophora; species Adenophora triphylla. Next base: position 24,711 of record JAFEMH010000599.1, on the reverse strand, counting down.
CCTTCACAAGTGCTACATGAATATCAACTTGGGGCTCACCAACCCCCCAATCTCGCGTCTCCTCTGTTTTTCCATTTTGATCGTTAAGCTTTCGTTGAATATGCTCACATATCTTTCTCATGGTCCGAATATATTTTGCCTCACTTAATAAGTCGGTTAAATGAGTTTGCATTTATTTTAAATACTCTTTTGAGAATGCTATCCAGTAGCGATTGAAGCTTAAACCTCTCATCATAGGAAGCCATAACCTTATCCTCACTAAATAATACTCTTTCATTTCAAGATCGACAAGTTTTGAAGCCCTAAAGAAGAAGCCCATACTAGGGGCTCCCCTGACTCACAAAGCTCAAGAAAGGCGGAATGCGAAAGAAACTCATACAATGGGCTCCCTCGAAGGGACCACCTCCAAGCCCAAGAAGGAAAAGGTAAAACCATCCTAAGACATACACTAGGGGCTATCGCGAGCAAACAAAGCCGAAGGCTTTTCTCGATAAGAGGGTGTTTTTAAAAAAAAAAAAAAAAAAAAACCTTCATCACCCCGAAGTGAACCTCCCATCCCAAAGGTTGTGAAAATGAGACATCGAGTGAAGGTCCTATCGTGATCAAGTTACCTGCTGAAATCACAACAAACTCGCGAGAAGAAGCAACAAAGATTCCCTCTTGGACAAATCCCGTAAACCAATTCCAAAGCACATCCTCTCACTTTTAGAGGATTCCATCACCACCCTTGACCGCGTCAAAATCAAAAGTTAACCTCACTCTTAGAGGTTCGGAAGAAGCAACAACAAGAAAATCCCCTCGCCTTAGAAATTCCAAACACATCCCTCAAGCCAACCTCTCAGCAAATGGCCCAGCCGACCTCTCACTTTAAGAGGTCATGTTAAGCATCACCCAATGGTCGATCGCAACCCAAAGACCAGCTACAACCTCTACCGGATGGCATTCTCATTCTGAGTCACTTGTTATCCTACGTGAGCATATTGCATACTCTCGCCAAGTTTAGGAACTCGTCCTATTCTTGAAATTCGTTCATTCGACTCCTCAAACACCGTCCCGCAAAGTCCCACTGGGGCCGCATCCGTGCCTCTCAACGGCACTCCGGTAAAAAGTAAGGAGACGCGCGCCAGGACTACTCCCTCGGCTTATGAGAACAAAGGAGCAACGAATCTTGGAATTGAAAGACGGAAAAATAGAAGGGGCTATAATCGGTCAAATCCCAATTTTTTTCCTCCACTCAGCCTTGTTTCTTCCACTCCGCCTTGTTTCTTCCACTCCACTTTTTTTCTATTTTTCACTCTTTCCCATAAAGAAGATCAATGCGGTGGCGGCTGCACTGACGAAAATTACCACCAAATGACCCGAAAGCGAAGAAGCAACAACTTAACACCCTTCTCCTTCTAAAAGTCAAGCCGTTGATTTCCAACTTCTAATCAAACTGGAGTCATTATTTGTTTACTTATATAATTGGAATTTAATAAACCAATCGGTGAGGTCCATTCTCGAGCGACCAAAATGTAATTCTGAATAAAACAAGTCTTCAAATGTCTCGACAAGTCTTCTTTTCTACAATCTAGGAAGAGCCAAACACTGTCTTTCTGTCAGCAGGGGCTTCCATACACTTTTCTACACCTAGTGATGCTTATACTCTCCCAAAAGAGTCAAACCCAAAAGCAAAGAGTGTCATACACGAATTCGGGATCCATTCCCACTTTCGAAAAATGTGCCCCGCACATATGCATTTCCGAGTCTTGTCCAAGTGATCGATTGAATATTGTTCAAAACGAGGGGTCGCCTCCATGGCCGCAAGATGACTCGTCGCAATAGGGATACATTAAATCTCTCAAAGCCGGGGCTTTTGTTAAGTCGTTCTCTCAGCTTTCTTTACCGCATTCCCTTCTGTGTTTGCTTTGTATCATCAACTGGGGCTTCGCCATTCCCTTCAGGTTTGCTTTGCATCATCAACTGGGGCTTCGCCATTCCCTTCAGGTTTGCTTTGCATTATCGACTGGGGCTTCGCCATGGTCACCTCATCAAACATCGAGACTCCTCAACGGAAACAGATAACGATGCGGTTCTTCGAAAAGGCCAGGGCTCTAACAAGAATCGGAGCTCCAATGAAGTCATATCTAACAAAAAAGGGCATCCTTGTCATCAAGATCAAGATGTGGCAAACTCTTTGAGTTAGTTAGAAATGTAATTAATCATAAGGCCTCCTTATCAAAATAACATACTTTCAAAATGCCACCCTCTTTGGCACCTTGTTTAGAAAATCACTCTTTGGTCTCCACAAATTTTCAAAACTCTTCAAGTCTACCAAAGACGCCTCTCTGTGACTCTCAAGATGACTCGGTCCTACCCCTTATCTCCGGACATCAAACTTATCCAACCCCATATTCTATCATAAAACACCTACTCGCCCTCGCCCGCTTAAACCATAACCTTTTTGCTCAAATTGCCTTGTTCAGAAGTGCCACAAATCTAAACCCTAGCCTCAAGCCTAGGTGACCAAAAACCTCTCAAAACCCTAGCCTCAAGCCTAGGAGACAAGTACCTTTCTAAACCCTAGCTTCAAACCTAGGTGACAAAATACCTATCTAAACCCTAGCCTCAAGCCTAGGTGACAAATACCTCTCTAAAACCTAGCCTCAAGCCTAGCTTCAATCCCAATTCAACTCCTAGGGTGACGCCCCGACACGTCAATTTCTAGGGTGACTTCTCATTGTAGTATACAAAAATGGAAAGTAAATAGAAAATACTAACATTCAAATTAACCCATAAACTAGTACATAAAGCATTTGCATTACATCGGTGAGTCAAGATCGAAATTAGAGTCCGCATGCTTCTTTCCTACTCTTTCCCTACAGTACTACAAAATAAAAAGTCCTAATGACCCCGACGGGAGGTCGAGGCGACCACGGGAAAATCTGGATATCGAGCTACCCTCATCATGGGATCGCTGCTCTCCCCGCGCCGGATCCACGTCCACCGACTCCGGGATTGGCGGAAAGTGCCTGCTGACTGCACTCCTCGGCGAGACGGCTCGGTACAAGATTGGTCCGCCTCACCCCGCACATAAGAATCTCGGGTGACCTACATAATCAAAAGGCGCGAGAGTTACACCATGGCTAAAACATAATGATCGATGCTTAAGAAGGAAAAGTAAGAGGCATACCCCGCCGGCACCGCCCGGGAGGAAGCCGAGCACCCTCCACCTCATCGCGCCTCCGTAGGTGTCAAGTCTACCCTCACCTCCAGTCGGCCATATGCACAAAGAAGTGGTCGGGAAATGGAGGCATATCACAATCTCGGGATGTCCAAAGACCCATCGGCTCGGGATAGCTAAGCCTGCCCCTATACCAGAGCCTCGGCGGCCTCAGCCAGCCTCACCACTGCGGTGATCTCGTAAAAGCTCCACAAAGTCCACATAGCCCATATCAAGCCGGAATCGATAAGGTGGACCCCAAGTAGATACTCCGCCCTCCTCGCCAATCGGTTCGGATACCACATGTTCCTGGGAGGATGTTGGGGCGCATAAAGCGGAGCCCACGCATAATGCTATCTCGCCACCCGCTCACCCAAATACATCTCATCGCAAGAAGCAATCCCACCAACAACTGCGAGGCAGTCACGTCCCTTGACGGCACCAACCGCCTCGAGGCCTCAAGAGTCCACGTCGGGTAGAGCAAAAACTCGGGCCTCACTGGGACCATCAAGAACAACCTCGCTCAGACTCGCGAACCGTCTTCGGGAACCCTCAATCCGATTCTCCTTCCCTCCAAGATGAAGCAAGACGGGCACATCCCGAGTCTGGGTCCCGCAGCGAACTGCGCGACAGCCGAAGATCTCATAGACCCATGCTCGCAAAAGACACGGAATACAGATATTTATGAAGGCAGAAAGACAAGTAACAAGTAAGAGGACCATGAAAATGATAAAAGTTGGCATACCTCCAAAAAAAACTGAAAAGCATCAAAAGAAGAGGTATTGGACCTCGAGACAGTACCAAGGGCCCGATACAGCTCGGCCAAGCCGGCTCCTCCCCAAGAGATATCTCGCACTAAGCTCAAATCAGTCAAGGCACCCAACAAAGAGAATCGGCACACTGGGCCCGAGTTGGGGAATAGCGATACTGAGAATCCGTACCAAAGGAATCCCCTGACAAGTGCGTCAAGCCCGTACTGGCCAGCCCTGTACTGATCAATAGCAGCCCTAATCAGCCTGTACAACTTCCCCGCATCAACACCAAAATTCCTACTCGAGCCCAGGCTAGCACCAAAAACCGGACTCGACGAGCCTGGGACGCGCATGAAGAGTATCATCAAAGGGCAGTGCTATGTCTGTGAACCTCAAGCCGGTAAGAACGGCGAAGTCTGTAGGAGTGATCGTGGCCTCTCCCCAACTCAAATGGAAGGTATGTGTCGTATCCCACCAAAACTCCCGACACGCCTTCACCACTGCAAAGTGCACTTCCCCGGTCCGGCCCATCCGCGGGACCATGTCAAGGGGGCCAACCCCAAGCTCCGTACCCTCTCACGAGGACCACCCTCACCGGCCGGCAAGGCCGCCCACAACTCTCCGACCGCCTTAAGGGAGCTGCGTCCCTTCATCTTCTTCCCCTGCAGGTAAACACAGCACAGGTATGTGTCATTACTCGCATTTAAAATAATAAACACTTTTGTGAATGTGTGCCCAAATTTTTGTTTGTTGGATTCACGCGAGTTTGAAGACATCCTGTTTAATTTGAAAAACGGAGTCGCCACGCCATTTTGATTACCTCAAAACTTTGAAAAAAGGTTTTATGGGTTCGGAGGTTAAGTTACCCCTTGGGAAGAACGTTTGGCGTTCACCCAAGGTGCCTTGCCGGAGCAAGTCTCCCATGATTTCATTAATCGTGCTTGCTTGCGTGCTTTCTTGTGTGCATGTGTTTGAAAATAAGGAGGAATGTCCCAAGTCGTCTTCCGGACGTACAAACCATTTGTTGGTTGTCGCTCGGGATTTCTTGGAATTTATGTATTCGGGATTATGATCCTGTCCTCATCTTGTGACTTGTGATCATCGCATTTTAACCTCGGGACCCTCGGGACTTGCGTGATCGAGAGAATGACTCTCTTTATGGTCAAAGATGAGGATCTTTAGAAAAGGAAGGTCCTTAGCCCATCAATCCTACGCTTTAAGACGATCGAGCTCGTATAGATGCTTCATACTCTTTCTTAAGCGATAATTGGAGATATAGGGTTCAAGGTTATCCCTTTCTAAAGAGATTATGAAACCTTTATGGAAGGAACGATGTAAAGATAGGATCTTTTACACCGGTCCGTTCCTAGGTTGCTAATGGGGGAATGGGGGAAATGTATGTAAAAATGATACTTTAATGAAAAGATGACATTTTTGGGTTGCAAAGGATGCTTTTTGATTTAAAGAAGTGATCTTTATTGCAAAGGATGCATTTTGAATGTAAAGACATGATTTTTATGCAAATGATGCATTTTTATTGAAAAAGATTGTATTTTTATATGCAAAGGATGCATAAAGATGACATTTTTATTGGAAAATGGGGATTTTAGGTGCAAAGGATGCACCTTTATGGATAAAGACTACATTTTTAATGACTAAGGATGTCTAATGCATGCAAAGGGGAAGGGGGGTATAAAAATATGATCTTTAATCTACCAAGTCCCAAGCAAGATAATATGCAATATATGAAATGCAATGAGTAATTAGAATCACATAGAGCAATTAGGATGCAAGGTTAGGGTGTGCGAGGTTACCAATGGCTTCCTCTTCTTTGGATGGAGCTAGGAGGAGGAGTTGATCTTGGGATCTTCAAGGAGGAGGGAGGTGGCTTCTTGGCCTTCTTCTTCACCTTCTTGGACTTCCAGCAGCTCTTGGGAGTGTATTTTACGTATTATGTGTGATGGTGGATGATTTTTGTGTGTGTAAAATGGGTAGAGGAGGCCTCTATTTATAGGCAGCTGGAAAAAGGCGAAAGAGGCCGCGTGGCTTCATTTGCGGCAAAAGAGGCCGCGTGGCTACATTTGCCGCCGACCCGCATTTTTCCAGAAACATGCAAGGTGGCATTCTAGAAGGTCAGCGAAAGAGGCCGCATGGCTTCATTTGCGGCAAAAGAGGCCGCGTGGCTACATTTGCTGTCGGCCCAGATTTTTCTGGAAACATGCAAGGTGGCATTCTAGAAGGTCAGCGAAAGAGGCCGCGTGGCTTCATTTGCGGCAAAAGAGGCCGCGTGGCTACATTTGCTGTCGACCCAGATTTTTCTAGAAACATGCAAGGTGGCATTCTAGAAGGCCCTTTTCAGCTAGGTTCTGCTCAAATTCAATATTCTTGGCAGGTCCTTCCTCCCTTGGAAAGTTTGGAAAAGTTCCCGAATCGCCCTCGAACTTTATGAAAGTTTGGGAATTGCCGGGAAAATTAACCGGAAGGCATGAGCCAGATTTGGGTACTTACAGAAGCCCCTCGGCAACGTCACTTGCAGGGCGAGTGGGGTTGTCAATAGAAAAGGATCCGATCTGGCGAATGCCGAGACGGATTAGGTGAACAAGGTGGTCGAGTGGCTGAACCTCTGGAAGGCTACCTACGTATCCCGAGTGGGAATCAAGCCAGGCCGTAGTTCTGAAAAGATCAGCTGAGGAATAGAGAAGAGAAAACTGGTCTCTTGATGGGGAAATAGCAGAGAAAATGACCTAGGAGGTCAAGCAATTATTCCTTCAACTTGGAATAACGGAGATCGCGAGAGAGATCGAAATGTCATTCTTCCACCTTGGAATGACGGAGATCGAAAGAGAGAGCGAAATGTCATTCTTCCACCTTGGAATGACGGAGATCGCGAGAGAGATCGAAATGTCATTCTTCCACCTTGGAATGACGGAGATCAAAAGAGAGAGCGAAATGTCATTCTTCCACCTTGGAATGACGGAGATCGCGAGAGAGATCGAAATGTCATTCTTCCACCTTGGAATGACGGAGATCGAAAGAGAGAGCGAAATGTCATTCTTCCACCTTGGAATGACGGAGATCGCGAGAGAGATCGAAATGTCATTCTTCCACCTTGGAATGACGGAGATCGAAAGAGAGAGCGAAATGTCATTCTTCCACCTTGGAATGACGGAGATCGCGAGAGAGATCGAAATGTCATTCTTCCACCTTGGAATGACGGAGATCGAAAGAGAGGGCGAAATGTCATTCTTCCACCTTGGAATGACGGAGATCGCGAGAGAGATCGAAATGTCATTCTTCCACCTTGGAATGACGGAGATCGTAAGAGAGAGAGCGAAATGTTATTCCTTCAACTTGGAATAACGGAGATCGCGAGAGAGATCGAAATGTCATTCTTCCACCTTGGAATGACGGAGATCGAAAGAGAGAGCGAAATGTCATTCTTCCACCTTGGAATGACGGAGATCGAAAGAGAGAGCGAAATGTCATTCTTCCACCTTGGAATGACAGAGATTGCGAGAGAGATCGAAATGTCATTCTTCCACCTTGGAATGACGGAGATCGAAAGAGAGAGCGAAATGTCATTCTTCCACCTTGGAATGACGGAGATCGCGAGAGAGATCGCATTTTGTAAAGAAGTAAGAAGGACTCGATGATTTTTGTAAAGAAAGTGGGATGTACCCGATAATTTTGTAAATAAACGGGACGTACCCTGATAATTTTTATAAAGAAACGGGATGTACCCTGATAATTTTTGTAAAGAAACGGGACGTACCCTAATCATTTGAAAATAGAATTGAAAATGCCAATGGCAAACAAAATGAGCCACAGGGGTAAATTTGTAAAATAGGCTACAGGGCATTACGTCACTATCGAGGAGATAGGGGTAACTAAAGTTTGTAAAAACTTGAGCGTACTTCTCAATCTCTTTCGAATAAGAGATATGGGTATCTAAAGTTTGGAAAACTTGAGCATACTTCTCAATCTCTTTCGAATCAGAGATATGGGTATCTAAAGTTTGGAAAAACTTGAGCATACTTCTCAATCTCTTTCGAATCAGAGATATGGGTATCTAAAGTTTGGAAAACTTGAGCATACTTCTCAATCTCTTTCGAATCAGAGATATGGGTATCTGAAGTTGGGAAAAACTTGAGCATACTTCACTATTCGTGATAGAGGTAGCTAAAGTTTGGATTTTGACAATCCGGAAACTGTCGCCTGGCGTTATCTCGTTATAAAGGAAGTAACGGAGGCGCTTTTTTGGGAGAAAATGTTATCATTAGCAATTGCCAGGTTACTTGAGCCTAGGGGTGATTTTTTTCTTGGAAACATGGTAGGGACTAGGTCTGGATGTACATATGGAATGTGTTTGGAAATTGTTTAAGACGGGTTTCAAGCAGTGGGGTCGTATCCCTGGGTGCGGATCGAACCGCCGCCGTTGTCAATGTGGACTAGAATTCCTTCTTGGGCCGAGATCGGATTTAAACCTCGGGTCTCGTGAATGTTCCTTTCTCACACTCGGCATTCAAGCCGATGCCGATGTGCTTTTACAACCAAAGACTAACGCAGATGTCGAAGTTTACTCAAACCTCTCTTCTAGGGATGGATGCGACTTATCGAAGCCCCGGTTGGATGAACCGAGTAGGCAAAGTTTTAGGTTACGAACAAGTGACTTGGTAAAGCCCCAATCTCGATGACCTAATGTAAATCCCAATATGATTGGGTACCGCGGAAGTGATCCCGAGGATGATCCGAACAAACCGAATCCATCTAGGGACCTAGTGAGGAACCCAATGCGAACCCCAAAAATGGCTAAAGAAGCCCCAGTTTAAAGAAATGGCTTGACAAAGTCCCAACCTTGAGGAATTTCGAGGCAGCCCTAATGCGAATTGTAGCAGAAGAGGGAAAACCTATCCTTTTTTTTTTTAGTTAATCAGTCAACCTTAAGAAGATGTGAAAGAAAAGATTCTTAGAAATTTATACATGCAGGGGCATATTTTTCGAAAGATGGGAATAGATCCCGATTTTGTGTTATTTTGATGGCCTTATTTCGACGTAGGCACGGAACTCGCTTCCGGGTTTGACTCTTTGAGAGAGTATAAGCGTAGAAGGGTTTGTAAAAGTGTATGGAAGCCCTCGCCGACGTAAAATCGTGTTTAGCACTATTTTTCCTAAGATGTAGAAAAGGAAGACTTGTCAAGACATCTGAAAACTTGTTTTATTTACAATGATCACAAGATTGCTTAAAACCCTTTATTGATGTTCGGGTTATTCAACCACTAATCTCGATATGAAGAAAGACATTCTTATTAATCATGAGGAGAAAGTCAACCAAAGTGTCACGGATCAAGGCCGGGCTGTGTGAAAGAAAGGTTTGTGTATAGGGAGGTCATTGATGAGACCGGGTTTTCTCGGAATCCGACTATGTCTATGGGAGAGGTCATTTGATGAGACCGGGTTTTCAGAATTTGGATATGTTTATGACCGGACCATTCCGGTTGCCTACGTTCCCTCATTGTGAGGAGCTCAGGTCGCCGTAGTTCGGCCTTGGCCGGACTGTGTTTGGCTTTGGGAAATGGGATTTGTGGTTCCTTTAGTGAAAAGGCTTAGGATGAGATGATGAGGCGTGGGCCTCGGGATGATTCCTTGACCAAGTCATTCTTGGACTACCGCTTCGATTACTTCCTCTTTCATTGGGGGAGAAAGGATTTGCAAGTGCCTGTGCTTATGAAATTTTTTTCTCGGCTTGCCTGATCGCCCCCATTGTTATCGACAAGTTTCATTCTCTGAGCTTTGATCTTGCATGTCTGTCTTTTGATTGGCGGTGCTGGGTCCTTGGCTTCATCATTTTTTTTATGTGCAACCCTGTTTTTTGCCTAGACTGCCCTTTTTTGGGATTTTCAGCCTAGCTGGGTATTACTCTTTTTGTACTTCTTTTCCTTTTTTTTTATTTGCAACCCTGTTTTTTGCCTAGACTGCCCTTTGGGATTTTCAGCCTAGTTGGGCATTACTCTTTTTGCACCGCATTTTTTTTTCTGAAGCATTTGAGGGCCAAGGTGAGCCCCTGCTTGAATTTTTCTTGACATCCTCAAGGCGTGCTCCTAGGTTGTTGTCGACACGGGGTCAATCTTTCGAAGCCGAGTGACCTCTTGTTGTCCCTGATGTTGCCGTCGTCGTTGACTTGGTCAAAATGAAGGTGGGGACATGATTGGGAAAGTGTATGGTTTAGTGAAGGCTTTTTGTGAGGTAAGGAAAGTGTATAGGGAAGGCATTAGTTGACTTTCTCACACTGATTAATCGGAACGTGAATTATTTCGAGAGATTATTTGTTGAGCAATGCAAGTGATCATATAAAATAAAACCATTTCATTAAATGTAATGTAGGTGTGCAAATAATGTCTTAAGTCTAGTAAGAAAAGAAGAAGACTCTTTTATAGAAAATTGCAGATTAAATACAATGTCCGTAGAGGACTTGATTGAAAGAGAAAAGTACTAGAACCTACGAAGGTTGACTGAGAGACTATTTTTTTTTTTTTTTACATAAGGATAGGTAGACCCTAGTCTAGCTACTCTTCGCGGGTTGGACTGCCAGGTAACTTGAGCTTTCCTTCGTAGATCAGCCACTGAATTTCTTTCTTTAGATCCATACACTTGTCTGTCACATGACCAAAATGCTTGTGGTACTCGCAGAACTTGGTCCCGTCTAACTCTACCGGGGTTTCTTGGCTTATAATTCTCGAGAGGTGTGAGAAGGCCTCGTTTCACCAAATCATCGAAAACTTTGCTCATGGGCATCCCAAAATCATCAGCCGACGTTTCTCGACCTTGCAGCCTCGAATTGACCTCTTACCATAACTTTCGTTTTTGGCCCATGGAGGTTCTCGAGCTTCCCTTTTCTATCAATTTCTGGATCTCATGCCTCAAATAGGTGCAATCATCGTTGTCGTGCCCAGTGGTATTGATGGAAAAGACAATGCTTAGACTCATCCACCCGAACGTTGGGGTTCTTGGGCTTCCAATTCTCCAAAGGGCTTTATCAGCCTTTTCTTTCATCGCCTCTTCCGTAATCTTGCTTAAAGGCATATCCGTATTGTGGAGTTTTCGGGAGACATTGTTGTTCTCGTGACTCGAGTTCCATTGTCCAGCTTGGTTCCATTGTTGGATTTGGTCAAGGAGGCTACGACACTCTTTCCTTTGTGAGGAACCGGTGCTGACATGGGTACGGTTGCTGTTTGGTGCTGGTGGCATTGGGTTATACTTGGTGGAGTCATTTCCTTGCCTGGTTCGACGCCTGGGGTCAAGGGAGTATTGATACTCATCATGAAGTCAAACTTCTCTTGCATTCGTTTCACCTGTTCCATCAATATTGCCACATGGGGGTCAATGGGGACTCTCGAGTTACCGGCACTCGCAACAGGACTCTTATCAGTAGAGGGAACCACAGTAGCAAACCGACGGCTGAATTCATTAAGTCCGGTAGGTGACACCGGAAACTTGAATCATCCAGATTTTCTTTTGGCAACTCATGACCGCACTCAGGTGGGTATAGGGGCTTTAACATAGCCACATAGCTCGAACCGATTATGTGAAGCCGGAGTATAGCGGACCGGCGGTATTGGCTGAACCGAGAGACAGGTGGGGTGAAGCCCAATCCATTCTGAGGAACTGAGGGCAATGAAGCCCTGATGAGCTGGGATGTTGGAAAGGACTGAGGAGGAGTGGTCCTTGGCAAGGGATTGCACGTGGATGGGGGAAGGTATTGGCTGTAGGATGGAAGGTCTTGGTTATAGGATGAAGGGACTGAAATCACTGTTTCTGAAGTCTCATCTTCGACTACCACTAGAGAACCGTTCGACTCAACTGTGACCTGAGCTCCATGACGACGGAGTGCGTCAATAAGCATGGCTAGCTGTTCCTCATGAACCTTATGGGCATTTTCCAAAGCCAGGACTAACTTTTCCTTCCTAACCATCTCGATTTCCGCACCCTCACCGTTTCGTCAAATCCTGTCATTCCGACTCTCTCGAGCCGACAAAACTAACGATTCGCCAAACTATCTCGAACCTAAGGTTTTTTGCACCGAAAAGCCGCCGACCCGGTATTCTCGCCCACTTCTTTCTCACAAGGGAAAAGGATAGGCAAAGTTTAGACTCGGGGATAGGTAATGTTTAGGCTCGAAGGTAGGTAAGATTTAGACTCGGAGGTAAGTGTTTAGGCTAAAGGCTCAAGTAACATGCACTTATCGCTTAAACTTTGCTCAAAACACATTATTTCCTAATCCTAATTGATCGAAAAGGTGAGACCTTTGAAAGGTCAAGATTGAAATTGAAGATCGGACCGAGGAGGTCTCGACTAGGAATTTGACCGCGAAAGAGGGAGAGATGAAAATCGAAGATCGGACCGAGGAGGTCTCGATTAGGGATTTGACCATGAAAGGTCGGGAGATGGAAGATCGGGAATCGGACCGAGGAGGTCTCGATTAGTGGATATGACCATGAAAGGTCGAGACAGGGAAATCGGAAATCGGACCGAGGAGGTCTCAATTAGGGATATGACCATGAAAGGCTCGGGACAGTGGAAATCGGAAATCGGACCGAGGAGGTCTTGATTAGGGATGTCGTAGATAGGAAAAAATCGAAGATCGGACCGAGGAGGTCTCGATTAGGATTTGACCATGAAAGGTCGAGACAGAAAATCGGAAATCGGACCGAGGAGGTCTCGATTAGGGATATCGTAGATAGGAAAATGCAATTATGATTCCGTTAATTGTTCAAGTTTACTTAAAACAATGTCTTTTATTTATTCCTATTTGGTTGGAAAAGGGGTTTGCCCTTCTTTTTCGCAACTACTCTAGATCCCTGGATCGGGGTTCCGTCACTACGTCTATAAGCCCCTCGTATTCCACCTGTATTTCGACTTCCTAGGGTGGATAGCCTCGGGCGAGGATCCTATAGGGCACGCGGATCCCACCGACCGAGAGTAAAGAACGCTCCTAACGGGTCTAGCGGGTCATAGGAACTTTTTAACGCACGAGCGATGCGGATTATAGTCAAGGCAATACCGGAAAGTCTCGCCTTTCCGCCTTGATAGAATTTCTCGGCAGAATTTCGCTGAGCGAATGACGTTTGACTTTCGGTAATGTCCGAGAAGATAATAGGCATGGGTCGGGCGGCAAAAGCCGAATGACACAAAGGTCACATTGAACTTCGTTGCATACGCGGCATGAGTCGAATCGAAGTCAATGCCGTGTCAAGATCTTGCCAATTTTTCCTTGTCGGAATTTTGCGTAACTTCACTTGAGCGAAAGATCTTTTGATTTGTTGGCAAAGACTCGGTCTCGATTCTCACGCATTCCGTGCAGGTCAAGGTCAAAGTCAATGTCGGAGTCAAGATCTCGCCAATTTTTCCTTGTCGGAATTTTGGCAGAGTTCCTCTTCCGTTATGAACTAAGGCTTGACCTTTACGAGGGTATGCAACTGGGCTATATGACACGGACTAGACCAAAAACCAACCAAAAAGTCACGGTTTTTTTGAAACGTGTGACACGGACTGTGCATTGGTCGACCCTGGCTGCCATGGGGAGGTTGGGATGATTCCGTGCGCGCCCGGGAGCATCGTAAGGCTGTCCGTGACTGCAGCTGGAACCACCCTCGGGTTTGAAGGACGTGCGTGCAAAGTGTACAGATATATCGGTGCGCGTAGTGTGCGGTCTCCTAAAAATGTTCCTTTTTGAGTGAAAACAGAGATTTTCAGAATGTGTTTTAAAGGAATGATTTTTGGGATGGGGAAAATGCAACATATAAGCACGTAAATTTTCTCGGGAGCCCCACTCGCCATGGAGCCGAGTAGCCCCAAGCCGCTAGGACTCGCTAGATTAACCATGATTTTTCCCGGTGGAATTGCCACCGAGGTCGCCCGGCCGAATCCAAGGAGGATTGAGCCGTACGACCGCATGGATCAATTTTCCAGGTTCCACTCCTTTTGCTATTTTTCGGGTTGTTTCCGTTCAAAGTATGCACAAATTCCAAGATGCAAATGATGCAATGCAAGGTAAAGAAAGCAAGCATGATTAATGAAATCGGCGACGGGAGTCTAACCCACTCAAAGGGAAAAGCTTTCTTTTATTTTTTCAATTTTTTTTCGAAAAGGGATACTGGTACGTGGGATTGTTAAACCACCGGTTATCCCAACTCCCACGTCGTGGAGTGTATGTGAAGGGTAAGTGGTTTCCACCTATATACCGAGTATCGATTTTTGTTTTGAAAATAAAAGCTTTTCTCCTTTGGGACATTTCTCAAATGGGAGTCGCCAAACCGTGAATGTGTGCCCAAATTTTTGTTTGTTGGATTCACGCGAGTTTGAAGACATCCGGTTTAATTTGAAAACGGAGTCGCCACGCCATTTTGATTACCTCAAAACTTTGAAAAAAAGGTTTTATGGGTTCTGAGGTTAAGTTACCCTCGGGAAGAACGTTTGGCGTTCACCCAAGGTGCCTTGCCGAGCAAGTCTCCCATGATTTCATTAATCGTGCTTGCTTGCGTGCTTTCTTGTGTGCATGTGTTTGAAAATAAGGAGGGAATGTCCCAAGTCGTCTTCCGGACGTACAAACCATTTGTTGGTTGTCGCCCGGGATTCCTTGGAATTTATGTATTCGGGATTATGATCCCGTCCTCATCTTGTGACTTGTGATCATCGCATTTTAACCTCGGGACCCTCGGGACTTGCGTGATCGAGAGAATGACTCTCTTTATGGTCAAAGATGAGGTTCTTTAGAAAAGGAAGGTCCTTAGCCCATCAATCCTACGCTTTAAGACGATCGAGCTCGTATAGATGCTTCATACTCTTTCTTAAGCGATAATTGGAGATATAGGGTTCAAGGTTATCCCTTTCTAAAGAGATTATGAAACCTTTATGGAAGGAACGATGTAAAGATAGGATCTTTTACACCGGTCCGTTCCTAGGTTGCTAATGGGGAATGGGGGAAATGTATGTAAAAATGATACTTTAATGAAAAGATGACATTTTTGGGTTGCAAAGGATGCTTTTGATTTAAAGAAGTGATCTTTATTGCAAAGGATGCATTTTGAATGTAAAGACATGATTTTTATGCAAATGATGCATTTTTATTGAAAAAGATTGTATTTTTATATGCAAAGGATGCATAAAGATGACATTTTTATTGGAAAATGGGGGTTTTAGGTGCAAAGGATGCACCTTTATGGATAAAGACTACATTTTTAATGACAAAGGATGTCTAATGCATGCAAAGGGGAAGGGGGGTATAAAAATATGATCTTTAATCTACCAAGTCCCAAGCAAGATAATATGCAATATATGAAATGCAATGAGTAATTAGAATCACATAGAGCAATTAGGATGCAAGGTTAGGGTGTGCGAGGTTACCAATGGCTTCCTCTTCTTCTTTGGATGGAGCTAGGAGGAGGAGTTGATCTTGGGATCTTCAAGGAGGAGGGAGGTGGCTTCTTGGCCTTCTTCTTCACCTTCTTGGACTTCCAACAGCTCTTGGGAGTGTATTTTACGTATTATGTGTGATGGTTGATGATTTTTGTGTGTGTAAAATGGGTAGAGGAGGCCTCTATTTATAAAAAGTACTGAAAAAGGCTGAAAGAGGCCGCATCATGGGCTTCATTTGCGGCAAAAGAGGCCGCGTGGCTACATTTGCCGCCGACCCGCATTTTTCCGTAAACATGCAAGGTGGCATTCTAGAAGGTCGGCGAAAGAGGCCGCATGGCTTCATTTGGCATGGCAAAAGAGGCCGCGTGGCTACATTTGCCGGTCGGCTCCGCATTTTTCTAGAAACATGCAAGGTGGCATTCTAGAAGGTCACGAAAGAGGCCGCGTGGCTTCATTTGCGGCAAAAGAGGCCGCGTGGCTACATTTGCCTGTCGACCCGCATTTTTCTAGAAACATGCAAGGTGGCATTCTAGAAGGCCTCTTTTCAGCCTAGATTCTGCTTCAAATTCAATATTCTTGGCAGGTCCTTCCTCCCTTGGAAAGTTTGGAAAAGTTCCCGAATCGCCCTCGAACTTTATGAAAGTTTGGGAATTGCCTGGGAAAATTAACCTAAGGCATGAGCCAGATTTGGGTACTTACAACTTTGTACATGCATGAAATATTCTGTTGTTAAATAATAAATTCTTTACCTTCATCCGGACGAGGGAGCAAAGACCGGTGGATCCATGAAAAGCCAAGCCGGATAAAAGCCTGACCGGTTGTACAATGGCAAAATACGTGCCTCGAGGGACGATAATTGCACCGCAAAGCCCGCCGCCTCCTAGCCTCAACATCCCCGCCGGCGTCACTCCTATCACTCTCCCTAAGGCCGTGGGATCACCTTCCTTCTTTCATCATCATCATCGCCGCCATTGCCGCCACCATTGCCGCCATGCTCGCCACCACTGCCGCCATGACTGCCGCCGCCACCGCCGCCATGGCTGCCTTCATCACCGCCACCATAACCTCAATGGCTGCCATCATCACCACCTCCATAACCTCCATAACCACCATCAAAACCACCACCCATGTTGCCATAACCACCCCTAAAACTACCAGAACCGTGGCTGCCCCCGGCACCATGGCCACTAGCACCAACTCCTCCGCCATAGCCAAAGAAAGCATCACCCATACCTCCGGTATATGAGCCCAACGATGAATTATCCGATCGGTTGAGCAAAAGCTCCAAAGCGGCAACATCGTTGACCCAATCTGGAGGATTATCCATGGCAAGATCTTCACGAAATCGGCACAAAACAAACGAAAACACTCTAATAATTTTCAAAGTAGAAAGCTTCAGAAACTCGACGGAGAAGAAGAGGCGTAAAAAAGAAGAAGGAGACCAGCAGATTTAAAGGCCGATCGGCCGAGAAACAGGCCAATAAAAAGAAGGGTCGATCGGCCCTTGATTTTGTGTTTCTTCTGATCGAGCGAACGGTCCAGATCTCATCTCAGCAGGCGGATCCCCGTCAAAGTGTCCTTGGCCAATCAGGAGGAAGGGCCGATCGACCCTTTCTCTTCCCTACCTCGACACGCGTCTCCTCAGTCCAAGCGGTTGACCAGATATTTAATACCCCCCGTTTTTCAAAAAACTCTTACTCCTTTTAATTTTTATAATTTTTTGTTTTATTATTTATAATTCAAATTTCTATTTTTTCGGGGTGACTCCCACAGAGTCAAATATCTATTTTTTCGGGGTGACTCCCACGTAGTCAAAATTTATTTTTTCGGGGTGACTCCCACGAGTCAAATTTCTATTTTTTCGGGTGACTCCCGAGTCAAATTTCTATTTTTTTCGGGTGACTCCCACGAGTCAAATTTATTTTTTTTCGGGTGACTCCCACAAGAGTCAAATTTCTATTTTTTTGGGGTGACTTCTACGAGTCAAATTTCTATTTTTTCGGGTGACTCCTACGAGTCAAATTTCTATTTTATTTCGGGGTGACTCCCACAGAGTCAAAATTCTATTTTTTCGGGGTGACTCCCACAGAGTCAAAATTCTATTTTTTCGGGGTGACTGCACGTAGTCAAAATTTATTTTTTCGTGGTGACTCCCACAGAGTCAAAATTCTATTTTTTTTCGGGTGACTCCCACAGAGTCAAAATTTATTTTTTCGGGGTGACTCTACTGCAGTCAAATTTCTATTTTTTCGGGTGACTCCCACAGAGTCAAATTTCTATTTTTTTCGGGGTGACTCCCACAGAGTCAAATTTCTATTTTTTCGGGGTGACTCCCACAGAGTCAAATTTCTATTTTTTCTGTGACTCCCACGTAGTCAAATTTTTATTTTTTCGGGGTGACTCCCACGTAGTCAAAATTTATTTTTTCTAGGGTGACTCCACAGAGTCAAAATTCTATTTTTTCGGGGTAACTCCCACAGAGTCAAAATTCTATTTTTTCGGGGAGACTCCCACAGAGTCAAAATTCTTATTTTCCGGGTAAATCCCACAGAGTTAAAATTATTATTTTCCGGGTGACTCCCACAGAGTCAAATTTCTATTTTTTCGGGGTGACTCCCACTGCAGTCAAATTTCTATTTTTTCCGGTAACTCCCACGAGTTAAAATTCATATTCTTGGGTGATCGACCGCAGAGTCGACATTGGGTGACGACCGCAGAGTCGACGTTGGGTGACGACCGCAGTCGACGATGGGGTGACGACCGCAGAGTCGACGTTGGGTGACGACCGCAGAGTCGCGTTGGGTGACGACCGCAGAGTCGAGGCGTTGGGTGACGACCGCGAGAGTCGAGGCGTTGGGTGACGACCGCAGGAGTCGAGCGTTAGGTGACGACACTGCAAGTCGACGTTCGGGTGACGACACGCAGAGTCGGGCAAGTTGGGTGACGACCGGCACAGTCAGATGTTGAGTGATTCCCACACAATCATATTTTCGGTTCGAGACGCCGCACGTCCGCCATTCTCGGGTAAAATTAAACGCCCACTCTTCTGAACTACACGATTTGGCTTCGATTCCTCTTGGGATACGTAGGTAGCCCGGCGTGGAGTCCAGCCTCGCTCGACCCACCCGGTCATCTTTAAACTTACGACTCGGCCAGGAGTCCAAATCTCACATCCGCGTAGATCATCGCTTTCACCTCTCCCCCGAATTCCTTTTTTTCAGACGGATCCTATTCTTTTATCGTCGACCTTACCACTTGTCTTACAAGAAGCGCGTCGCCGAGGGGCTACTCGTTGAGTACCCGAATCCAGAAAAAGGTATTCTAAATACTTCGGGGCCCGGTTTAATATAAAAAAACCTAAAAAGAATCTCATCATTCGTCCGTAGATCTCCGCTCGTCATCGTGCATGCGTGGAAGGTACGCCGGTATCAAAGTGCCCGATCGGCCCCCTTCAATCCTCTCGTATGGCCGATCCGAATCCTTTCATTTGGTGCCGATCGAACCCAAAGTCTTTGTGCCGATGCGACCCCTTTATTTTGTGCCGATCGACCCTTATATTTAGGGCCTGATCGGACCTTTGGCCCAAATGGCTCCCGGCTCACCTTCAAGCTACCGAAGCACTATAAATAGGGTGCCCGGTTACAGCTTTTCCACACACAATTCATTCGGGAGAAACGAGATTACACTTGTTTTACCCGTATTTCTTTTCCCACATTCTTCGAATCGCCCTAGATTCGATCCCAAAGTCTTGCTACAATTGGTAAGGCTCTCTTTAATATTTTTGTTCTCTATTATTATTATTGTCGTATTATAATATTTGCATGTTTATTTTTTAATTATGTCTTTTATGCTAGATCTAGGACCTTTTTAATATATTTTAAATATGCGCAATAGCCGAGTGATGATCTAAGATTTCGCCCAAGAAACCCAATGGATCTAGGAACTATTTCTTACTTTCCACCTTAGTAATACCTCTTTGTCCCATGATCAATAATCCCCCAAGGATGAACGATCATGATTAGTGGGCACCTTTCCTGTAGGGCCTAACTCAAAGGTTCTCAGGGTGTGATCATCAATTAATTCTTTCTCTCCCCTCACTCCTTATGCATGATCCCGTGCTTCTCCTATCTATTCCTGTAAACACCGCACACACACCAACACCCCACATGCTAGAAAAAGACCGATTCGTCGGGCAATAGGAGTGATAGCGTCTTCTTTCCTGTTGTAGAGAACTTGACCCCTGAACCCCAATCAAATGTTTAGCCTTTTTCAAAGCTTTGGGCTATATCAAAGCTGGCGTGGCGACTCTCAAAAATTTAAATTAATTTATTTTTAATATGGTTTAAATCGAGTGTCACTAAATGAATATCCTATTTCGGTCCGACTTCCATAATTATTTATTTCAAACTTCCGAATGCGAGTTGCATCGGGACGGGGTATTCACAAAGGTGGCATTGCATTGCATTTTACTTTCTTTTTCTTTTCCTTTTATTCCTTAACTCCGTTTGCATTGCATGCATGCATCTCCTAAAATAAAATCTCTTCTCTTTGTTCTCTTAGAAAAGAATTAGACTTTTTGCCTCACGCACTACCACTAAAGTCCGTGTCAGCGACCAGCACGGCACATTCCCTTAACTCCATCGGAGAAGCCAGAAGTGCGGGAAGTGTGGTGATCATGTCTTCGCCTCCCTTCCGCAGTCTCCTACTTGGCACATCCACTCATCGCTGCACCTCGGCCGCATGGTGGTGAGCCCATGAAGCTTCTACAACCCTGCAGTGTCACCCACTTTTGCTAGGAGTACACTCCCCGTGGACCGGTTGGTTTGACTAGATTTTTTCATGTAGACAAATTAATAAGGTCTTTGTGTTAAGTCACTACGAATCAATTTCGATAAGTCAAGATCTATAAAAAGAAAATAAAGGCACTAAAAAAAATTTATTTTTCCTTTTAAAAGGACGTACCATGTAAAGTTTGAATGCTTGATCTTGTCCTATCATGGGTCTCAGTAGTACTTTCCATAAATATCATATTAAATGTCTATATGAGACCGGTTGAGGTCGATTAGGATCCACCACTCTTTAGGACATTTTAGTTAGTTGCGAAAAAAGGGTATCCCTTCCAATCAAGAGTAGGTTCTATAAAAAGTTTTTGTAAATAAAATGCTTAACTATCCTTCAATCTAGGACCTCTTCAAAATTCTACCTCTCATCCTCTTGAACCTTCATAGTCTCCAAGCCCTCCTTAGCCTTAAAACCATCCATAGTTTAGATCCTTTATCTCTAGCACCTTCGCCCAAAGATCAACCAAAGGCCAATCCTCACTCCAAGCCCAAATTAACTGTAACCTAGATCACCTCTCATTTCCGACCAAGGATCGAGCCACATACTTCTCTCTTTTACATTCAATCCCCCTCAGAACTACGGTGACTGCAGAGACTCGTGATCTTAAATGGTAAGGGTTACGTAGGGCAACCCCAAATGGCCAAACTCAAAATTGTGGAGGTCAAATATTTTTCCTCAAGGATGCCTTTAAGATTAATTTCATGAGTCTAATTCAACTCATTGTTTTAACTACGCCATATGTTCTGCTGCGAATTCCACATCATGTCTCTCGGAGAGAAAAGCATTGAAGCCTCCTTAAAGAAGTCTCGAGACATGAAGTTGGGAGTGATCAACCTCCCTTAAAGACATACATGAAATTGAGCAAGGAAGCGGCACCATTTGTCTCACATTCAAGAATACTCTTGAGAAGAGTTCCTCCTCTGTTCAATTTCGTAGTCCCTACTTTCATCCACATGCTTCACGTGATCCCACTTTTATGGATTCAACGCATCCCGGAATTTCTCATCTCAGGATGCCTCGCTGCTGGCCTACTCAACCAACGAAAGGTACCAAATACCCGAGAAGTTAAGATCAACAAGGAACATTTTGATGACTCGGGAATGCCCGTGGGTGAGTTCTTTGGACATTTTGGTGGGAAGAAGAGCTTGGTCAAGCTACCATGAGAATTATGAACTCGATAAACCCAAGCGGGAAGACTTAGATACATCCAAGTTTCTTGCAGATACCACAAGTACGCCGGGCATACCACCGACAAATGCTGTGCAACTCAAACGCTCAATTCAAAGATTGATCAACTCAAGGGAAGACCCAAGGCCTCATTAATGAAGGAACCCTCACCCTTCGAGGGAAGATTTAGATTCATTCGGTCTTGTAGGTTCTGTAGTGTGTGTGTCTTTTTACGTCCATTTTGGGCATTATCGATATGTAATGTCCACTTTGAACTAGTTACTTCAATAATAAAAAACGTCTTTCTTTTTCTTTTCTCTCTCAGACTCTGAGACATAATCTCTGCATTACTTTCAAGAAGATTGTTTTATTTATAATTACTTCACTTGGTCAAGCTAATCTTCACCGATAAACTCACCGGCTAATAAAGTAAACAATGAATGAATGCTTTGATTGGAGTAAACAACTCACTCCGTTGTCCTTTCCTCATATATACCATCTCTATACACTCATACATGCTTTTCGTACACTGCATCTCCGTCACCCTCTCCTTGTACATGCCCTCTATACTTTCTCGAAAGCATATACACTTCCCCCAAATACACTCTCCTCACTTGATCTCCTTTCCATATGGTCAAGACAAGCACAAAGACCGTTGTTGCTCATCATCGTAAAAATAGCTTCAAGCTCACGCCACTACTAATTTTGGAAAAGAAAATGCAAGGAGTGTTCTTATCCCTTCACAAGTGCTACATGAATATCAACTTGGGGCTCACCAACTCCCCCAATCTCGCGTCTCCTCGTTTTTCCATTTTGATCGTTAAGCTTTCGTTGAATATGCTCACATATCTTTCTCATGGTCCGAATATATTTTTGCCTCACTTAATAAGTAGGTTAAATGAGTTTGCATTTATTTTAAATACTCTTTTGAGAATGCTATCCAAGAGCGATTGAAGCTTAAATCCTCTCATCATAGGAAGCCATAACCTTATCCTCACTAAATAATACTCTTTCATTTCAAGATCGAGACAAGTTTTGAAGCCCTAAAGAAGAAGCCCATACTAGGGGCTCCCCCGACTCACAAAGCCTTCAAGAAAGGCGGAATGCGAAAGAAACTTCATACAATGGGCTCCCTCGAAGGGACCACCTCCAAGCCCAAGAAGGAAAAGGTAAAACCATCCTAAGACATACACTAGGGGCTATCGCGAGCAAACAAATCCGAAGGAGCTTTTCTCGATAAGAGGAGTGTTTTTAAAAAAAAAAAAAAAAACCTTCATCACCCCGGGGAAGTGAACCTCCCATCCCCAAAGTGTTGTGAAAATGAGACATCGAGTGAAGGTCCTATCGTGATCAAGTTACCCCGCTGAGAATCACAACAAACTCGCGAGAAGAATGCTGGGAACAAAGATTCCCTCTTGGACAAATCCCGTAAACCAATTCCAAGCCCATCCCTCTCACTTTTAGTAGGATTCCATCACCACCCTCGACCGCCAGTCAAAATCAAAAAGTTAACCTCTTTCACTCTTAGAGGTTCGGAAGAAGCAACAACAAGAAAATCCCCCTCGCCTTTTGTAGTGAAATTCCAAACACATCCCTCAAGCCCAACCTCTCAACCAGAATGGCCCACCTCGACCTCTCACTTTAAGAGGTCATGTTAAGCATCACCCAATGGTCGATCGCAACCCAAAGACCAGCTACAACCTCTACCGGATGGCATTCTCATTCCGAGTCACTTTCGTTATCCCTACGTGAGCATATTGCAAACTCTCGCCAAGTTTAGGAACTGCGTCTCTATTCTTGAAATTGGATCATTCGACTCCTCAAACACCGCTCCGCAAAAGTCCCACTGGGCTGCATCCGCGCCTCTCAACGGCACTCCGGTAAAAGTAAGAGAGACGCGCGCCGTGGACTCACTCCCTCGGCTTATGAGAACAAAGAGAGCAACAAATCTTGAATCTGAGAAGACGAAAAATAGAGAAGAGGAAGGCTATAATGTAGTCATATATCCCAATTTTTTCCACTCCAGTCTTGTTTCCTCCACTCAGCGATCTTGTTTCTTCCACTCCACTTTTTTTTCTATTTTTCACTCTTTTCCCATAAAGAAGATCGAATGCGGTGGCATGTAATTTCGCACATGAAAAATTACCACCCAAACTGTAGCCCCTTTTGTGAGCAAAGAAGCAACAACTAACACCCTTCTCCTTCTAAAAAGTCAAGCTTTCCGCATTTCCAACTTCTAATCAAAGCAATATCATTATTTTGTTTACTTATATAATTGGAATTCTAATAAACCAATCGCCGAGGTCCATTCTCGAAAGCAACCAAAATATTATAATTCACGAATAAAACAAGTCTTCATAATGTCTCGACAAGTCTTCTTTTCTACAATCTAGGAAGAGCCAAGACACTGCTCTTTCCGGGTCACAGGGGGCTTCCATACACTTTTCTTTGCACCTAGTGACACGCTTATACTCTCCCCAAAAGAGTCAAACCCAAAAGCAAGAGTGTCATACACGAATTCGGGATCCATTCCCACTTTCTGAAAAAATGTGCCCCCGCACATATGCATTTCCCGAGTCTTGTCCACAGTGACTCGATTGAATATCTGTTTCAAAACGAAAAAGGGTCAACCCTCCACGTGCCAGCAAAGAATGACTGTCGTCTCGCAATAGTGGATACATTAAATCTCCTCTGAAAGTCAGGGGCTTTTTTGTTAAGTCTGGTTTCTCTCGAGGCTTTCTTTACAGATTCCCTTCGGAGTTTGCTTTGTATCATCAAGCTGGGGCTTCGCCATTCCCTTCCAGTGTTTGCTTTTGCATCATCAACCGGGGCTTCGCCATTCCCTTCGTGTTTGCTTTGCATTATCGATCGGAGCTTCGCCATGGTCACCTTCATCCAAACATCGCAGACTCCCTCAACGGAAACAGCGGGATAACGTGCGGTTCTTTCGTAAAAGGCAGGGGCTCTAACAAGAATCTGGTGAGCTCCAATGAAGTCATATCTAACAAAAGGGCATCCCTTGTCATCATCAAGATCAAGCATGTGGGCAAAACTCTCGAGTTAGTTAGAAATGTAATTAATCATAAGGCCTTCCTTATCAAAAAATAACATGTACTTTCAAAATGCCACCCTCCTTGGCACCTTGTTTAGAAAATCACTCTCTTTGGTCTCCACAAATTTTCAAAACTCTTCAAGTCTACCAAAGACGCCTTCTCCGTGACTCTCAAGATGACTCCGGTCCTTACCCCTTATCTCCGGACACATCAAACTTATCCAACCCCATATTCTATCATAAAACACCTGTTCACTTACCGCCTCGCTTAAACCATAACCTTT